>OZ018335.1:39412224-40012224 GCA_963969495.1 Ceratothoa steindachneri
GGAGAAAGAGAATTAGGAATGGAGGCAGAGAGGATGAGTGGGAAGGAGGGAGACGGAGAAGCAGAAGGAAATGGAGAGGAAGGAAGAGGAAGAAGAATGATAGGGAAGAGGTCATAAAACGGGGATTGATAGGTAAAGTGATAAAGAGAGAATAGGGAGAGGGAGGGAGATAGAGTGTAAGGGGGAAGAGAGAGGGGGGAGTGAGTGAGGGAGGTAGGAAGAGAGTGGGAGGGAGGTAAAGAAAGAAAGGGTATCCGGCAGGGTAAGTGGGAAGGAGAGAGAGGGAAAAGGAGAGAGAGAGAGAGAGAGAGAGAGAGAGAAAGCGAGAGAGAGATAAAGTATAGAAAGAAAATCAACACAGTTAAAGTAGAGAATGAGGAAAGAGAGAGATAAAGTAGAGAATAAAGAAAAATAGATAAAATAGAGAAAGACGATACATAGAGATTAAGTATAGAAAGCATAAAAAGAGAAATAATGTATTGAAAGAAGAAAAATAGAGATAAATTAGATAACGTAGATAGATGAGCTAAATTAGAGAAAGTAAAGGAGATAAAGTTGAGAATGAAAAAAGAGATAGATAGAAGATTGAAAGAAGAATAAGAAATAAAGTAGAGAAAAAATAGAGAGAGAAAAGTAGATAATGGAGAAAAAGGGAGATAAGCTACGGAATCAAGAAGGAGATAAATTAGAGAAAGAAGATCAAGAGAGATAAAATAGAGAAACAAGAAATCCAGAGAATGAAGAGAATCATGAAAGAGAGTGATAAAGTAGAGAATAAAGAAAGAAAGAGATAAGGTAGAGAATGAAGAAAGAGAAATAAATCAAAGAAAGAAGATAGTTAGATAGGTAGAGAATGAAGAAAGAGAAAGATAAAGTATTGAAAGAACAAAGTACAAAGACAGAGTTAAAGTATAGAAAGAATAAAGCGAGATATAAATTAGATAAAGAAGTTAGAAAAACTGAATTAGAGAAAGAAGAAAGAGATAGAATATTGAAAGAAGAAAAAGTAATAAAGTAGAGAATAAATGAATAGATAAATAAAGTAGAGAATGAATAAGAAGATAAAGTAGAGAATAGAGAAAGAGAGATAGATTTGAAAATTAAGAAAGAGAGAAAAAGTAGAGAAAGAAGGAAGAGAGATAAATTAGAAAACTAAGAAAGAGAGAGACAATGTATAGAATGAAAAAAACAAAGAGAGAGATAAATTAGAGAAAGAAGAAAGAGAGAGGGTAGAGAAAGAATAAAAGAGCGACATAATATAGAAAGTGAGATTACTTAGAAAATGAAGGAAGACAGAGAGATAGAGAAAGAGAGTATTATGTAGTGTTAAGGGTTCTAACATATCCAAGAGAGGAAAGTCGGGAAAGAGCCAATAGACGATAAATTCAGATTAGAGTAATCATAGCAAATACCAAATTTTCCCGTCTTTAGAACAACACCTACGAAAATATAATTTTACCAGGCAATGTCTTCGCCCCTTTCCCTACTGGGGGAGCTTGCGCTTCGCTACTAAGATTAAAAATTAAAATCTAAAAAAAAACAGCTATCGTTAAATTTTTATAAATTTTCTGAACTTCGTCAATTATAATAATTTTAAAAAGGAAATCTAAACTAAATTTCCCCCTTTCAAAATATCACGTTGCTAAAATATAAAGTTATAAAAGATGATATATAAAAGTAAATTTTCTCAACTTTACCATTTGTAATTCTCTGGTTTTAAATAATTCATAAAATTTCGATGGTTATATTTACTTCTGAACTTCACAATTTTGTTTTTGATGATATAAAAGAATTATTAGAAATAACTTTGATAAAACAACATAAGTCATAACCAAACTAAGATGAAATTATTATTCAAATACTCAAAAAAGTCCCCTTCTTAAATTATAGAGTTAGTGAGAACTGATGATTAGATTTCGTTGAGGTCTAATGAGATAAAATCACAAACTATCTTAATCCTCAATTTAATCTTGAGGGATAGATTTTTAGCTATTTGGATGGTCGCGTGTCACATACAATATATCAATACCGTTTAAAATCAATTAAAATAAAACGGTAAATAGCTGAAATTTAAAATGTGTAAGAGTGGGAGTATGGGTCGTGTAACCGACCGGAAGCATTGATTAAAGTTGAGTAGTTGAATGAAGAAGCGATGACAGATCGTGTGTCTCCTACTAATCAACTCGAGGCGCATTGTTTGAGAAAGGACGTCGCATTTGCCTCCTTCGGTAGTTCTGAAAGAACCCACGGGATCGAGAAGCTCCCATTATGTCGCCATTAACGCTGCTTCGCTGACTCGGTTCGCGGAGGCCACGTCTCACAGGACTCATATTAAAACGATGCCTCACACGGAACCTCCAACCCAACATCCTTGCAACTAATGCACATTTCTGCAAACCATTCCTTCCCATTTGAAACTTCTACTACATACCATTATTACTACTATTATGGAATCAATAAATGTAATTCAGTGAGCGCGTTAGGGCGGCATAATATTTCTCTCCATAGTTCCGCATTTTAGTGTATATTCAGGAAAATAATTTATCACGTGGACAATAGGGTAATGACACCGAAATGCCCCGATTCCCACAGGAACCGTTAGAAGGGGCACGATGACTATACAAGCATCGGTTCTCAATCCTGTCTTTTGTGCTGAGCGGCATTATTTCTTTATAGCCCCGTGAACAATACCAGACAAATCGACAACCGCCACGCCCCAATACCAACCCCTCGCCTATAATCGCTTTTGTTTTATCGCGCCAATTTTAGTAAGAAAAGAGTTCGCGCGTCTTTTTACGTACGAAATTCACTTGTACACTGATTACCAGGTATGTAACAGACAAATATATTAATATATAATTTTTTGAGCCGAAGTTTAAACATACATCACTGCTGCAGGTTTTTTTTTAATTATTTTCCCCGATTATAGTCCCTATACACTATATTTTAGGAACGGGAGTCTTTTAATGGGTTGAATAATAATAAATTTTTTTTTTCTCTTAGTTTGTATGTACAAATTGACCAAATACAAATGATAAAGTTCAGAAAAAAATAATATGATTACCGATTTTGGGAGACTTTTTAAAAACAAAACGAATTACAAATGAAGTTGAGAAAATATATTAAAACCAGGCAATGGCTTCGCCACTCCGCCCTACGGGGGAGCTAGCGCTTCGCACTAAGATTAAAATTTAAATTAAAAAAAAAGCAGCCATGGTTAAATTTTTCTAGATTTTAAAAAACTTTGCCAATTATAATAATTTTAAAAATGAACTCTAAACTATTTCCCCCCTTTCAAAATATCACGTCGCAAAAATATAGTTATAGATAAAATAAAAAAGCAGCCTTACTCAAATTTTAATAAACTTTCTGAAGTTCACCAATTGTAATTCATTTTCTTTCAAAACATTATAAAGTATTGGATAATCCTATTTATTTTCTCTGAAATAAACTATTTTGTTTTTTCAAACTCTAAAGAAATTCTTAGAAATTACCTTGATACAAATTTAAAATATACTTAAGTCATAACCAAACTAAGATGAAATTATTATTCAAATACTCTAAAAAATCCTGTTCTTAAATTATAGAGTTAGTGATGATGATGATGATTAAGATATGACTATTTTGGAGGGATGGGGAGTTCGTATACTCGAATCTTTCATTGAACCTTTTCTAAAAAAGATTTGTCATTTTAATCTTTAGCAGGACCAAATAGCTACCCTTCCCTGAAAACCAGTACAGCAAAATGAAACTACTAAATAAAATTTAGATCGGAAAAAAATGTGCTCTAAGGATTCTTTTTTCAGTATTTCAAAAGAATTTCGATGAATTTTTTCTTCCATTTAGGGCTAGAAAATATAGATGGACCTGAGCAAACAGACCAAGGATAAATTATTAGCAGACAACAGATAGTTTTTCGTATATTAAATGCTTTTATCTAAGTTCTTATCAGAGTATATTTATAGATCGAACCAGGCAATGGCTTCGCCACTCCCCTCTACGGGGAAGAGCTTGCGCTTCGCTATTAAGTTTAAAATTTAAAATAAATTAAAGCAGCCATGGTTAAATTTATATAAATTTTCTGAACTTCACCAATTATAATAATTTTAAAAAGGAACTCTAAACTAAATTTCAAAGCTTTTATTCAAGTAATTTCTTAGAGTTGATTTAGAGTTTGAAAAAACACCCCTCAGTGCTGGATTTTCCTATATTTGAAGATTTTATCCAAGTAATTTTTAAGAGACCATTTTTTCTCACCTTATACTTCTTACTCACTGACTCTAAGAGTGAAAAACATAATTATAAATCGTGAAGTTCATCAACTGAGTTAAAATTAAGGCATGTTGGTTTTGTGGGATGTTATTTTTTAGCCTCATCATCACGTTGTTCCCTATCCTTCAGGACGCCAGCAACCGAGGACTTCCAGAATTCTTGACAAGTCCATGGTTAAACTAAGATTTGTACGTAGTAAGAACTCCACTCCTCTTCTACGGTGGCTGGCCGATAACCACTTTTGATGCCTGGCTTGCCCTAAGGTGTGTCACCCACCTGGTTGTCACATTTACACTGAACCAGATCCCACTTAGTAGAGGTGACATTGCTCAACACCACAGCTTGGAGTTGTGGTGCCCCCTCGTCTAGGTAGCCCATCAGCTGAGATGGTTGTCTGGGATGTGGCCGTTGTTCTAAGCAAACAACTACTTGGAGCCACAGGTAAGAGTTGGGGGTGAGTATCAGGGGTAGAGTAACTGTCCAGGCTCTGCAGGTACGGCTGCTGCGGCCTTCCTTCTCTCTCGGGCCTCAGTGACACATGAATGTTGCTCCTCTTCTAAGCGGTTATGGGCCTTCTTTATCAGAGCACGCCAGGAGATTCAGTCCCGTGCACATTCCTCCAGTTATTTTACAGCGCTTCCGGCGAGGGCTGTGTTCGCATTCACACAGTCCTTGAAACGCTTGCGAGGCCAACTCTGGTTTCGCCTTTCTGACGACAATTTAGATGAAAAAGAGGTAAGGATTATTTTTACGGTATATGAAAAGAATTAAGATAAAGGTTTTTTTCTTCGAATTTAGGCTTAGAAACTAAGTATGGATATAAAAAAAAATAGATCAACAGTAAATTATTAGGGAATATGTAATGGAAATATTTTAATTTTTATTTGACTAAAATCCCGTTGATAGAGCGAGATAGACCGTATAATTTTAGTGATATATTAATAGTTGCATATTGATTACAGTAATACAAAAATATGATTTTATTTATTCCGGATCCCGAAAGAATTTATTTCGGCAACATTAAATGTTAACCTCAAAACTATGGTTTCTATACACAAAAAATAATAATTCATTTTTTGTTACATAATCTTTGTTAACAATTATAACTCTTAAACACTTATCATAGTTTTCTATTAACTCGTACCAGTTTTACTAAAAATTGAGTCAATCACTTCTAACGGCATCCACATTCCTTGAATT
Organism: Ceratothoa steindachneri; assembly: GCA_963969495.1. Classification (NCBI taxonomy): domain Eukaryota; kingdom Metazoa; phylum Arthropoda; class Malacostraca; order Isopoda; family Cymothoidae; genus Ceratothoa; species Ceratothoa steindachneri. The sequence continues at coordinate 39,417,697 of OZ018335.1, forward strand.
CCGATTAGCGACGTACTCTAAATCCAATTATATATTTTCTCTTGTGTCCCGGTCTGGACTTTGCGATACCCATTTAAAAACATTAAATTCGGAATCATTTAGGTCTTTTTTCACTGCTGAGGCTGTAAATTTTGGATCGTTGTTCCATCGAAATTTAAAGTGTATACCCAACTTCACTTTTCTTGCTGAATGTTTTCTTTTAAAATAACCAAAGCAATTTTTTTTATTGTTTGAATGGGTTTTAATTTACCAATAGCAGGAAACCATAATATTAGGCTCCATCTAGACTCCTTTGCGCTTGGTATTTGTAGGAAGAAGCGTTACACCAAGTTTCGGCGAAACATATCTTCTTCACTTTTGGCCAAAGTTCTATTTTCGTTTGGTCGCTCCAGACTACGTTCTGCGGCAATGTTTTTTCAGCTTCTTCAGTGTCAGTCAGAGTCTACAAAAGATAAGATAAAAACAATAAATAAAATTAAAAAAAGAAAGCTAAATACAATATTTAAAAATTCGAAAATGAAAAATTAAAGTTTAGCAATAATAATGTTAAAAATAACGAAAAGAAATATTAAACATTCTTATTGAGTGAACAATACCTTAAATAGCTAAAAAATGACTACTGAAATAAAATAATTCTTAAGGTACTGCAAAAAGTAATTACGCTTTAACAGCATGGGCACTGACTAGCATTAATAATGGGAAAATGGGTATCCAAGAACAATAGGGTTTTGAAGAAGTTTAAAGCAATTAAAAGTAACTTTTAGAGTTAAGGATTCGATTACGAGTTTTGATGTAGAAACTCTAAGTCTTGGAAGATGAAATAAAGAATATAGAATAGCAAAATCTTTTAGAAAATTTGTGTGGTTTAACAACGAAAAATGCTATATCATGGCTTGGAATGTTTAGCTTTAGAAATAGGTTGATGCTTTCGTTAGGAGAGCTCAGGATGCTTGAAAATCCCTACTGTAGTTGAAAGCTGGCTTGGCCTCTATATGGAATATTGAAGCTCGAGCAGATATATTGGTTAACGACAGAGGAAGAGGGTAGTAATGGTAATTTATCTTTGTAATTGCACAGAAAGTGAATGGAGAAATAATTAATGTTAAAAGGTTTACCGACGTCGAGGAGAGTGTTGCTAAGGGCACAGTTTAATGTTTATCAAGTTTAGGTATCACGGTGCTAAGGTATGGTCCAGTTCGATTAGAAATAGCTGGCGGAATAGTAATTAGCTGGTAAATGCTGTCTAGAAAAGATTTTATGTGTTCATTGAATAGACAGATAGAGTGTGGAACCATTAACTACTATAACACGTGATAATTTTTTTAGCTCTTTTGATCTCAACTTTTAGGTATCATGTGTCAAATCAAATATTTTAAATGTGTATGGGCAAGATTTCCGCTTTATGGGTATAATTTAATAATAAAATAAATCATCCTAAATATTTTTTAACAGACTTGCTATTGAAAGAGCCGAGAACTTACTGGAGCTGAAATCTAATTTGTTAATTATCGAAAAGAGATAATGATTTTAGCGCTTGTTATCTATTCATTTAAGTTTAAATACCACTCGTATATACCACTGTAGACGATTTGTATGAGAAGATCTCTGTGGCTTATCCCAGTCTAACAGATATTCATGTTTATTTACAAATACTACTATCAATTTACCAGTTTGTCCATAATAATATTTGTCACAATCAAAAACTCTTTGTTTTTAATTTTTCTCTTTGTCTGTGAACCTGCGTCCTAAATCTTCAAAACAGGGGGTGTTGTCTAGTATTCTGATTATGCTCAAAATTATTATAGAAAAACTGTTAAATCTTAAGTAGTACTTGTAAATAAATATAAATATAATGTTGGAGAAGGAGAAAACTAAAGTACATTCTACCTGCACATGGTCGAAGTTAATCAAAATATTAATTGAAATTCTGCTGGATTCCTATTTTTGTCACAAGATTACATTAAAAGAAACATAATGAATGTAAATTTATAAGCATTTCTCTCAATTTTAATAATAGCCACGGATTGTTTAGACTTGATCCTCTAATGACAAAATTCATTATAAATGAAATATGTCATTATTGGCTGTAAAATCTCGTGTTTTTTTTTATTTTCCAATTTCTCTTCCGTTTTATCCATTCTCTCTCACTTTTCCGTCACTCGTCTAACACCATGTATTTAAGCTTTATTTATTGTTGAGCAGATTTTTGGTTGTCTTAATCTCTATTCTTTTTTTCTATTTTAAAACATTGTCAGTTCCAATTCAAGTGTTGGCATCACGTTCATTATTAGTGCTTTCTCAAACTAGGCGGAGCTTCTGTTGTTCAAATGGACTTTAGTTTTTCTAATGTTATTGTTTCTTGTATTATTAAGAAAGAACCGAAGTAATGTTCAAATGTATTCATAATCATTCATTTTTTTTCTCTTCCCTCTGGGATAAAATCACATTTGTAGCTCTACTCACAGACCAATTTGTATGGTTATCAGAAGGTCAATTTTCTTTTAATAGTTTCATATGTAAGCAGATAAGCAAAATTGTAAAACTGCCCAGCCCTAATCAGGTACTAAATAATGTCCCACCTGGCATAAGTCCGAGATGAACATGATCTTTGTCTTTCTGGTCAGAGGTGTATAGGGAGTTCTCTGTAATTTTATACTCAGTTGCCGGTTGACACCGAAACAGTTCTGTAATAAATATTTCTTCAGGAAGTGTGGTTTAATTCCTCATCAACCTTGCGATAGTGCATCAACTTTCATCATATACATATATATATATATATATATATATATATATATATATATATATATATATATATATATATATATATATAATATATATATATATATATATATATATATATATATATATATATATATATATGTATATATATATAAATATATATATATATATATATATATATATATATATATATATATATATATATATATATATATATATATATATATATATTTATATATACATATATATATATACACATATACACATATATATATATATATATATATATATATATATATATATATATATATATATATATATATATATATATATATATATATATATATATATACATATACACATATATATATATATATATATATATATATATATATATATATATATATATATATATATATATATATATATATATATATATATATTTATATATACAGCCCTTTCATCCCATTGGTGAGGAAAGGATTCTCCAAGAACACAATTCTACGGATTACAGAACTAAGAATTTCTTAGACGGAGAAGCTTTTGAACAAAGAGATCAATGAAAAATGGGGAACGACAAAAATATCGCTTCTTCTCATATCTTGAACTGTGCTATAGTAAAAACCTCCTTGGTCTTCAGATCGTTCCTGCAATTTACTTTTTCGCAACATCTGATTAGTTGGAAAAAATGGAATCCTTAATCGTCAGTTTTTCATTCTGTCGTTACTTCCTCTTCTGTCATAATACTCGTAATGAGCCATTGAATTGTAAAACTGTTCGAGATTTAGGTACAAAAAACCTGACATATATATATATATATATATATATATATATATATATATATATATATATATATATATATATATATATATATATATATATATATATATATATATATATATATAGAAGAAGGAGCGAATGCAAGTTCTGCGGGTGATAACAACCACCACAGGTCTTTCGCCATATTTATTTTCTGCCTTTCAAAACAATTTTGAAGACAGAAATAAAGGTGCAGAAACCTTGTATTGCAGACTATATTACAATATAGTACAAGAAAGAGAAATTGGACGCGAATGAGCGGGTAAAAAGATGTGGTATAAAAATTCCTTGGAGGTTCCTAGCTTAGAGAGATACTGGGTTTGATGGGGTAACGCTTTGGGCGAACTAGAGTCACTGCGCCTGGTAGCTCAGCGGTAGAGCATCTGACCGGCAATCAGCAGACCCGGCTTCGAGTCCCAGCCAGGAATTTTAAACTTTTTTCCCCTGGCGTTATCTCTGTCTTCTCGGTAAAGGATTGCCTTCATTGTGCCGCCCTCTGCTCTCTTTGATTCTGGTCTTCTTCTAATGTCCCTTTCTCTTACCTCTAAAAAAGCTCCTGTTTCTTGTCTCATTGCTCATTCGCGTCTAATTTCTCTTTCTTATATATATATATATATATATATATATATATATATATATATATATATATATATATATATATATATATATATATATATATATATATATATATATATATATATATATATATATATATATATATATATATATATATGCAACAAAGCCCACAAGGAAAAATAATACGAGGATTCAAAGTACTTTCCAACTTTATTTCGAAGGTACTTGGAATCCTCGTATGATTTTTCCCTGTGGGCTTTGTTGCATTTATTGCTTACTCACGCGATGCTTTGCGAGTTTTCCAGATATATATATATATATATATATATATATATATATATATATATATATATATATATATATATATATATATATATATAAATAGTCTGCAACGACATGGGTTATGTATTTTCTATCTTTAAAAGGGTTTTGAAAACAAATAATATAATGGAATAGATAGACCCTGTGGCAGTCGTATACTACTACCGGTCATGTCATTACAAATCACTATAACAATTGAATCAACATCTAACAAATAGCAGAAAGCCAAATACAACACCTAAGGATAACCATTGGACTGATATCTCCCTTAATTTAAATCTTACAACATGGTAAAATACTGCCTTAGAATTCTTAATCTTTTTGCGGGGGGACATGTTTGTTTGTTGTCTCCGATTGATGTACTTGTATAAGAGTTCAGCTCAAATCACTATTGAATGATTTGTTACGATTTATGGTTGCCCAAGATTTCTTATTGAGTAAAGTTTAAAATTTTATTCTAATAATTTTGTCACGATCATTCATAATTAATTTATATCTTTTATACTTTCTATGTATAAGTTTTCGTCTGGTTCTCCTACTTTATCTCATGCAGACCTTTTTAGATCATTCGATGCTTTTTTTTTTTAAGTATTTTCTTCCAATTTTCTTGATGAGTTTGTTCAATTCTATATCAATCTGCAGGTTTTTAATTGATAATGTCCGCTTATATGTATGTGTGCCGATAAATTTAAATTTATCAAACAATCTTGTCATCATCATAGAGTCTGTGTTTATCTAATCATAAAATTGTTTACAAAATTGAGTATACTTCACCATACACGTGACATTGGTGAAATAGGATGCTTGTATCTATTTACTCCCACTAAATATAAATAGATGCATCGAAATTTGTATGACCCTATATATATATATATATATATATATATATATATATATATATATATATATATATATATATATATATATAGAGAGAGAGAGAGAGAGAGAGAGAGAGAGAGAGAGAAAGAGAGAGAGAGAGAGATAGAGAGAGAGAGAGAGATACATACATAAAACTCAGATGGATGCATAAACTCGTTAAATTTCCGCAAAAGCAGAGTTGAAATTAAACTTTCTATCCAATAACTCGTACTAGAACTTTTTAGCAGACTTTGTGAATCTGCAGAACTTTCTAGAAAAAGTTGCAAAACCGACTCCGGTGTACAGGAGGCGTCTTCTATCATACAAATGTTATCATATAAATTTTGCCACACCTGAGAAAGGGAAAAGAATAAAGCACATAGTGAGGATATGAAAGCGGGTTTCTTTTGAGATGCCGAGAAGACATTTGGAGAAAGATCCATGAGCACAAATTTAGACCCTCATACTCAAGTATAGGTACACTTGAACAGTGAGAACCCTGTTAAAAAGTGGAATGTAGTCTAGATTATCCACCACAATATCCATGACACTGCAAAGAACGTTAAAGTTGATCCAGATACTAAAAGAACTAAATACTTTTAGGTATAAATCGAGGGAGAGTAATAAGTATCGCTAATCTCACGTTGCTGCAAGACTCACGTTTATAAAAGAACATGCGAACCGTGGTAAAACATTTTGAAAGAAAGTACTATTGAGCGAAAATGGAAAATAGAACTAATTGCCCATAAATGGAGAATTAATGTTTGCCGGTAAGCATAGGGAAGAGCTTCTTCCGAAACAACCCACACCCAACGTAGAGCACAATGGAGAAGACATAAGATTATTTTCTCCCTTTGGTGCTAATAGAACAAGAGCATTTATTTTAAGCTATGGAACAATGACAAAAAAGGTTATTTAGAGAGAATAAAAATTATTACTATCAGCCATAAAACTGAAATTGGGTAGGCAATTATACTTTCAACAGGACAACGATCCAAAAGATACTGATTCTGAAGTGAAGAAATCATTTCAAAATTTCAAAAATAATGTTTTTAAATATCCATTACAAATCCCCGACTTTAACCCATTAGAAACTGTCGATGATATTAAACAAAACAAGTTAACCAAAGAAACCTCGCGAGGATATATTGTAGAGAGGGATGAAGAAAATTCTTGTGAATGCTTCTAGAAATGAATAAAGTCAGTAAGAGTTTAGCTTTCATGCGGGTAACAACATACGCAGTTTACTCTGAGAATGCCAGTTGAAATCGAACATACGCGCGGACATCCGCGCCGTGAGAAGCGGGAAGAAGATTGCGAATTTGTTTAACTAACACAAGAACCTCGTTTACAAAATGACCATAGGCTGAACATCATACACAGCAAATTATCCGTCTCTTTGATGGTACTGGGCGTTGTCTGCAGCAGGAGCCAGGTTGTGCCTCCTCACATTTTCTCCCAGAGATTTAAGGTCAATGCGGATGTTTGTATTGAGATGCTGGAAACTGTAGTCAAGCTTTGGGTAATCCAAGAAGCCGCTAGAAGGCCTTACGTTTTCCAGACGGACTTTGCTCGCGAAAACAAAGTAAGGAAGGCAGGCGTTATTGTCTACCAATCTCCCGCACCACTGGTCTCGAGACTTGTGGCTGTCCACCTCCCTCAACTGCAACTCCCTAGATTATTTCGTGTATGGCGTGGTTGAAAAGAATGTCAACAAGGTCGTAAATGTAGGTGGTGGCCATTTTGAATGATTTCGCAACTATATATTATATTGTTCTGTGTGTAAATTGCCATGATGATATATTGCTTCCTTTGGGACACTTGTTTTCTTTTCCCTGTTCAATTTGAATCGATTTACCTGAAGTTCCATATCAATGGCGCAATTATAATTATACGATTAAAAAGGAAACGTTGTAGCTAACTAAGCTCTTCATCAAGCCCTCGGAAGGAACTCTTCTCACAGTCACGAGAGAATATCGCATAAGCCAGCCTTTCTAACGCAAACAAATGCTTGCGTATCAATTAGCTATTTTAATTGTTATCCCTGCTTTCGAAGAGAATGGAAAATTAACTTTTATTCAAGAAAGCTCTGTTTTATAAATCGAGAATTATTTGCAATAGCGCAAATATAATTATGTGCTTAAAAACAAGCAATATATATATATATATATATATATATATATATATATATATATATATATATATATATATATATATATATATATATTGTGTCTGTATATACATATAATATCAGGTATTGTGTTTTGTGTTCTTGGAGCCAAAGCAGCGTGTACAAGATGTTCCATATTCTTTCGTTTCTGTTTTTCCCAAAATGTACCTCTCCGAATAAGTTAAAATTAGCATTTTTAATGAATTTGACGCATTCGGGTATTTAGAGAAGTTCCATGGCCGGATAGAGCAGTGAAAGAATTTCGTAGTCGAATTCTAAATCCAATGAGAGTGGAGCCGTGTCACAAGCGCTCGCTTTTCGCATACGTTTATCCCTTGGGCCTTGTTTTCATTTGCAATGCTTATGAGGCGTTGCAGAAGCAACTGGTTGTGTGGAAAATAGATCCTTTTCACGCATTGTATCTTTACACACAGATTGTGTTCTCCTTCGCTTCTTTATATAATTTGGGGGGTTTTATTTCATTTGGGCGTAGCTCTCATGGTGTCGACACAACTCTTTTATTATACATACATATTTCCTATTACGAGTACCATACAGTTTAGGCTATTTTCTCTACGAATCTATACTCCCAAAATATATTGTGGAGATGCCCTCGAGAGAAGTAGGACATTTTTTTGTTGTTAGCAACTCTGAATTCCGAGCATGCGTGGTATTGTTTAGAGTCAGTGCTCTTTTATTCCTATCATAGTAGACCAGTTGTTCATCGACTGTTAAGAAAACACTACCATGGTTGAATTCACTCATACACAAATTTGGAAAAGGCAAGCTGTGCTGCTTGGTATTCACGCTGAGAGTTCCAATGTGAAGATCTCCATGTGGTAGTTTGTTACTTTTAGAATGATGCAGAAGATAAGGAAAAGGTTAGAAAAGAGTTAGGTTGTAGACATGAGGTTACAGTGGCGCGGTAAACTCACTATAATCCTTCTGATACGAAAAGAACCCCAAAATTCGTCGCAGAGGTAAAGGCAGTCAGTGCATGATGACATCTGCTAGTACTCATACACGATGAGAAAAGGCCAGCTTCTATCCCAGAGGTATTTTCGTATCCTAATTTGGACATGAAATATGCAAATATTCAGAGCTCAAACCCATTTTATTAATAAATATAGTCAATTGACTCACGCAGTCAATATTTCCAATGATTTCCTTTCTTGTTCAGTACTACTTCATCGTTTTGGCATGCTGGAGACCAGATGTGATGAGATCTTGACTGATACTGCTTCATATTTGCTCAATAAGTACTCGCAACTGTTCACAATAGGCTGGCTTCTGTTTATAAACCACCAGTTTGATTATAGCCCACATAATCTCTATTGTCTTCAAATCTGGCAAATTCTGGGGCCAAGGTCGCAAAGGTTTGATGTTATTTTCAGCCAAGAACTTTGTTATTGCGTTTGCTTTGTGATATCGTGTACCATAATACTGAAAAATACAGTTGTCGCCCCTAGATTACTCTTAAACTGGTGAAAAAGGGGTTAATAAAGTACGCTTTGGTACCATTTTGAGTTCAGTAAAGCGTTCTTGGACAAAATAGATAGTGCTCCAGTTCCCCCAAATGAGAAGGAGTCTGAGACAATGTCGGGATGCTACGCCGTGGGCACGACACAAGACTGGTGAAAGCGCTCCCATTTCTCCTCTTAACGAGGGATTTCCAGAAACTCCAAACAAGCGAAATGTCACTTCATCAGAGAATATCCCTTTGGTCCAACCTTCTAAGCTTCATGGTGAAGTTTCTTTGCAACCTTTCTTGACTTGAGACCTCTGTCGATAAGTCTCTGCCTAACTGTAGGCACTAAAGCGTTTACGCCTGCTCCTTTCCAATCGTGTGAAAGCTTGGCATTAGAGGTAACTCTATGCTTGAGGTGGGACCTTACAAGGAGGCGATCTTGGTGTTCATTTGAAGTTCTTGGGCGTCCAGAAGACGTCTTTCCTTGAGCGTCAGCAGTAATTAAAGTTCCTAAATATGCTGTTCCTTGATGCAATACCCTTAGTATTTATCTGTTTTCATTTCAATCGACATTGGTGAAGAACACCGGTGGTTGCTCGCTTTTCTTTGGAAAGAACCAATTTTGGAATTGAAAAAGATTTAAATATTTATTTTTACATAAAATTATTGTAAAATAGATTAAAATCACACATCATCATCCATTTAACCCCTATTTATCAACATTTTATCCTTTTGATCAAATTTCATAGCTACTCTGTAAGAGGGGGAAACAGGATAATCTTCTTCAGTGTGGGAGACAGGAAAATCTTCTGCAGTAAGGGAAACAGGAAATTCTGCAGTTGGGAAAACAGGTAAATATGCAGTAGAGGAAACAGGGAAATCTTCCTCGGTGGGAGGATAAAGGAAAAACTTCTGGAGAGTGGGAAAACAGGAAAATATTCTGCAATAGGGAAAAAAGGAAAATCTTCTGCAGTAGAGGAAACATGATATTCTGCATTTGGGAAAACAGGATAATCTTCTGCGGTAGAGGAAACATGATATTCTGCAGTTGAGAAAGCAGTAAATTTGCAATGAGGGAAACAGGAAAATCTTCTGCAGTGGGAGGAAACAGGAAAAACTTATGTAGAGGGGAAAACAGGAAAATCCTCTGCTGTGGGGGAGACAGAAAAATTTTATGCAGTAGGGGAAACGGGAAAATCTTCTGCAGTGTGGGATACAAAATCTCTTCTGCAGTGGAGGAAGCAGGAAAGTCTTCTGCAGTGGGGGAGACAAAACCTCCTCTGCAGTAGGGGAAACAGGGAAATCTTATACAGTGGGAGAAACAGAAAAATCTTCTGCGCTCTTTATTGGTGGAAAACGAGAAAAATAAAAATGATTGTGTTGTTAGGAAACGCAAGACCTTAGAATGTGATCCAATGGTCGTCAGTCTATAAGAAATGCGCCATTTTTTAAATGTTTATCACCTTTTTATGACTGAAATCAGACAACTCTTCGAAGTTATTTATATTTAAATAGGTATTTATTTATTCATTTAATAACTGATATAATTTCCACCAGCTTCTACAACTAGTCTCCATCTTTCGTTCTAACTTTTCAATGGCGTGTTAGTAAAATTCGTTTGAAAAGTTCTTTAGGGTTGTTCTGAAAATATTTTCTGTTGTTGACATCTTAGTTCTCTTCAGGTGATTCGCTAAAGTCTGAAAAAGATAGTAATCAGATGTGGCCCAAGGCAGGTCCGCGTGTAGGATGACTCGTCAGTTCCCAATCGAAATTGCGATATGAGGTAATATATCTTTTATTAAGTACTCTGACTTTTTCAATTGCTGCATGTAAATGGTCATTGTAAGTACAGTAAACTCTTTTGGTGATAGTCTGATTTTGGTTAAGAAATTCAAGATGGATTGTCATTAATATCCTACCAAAAGCACACGAGAATCTTCCCAACGTTTCGAATAGAGGTTTATGATCCCCTAGGTCTAATCCATTGTCTGTAACGTTTAATATTATTATGCATAACCCACTTTTCGTCTACTGAAACAATCTTACTAAAACTTGGTTTCCTTTTTAGTTGATTATTTCTATCCATAAAATAATGATAAAGAAAGAAAAAAATGCCGCATTATTTAGGATGTGACCCAATTCATAGCGTCCTATTTTACTAGACTCGTATTGTTTTATTTTCAGCCACAACCATTGAAACTTCTTGTAAGTCGACAATGTGTTCTCGCAAAAGTCTATCGATTTGGTCATAAAGTCTTTCGATAGACACTTTTCACTACCAACACTTCAGACCTAAATAAATACTACTATCGTCCTTAGTACTTTAAAGATACAATACTTAATTTCAATCCAATTGGTTTAGTATTGCTTTAATCACTATATAGAAATGAATATCCAGTATTTATTATTCTTCACACACAAATATTGCCTATGCTGAACCTACACCAACATTATATTTACTAAAAATCGTTATAACTATTTACTAGATTTCAAATCGAGAGGATAGACTGTGATTAAGTTAGCTTTTCTGTATTTCATGGGCAGAGCCAAACCAAAGATGCTTCCTTGACAATCTGAATGAAAGAATGAAACTAGTGAGGGTAGGAAGAGAGAAAAAAAGATATGGATTAGAAGATGTAATTATAGTGAAGAAATGAAAAGAAAGTAATAATTTGGCATAGCGTTGCAAGAAGCCAGGAAATTAGGCTAATAACTGTATTTGTCGTTGTTCTTTTTGTATTAAATAGATTATTTGGCGTTCAAACCGTTGTTGTCGTACAATTTGATTTTGAGTACGTTTTCCTTTCCCTGTGATGTTATCTTTCATGCGACGTTCCTACCTTTTATATCACAAATAGGTAACTGTAGACTCGTTGGCTAATCTAGTCCTCGACACAATTTTTGGTGCCTCGAGACCAGTCAAGGCAATTAACTTAAAATCTAATGTAGGTATTTTTTCTCCAGCGAGTCAATTTAATAATTTCTATCGTGAAATTAATGTTATTTTCCATCCCCAAACCATAAGAGAACAGCTTTATTTTCTGTCAATTATTTTCCAAATAAAAATGAATTACGTTATGTAGGCAAATTTAAGATTATTTAAGTTAACCTATGGCGTACTGCACCAAATATGTTGCTCTCCTTCTGAGGACCCTTGTACTCTTAAATCAGAGGTAGGCGTATATACTTGCATTCCAGAAGGGTTGATCGAAATTACATACATACATGAGCTATAACGGTTTGGATGCCATTTCAAAGGTTAAACATCTAAATTGTCTATTCCAAAGTAAAATTTCTTTTTGCTGTTATAAATATACCAGGTAATGTCTTCGCCACTCCGCCCTACGGGAGGAGCTTGCGCTTCGCTACTAAGATTAAAAATTAAAATCTAAAAAAAAGCAGCCATGGTTAATTTTTTCTAAATTTTCTGAACTTCGCCAATTATAATCATTTTAAAAAGGAATTCGAAACTAAATTTCCCCCCTTTCAAAATATGACGTTGCTAAAATATAGAGTTATAGAAGATATATAAAAATAAATTTTCTGAACTTCATCATTTGTAATTCTTTGGGTTTTAAAAAATTCACAAAATTTCGATACTTATATTTATTTCTGAACTTCACTATTTTGTTTTTTGATATTATAAAAGAATTATTAGAAATAACTTTGATAAAAAACATAAGTCATAACCGAACTAAGATTAAATTATTATTCAAATACTGAAAAAAAATCCCCTTCTTAAATTATAGAGTTAGTGATGATAATAATAAGGAAGTCAACCCAAGGTTTTAGTCACCCGCGTGCGACTCTATAAGTTACTATGTCGGTCAGTAGGCCTATCGATCAGATGGTAATCATTTTACTTTTCAATGCGTTTTTTGGCAATGACATTGTAACTATTCAGCTGATTCTAATGAAATTTGAAAACCTTATGTTGTTTTGCATTCTCTTTCGAATGATATAATTGTCAAGGCCTAGATTTGGATTTGAAATAGATTTAAAGTGGGACTCGATCAAAGATGTCCATGTGTGGGAGAGCAATGAAGTCCATGCGATCTTAAAGTTTCCATCCTTTTTATCACTCTTTCCTCTCGCCTGATGCGGGAGGCTAAATTAACAGTCACTGGGATGGTCATTTGCAGGGAGTCTTTGTTCTCCCTTTCTTTGTTCTTGATTGTAAGAACTCACGTATCTTGTAAATGGGTTTTGAGGGTCTGATTTTGCCCACCCAGGAAAAAAAGAAGGCAAGATAGATTTACATTGTGTATACCTTACGTTTCAATATCCTTGGTTGTTTAGTAAGTTCATCTTTGTTTTTTCATCTTTGTTTCTTTTTTTATAAGAGCTTTCTGCCTGTCCCTTGTCCTATTTTGTTAATTGAGATCGGTAGTGCAAGTTTGAGTGCCCCAGCAAACTTTTATTTAAATTTCACTACTTACATCTGGTGGTTGTCTGATTTTGCGTGGTTTTATATTAGTATTAGTAAACTAATTATATGATTAGAAATATATGACTTTCCGCTTTATCCTAATAAGTACATGAGGCAGAAGAGTCATATGAGATTTCGGAGTGCAAAGAGTCAGGTTGAATTGTTATTTAGTGTTTTCTTTTTCAGTACAAACTATTTCCGTGATTTTACAACGAAACAATCAAGTCTTCGTATTTGTCAGTCACTTCGGAGGCACTCTCGTTTATTAACGTTAATGATTTCCTTCGTAGGGCAAAAAAAGCTTTCAAAATTGATTTCATTTAAGATTCTTATCTCCCTACTTACTCTATTTCGATGATGAGCGGCTGAGTAAGAATTTTCCCTCATTTGGGGGGTTTGAAGGAAATGTTGCAATGCTATAAAAATGGATTTCTAGCTGTATTTAATCTTGGAGGATTTTTCTCATTATTTCCCTAGAGATTCAGCGGCTTACTGAGCTGCGATTGGGAATGACAGGTGAATAGGGATCAAATTGTCCTGTTTGCAAATATGATTATCGTTCTTAGTGACATTGAGGAAAATCGGTACGATAACTTGATTTTCTTCCCACATTCAAGGAAGATAAAAGAATGACGACACCATAAAAAGCAGCCGAGAACTTTTTTTTTTAAATGGCAGAAAGGGATGTGTGCGTTACTTAAATTAAAGACTATTAAAATGAAAGTGATCTGATTTGTCTTTCTTTATAAAAATTGTATGTAACATTTTTCACGTTAGTGTCTTTTATTCCTAATATTTATCAAAGTATATCAACCGTTTTTTAAATACTAAATGATCAAAGAAATTTTGATAAGAAATTATTAAGTCATAATATTAGCATGAAATGAGTTAAAAATTGAAAATCTGAATAAAATAAAGAACTACGTCGCTTTTGGATCCAAAACCACAAGCTCATATCCATAATATGGCACCACCGTTTCTCCCAACCAATCAGAAGCGAGAATTTGGAATAGAAGTTGGCGCGCTTTTTGATGCCTATCCCACATGACAACAAGCTCCGCCAGAGCCAAAAAACTTTTTACGTTTTATCCACTAGTTTCGACTTTCCTATCACAGGCGGAATTTTAAATCAAGTCTATATTGGAAAATCTATCTTAACTCGCCCTTAAAAATATCGATCTTTCCTCATGCCTTCGCTCTCTTCATACTAAGGAAATCACAAAAAAATATAATGCAAAAGTTGCGCGGAAATGACAAAACAGTGACGAATTTGACCGCTTTCTTTAACATTGACTTTAAAAAAATTTCTTTTTATTTTAGGGGTTACAAGGTGGCTAGCAATTCTTGGGTGCTAAATACGATATCAAATCGGGGGGAAATATCCCCCCCCCGAGACAAATACTATATATACTGTATCCTCTGGTTTAGTTTACGGGCTTAACATTCGCAATGAAAGATGCGGGAGGTCATTTACATAAAGACTGGTTTTCCCGCGAATATTAGACAACATTTGATCCGCCTTTGAGACTCGCATCATGCAATTCCGACGCTGAGTGCAATCCAACGGTCCCTTTCATGTCAAAACCAGGTCCTTAACGGATCATTGGACTTTAATATTCGCAGCAGGATTAATTACAAGTTTCAGAGGTGCCTCGAATGTGGAATTCTTCTCTCATTCAATCAATTAGGGCGTCTTTAATCATTATTATTGTAAGCGCTATGAGCGACTTTCCAAGGGAGGTTGAGCACAGAGAGGCATTACTGGATGAATGCAGCCCGCATTTATGAAAGACCAATTATACTACAATTCGCACATGACCTAACGTTTTACCGCTGGTCTCCATTAATGGTAAATTAATGGATATAGAATTAAATTTAATCCAACATAAAAGCGACTGAGAGATATTTCAGTCAACACAGTTTTTACCTTTCTTGGGTTGATGGAGCTTTTCACTTCTCTTCCACACATATCTAAATTTCCAGCTTATTTCTAGGAAAATTCCCTATGGAGATGAAGCCACGTATCTATTCCGTCGGACCCATAGGCCACAGCATCCCTTCACCACCCGAATCTTCCTGAAATCTCAGAGGTGCCAAGGATGTCGAGGGGGTGGGGGGGGCTATTTTTTAATTAAACTCCAAATTCAGAACTGGGGGCGTACTAGTCGACGACATTTGCATACGAATGCGCGGCACCTTCATCTCCACAGCCCTTCTAAACAAAACACCCTTGACAGGGTGGCTAGAAACCCTTGACTGGCCCTTTGATTACATACACACACACACATACACACACACATATATATATATATATATATATATATATATATATATATATATATATATATATATATATATATATATATATATATATATATATATATAAAGAAAGAGAGAGAGAGAGAGAGAGAGAGAGAACACATATCCTGTGTTTTATAACGCAACGAGTCCACATTGTTTTGTGTCTATCGTCCAAACCATCCCTCATTTGCACGGTAAATATTTCGAAAATGTTCTGAAAAGACGTCAGTTACAAAATGCAGCTTTATATCACTGAACATCTTGCCTTATTTGCAATCTGAGCTTATTAGGATTGTTTGATAAATTGCACGGATAATATTAGAAATTTATAGGATAATACCTTCAGAAACTTATCGTTTATTGCTCTGCGCAAGGACCTATACTTGTTGTGCTCTGAACTATATCGTGAAGGAGTTAACTTTTTAAATCCAATTGAGATTGAAAGATAAGAGAAATGCAAAAATGGGTGAACGAAGACAAATAAAAATTTATAAAATTGTATTTTTTAGTTGTTTATAAAATAAAAGTTCATATAGAAAGTGGCAAAGTTTGGAAAGAGAGTATGTGTGTAATAGGAGACTGATTCTTCTGAACCAACCTTACGTCCCCACAAAAGGCAAAAGAAGTCCCTATACGCCGTGGATTAAAGTAAGAGAGAAAGGAAGCACTGACAAAATTTCGATTTCTCTCTTTTGTAGAAACACGTCTTAACCATAGAGCATACGAAGAAGGACCTGACAGCAAACCCGTATTTTCAAAACTAAATAAGATGTAAAGTTTGTCCAAATATCATCAACCTAACTCCAAATATTCAAAAAACATACTAATATAAAAGTCTCTTAGTGTTAGATTTTCACCTTGATAAATTGAAATTTTAACTTTATTCTATTTTCAGGTCACAAAAGAGAGGGATTGGCCACACGATGCAATCACTGAAAATGACGACTCCACAGAAGAAAGGAGTATTAGTCAGAAAGGAGCCATGAACAAAAATAATTTCTTCTATACTATCTTCTTTGAAGTGCCTTTACTCTGTATTTTTTGGTTCCTGTACTTTGGCTATATTTTTATTTCTTATTGTCCTTTCTATTAGTTCTTCGACCTCCCTCTCCCTCCATCACTTCTTACTGAGTAAACTTCCTCCCCTTGAAGAGTTTTTTTTTCCTTTTTCAGTTACACTCTTAATATATTTATATCATATCAGCACAAAAATGATGGCTAGTTACTATCAGAGTGTGGGAAAAGTATTCTGTAGAAGTGATAGTGCAGTAGTTCATCAACGACCAGGAAGATAAAAGACCGGGTATCGAGGTAACCATAAAGTCTTTTATTGGAAGTGGTAGCTACAGAGAGAAGTTATAACGGCTTGACCGTCGTTTAAAATGATATGGAAGCCTTTCGCATATAAATATTTTTATTGAAAAAATCAGTTTCTTAAATGTTTATTTGCTAGAAAACTATAAAATAAATTTTCTTAATAACTAGTCTATTACTGTTAGTCGGAAATATGGTTTTGAATGAAAATAGTTATTTATGCGCAGGCGTTTTTTAAAGCCTTCCCATTTTTTCGACTAAAAAGGCATTTCCTCTGAAATGATTTGTCTTGGGCGAGAAACACTTGTTTGTCTTCAATTATAATCACTTAATGTGACTCAGAGTAGAAGCCGTTCAAAGGAGATTCTTTAGTAATTTATGCATTGGGCTTCGCAGCTTTCATTTATACGTCATCGTCAAACAAGGTAAAAACGGATCATATGTAGATTACGGACCCCAAGAAACCCATATGGAGAATAAGTACCCCAACTTTGGCCTTATGTATATTACGGAGCTCCAACTTTGGCCTTATGTAGATTACGGACCCCATTCTTGCCCAAAGGAAGAATACAAAACTCAACTAAAATTAATAAGAGAAACTTTAATATATATATTTTTTAATTTAACTGAAGGGTTAGGTTAGTTTTCTTGTTTTTAATACACTAATATAAAAACGTTGTCTTTGATTAATTAAAAGCTTATTATAAAAGGTCATATTTGTTATAGGTTTAATTAAAAGAATATTGTGAACTAATGGTATTACAAAAAATGAAAAATGTATTGTTTATGTGTCTTTCGCACCACATAAATTATAAGTTTAATTTAAAGAATATTATAAACTAATGGTATTACAAAAATGAAAAAATCATTAACTTTATAATTTAAGGAGATTTTTTTGAGTATTTGAATAATAATTTCATCTTAGTTTGGTTATGACTTATGTTTTTTTATCAAAGTTATTTCTAATAATTCTTTTCTAATATCAAAAAACAAAATGGTGAAGTTCAGAAATAAATATAAGTATTGAAATTTTGTGAGATTTTAAAAACCTAAAGAATTACAAATGGTGAAGTTCAGAAAATTTATTTTTATATATTTTCTATTTTAGCAACGTGATATTTTGAAAGGGGGGAAAATTTAGTTTAGAGTTCCTTTTTGAAATTATTATAATTGGCGAAGTTTAGAAAATTTAAAAAATTTAACCATGGCTGCTTTTTTTTTAGATTTTAAATTTTAATCTTAGTAGTGAAGCGCAAGCTTCCCCCGTAGGGGGGAGTGGCGAAGCCATTGCCTGGTGTATTAATAAATATATTTTTTATGGGATGAAATTATTACTTCAATTATTCTTTTGAAAATGACTGAGAAAATTTCCAAAGCTAAAAAAAAATAATATTAGAAAAAAAATTTAATAATATTTTATTTCGGTGAAGCAACTTTTCAAATATTGAAATTTAACGGGAAGCCATAAAAACCTAATTAAAATGGCCATATGGAGATTACGGACCCCCAAACATCCCCTAATGTCGAATACCAACCCCAAACAAGGCTGGGGTCCGTAATCTACATATGATCCATAAAAACAGCTTTAAAGGAAGTAGTGTGGTATTTCAGTACCTCTTTCTAACACAGGAAACGATTTATCTACTTTCATAGGGAGTGTAGTTTAACACTTATATGAATGACACGAAGCCAATGGTGTGATTGTATTGTGGATTACAGTAACGATTGTAAAAGGGTGGATTCTGATAAAATTATGCCATATATAATTAACATCAACTATCGCTCATATAATCAAACACACCTATAGACAATAAGGATGAATCCCAAATTAATAGTAAGAATAATTATTGATTCTAATAAATAATTTCTCGTCTCTAAGAACTTTCCATTTACCCCTATATTGGTTGCACAGAAGAAACCACAACCACTGTCCATTTTAATTACTACTCAATACCGTTGGGATAATTTCTCATTACCACCCCTTTGCTAAAACTGTAGAGGGAACAAGGAGAGGAAAAAGGTGGTGCCTTCTTTAGGTAAAAAGGTAATGGACATAATGAATTAATGGAAAAAAGATAAAATGTACTTAAATGGACAGATTGCGAGGAAAAGTTTAATTTGTTGTTTGTAATCACGAATAAATTAGCTTAACAAAATATTTGGGCGACTTTATGAACAAAAATGGCAGTTATCATCACTAACTCTATTATTTAAGAAGAGGATTTTTTTTAGTATTTGAATAATAATTTCATCTTAGTTTGGTTATGATTTATGTATTTTTTTATCAAAGTTTTTCTAATAATTCTTTTATAATATCAAAAAACAAAATGGTCAAGTTCAGAAATAAATATAAGTATCAAAATTTCGTGAACTTTTTAAAACCCAATGAAT
This sequence comes from Ceratothoa steindachneri, assembly GCA_963969495.1. Lineage (NCBI taxonomy): Eukaryota > Metazoa > Arthropoda > Malacostraca > Isopoda > Cymothoidae > Ceratothoa > Ceratothoa steindachneri. The sequence goes on from OZ018335.1 coordinate 39,437,083, forward strand.
TACAACTGATTACTTTAAGAAAATTAAAATTAATATAATTGGCGAAGTTCTGAAAATTTATAAAAATTTAACCGTGGCTGCTTTTTTTTAGATTTTAAATTTTAATCTTAGTAGCGAAGCCATTGCTGGGTTCTTGTTATTTAGTTATCGTGTTTGGATGGAAATTAAATAACAGCAAAATTAGGTATTACAGTTTATTTTATACTTAGCCAGCGGTGAAGGGCTAAAAAATTTAGTTGAAATGTAAAGAAGATTAATTTCTTCATTTAGACTCCGCAGGCTAAAAGGTGAATATGTGTTACTATATAATATTGGTATGAGGGGCGGTCAATAAGTTTTGCGAAACGGTAGGGCAAAACAGAGGAAGGGGGATGGCTCTTTGTGGGGGTGTTAAGACAAGTTATGGCAAGTCAGGACCTGTAGCCGCACGCTCCTGCCTCGTCTATTTAAGAAGCAGTAGCTGATCGCAGATCGTCAGTCACAAATTTTTCAACAATAGAGAAGGTTGAGCACCGCGCAGTGATTAAATTTTTGACCAAGGAAGGCAAGAATGTAAAAGAGATCCATGAACGCATGGTTGCAGTGTACACCGACACCACCCCTTCCTATGCAACCATTGCTCGCTGGAATAGGGAGTTCCGCCATGGTCGGGAGTCCCTTGAAGATGAACCCCGTCTAGTACGCCCATTAGACGTGACCAACAAGGACAATGCGGCCCGTGTAGAGAGGAGGATCCTCAAAAATCGACTGTTGAAGGTCGAAGAAATCGAGCGAAAACTTGGAATATCACATGGAAGTGTTATCAACATCAATCACGACAATTTGGTCACGAAAAAGGTCTGCCATTAGGTCCCTAGAAACCTCACGAAACCTCACGCCCCATGATCGAATTCAACGTCGTCAAAGTTCGGAGGAGCTGCTGCTCCTGTACAACTAAGATCCGGCGGGATTCGAGTCACGCATAGCGACTACTTTTTACTCCGCCAGCTTAAGGCTGCACTGCGTGGACGCCGGTTCGTGGACGATGAAGATGTCCAAGAGTGGATTGAACAGCAGTCGGGAATTTGAAGCCTCAGGAACAAGTGGCGCAAGTGCATTGAAGTCGAGGGTATTTATATTGAAAAATAATAAAACACTTTTCCTCATATCTCGTTTCCTTATATCCGAATTGCAAAACTTATTGACCGCCACTCGTATATATGGCAGCGTATAGTTCCGTATAAATGTCTGGTGACAAAATTAAAACTTTTAGGACGTCTGATAGCAGAAAACCCAATTTTCATGGCCTTGTCATTTTCTATTGCACTAAATAACAAGTTCTGCTCACCATAAGTCGCGTGATCTCACTTATTCTGATTTATGACCGTCCGACCTTCAAAACTTCCAATAATTCCAGGACTAACCTTGGGAGGATCTTGGAAATTCTATCATTCAAAATAGAATGCAGAACAACATAGGTGATTCAAATTTCGTTAGACTCGTCGGCCGAATGGTTACAATGTTATTAACAAAACAGTAAAGGCAAAACGGAGACCGGCCGACCGACATAGTGAGATGTAAAGTCAACCGCGACTAAAAAATTAATACCACCACTATATTCCGGGTAAAAAGAACTGGTTATTCTAAAGTTATTTTTAAATTTTATAAGCCCAACCGTTTGCTTTCCTATAGTGAATAAATAAACAAACTTCCTCAATTTATATAAAACCAGGCAATGGCTTCGCCAATCCCCCTTACGGTGGGAGCTTGCGCTTCACTAGTAAGATTAAAATTTAAAGTCTAAAAAGTAGCAACCATGGTTAAATTTTTATAAATTTTCGGAACTTCGCCAATTATAATAATTTTAATTTTCTGAACTTCATCATTTGTAATTCTCTGGGTTTTAAAAAGTTCACAAAATTTCGATACTTATATTTATTTCTGAACTTGACCATTTTGTTTTTTGATATTATAAAAGAATTATTAGAAATAACTTAAATAAAATAATACATAAGTCATAACCAAACTAAGATGAAATTATTATTCAAATACTAAAAAAAATCCCCTTCTTAAATTATAGAGTTAGTGACTAAATAATATAAAAAAATGGAATAAATACTACCGCACTTTATGTTTTTAGTATTAGTAGGCTCCCAGAACCTTTTCCGTCCGTGACCGTATTTTTGCTTTGCTCACGTCCCTGCGTCTCGGATCCCCTGACAAAATTGTTCCTTGAGTTGTCTCTCTCGTCCAACTGTATCCCAGACTGCCTCGTTCAGAGACAAATGATCGCATTATTTTTTTATGCTCTCAAATCATTCATTAACTCGAACGAACGTTTGTTTCAATTCTTCTTCTCTAATGTCGATTACTCGTTAGATAGTGGCCTATCTGACCGCGAAAAACCCTAGGCCAAGTCGTTCCTCGATTCAGGAGCTTATCTTCCAAACCTTTATTTTTTACTATTGCCAAAGAACGTACGAACTAGACCATTACTCCTGTCCGAATTGCTACATTTGAAAATAATATGGCATTTCCGAATTCCACCTCTTCATTTTCTAATATATATCAAACATTCCGCTATTTTTCAGCCTGATCTCTTCTCACCGTTCATCGTTATTAATAGGCTCATATGTACCTTCTATCCTTTCTTCTAAAAGTTCTGATTGATTTCATGCAGAAAATCCCACTACACGGGTGCCTCATCTTCCATTTGCCTGCCGCTCATTGCTTTGATATTGCAGTTAACAGTTTTAATGATGTTTCACAGTTATCCGAATGAAGAGCAATGAAAGACCTACAGAGAAAGCAGCCTTTCGGAAAATGGGTAAATTAATGTACGTGGTTTGCTCATCCGTACAGCTGTACGTTCAATTAACTTCCAACATTTTACCGATTCATTAAAATTGCAATGCATATTCATATAAAGGTAATATTCGCGTAATTTTCTGTCCTTATGTATTTTTATTAAAAAATATGGTTTATAACAAAAGGTTCGCATGAAAATGCTTCAGTTTGTCATCTTTACGCTTTCCATTATCAGTCTTGAATATTCCAGTGGATGATTCGTGAATAAGACAAACATTAAACTTATGTATATTTGTATATATATATATATATATATATATATATATATATATATATATATAGATAATATTCATGTCCTAAATGTGTGTACATATATAGGGTTGAGGGTCAATCTATAGTGGCTGATATTTACATGGGAGTATAGCTTTAGGATTGTTTTTAAATCCGCAAGGTTCATGTGGGTTCCAAACTCGAAACCTTGGCGCAGCTAAATACACTTTCGTGATGTAGATTTTCACTGTGACGCCATTGTTCACCTTGGACATATAAAAGTTTATAAGGGTCAGCTAGTACCGCATCGGCCACTCGAGGCTAGAGCTCCGTAAATTAGAACTTCCGTCTTGGAAATATTTATCTAAGCGATTTTTAAACATGCTAAGAGTATCACTTGAAGCTTTAAATGCAGGGTTTTTTAGGTTATTATTTAATTTACGCTTATTACGTTTTCTTTCTATTTTATTACTTATTTCTGTAGCACTTTTTGTGTTTTGTCCAAATCTGGTCTTCTCTTTTGGCGATCGGAAGGCTTAGAATGCGGCAAAACAGTTTGATTTCGATTTCGTCGAAATCGAAGTAAACCTCGAATTTACCTCATTTAGCTGTACGATCGCCAAAAGTAAATAGATTTGGATAAATAACATAAAATAGGGGGCTTCTACCTCCCACACCCGATTCCTTTAATCAACTCGTAGTATAGTCAGCTCAAAAGGACACAAAGTCATTCGGATAAGTATGGTTGGTATTGTTGTTTCGCTTTGTGACCTGTATTAAATAATAACTCGAGTCTATTTCTACGATGCGCCTTTGGCTACCATAAAGTCCTGTTTAACGAGCCAGTGAGCAAACACCTCGCAACATAAACTCTTCCAATCTACATAGGCTTTCGAAGAAATTTTGAGATTTACACCTTAACCAAAAGAATTCCAAGCCACGATTAGATTAACTGTGAACCTCTTACACGAGGCCGTCGAAATGAATTTGACATCCACCACAAATCCTAACGCAAAGCTGTCCAATCAGAACAGAGACAAATGGGAAAAAAAGCTAACGAAGTAAACTCGATCGAAAATCTGTAAACAATGTGACGTCACTATATAAATTCTTGCAAAAATAATTTTTCAATGTGACTTTATCACTTTTAAAGAAGAGAAATAATATTGAAATTCAAACTATTATAGTAATATAGTAACATCCACCGCTCAATAAATTCCATATATAATTCGCCAAAATTTGCTTGACATAATAAGAACGATTAAATTTCTTATCATTGTTTCTTATCCTACTTAGGTTTTTAATTAAAAAAATAAATCATATTTAACATTGTGAAAATCATTTAATATTTTAATAACTTGGATAAGGTCCCCCTTCAAACTACGCGATCCGAGTGACTTGCGAATTGCGAGTATGTACCACTAAACTCTCCTCAAATGATCTCTGTCGCACTACGAGACCAATCTCAGTTGTACCCCTTTGCACCCTTTCAAGCATTTATACATCCCTACCTCTACAGTTGTTTAGGAAAAACTTCTATAGATACGTTGTCCTTTTGTCCGCTCCGCTCCAATTGTTTTGAATTTTTTACGCCGTTGTTGATGGAAAATCGTAAATCTTTTTCGATGACTACCTTTCACGAGTATACTCCCGATATGGCACTCTTAGTTATTTAGTTTCCTGCTCAAGTATTGTATCCCATCTCCCATTTAATTGGATAAGTTCCCATTGAAATTGAACATTCAAGAATTTTGTCGAACGGAACAACTTTTCGTCTGAGTTTTATAAAATCAGCGAATTCCGAGATTGTATTAAAAAGGTCCGCTAAAGCTCACCTTCTTTCATTAAAGGCCTCAGAGTCTTCTTATAGCCTATGGCATAACGCATTTAAAAAGTGTTATTCACGCTGCGGGAGAACAGTTTTGGCATTTGGCCAAAGTAATTAAATTTTATATGCAAACAACTCGCTACAATATTTTAATCGGCTTAGATAATTAATTACCTTGTATTGACAATTTCTATAACGATATATTGCCTTTGATGTTTTTTTTATTAATATTTGATAATATAAAAATTGTATATTCTTTGAGGGACAACCTACGTGCAGGCGAAAGTAAATATATAAACATATAATAACTTTTAACTAGTGGAATGATTGCAATGGGCAAAAGAACAGACAAATAAATGCGGTTACCTGCCTCGTGTCCTGGAATTATTAGTCGACATCGAATTCATTTACATTGATTTCAAGCGCAGTCATAACAGACTCATTTGAGCACATATGTTTATCAAACTGAATACTTTTTCCATATTTTAGCGAACTTTTAAAATCGTTTCCCATCTAAAACATCCGCATGCTTAAGCGGAATTCCGAAACTGAATAACGAAACCCAGACTCTGACACTGACCTACAACAGTATTAGTGTTCGATCATATTTAAGCGTCATTTGAGGCCTCACACCGACCGTCTTCCAAGTGCGAAAATTTCGGATGGATGACGATAACATTCCCACGTATGAAATCCTTCTAACCATCTAAGGCTCCTGAACCCCAAATATCCACGTTTCCACCTCTGCAGTCAAGGAAACACTGAGGCAGTCTTGTGAAGTTACTTAATATTAAATACCTCATTAAAATACTAATTACATAATGTCCTCGCCATTTTGTTGAGCCGGCTCTAACGCCCGTCATAAGAAAGCCCTTTTATCCGTGGATTTCCATATTAATCCGAACGGACGTAATGAGGTGTGGATTATTCATACCAGAAAGAGCCTTTATCTGTCTCTTTCGTTAGCTGTGACGACAGCAATTTGACCCTAGTATAGACGCAAACGTAATGAATGCTAATGGACATCTAAAACTACAAAACGATCCCTATGTAAATAACGGACAAACAATTAACAGGAACCCTATGTCTCATTATTCTAGCCAGTAACAAAAAGATTTCCTCATAAAAAAATAACACGGGGGAACTTCTGAAATCAACAAACCGACTTAGCTCTAAAAGGGTAAAAAAATCAAAAGAAACATTTCCATAGGCGAGCTATTTTTCTTGGCAGGATTTGAAGAGATTTTTCGTTGTGGACTTCTCCATTGGTCGTATATCATCCATTAAGTGAGCTCGCTTGCCCACACTGATCCGTGGGGGAGTTGCGCGGGGAGCCGGAACGATCGGCCGTTCAAAATGGTTCATTCCCGTGCCAAATCAGTCAGGTCGAGGAAAAGAGCGAAGAAAAAGGGGAAGTTCGACCTTAGCTCCCCTCGGCCTAACATTCGTGGTAGAAAGTTGGCGCCAATTCTTCTCGCGCCAAAAAGAACGGAGAGGAGACGAAAAACGCGGGAACCGTCGTGTAATAGCGGGGGTATGATGTATAATGTGACGATCCACAGCCTCATTACGTGCGGCCATCAGTATCTATAAACTCTCTGCCGTCACACACACAAGAGTCTACAACTCATCATGGCCCCACAGACACTCACCGCCCTTCTCCCTCGCTTTTTAGAGGCTTCGGCCGCAAAACCGATTTAGAAAAAGAGGATGAATTTACTGCTCTCCGACCGCAGACTTCTAAAATGAATTCGAAAGAAAGTGAAAAAAAGAAGCAGAAATTTAGTTTGTTACTCTTTGCAAGATGAAGATAATCTATTAGGGGTTTTTTTTCCTTCACTTTTTTTCCTTTTTTGGTTGGTTCGGAGATGAATTGTGCCGAATTTGCCAACTCTTCGCTGAAAATTGGGCGAAATACTTTATACTTTTATACAGAAATGATAAATATGATGGAACTGAACTTCATATTTTTGGAAGGGAGTAATGCCATTAACCAATGGACATGGAAGATCCGAAAATAGCAATAAGAATTGCCACCCCCTCCCTTGCAAATTACAAGGGAGAAGTATTATAATATGGGAGTGGAATGCGAATAAGTCATGTAGTGAGACATGAATCGAGAGAGTTATTATCGCAATAGTGAATGTTAGTAGAATCCTTCATTGCTCTCTGAAGGCAATACATATACATAAGAAATACAAAAATATAGTTTTTTAAATATTTTGTAACAAATATCTTGATAGAGGATCAATCTCGGTTCTCCTCATTCTTTCGGGATGTTATTTTGCTAATTTTGTGCGATTTTCTCAAAGAGAAGAGCAAAGAATGCAGATTTTGTCAAGTTTCAGGATATTTGTAAACATAGGAGAAAATTGTCTCAGAATAGCAATCTTACGTTGCTTCTATAAGAGGTATTTGATCTGAATTTGTCCTCTTAGTTTTCTTTCATCTGTCGAACTTTCCGTTATCACGCAGCGATCAAAATCTATAATATATTTCAGACTTTTGCACTAAGGTCGATTTGTCTCTTAAGAGAACATAAAACGGTAATTACTTCTGTTTACGATCAAATTAAAGAAAAATAATATTAAGACGTGTGACTTTTTATCAAAGAACTTTTCGCCCAAACTTTTCCCGTCTATCAATTTTTGGCAACTTTTTTTATTGGACTCAAATTTCAGTTTTACGTCTTTTAATCTTATTTTACAGAAATAAACCTACGGAGAGTTTGTGTGTATGTAATTCTGCTCCTAAATGTCGTTTGATGGAAATTTAGAAGGCATTTTATAATAAATTATAGCATGAACAAATCATGAGTTCTTAATTTAAATTATTAACATCAATCACTTACCATAAAGACGTTCTCTCGTCATAAAGTGTTGAGATGTGTACTTTCAGTTGCTGGTATATGTGAATATTCTAAGACAGGTGATTTAGAATTAATAATGATTTATTTGATACCTGTTTCCTTTTTTAATCGTTTAAAATATCTCTGTTCCTTCTACTGATTCTCCTTTGGACCTATAGTCCTCCATTCTTTTGATCCTAAGTGTCTTAGCGCTTATTGAGAAGGTCCAGTTTTCTTCTCCTTCTCATAATTTCGCTTACGCCAAATATGAAAATTTCCATTTTTATAACTGAAGAAGTTTTGATACCAGCCGGGATTGCAAAACTCTGAGTAAGATATAATTCTAGATCGGATAAAATTTCCTAGTCAAGAAATTAATGTAGTTTTTAGAAGACTTATAATATATGCTTCATAGAGTTGTTTAAATTATTTGCTGTAGACTGCTTAAAGGTAACTGTAGTAATGCTGATGCAGTTTTAAACTGTAGTAATACCTAGGCTTTCTTTAAAGCTAGCAATGCTTACGCCTATTTTAAGCAAGGTAGCCATCGGCCTTTTTTAAGCTACCAATATGGTGTTTGGTTACCACATAAACTATCAGAAAGACATGATTTACAACGTGTGAATATTGCTTTATCTCTAACCTAACCCTAAATAACCTAACTTAACTTATCTGTTTAACGATTGCAACATTTAAATAGAACCCTTGAAAAAGAAAATCTCCTTTACTGGTTAAATGAACGAGTTCTCCTCATACAATACACTCACACATATGGCCCGTTTGACACAAGAAAACATTATTGTGTTAGGTTGGGGAAGTTTTTCCTCACATTTCATATTCAAGGGACCTGTTCCATGTGATTACAATTTATTGAAGTAATTTGATTTACTTCAATGACAAAGGGGTTACTCCGATATGAAGGTGGCAAAGAGGACCAAATCATTCATTTTTCATCAAAACCGAATGAATTCTTCAAGAAAGGCGTTCATATTTTTTTTTAAAGTGATGGGAAAATAATACTAAAAATGATTGGATCTTCTTTGCTGAATAAATGATTTTTTAGTATATTAAATATGGTTTTTACTCTGCCCCCCTCAAATGACCATAATTTGATTACCTAATAATATCTATGCACATGCTGCAGAATGCAGAGTTGCCAACTTACATTCCATGAATGCAGAGTTGCCAACCTACATTCCATGAATGCAGGGATTCCAACCTACATGCCATGAATGGAGAGTTGCCAACCTACATTCCATGAATGTAGAGTTGCCAACCTACATTCCATGAATGTAGAGTTGCCAACCTACATTTCATGAATGCAGATTTACAACACTACATGTTGCAGAAAGCAGAGTTTCAAGACTAGAAATTGAGTCACAGCTTCACTTTCTGTGTGAAAGGAATGGTCTCGTTTCTATATTCAGAGTAATTTGAAGGTACAAATCTATAGGAACCCAAAGGAAATCAAACTCATATTTGGTCTTCAACTCATTAAATATAAAACTTTCAAATACGAAAACTCAAGAAATAGTCAGAATATTATCACAATATGGTCCGTAATTAATTAATAAATTGGTAGGATTCACCAACCATAATACTATGATGTACGGTGTGCCCTTTGGGAGGGTTTGAAAATGGGCCTACCTCGGATATATGCGGATTATCCTGGATACATCCTCTACCCTATTCCTGGGTTCGGATTGATTTCAATACCAATTTGGAATATAATATATATATATATATATATATATATATATATATATATATATATATATATATATATATATATATATATATATATATATATATATATTATTGTAGTTGGGTAGCAGTCTTTCTTGAATGCAAATTTTGTTGAAAACCATGGTGCATTTCGCCTTAATTAATTTTCTTTGGCAACTTTCTCTTCTTCTAACTATCTTTTTTATTCCATCTTGTAGATGGTGGATCACTTTTCCTGTATTCATCTCTCTTTTAAATGAATGTGTTTGGTAAAAACCAAACTAAATTGCTAAGCAATTTAAAAGAGAGATGAATACATGACAAGTGATTCACCATCTACAAGATGGAAAAAAAAAAGATAGTTAGAAGAAGAGAAAGTTGCCAAAGGAAATTAATTAATGCGAAATACACCATGGTCTTCCAAAAAATTTGCATATATATATATATATATATATATATATATATATATATATATATATATATATATATATATATATATATATTAAATCACATTGAAATAGAAAACGGATTCATTTTTCTTGCAGTAATAATTTTTATTACCTATTTTCGAAAAAATCCGTGCAGGAAAGCGATTCGAACCATGAACAATGAGGCAGCGAGCACCGCTTTGATCACAGTTAAAAGTATGCCGTTAGTGCACTATGATACGAAGAGAACCAAAACTCCTCTGAATAGAATAGCTTTTAAGGAACACTTTCGCACGTTCGAACGGGGACTATGAAAGAAGTAGAAAATTAATTGGGAAGTCAAAGAATAAATGAGGATTAGTTAAACGCGTGGTAATAAAAAATATTACTGCAGGAAAAATTATTCTGTTTTCTCTTTCAATGTGGTTTAATGGATTCATTTTCATCATTCTCTCGCGCTACATTAAGATATATATATATATATATATATATATATATATATATATATATATATATATATATATATATATATATATATATATATATGGACCAGAAGTCCAGATCAGGCAAAATAAACCTAAACGTGATAGATAATTGATAGTTTGCAAGTCAACCACAACTGGCCGATAGTTTTTAATCTTACAAAGAAGGTATGGGTTCACTTTGAGATTATATATATATATATATATATATATATATATATATATATATATATATATATATATATATATATATATATATATATATAATACTCTGCGGTGATTCTTTTAGAATTCGTGACAGTCGCAAATAATGGACCGATGGTCGTTAAGGCGATAAATGCTGAGCGTCAGCAATTTCTTTAGTCGGTCATGAAACATTGATTACTCTTCCAAATTATTTACCCGAGATATATTTAGTCAAATCCGGTAACATTATAAGACAGGTGGAGGAATTTGCTCAGTAAGAAAACTTTATGAAATGGGTATATATATAGATTAAGTTTATACTCATTTTTTATTTTTTCTATCTTTTTGGTTCCTCGCTCTCCACTCAATTCTCCCCTCTCGCCTCTCCTCCCCTGCCTCATTTGTAATTCTAATCGTATATATTTAATTTTTGTTTTCTTTCTGCCATCGATTTGGTTCAGTTTGAGTCATCTGTGGCGGCAAACCTGAGAGAGGAGTGGGAAGCGCTGAAAATAATACGCTTTGACAGCCATCTCAAGCGTTAAGGAGCGAATATTTGGCTTTTGCGTCCAATAGTCAGCCGCAGGGGTTGTCCCCGCTCTTCCTCTTCATAGCTGACGACTTCGCCTGAAATTATGAGGCGACGCCATCCGTTTGAATTCGATCAACAAATTTCGGTTTCATTCGCCATCAACACTAAGTGGGAAGTCCTTTGAGAAAATCCGGTCAACCAAAACCGTTGGAATTCTAATAAATCTAGTTATATTTTCTAATGATAGTAGTTCTTCTATTCATTAAACTAGAGCCATTCTGAATCTTATGTTTGGTGTTAGATTTGGTCTTTAATCTATTATCTTTTAATTTTCTACGTCCATTCTATCGCTGTTCAATTATAGGACATCGAAACTTTATCTTAAATGAACCTAAATTAATTAATTCATCTAATATCCCTCTAATAATATAAAGTTTTTCTATTTGTTGATAAAGTTTAATTAATATTATGTTGCGGAAGAATTTAAATGAAATCTTTTTAACATTAGGGAGAGTAAAGATTCAAGGATAAATGTCTGTGTTTACAACCTCCGTTTCTATGGATAATGCGAAGATCATCGGATTTTTTTTTTGGGGGGAGGGGGAGTCTTGGTGGTTAATCACACAAACTGATGCTTTGTGGAATGTCTCTATCTAACATTTACGCAACCTACCTTTCAACTGAAACGCCAGAATGAAATATCGATACATACTCTTTTTTAACAAATTTTATTTCAGAAAAATTCAACCAATGAAGATTTTATAATGGAGATTCAAGATTGTATTCTTTGCCTATTTGGCTACAAGTTGATTTTATAGATTTGTGAATGGTTCGCAAAAGAACTAATCCAAAATGGAATAAGTGATATGGTACTTTAAGATAAAGTTTGTACTTTGTACTTCGCTCACCTTATTTTTCTTTCTTGTTTCCGTCATAATTCTTTCTCCTTCCCTTCCTTTCTTTTCTACCGAAACTTCTTTGTCGTAGCTATTTGAAAATAATTTCCATTGGCATAATTTATTTACTCCATTTCAAGTGTTTAGATTTGCAGGAATTAAGTTTGCTGTATTCAATAAAGGTTGGAATTAATTCACTGTATTATTTTGCTCGTGTTAAATCATTTATACGATTTATCACTAAATTGACATCATATTTGGGGGATAGAGTAGTATTTTATATAAATCTATAATAAAAAGTAGTGAAATAACGCAAAAATGTTTTGGTGGTGCATTGGTTTTCTGCTAAATTAAGAAAAATATGAGTTGAGAGATGGGAAGCTGGCTGGTCCAGACTCACCGATGGATTTAATCACTCTTTCCTTATGCGGCCGATTTGCAACATGAATTAGTACAAAGTTGACTTAGATTGAAAATATGGTGAATGAAAATACACTCTACTGACAAAACGGTAAAATAACTCAATTATTTTATCTTTCTGGTTGGAGGATAAAGTAAATAAATTTATTTAAAAGATAGCAAAAGTCAATGGGAGCATCTTTCTTTTCTCAACCTTATTGAACAATAGCAAGTGTCAGCACCTTAGAAGAAAAAAACAAAAGAATAGAACAAGGAGATGGAGTTTGAGAAATAAGCGATGGAATAGAGGGGCCTAAGAATAATAGGGAACACTGAATTCTTCCCCAAATTTTCAATGGCTCCAGCCCCATTTTTTCGCTTTCAAAGAGGTGAAATAACTGCAAGTCAGCAATATTTTTACTCTCACCCATAAAGAAAAATGGTGACATTGCTGTGAAAAGAGAAAAAGAAACTTGTGCCAAGAGAAACTTGAAGTTAGAAGAATTAAATGTACGTGCATATACTCATAGACCAAGATCGAAACCTACACCAGGATAAACACCAACGTGGGCCAAAGCTAGGCTAAATTGATGGGAGGGTACAGCCTGGTTGAATCATGCTGATACAAGTTAGAGGGCGGATGGGGGCGGGCCGATCGGCCGAATCATGTTTAGAAAAGAGAGTGACGCCTGTACGTAAATTCACATGTTTGGGACATTTAAATGACAAACAACATGTCTACCACTGGGTAGACATGGGGGAATGGGAGGCCACGAATTTATAATGAGAAATCACAAAGTTCCGCTTCTTGAAAGGATCTTGAGCGGTAATTGAACTACAAAATCGACAAGTGACGTTTCTCAGTACTGGAAAACTCACGAATCAATGTTCCCACTTCTCGGTAAGCTAACTAGGAAGTATTTAAATATTCTTACATTTTGTATTTATAATGTGCAAGGAACTTTAATACTGAGGAAGTATTCGTACACTGCATAAAAGAAAACTTTAGCAGAAAAAAAGATTGTAATTTGGAATTATAAACCTTCCTTAATATTTAATTTTCATAGTTAAATAATTTGAAAGACGGATTTAAATATAATTATTACTAAAAATATTTCTGGTCATACATATTTTAATAAAACACATTGGTTTCAGTTCAAAATTAAAATGAATACGAGCACGGTTAAAAAAATTTCCAAGGCACCAAATCTGGAAATATTACTCGGCCGGTACAGATGGGCCCTGAAAATAAGAGCAAAAAACAAAAAGCAAACACAAAATTTCTAAGCCGAGTCATGGTTGATTATATAAAAAGGATTACGGGTATGGGTAGATATAGGTCGGTACGTGGTAAAATATATCGATCTTGCAAATTCTAGCTCGAGGAGAACCTCGAAAGAACTAATTGGGGGGACGTTAGGACCCGAGATAGGGCCGCAATTCACTGAATCTTGAGAAAAAATGGGAAGATAAGAAGTAGTTTCACATCTGGTGACGGTCTACATCTCACTTCGGTCAAGCATAAACATAGCAAACCCCACCGCATAAGTTTTATTTAGTCCTAATTTCAAGGATATATTTTATTAATTTCATTTTTACATATACTATTAAAGAATTACAAATTATATTTTGGATTAAACCATATTATTTACTAAAACTAATTTAAATTTATTCAGTGTGAGGTAGCGTCTAAAATGTGATTCAAAATAGCACAAAAGCTTTACATTTTAACTCCATCCAAAGAAACACAAATTTATGAAAGAACGTAAATATTTTTGCTTAAAAATTCCTTCTAATTATAAACAAAAATACAAACGCTATATAAGTGTTTCAGCAAATTCAAATGGGAATTATAATTAACTCCTAAGTTTATCTATACTTAATTAAGAATTTCAATTTTCTTAAATTAAATTTCAGCGATTCGCGAAACTTGCCAATTCTCAATTAAATACCTGCACGAATGAAGAATTTCGAACACTTGTTCTGACGGTAAAAACCTCAATCAAATTAGCTAAGTTAGCCCACAAGGCTGCAAACTCCAAATAATTTGCATTCTCTAATAACTTTGGGGACTCCGAACTATTTTAAAGAAAAAGTAAGTTATCCCAACTTTCGTTTTCTGTTTTGCTTTGCACCACCAGTTTTCTTTAGATCCCTAACTCTTCTTTTTTGTAGTTAATTTTATTTACAATTGTCAGACTCGACACGAAAAAAGCCGATGGCGTCACTGCCTTAAACTTTTACCACTTACCCCACCAAGAACTCACCATTTTGGGAGGGGGAATTCGAGCACGGGATCTCGTTTTCTCTGTCCCAACACCGATAAAGGCATATCTAGGAAAACAAGGGATCTTTTTTATCTCTAAACCTCTATCAAGGGACCTTATATCAACGTAAGACACTCGCAAATCTACAGGCAACTAACTATTCATACATTCTCTCAGATGTACGAAACCTCATCTACCCATTTACATACACATGTACACAGAGAAGCCTCACTTTTGTCAAAACTTTGACGCGTCACTCAAACAGAGAGAACCCCGAACAAAAGGAGATCGGCAAAGCGTTCTTAACTCTGCTAATTCATCTTATTCATTTATTTAAGTTCTACGCAATTTTCATAATTAACGGTATGACCTGTCCCTCGTCGATGCTAAATGAGTTTCCCTTTGTTGGGAGTTAAGAAGTAAGTGAGAGGAATTTCGCCAAAAGGGAACTTAAATTCCAACTTCTTATGCACTTACTTTCCTCTTACTTAGCGCCAATCCTCGAGAGGAAACGAACCTCTGTCGTATTCAAACTTAATAAACCAACTTTTCAAATGTTTTATAAAGTACATATATATATATATATATATATATATATATATATACATATATATATATATATATATATATATATATATATATATATATATATATATATATATATATATATGTATATATATATATATATATATATATATATATATATATATATATATATATATATATATATATATATATATCAGAGGCGACTCCAGGTCATCAACGTCACTCGGGCTCATCATATATTTCGCATAAGACTTGTATAAAAAAAGGTAAGAGACGTAATGCACACCGCAGACTTATATGTGCACTGATAATTTAACAATAAGACAGAAATATAATTTAAATATAAAAATTACTCACTTCATTTATACATTAACTCCAGTCGTCTTGGTTTAATTGCGTTTAGTTTTTGTATGTATTCTTCCTTAAGTACAACGAAAATGTTTGACTTGTCTACTTTTCTAACGATGTTGTTAT
Organism: Ceratothoa steindachneri; assembly: GCA_963969495.1. Taxonomy (NCBI): domain Eukaryota; kingdom Metazoa; phylum Arthropoda; class Malacostraca; order Isopoda; family Cymothoidae; genus Ceratothoa; species Ceratothoa steindachneri. The sequence goes on from OZ018335.1 coordinate 39,452,751, forward strand.
TTTTATCACTGGATTTTTTGAAGGGTGCTGTCAATAGAGGAAAAAATCGAAATAATTATAAAGAGCGAAAACCACGACCTGCCTCCACCACGAATGTAACCCCAAATATTAAAACAACTTTTAAGAATATGTACAACCGAAGCTACATTTACAAGCTCAGATAACAAACTTTACCGTCAAATTGACGGAGTAGCGATGGGATCACCACAAAGCCCTTTCTTCGCGAACTTCTACATGAGAAACCTAGAAGAAAGGCTCTTAACTAAAATGACGAACTCACTCAAAGTTTACACCAGATTCGTTGATGACATATACCTCACAATTAATGATGAACACCAATTACTACAACTCCAAAGGACCTGAAAATCTCATTCTGTTCTCAAATTCACATACGAATTAAGGGGAAGTGGCCGCATTCTCTTCCTGGACGTAGATGAAAAACAAAACAGCGACTGAAAGTATACCACCACCGTCTATCGACAATAGACAGACTTCGGTCGATGCCTTAGCGCCAAAGTGAGTGCACTGAGAACTAGAAAAAATCGGTATTGAGCTCATACATAAGAAGAGCCATCAAGAACTGCTCATCGTGGACCGCATTTGATGAAGTATTTCGAAGATCGAAACAGATCCTGATCAATAATGGCTACTCAAACAGAGAATTCGACAAATTACAGAAGAAAATTCTTAACTCCAAGTTTGAGGTAAAGGAGGGAAGAGAAAAAGAATAAAAAAACTAGTACTACTCTTTTACAAGAACCAAATGACGGATGCTTACATAACAGACGAAAGAATACTACAAGATATCATTAAAAGTAATACTATCAAAGAAAATAACAAGTTATCCTTACGAATCTATTATAAAAACACAAAAGTAAGCAACTTATTAATGAAAAACAACCTCCAAGAAAAGCAATCGATCTTAAGGCTACAAATGTGGTATACAAATTCCAATGCCCCCATGAGGACTGCAAACCTCATCCAAATAATTAATATATAGGTATGACCACTACTACCATCATCCGGCGCCTAACGATGCAGTTGAAAGAAGGAGGAATAAAAACACATTACAAAGATAAAGCATAACGCACAAATTACAAGAGCAACTCTGGTCGAAACACTACCATACTCAGAGGAAACCCTGACCTTCGCCGCCTGAAGATTCTGGAGGCTCTTCTCATTAAAAAGATGGGCCCCAAACTTAACCCCCAACGCACCAGTTCGGAGCGAGTACTTCACCTTTTCTGCTAAAGGAACAGGGTACTCCGACTTTGACCTCTAAAAACACCAAAGAACGAAAATCAATTTTATTCTTCGCTGCTCACGACCACCAATGAGCTGATTGCTCTTGTTGCTTAGATTGCTCTCTTGCATACTTATTGTGCGGTAAAGTGGAATTTTTTGGAAATTTGATCTGAATTTTCTATTCCATTGAAGTGTTTTGTTTTCGCAAACCGCATTGTTGTGTGTGACCGGAAATATTATCTGCGGTGATACGTTCAAAAGTGACTATTTTATCCTTGACTGGCCTCATTGAAGGCTAGTTGAGGGAAAGGAAGTGAGCCCTTCTTCGCTGCCTCAAGGTAAAGTGCTTGTATTGTTCATTGGACAGTTTTTTTCCACCTTCCCCACATAATTTTTCCTTTTTCATAACGGATTCCTAAACACACAAATACTCACGTCCAGAAACTCGGTCCTCCCGATTCCCTTCCTAATTACACCCCTGGGTGATATGAAGGAATGATGAAGGAGACTAGGCGCATAGCCTTGAGAACCTTACCTGATCGGCCAAATCCGGATTTACGCTGAGCTAAATATTTCTATCGTACGCCTCATTGACATCCCCAATGGATAGTCGGCTATTTGTGCAAGGGAGGTGGACACTGAAGTCCTCACTTCCCCTCGTGCCATGGAAGCCCGACTCAAAATCAACTTTAAGCCACAAACACCACCACAAATACGCTCCCATAGGAGGATTATCTGCCGCCGCCTCGCACCCTAGGTCGGAGAACACTCTAAAGACGAGATAACGGAGGAGATTCTTCAGAATCACTCGTAGGCGAAAGTAGCCGAAGTGGTAAAATTCAAAAGCTACACCTACGTATTTAAATTAGTCTTCACAAAAACAACTATGGCGATCAAGGCAAAAGAAACTGGCCTCCCATTTTTAATGTCCGTGTCTGCCCCAAGCAGATTAAACGGGAGGAATTCGTTGACCTGAAAATGTGCTTCTGGTACTACAGGTAAAACGAAAAAAACCTCTGCTACTTGCCCTAACTCTGACATTGCAGTCTGCTCTGTGTGCGCCCAACAAGGTCATTCCTGGCGTGATTGCAACAATACAATCTAGAAATGCTTTAATTGTTGTGACCCACATAAGAATATGGCTATGGTGTGTCCCGTAGAAAAAGGAACAAATCAAAGCAGCAAAAGAAAAGGGAAAAAAAGAGGAAGAGAGGAAAGTTAACGCCACCTACGCGAAGGCTGCCAAGGCAGCAGGCGCAGAAAATGGTGTGGCCCCACAGCCTACTATAATGCAAATCGTGAACAAAAAATCAACCAAAATAATATGTTGCATTTACTATGTACATATTGCCAACCTAACCCGGCCTGGTAGATGGCGAAGAAGTTGAACACCATACTCGTAAAAAAACGGCTTAGAAAAAATGTGGTTTCCTCCAAACCCTCCGTCGAATGAACTCCTTAGAGTAAATCTCCAACCACAGAACGAGAAGAGCGATCAAAAAGCACAGGGTTCGAGTAAAGCCCTTGAACGGAATCCTCGAGTACAGGCTATGGCTGCTTGGCAGAATGCTCCAAACAAACACACGAACACACACACAACAGAGAAAACTCAAACAGTTTCACGAGTCGAGCGGGAGGAAGCCCAGACTGTAAGGTCCAAGAAGGTGAAATTATAGGGTCACTTATTATGGAGTCAGCGTAAGTAGGCTCCCAAGTTTGGCTCACCTCCCTTCCGGGCAGGCCAATAATCAACCCTTTTCCTTCCGGCCCAATATCAGGTGGTCTTCAGCCGGAAGAAACCACCGGCCATTTCAGCTAACCAAAGAGTTCCTTCCCGGACTGTTTATCGATAAATGGGAGCCCATCTTCGCTTGTGATAGTTGCCGGAAGTTTATAAAAGACGAAATGGAGTAGCTTGACATCTAATCTACTTCCGGCGCCCTGAGAACCTCTCCCGAGTTTCGGGTATAAAAGACGAATTCTTTTAACCCTCAGTAGTAGAGCTTGCACAGCGTCTGGTGGGGCAGGAATTGCCATCTATCGGTGTACAAGTAATTCTTCGAAGCATAAAGTCTTCAAAGAGGATATCGGTCGCAGTTAGGAAGGCTCCTTACCCCAGGGTCTGCAAGGCAGTGTGGACCCAAGCTCGTACTCACGTGTAAGAGCCGAAGCTACAAACAGCCTCACTCTGGTTCCCTAAGCGAGAAATCTACATCTCAGATTTTCTCCGTGACCCTACGAGTCGATGGGTCACTTCGCACCCCCTACCCCATCCTCATGGAGGCACCCAAGATTCCTCGAAGTTCACGAGCGTGGGGCCCTCTGTAACAAGAAGCTCCCGTCAGTGCCTTCTTCCAGCAAGAATCGTGACGGAATTGTGGGATCAGGTCGGTCCCTGGAGAACCTACCTCATCGTTTCCACCCCTTACCTCACTACCTTCACTCACCAACGCTACCCGAGCATCAGATTCCAAGGTATCCCTTTCCTTTCATATTCCCCGACTTCACCGCGAAGCTTACCAGCATTACATGTGCATAGGGATTTGTATGGTGAATAGTAATTTTCGAGCCAAGTGAAATATCCGAGATTCACTTATTAATTTATCTCTCAAAGCACATTATTTGTATATATATATATATATATATATATATATATATATATATATATATATATATATATTTTCTTGTTTAGTGTTCATTAAGACTTTATTTTCATATTGTTGGGTATCTTACTTCCTTTGGGTCGCTTGCTGGCAAAGTTCATTTCAATCCCTTGGTAGCCAACCTCTAAGCACTCTGAATCAATAAACCCATTCAATACACGGGCCGAACAAAGTATAAGGAGTAGTACGATGACTCCTCCGCATTCGGGATAATAGGATATATATATATATATATATATATATATATATATATATATATATATATATGAAAACTCCAACTACCCCTCCGCCTATTCCTCGACATAGGCCTTGTTTGGATTGCAAGGCGATTCTATAACGGCTTGGTAAAGTGGCTGCTTTCTTACAGGTTTCTTGACGTGAGGTCGGAGGGGTATTAACCGATCAAAGTTTGTAAGCAAAAGGCTCCTCTGTGAAGGAATTAAATACTTGTATATTTATATGTACTTTGAAATGTTTACATTTACGATAAAGATTTAATTTGCGCAACGGAATATCCTAAATCCAGTTATAATGGTAAGAGCAAGAATAATGGAGATTCGCAGAGCGGTGAATTAAGAGTCTAATAATTGATCAATAAATAACTAAATGAATCAATCAATAATGTGTAAATAATCATCATTTCAATCAAATCTTCTCTTATTTATACCAGGTAGCATTTTGGAGGCGACGCATAGCTTCGCCTTCCTTCGGTCGCTGAGGTGGTGCTTAGCTACCTACCAGCCTAGCGGAGCCTGTGATTGGTTGTAGTCTATCCTGTGATTGGCTGAAATTCTCCACTTCGTATCTTAATTTGGGGGTCTCTACTCTGCAAGGGTATCACATAGACTCTGTTTGCTTTAAGCTGCAAAATAACATTATCTAATTTACAACTTTTGTGGCCGATTCTGTTCCCAATTCCAGACATCTTTAATTACTCTGTTTTCCCATCTGCTCTCACACTCGGGTACGATAGCCTTAAATTGTAGACAGGTTTCAATCCAGACGTTCTAATCAGATTCCGCTGGTCCACAAACTGTCTCCAAATGACCTTATTTTATTGTTCCTACCATTCCATCTTTGATACTTCGACCTGGCAAAATGTGTATTTGTCCTTCTCTCTCTCTCTCTTTGTGTGTGTGTGCAGTGGTTGTACACTACAGAACATACGCCTCGTTCTCAAAAAGCCTCGCAGTCACGTTGACTTAGATACTACGCTCGCACTGTAGCGTAGTTGTATGTATTTGGTAGGTGCGTCTTTAATTCTCTCTCAAATTTAGCTCCAACAGGATTATTAACCTCAGGGTATATGCTGCCTAAGGGAACCAGTTTCCGGATGAGGGGGGGCCAGATGATATTGTTGATGGCTTAAGGGGTGGACAGTACAAATGGGACTACACGGCCGATATACCAGAATATCTTGTTAAACAGGCTCTTTTCCGAGGACTCCTTAATTTCTTATCAACACTTACATTTTTCTCTCGGACTCCGAGTATCGAAAGAAAAGATCCGACAAGGGGAGAACTCCACCAGTTTTCCATCTCGGAACTAAATTTGAGAGAGAATATAACACGCACCTACCAAATAAAACTACGTTACATTGCGAGCGTCGTATCTAAGGCCAGCCATAAAGCAAAGAAAATCTTACCGAAACATGACACCAACCCATTTTGACATAACGAACCCCAAAATAACAACCCGAATTACGACAAAAAAAAAACAAACTAAATTTGACTTACCGTAGCGACGGGCTCACACGAAACCACTACAAAGGCTTAAAGGCCAACAAAACTTTGACATCAAAACACCCTAAGTATACATTTATACAATACCAGTGATACCCTATGACCAGGGATCTTAACAACTAACTTACTATAGTACTCTATACGCTATATCTATTTTTTGCTGGAGATACTCTTCAACCAGGAAACAAAAGTCTTTCAAACTCATACTAAACTTATCTTGACTATAATTTTCAAAACCCTTTTCATTACTATACCCTCTCACTTTTCCAACTAATCTATATTTTTTCTGTCAAATATGTCCAATGTCCAATGACCAATAAGCTACCTCACCGGTAAAGGAGGCAAAACCAAGGGTAAACAACTAATCAACGCAGCCTCAACAATAACGAAAACTTCCGTCTGAAGATGCCTTAAGAAAGGCGAAAAAAGCTCACAGCCAAAGCTCAAATTAGTTGTACAAAATAAAATGGATCTTCTTCAACTGATCTTTAATATCCAACCAGATACCAAAAACTGCATTCGCCAGTTGGAACGTTCCAAAATAAAATTGATAAAATCAAAATACAACCTAGTCTTTAACAAAACTTGTATAGAAGAGAAGATGGTCCCAACATGCACCGATATATATATAACACGTGACACACTAGATGTTCATTAACCCATAGGAGATAAGGAAAGATGATACACCAGCGATTTTGTCTCTTATAAGGCTAAGTAAAGATCAGACATATGTATGTAGATTAAGAAAGCAGAAAGAAAGAGAGAGATAGCAAACGGAATAAAGTATTTTATTCGTTAAAGAAGTTGAAATTATAGGATCGGTTTGAACATATGCCAATGAGTGCTCTTCGTTTTTCCGGACACCATCTATATCCGCCCCAAAGGGATGGTGCAAGTGACCAGTCACCTGTTGTTGTGTTTTCCCTTGAACTTACGAACCTCACCTGTCTCTATTCATTAAAATAACGCTTTTGTTTGAAGCATTTTTTTGCTATCTCCTTATTTCTGCTTTCTTAATTTATGTCTGATCTTTGCATGGTCTTATAAAAAGGTAAAATCGCTTTCGTATCATCCTTCCTTATTTCCTAATGTGTCAATAGATATTTACATATATATATATATATATATATATATATATATATATATATATATATATATATATATGTGTGTGTGTGTGTGTGTGTTAGAAAGTCTTTAAAGGATAAAATTTAGAAATGAAAACGTTCCCATTATTTCGATTCATTTTTAATTAACAGGGCTTCGAGCTTTCACTCAATGGATACCTTATTTTTCGCCCTAATTTTTTACGTTTTGTTCGCTTTTTATGCCTGTGTTTTAGGAGATATGTTTTCAGTGTGAAAATTCATTAAATGTTTCTTCTCTCTAGTATTTAATTATCCCTGATTACCCTGATTACCGAAGGCCTCTTTTGTTCTCTGATGTTGGTAAATAGTTGAAAGTCGTTCACTTTGATGCTCGTCTTACGAGTATGTTGCCAAGAATTCGAAGGCGGACACAAACCAAACAGGCTGATGTACATAATAAAAGCAAGGCGATCCAGAGTTTTTATCTTTTGAACGTCGTTTATTTCACTTATGTGATCTGAAACGTTTGTCTGCAAGAGGATCATTGGAGGAAAGCATGTAATATAAAGGTTTGAACACGTTATATCAAGGTTAAGGAGGTATTTTTTCAATTAAACTAAAGTATGGATTAAAAACTGAATGCTTAACGATTGGCTCTGGGATATTTTAAAATATAAAGTACCTGGGGCAATTATTTATCTGTATATGTAGGGTACACACATCTATGAAACAGAATAGTTTATGATCAGTTTTGGAACCACTAATTTTGGAGTCAACGCTTCACTTCCTGCGCCCTCTCAGGCTTGGCTCAGTTCTTATTAAGTTATGTGGGCTTGTGACCATAATTACCACTAAATTATATAATTAAATCTCCTCTCATTATATTGGTGGGAAGCTTCACTGGACTTCAAGAAGACCCAAGGATAATGAACACCTACGAATGATTGTTCCTTAGTGTTTGTTTCTCTTTCAACACTTGTCCAGGCATTTCCACGATTTTAATGATGTCGATGAAGCTTGCTACACGGGTCTGTATTACATTTGATCCATTTTCATATAATCAGAAGAAAATTTTGTCCCTCGTGAGGGAAAATAAAGTTTTTGCTACTAAGAGTTAAGTTCAGTCTCGTCGAAACATGATGCCTTCCAAACAAAAGGTTTGATTGAAACAACGGCTTCGGTGGCAATCTGCTCGTCTGTCAAATATAAGCTGGGGACAGAAAGAGGTTTTAGCCCCTCTCCTCTTTCTATTTTTTATCATCAATTGCTTCTTTCCTTATTTGGTTTCTCTTAATTCATTTACGGAACTGTATAGATCCAACTACGCTTAATAAGTGTTAAACTTTTATAAAAGAATACTAACTTGATCCGATTGCTATAACTTTTCCTGAAATAATCACATAATACACATACACACTCACACACATACATATATATATATATATATATATATATATATATATATATATATATATATATATATATATATATATATATATATATGTGTGTGTGTGTGTGTGCGTGTGAGTAGATGGGCAGTATGACTATCGTGGCAGCTGTTGTCGTGTGGGGGAATCAACCAGAAAATTGCTCGCACCAGATGTATAGAAATGTCCCAGAAATGGAATTGAATATGAGAGTAATATTAGTGTGAAAAAGTGCAGTATGGAGAGAAGCCTAATTTGATGTTGGGGCGCGATCACTCCGGGGGGTCCTTGAGACCGTTCTGTCCTCACTCATCACTCGGAAAATCATTCACGCAATTAACAAGATACTAAAGTATAGTGCGATATACGCGCAACCCCCCATCATCTCTCCCTTTCCCTCTCTCCCCTCTTTCGCTTCTTCCTTCTCTATCTCTCTTCTCTTTTCCTTTTCTCTCTATATCTAACTCTATCTCACTATCTGTATCTCTTTATCTATCTAGGTCTCTAGCTGTCTCTGCCTGTCTCTCTCATCTCCCTCCCCTCTCTCTCTCTCTCTCTCTCTCTCTCTCTCTCTCTCTCTCTCTCTCTCTCTCTCTCTCTCTATATATATATATATATATATATATATATATATATATATATATATATATATATATCAGGCACGTGCCGTAAGTAAATTCAGGGTGGGCAAATACAGTGAAGCTGCCGCAATCCATTTTATAAAGACTCATTTATAAAGTCAATTTTCAGCAAAGAGTAGAAATTGTTAAAAATAATTGCAGCAGCTTCACAGTTTCTGTGTACCTTGAATTTACTCAAGGCACATGACTAATATATATATATATATATACATATATATATATATATATATATATATATATATATATATATATATATATATATATATATATATATATATATATATATATATATATATATATTATCTGTGAGAACTGGATCTCTCCTCGATAAAGACACAGAGTTGCCGTGGCCCAAATGAAAGACTAGCTTAATCACAATTTTTTCGCCCTTAAAGTAGCGAAATACTGGAACCGGCTTCCTGATGCGATAGTAAACAACAACACTTTTGAACAATTCCTTCGCTTCTTATGAATTACATAATTTGGCATGCTCGGGAGGCAAGAGTGTGTGTTTTTCCACTCCAGCCACCCTGTAGGGAAAGAGAAAAAGAATTGTAGAAGTGTCATGTATTTATAATTGGATATGACACGACCTTTCCCACGTGGAGTCAATCCTGGCATGGACCACCGCACACATGTAACCTGCGTGAAGTTAAATTACAAACGAGCTTCGTAGCTGTTTCATGGACAGCTAGCACATTATGTTTTAAAATTACCACAGCATGCAACAGCCTCACTGCACTCTAGCCTAACCTCAGAACAGCGTCACATAAAGCGCAGCCCCACTTAATTTGGGCAATGTTGACTGGAGCCTGCAACAGAGGGTGCACCATCAAAGCCGTTCTCCCTTAATCTCCCAAGCGGGCGAAGGGAGCTGAGATCCCTTGCTTTTGGGTAGCTATCAACAAGATAATTTGATATCCTTTTCCACCTCCTTCATATTAGAGTAAACATTGTTCTTTAGGTGATGTTGTAATGACTTAAATAGATAGTACTCACATGGAAGAGGGTCCCCTGAATATGGAGGATCAGAGAGAACTTTCCAAACCTAACGTGATCATTTTTTTTTTATCGTACACGTGTGTGTGTGTGTGTGTGTGTATTGATTGTTATGAAGGAGAAAATCTGTTCGGTTGACCACTGAAGGACGTTTTGTTCACGAAATATATTTAAAGTTTGCAATTGTTGAACAGTAGTTTAAGTTATTTTGTGTATGGTTAAGTTATGTTAGAGATGAAGTAATATTCACACGTTGTAAACGTTGTCCATCAGATAGTATATATGCTACCTAAATCCCATTTTTCTAGTAATAGCCTAGGGATTACTTCAATTAACTCTAAACAACTATCAGCAAATTTAGATGAATTTAAACAACTCTTAGAAACATTGTCTGTTAAAACGAAATTAATTTCACGACACTTTAATATTTATTTGCATACTAGGCCACTTAACACGAGTTTGCTCTCTAATAAACTTTCTTTTGGATGTGAGGATGATCGGACGCTCCAAATGGCTCAGCCAAAACACGTTTCTTGTGATGGTTGGGCGTGAGAAACGCGAGAGATCGAACTACACTTATCTGGGGCAAAAGTCAAATAAATTAGATTCTCATTAAAACTAGAAATTTGTACCTAAAGAAATTACCAAAATTCAGGAGCAACGAATATAACAAACGAACCTAATGACATGCTTAAAAGACAACCCAACCACTCAAACGCGTAACCGTTTTGTTTATCTCTGATTTAATAAACGTCTGGGAAAGCATTATATATATATATATATATATATATATATATATATATATATATATATATATATATATATATATATATATATATATATATACATTAGCTCAAATAAAGAAAGATGATAACACGAGCGATTTTGCAAAGATTATTCATATATTTACCAATTTCCCGTCATAAAAAAACAACAAGAGCTCAAAAGCAATAAGAAGCTTCGATGCTCCCACCCACCACCGAGCCTTCCTCAGCATTATATTGTACATACATAGTGTCCCACTACGGGAAGAGGATGGTACAGTTAGGTATGAGTTGATTTTCTTGTTTGGTAATTGGTTTAACCAATGAAAACATTTTTTACTCGGTGAAGAAGAATTGAAATGGTGATGAAAAGAATGAATGACAAAGGCGACGAATTGAATAGAAACAGTAGTAGACGAGATTAAAGTTTAAAAGACTGCAACAGCTAACCGAGGGCTCAATTATAGCTATATTATATTACGAGGTTGGATCTTCCGGTGAGACAGTCGACGTGAAGATTGAGAGCTTGCGTCAGATGGTGCCACTTAGTGGGTTCGGCATCGTAATAAGTTCCCTTGAATTGGTTATTCCTACTTTGGAAGAGACAGAAACCGTTGGACAAGACAGTGACTGCAGAGGCGACCAAATGAGTTCGAGTTACAATAATACAATGATGGCCATTGCCCATTTTCCTTTCTTCGTCCTTTCAATCGTCTGTTCTAAAGTTTCTTGTTCAGGACAGATTTCTCGGAATAAAGAACCTCCTCGGTCCCAGTTTAGGTTGACAAGTGGAAGTGTGAATGCGGCTAGCCTACGAATGCTCGGTTAAGTCGTCCACGTGTACTATGTGCATTTCTTTTTCATTTATTGAAAGTGTTTATCTCTTATTTGTTTGTGTTTGAGATTTTTATTCTCCGGTTTATCGCTTGGTGTTTTCATTTGAAGTCTGCTCACCGACACCGAAGCGTGTTTTGTTCTTGCTTCTTGGTTTTGTTTTTGTTCTTGTTTATTTTTTAATTTGGTTTTGTGTTTGTTTCTTTGTTTTCTTATCTAGCCTAGCACTAGGTCATAAGATAATATCGTGACTTATGGTAGTATAGGCAGTCGCCAAATGTGCACTAAAAAAAGATGTCTTCGCTTTAATTTTTCTTCTTTGCACTAAGGTTATTTGTTTTCAATACTGTTTTCACTTGATTTCTATTATAATATGCTCCATGTTCTTCCCGTAACTGTTCTTTTTAACTTGTTGAGTTCAGTCGCTCTGTGGACTGAGAAGATGGGCAACTCTTGAACGTAACCTCATTCCGTAGCGAAGGCAAAACCCCTTGCTTAGATCTCATAAGGGCCTTAGAGCTGTTGACGAGAGTGTCGCTTTGAGAAAGAGAATTCTGAAGCCATCACAGATGTCGCTTGAACGCTTAATTTAGTTACGGCTTTGCCTGCCACCGTCACTGTGGGAGACCATATATCCGTTGCTTATTGCATTAATCGTCACGGCCTTTTTCTTCTCTTTTTAGTCTTCTTATAAATTTAAGAAAACTGTAGTAGGCAGTAGCCCGTTCTGTCTATTTATCGAATTATTTCCGATTATGTTTGAAAATAAGTTGGTCGAAAAAGAATATTCTAGCTTTGATTAGTTTGAAGTCCCAAAGGATTATGGCCTATGTAAAATGGTCCCCAATTTTCAGACATCTCACTTCTCACCCCATCTCTATAATTCTTAATTTTTTTAAAAAAGAATAATGGATAAAGATAAGAGCTAGAAAATTACTTTATATGAAAGACATATAAACATACACGATTAATGTGTAGGTATAATTCTTCCCACGAAGCTTAACCTCTCAATATTCTTATCCTGTTTCATCTATTTCTAAAAATATCTGACGTCACACTCCAATGACGTAACGATGTAAACAAACAGTGGTCACGTGAGAGCCCTCGTTAATACGCATCTCAGTCTATGACCATATTCTAGGTGCGGCGCTTGGAATTGTTAATTTAGGCAAGTTTGAACGTTATGAAGTTTTGCGCATTTGATCTTCTCGGAGCAAAGGACTCAGTGAGCTTTCTGAATGGAGCATCGATATTAATAACAATGTTCATGTATGTCTTACATTACAATAAGGAAAAGGGGAAGTAAGCTAATATGTATTGGTGTTTCCTAAAATACTAATTAATTTCTTTTTGTGCTAATTCGTGCTCTAGTATTTTTTCTGCTTAGTAATTTATAATCATTGTTTAAGGTCAGTCAATACTCATTAGATTCTTGACTTTTCAGTCGTTTCCTTAAAAAAGAGAGGTAAGAAAGAGAAATGGCGAGGTCGCGCGCGCGCATATGTGCAGAAAATTGTGCAGAATATATTGATGATTTATTGACCGCTTCAAGCAGCCTAAAATACGAAATGGAGATGCAGATAAGAGACCAACCAATAAATCAAGGAAGCTGACGCCCTGTATAGACAGTTGGAGTAATAATAGCTCACCTCTAAAATATATTACTAAGCAAGTCCCTTCTCCGATTCCCGATTCTCGCGGTTGACTGGAATGGATTTAGGAATGGAGGTAGGAGTGAGATGAGATGCGTCCTCCGGAACTGTTACGGCATTGGTGAATGGGTGCCTGTAGGAGGATTCGAGCATTACTGGGGGTTAACTTTGGGGAGGACAAATGCAATTGCAAAATTAGATAAAATCAGTCCTTATAAGTCTATTTTGTATTTCCTTTCGTCGCTTTGAGTTATTCAAACGGAAAGAATGGAACACCAAAATGAACGAAATGGCTAAAGATGAAAAAAGAAACTCCTTTTGGAGAATGATTCGAAAAAGAGGAGCAAAAATGGGAGGAGAATAGTGCCGAGTGAAAGCACCTCTCATTTTACGTTTGGCACCGCGCGCTGGAGCTTTATTCCGAGAAGGAAAAATAGATGGCGCCACTGTTCACAACCAGTCCCAAGTGTCACGGCAAGCTTGCAAATGATTGAAAGGTATTCTCAACTTGTACAAAAGTTCAATACTACTTCGATTTCTGGCAGATGACTCCATTCCATGCCTCAAAACCTTTACGAGTCGTTTTACTGAGCTTTATTCTCCCGTTTCCCTGCTAAGGCGTCGACAACTAAAATGGAGCATGGAATAAGATGGAAGCTTCGCGCGATGGCATAAGACGGCTTCGGCATTGAAGCGGCCGATAAAATATTGAATATTTCCTTCCACAGTAGTTTGACCTCCAAAGGATGTATGGAATACACCGGCCATTTTTTACTATCCTGTCTTCCCCTTAAAAAAATAAGTTTAGTGCATTGAAATAAGCATTTGGGAATGGTTGATTGTTGCAATTGTATAGCCATAAAGGAACTAAATTTCTGAATAATGTTTCACTCCTGGGGTGGTCTTCTTGTTCGTAAAGAGGTCGGTGGGTGTCGACGGAAAAGCCGTATCGTTGCTGCATCATTTTACGACCAAACACGCTAAGAAAGGTCACTACGTCACCAGGAGAGTAGTACCGTGCGATCAGAGTGCCACAGTAATCGCCACTCGGGGAAAGAAGTTCTACGGTGGTACTCTCTTCCATGAAGAGGTGCAGCGCTGAAACTATACACGTAACACTGAGGGATATTTTTTCCATTATCTCGAGAAGGGGTCGGTTCTTTTATCTACTTATCTATCTCTCTTTGTGCTTCGAGTCTACGCGTGTCCCCTCGAATCTTCTCCTCTTCCCCTCTTCCTCTGTCGTTCTCGCGTTCATCTCATACATATTAATGAAGCGCTGTTTTACGGAAATCAGCGGAATCAAACCGAAATCCACACATACACGCTCGCGCGTATGTACTAACGTTTACACGCACACAAAGATAGATAGCGACTTGGAGATAAATTACTCACAGTATCCCTTTTGTTTCGAATAATATGGACGCATAATTAGAATTGAGGGAGGTACCGGAATATATATTTCATATATAAAATATTTAAAAAGAGTTAAATAAACTTCGAAAATATATAATATTAGCATAAAACTCTAAATGATGATTATCACACAAGATGTACATGTAATTCCGGAAGATGTTACGGTCCTCTGCATTATATGTACGCGGAATCCCCCGTATTTAGCAATATGGGGTTTACACAACTATTCATTTTATGAAAGAAAAGGCGAAAACAAACTGTGTCATCCACAACAAAACATTTAAGAAAAAGGGATGATATTAGCGAGGGTAAAAATACGTAGAGGGCTTAGGAAAAGAGAATATTTCTGGCATTAGAGAGCGGGAGAATGGGTATCTCTACTGGCCCCTCCCTTTCCAAGATAAAGGCGAATTTTACGTGACAACAATTTTCTCAAAAATTGTGTTATTTATTATAAAGATCAAAAACAAACGAAACTAATTGCAGAAAACCAGACGGAAAATAATGTAAGATGATTACCCCCCCTTCCACCCTCCCACGACACATTTAAATCGTGGTCGTGGTTATGCTTCGAGTTCGAGGAGGATGTTCTTGGTTTTGAGGGGTTCAGGATTTTTTATGGACACAGGGATGACTGATGAGCCTGATTCTTGCCAGAAACGTTCTTCTTGCGGCCGTTCCTCGACGTATCCTCTCTTCACACTCAACACCTCTGTTGACTTCGAAATAGGGCGTTCCTTGTCACGGTGCGATAGGTAACAATTAGCTCTTATCATAGGGGTATTTTGTGAGTTGGTTGCTTAAGCCAGCCACCCCAGTTCAGATCGAAGTCCCACGCACGGATAAAGAAATATGCATCAAGATCAGACTGACAATGGCTTTCAATCCCCAAAGCATTAAGGGCAGATTCTCATATGAGGGATGGGAGAGATCTGTATAGAAAAGGATGGTACCGCTGTCGAGGGAGCAGGGATTTCCTGGCCCATCAGATAGTCTCCCAGTCCGATTAAGGGAGTATGGAGATGAAAACCTACCCTAAAAGCTTCGAGGGGGAAAGAGTGATGTGCGAGGGGAAATGGGGGTAGAAGAGACAGCGGTATTGTGAATGGCTGTCTGTGTTGTGGTGTATGCGGCTGAAGCTGTCTGCATGCATGCTTTAGACTCGACAGTCCGCGTAATTGGTGACATCTTTGCGATCATTGAAACTTCGAGTGGGACGGGGGAGGCGGTCCGCTTTCACTGGGATTCGAACCCGGCACGTAGTTGGGAATCCAACGCTTGATGCTAATTTTCTTGGACGCAATGACACTTTTTGTTAAGCTAAGAAACGGTTCTAACAACAAAATTGAAATTAAATCGAAATATCTTTTATTAAATTACATTACATCAAATTATAATAATTGCCATGAATTGTGTTGTAATTGCTTTTGAGTTGGATTTTCAAACATAAGATACCTCCTCCCTCAACACATTTGCATTTATACCCCAAAGTTTTTCCTCTTTCTCACGGTGTTATTTATTCTTTCGTATCTCAGATGCGAGGCATTGGATTCTGATTGCTGCCATTTGTGTACCAGTACGTGAAACTTTTGTGTACCAGGAAGTAAAGCTTTTGGGTACCAGGAAGTGAAACTTTTGTGTAACAGGACGTGAAAAATTTGTGTACCAGGAAGTGAAGCTTTTGTGAACCAGGACGTTAAACATTTGTGTACCAGGAAGTGAAGCTTTTGTGTACAAGTAAGTGAAGCTTTTGTGTACCAGGACGTGAATTTCTGTGTACCAGGACGTGAAGCTTTTGTGTACCAGGACGTGAAACTTTTGTTTAACAGGACGTAAACCTTTCGTGTACAAGGACGTGAACCTTTTGTGTACCAGTACATGAAACTTTGTGTACCAGAACGTGAAACTTTTGTGTACCAAGACTTGAACCTTTTCTTACCAGGACGTAAACCTTTTTGTACCAAGACCTGAACCTTTTGTGTACCAGGACGTGAACCTTTTCTGTACCACGACCTGAATCTTTAATAAGAAAAGGTAGGGGTGACCTGTGCTTCAGTCTTTACGTTAGACATTTGCTTAGAAATTTTCTGCGTGTTTTTCCTCGTCTTTAACCCTGAACTTTGTCGATAACATCTTTTGAGGCAAGTTTTACCAAAGATAATGGTCAAATAATAATAGCAGTAGTTAAGTTATCTCATTTTTATCTCTTGAATCCTCTCACTTAAGCATGAAGATATAAAGTAGCCTATATTTCCCATTTGTACTTTAAACTCCTCTATAATTGCCACCAAAGTGTGGTTGACTTCGTGAAATTAGCTTGAAACTCCTGCAAAGTAAATGAATTCCACATTTCGCAGAAAAAACCCCAATACTACTGTACTATAATGTTTGTGTAAATAAGGAACAAAGCAAAAGCTAATTGATAGATAGTCTACCTATTGTAATCTTACCTTCAAAATTTTATATAACTATGATAATCATATTTTCAAGCGGATAAACGCCTTACCATACCACTTACTCAAGAATGGATAAGTTCCTGGCAATAATTCTTTTGCATTCCTGCTGGTAAACTACTAAACCAAAGGCCGCAAATTTAGAGAAGAATGTATCGGATTAATACCCAATTTAATTGGTTAATCAATTAAAAAAAACCCAGCTTTATTCGACAGCCACATTTGTCTTATCTCACAAATTTAACGAAGCCAATTAGTACTATTGTTCTCCGAGAAAAAAAGGTAATTACCAGCCATATCTAGTTGATTGGTCCTTGTCACATGATTCCTTTTATATGATTACATAAAAATCCATCTCTACCCTTTTGTAATGGCCCAAAGAAACGCACAAACAGTTCCTCGTTTGTGAATGATCTCGGACCACCGACAGAAGTTACGAAAGTAAGGGGAACGAATGCAATGAATATACAAGATGTTCCGAAAGTCTTGTCACCCTCACCGAAAAGTAATAAAAACAATAGAGGAACATTATAAAAAACATCAAACACATCTACTGCTTTAGTGCATTCACCCTCAATAGAAGAACAATATAATAATATCAAACATGTGAAATATAAAATTAAAACAATATTTACAGGGGATGACAAGACTTTCGGACCACCTTGTACATAAAGAGCTATGGAGGAAGAGGTAGGTAAATTATACGATCTTCAATAGTTGGGACTAAAAATATACTCGCGTTTGAAAACGTGTCCTGATTTCTTTAAGAATATGTTAAATTAACAGGGAACCTCAAAGATATTTTAATTCACTTGAGGTAAAGCGTATTAAACCATGCCACTTCAAAGGGGACAAAGAATACAGTTATTCGCCGTCTTTAGATTTGGACTCACCTTCGGAAAAAATTGTTCAATAATTGGCAGTAATTTTGACTATATATAGTTAGGGAGTAGAGGAAGGGGCTGAATAGGTAGGTAATGGATATATACTGGACAGGTACTAGGCAGAACAGGAATATTAGAGATTAATTGACTAATTAATTTAATATACTAACAATAATGATTCAATATTACGGTCATTTTTGATGGCGAGGGTCTAGTAGCATAATACTAATTGCCGTTTTTCGCCGCAAACCTGCTAGATGAGCAAGCTAGAAGCAGGTAATCCACAAGAGAAACACAAATCAGTGTTTTGTGTGCTAAAGGACCCTGAACGATCGTTTGTTTATAAAGCTTTCGAAATGGATTCCCTTCCTTCCGGTATTTCGGCTTCGTTTTAACATTTCTTATTTTCATCACATTTCTCATTTTTCTGGCAATTTGTTTTGCCTGTCTCCTCCTCTTCATTTCTACCATTGTATGAATTACTCTTGTTCAATTACCCAAGTTCCATACTTTCTTCCTAACAAATAGATTAAATAAGCACTGCGCCGGCTCTGTGATCATGATTCTTATCCTTGGGGAGAAAGGTAAAACTGGCCGAATTATGAAATCGGAAAGCAACATATCTTTTTCAAAATTCTACATCTGTACGGAGGTGAACTGTGCCATGGCTTCTCCCATGTGGACGAGGTAAATTTAGAACATTTAATTTAAAGCACTTCTAAAATACTGTGTGCGTTCTTCAACCAACGTAATAGAGTTAGCAATTAATATTTATTGTCATACAGAAATGGGTGGGAGCGATCAAACATACTGTAATAATAATAATAGGTATTTATAATGCGCCCTTTAGGGCTGTTAGCCCTCCCAGAGCGCAGGAGCCCTCTATTTTTGGAAAGTAGAAGTGCAATGCAATGTAGTCATGACCATTCTGTGGAGAAATGATCGTCATTTATGTAGGTGAGAGGAACCAATGCATGGTTAGAGAAAATGTAGGATGATAATATAAGGAAAATGATTTTATCATAATGTAAAGCGTGGTTAAAGGTGGTGGGAGATGGAGTGGAAGGTAGATTCGATTCAGGTCGCATTAAGTGTAGAGCTTCCAAGGTTAATATAGCCGCAAACAGAGCTAGGTTATGTGATCACGCGTTTGACTGTTGGTTGTCTGGTTGTTTGGCTATGGTTTGGTCAGGTTGCCTTGTTTGTTGTATTGATTTGATGATTTTGAGCTGTTTGACTTATGACGAGGTAAAAAGCACTTTTGTTATGTTTTATTTTGTTTATTTGATTATTGTGAGCGCGTCGATGTGGGACGAAGATTATTTATGGTTTTGTGGTTTTATTGGGTTATGAATTGTTTTCCATTTGGTATAAGTTAGGTCAAGTTTAGGGATTTTTGGTTTTATTTGATGATTTCGAGCTACTCGACGCGCGACGGATTTAGTTTTTTTTTTTTTTAATGTTTGCCCTTTAAGGGGTCACAGGGAGAAGGCTCAATTTTGGAAGGTTTTGTAGCGTTCATAAGATGGCTAGGAGTTGCTGCTATATTACGGATGTGAAGGTGAGGTTATTTATGCGATTATATGTTGGTTGTTCACTTATGAGTCTTAGTTCAGACTGTTAGGGTTGGTTAACTTTGTAATCTGTTTGTGAATGTTATTTTGTATGATTATATTTGTTTAATATTTCATAACTTAATCAAACCTCCACCATTATCTCAGCAAGAAAAAGATCTAAAAGACGAATATGCATTTTTATATTTTTAAATAGCTCTTTCTTTACTTATATCGCAGAGAAGGAATATATGGAATATATATATATATATATATATATATATATCAATATATATATATATATATATATATATATATCTATCTTTAGACTATCGCTTTACCCGTTACTCGTTTTAACCCTTGTGGCTTTGTTCTTGAGTCTTTCTTGCCTCTCTGTTTCACCTTGCTAAATCTTAATGTGAATTTACCCATCCCTCTCCTACTTCCTTATTGGTGATTTTTTGTCTTAGAGGCGCTCCTTTATCTTTTACTAGCTTATACTTGTATATACCCTTATTATATTATTTTCTCTTGTAGTTATCCTTGAGAATGAACTAAACAAAGTTAGAAAGTACTTGGAAGCACCTTTTCATTTTTCCTGCGGAACATTGCATTCATTGCGAACCTCACGTGCTACTTTGTGAGTTATTCATTTTATATATATATATATATATATATATATATATATATATATATATGACAAAACAATAAAGTAATGTTTGTAGATTCTATTAAATTTTGAAAATGAAATGTACTTTAATAAACGCCTAATTTACAATTATTTAAAGTGTGTATACATTTTTCTGGGACACCCGGTATATTTATATATATGTGGAAAACTCACAAAGTATCGCGCGAGTAAGCAATAAATGCAACAAAGTCCACAGGGAAAATGAATACAAGGATTCCTTGATAAAGAACTCGAAATAAAGTTCGAAAGTACTTGGAATTCTCGTATTAATTTTCCCTGTGGGCTTTTTGCATATATATATATATATATATATATATATATATATATATATATAAATAAATATATATATATATATATATATATATATATATATATATATATATATATATATATATATATATATATATATATATATATAATCCAGGTAGTTTCCGCTGTGCAGCCTTAATTTCATTTTAAATAATAAGAAACCAATGGCGAGGAGCAGACTTAAATCCAACATCCAAAAAATCTTTATTAAGATTGACTAGTGCAACGTTTTGACCTTACGGTCATCTTCTAGCTCTAGAAAATACAAATTAAGATATACAAAGATGCAAAATAGGTTCAGTTTTCACCACAAATTATAATTATTATAACAAGGGAGTAAAATACAACGATTTAAGGAAAGAAGTAAAAAAAAATTGTACAGAAAAAAACAGCTAAAAAACTGGCTAATAAAAGCTTAAAAAAACAAACAAAATCAATACAAAACCAAACAGATCGAATGAGAAACATACCTTGAATCTTTGATATCCATTAAGATTATGGTGTGGTAGAGAGGTGACGGGAAATATAACAGTTTCGTTAGTAGTGGTCGTTTACAGGATGTTCAATAAAATAGAAGAGGAGTCAGAATTGAGTGAGGGAGATAGTGTTTTGATATAAATAGATTCAGAGATACGTAGTGACAGTGGGTTTGAATTGGAGTCCAAAATCTGAATTCATTCAGGGATGGAATTGTTTGGCATTTAATCGAGTGCTCTCTTATAGAAGAATGTTATTTTTTATTAAGAACTTTTCCTGTTCTAAGGCTGATGCCCATGTGAGAGAAAAAATGGGCCTGAAGAGTACGTAGGGTGCTTCCAACATATTTTCCAGAGGTACACCCTGGACAAGAGTAAAAATAAACTACACCACTACGTAAGTCCTTAGGAATTTAAACTTTAATTTTAAAAAGTTTCCAATTGTGTGGTTGTTCGATAAAAACAACATTAAATTCAGTTTGCCTAAAAGATTTTGTTAATAGTTTAGAGATATCTTTTCTGAAGGTTCGATTAAAAAAACCCATCTCAGGAACAACAAGAAATCTAACTTCTTTAGGTGCAATGATTTCAGGAAAGGGAGGGTAATATATATTATTTAAAAACTGTTTTATTGTCCTTTCAATTAAGAGTGACGAAAAGCTGTTTTTTTATCAAGAGTGACTTCAAGTTCTAGAACTCATGGTGGATTTGGAGGAAGGATGAGAAAAGTTGAAAGCCTCTGTGTACAAGAGTCTTAATGGTATAAATTTCATATTTAGAATCACAGAAACTATAAAAGTTAATCTCTAAACCTGTAGAAACCGGTTTTCTATGGATGGAGTTCAAAATATTGCCTCCAAAACACTATCTCCTTCACTCAATTCTGATTCCACTTCTATTCCATTAAACATCCTTTAAACAACCACTACTAGAGAAGCTGTTATATTTTCCGTCACCTCTCTACCACACCATATTCTCACTGGATATCAAAGATTCAAGGTATGTTTCTCATTTGATCCGTTTGGTTTTGTTTTGATTTTTGTTTTGTTGTTTTTAAGCTTTTATTAGACAGTTTTTTTATTAGTTTTTTCTGTAAAATTTTACTTTACTTCTTTCCTTAAATCGTTGTATTTTACTCTCCTGTTATTATAATTATAATTTGTGGGGAATACTCAAACCTATTTTCTATATTTATATATCTTAATCTGTTTTCTAGAGCCAGAAGATGACCGTAAAGTCAAAACGTTGCACTACTCAATCTTAATAAAGATTTTTGATGTCGGATTTCAAGTCGGCTCCTTGCCATTGGTTTCTTATTAAAAATTATTTATATATATATATATATATATATATATTTATATATATAGATAGATAGATAGTACAAGAAAGAAAAATTGGACGCGAGTGAGCAATGAGACAAAAACAGGAGTTTTTTAGAGGTAAGAGAAAGGGACATTAGAAGAAGACTAGAATCAAAGAGAGCAGAGGGCGGCACAATGAAGGCAATCCTTTACTGAGAAGACAGAAATAACGCCAAAACAATTTCTGTCTTCAAAATTGTTTTGAAAGGCAGAAAATATATATGGCGAAAGCCCTGTGGTGGTTGTTATCACCCGCAGAACTTGCATTCGCTCCTTCTTTATATATATATATATATATATATATATATATATATATATATATATATATATATATGGGGGTAAAACCAGCGTAATAGGACTTATTTTATATGCGAAACTATGTTTCGCATATGGAGGATTTTGAAAAGCACCTCCTCCTCCCCATTTTACACAATCCCATAACGTGGTTCCGCTATGTAGACGATATATGTGCCACATGGCCCATCAATGATAACAGATTTGATTCTTTCTTTGAAAAATTCAATAAGATCCACCCAACTATTACATTCAAAGTAGAATGGGAACTGAACAACTCATTGCCGTTTCTGGATGTAGAAATATCTAAAATAAACGACAAAGCATATTGTTGCGTCTACCTGAAACCAACTAATTCTAATGCCTTTATTCATTATGTTTGGTTTCACGATGTATCCGTTAAAAGGTCTGTAGTTTCTTCCATGTTCCTGAGAGCATATCGCATTTGTGATCCTTGTTTCTTGCAAGACAAAATTAATATACAATTATCCAAACATTCATTGAACTTCAATATCTCAGTTGGTTAATAGAAAAGTGTCACTATAAAGCCAGAACCATCTATTACTCCCCAGCTAATTATAAGGAAAACAGATGTGACAAGTAGTATGCTACCTTCCCATACTCCACCCAGTTAATCAATTTCAAAAAGTTGGGACGGACCAACAACATCAATGTTGCCTTTGAGTACAAGAATACGATCAGAAATAGCCTATCCAAAAATAGATCAATCGATAAAGAACAGGGAGTTTATTTTTTTCCATGCAAATCATGTAAGGAATTATATATCGGTGAAAGCAGCAGATTTTCCAAGAGAATGAATGAACATAAATGCGATATGCGACGTGGTACCCTATCTTCGAGTTTATTTCTACATATGTCTAATGAAAATCATCAAATTGATAATGCTAAAATAGTTTATAAGTCTCACAATTATATACCCATACATCGATGCTTATTGAATCGGCACAAATAAAAGAAATTCCCAACTTTAATACTTCCGACGGCCAATTCATTACTAATACCTTAAGAAGCAAGAAATTCATACTTCCGTTTCTCAAAAATGCCGATACATTCTCGCAACTTCCACCTTAGAGCCACTAATTTGTGTGTTTGTACGATTAAGCAACTTCTGTATTTCACTTGTTTACCAGCGACTGACGATGACGGATATTTCCGTCGAGACCTGGTTTCGCATATAAAATTAGTCCTATTACTGTGGTTTTATCCCTATATATACACGTACGCAAGTGTACTTTTTGGGATATATATATATATATATATATATATATATATTACATAGTAAAATATAAAATGTATTCCTTTAGAACGATGCTTTAAAATGACTAAGGTAATCTGATAAAAAAAGGAGATAAAATTGGATATATGAACAATCCTCTTTTCCATCGGGATTCAATCCAACTTCCTTTCACACAAAAGGCCCGGGCGTAACCATTGAGTCACCAGGGCACAAATCCTCTAAGTTCCCCGGAGATTCACACCAAACAGTAGGTAGAAAGAAGTCTATTAGCTGGTTCTTTGACCACACACGAGTAACATTTAAAAAGAAAGGACCGACTGCAGTATTGAGGCTGTTGTATCCATTAAATAAGACACGACGACACGACTCACCCGGGATGGAAAATTTTTCCCCCCATCAGGATCTTTTCGATTGCAATCTTATCTACTACAGTGTGTGGGCACCACTACTGAAGGATAAAATGAAACTGGTCTCACTCAGGCCACATAAATATTTACATGTGTTAGTTATTTAATTAGTTAGTTAATTGTCCCACCTTTCCCTTCAATTTGCATACGACTGGATAATGAAAATCACATAAAGATTAGGCTGATTATTTCTGACAATCTCTACCGCACCAGGAACCGGTCCCCTTTGTGATGGAGGTGGTAGAAGAGGGAGAAAAGGGGGAGTAGTTTTTGTTGTTACCCAATGAGCAGGGAATCTTTCGCACCAGAGGAAGATCAGCATCAGGGGATTGTTGAAATGAATACCACTTGAGCAGATTCAAGGACGAAAAAATGATGTGTTGTGTTTGTACCAAGAGAGAAGGGATGAAAAGAGAGCAGTGTTGTGTATGGTGGCTTCAATGGCTGAGCTATCTGCATGTATGCTCACACCAGCCGCATCCCATAATTTTGAAGGTAGCTCATACACCGAAAATGTTTTGGTCGGTTCGCTCGGGAAATCGAACCAGGTACATAGGCGAGGAAACCTACCGTTTTATTCACTAAGATAAAGACGACTTCCACGTATGAAAAGGACAAAAACAAAACAAACAAAAATACATGAATGCAGAGGTAAATTTGATTCCTCCCCATTGACTATATGCGTGTCCTTTGAAATTTCGGTTAATGCTAGGTTTATGCTCATCCTCGAGTTTTTGGAAAATTCATATATATATATATATATATATATATATATATATATATATATATATATATATATATATATATATATATATATATATATATATGGAAAAATATCCAAGACAAATTGGTGCGGTTAAGGTAATGGCATAATTAGACAACTGCTCTGCTTCAGGTCCAGCAGGTGATCCTATCCTCCTTGAACTGGAAGACAACACTAAGGGGCTGATGGATGGGTCATCCCTTAGTGTTGTCTTCCAGTTCAAGGAGGATAGGATCACCTGCTGGACCTGAAGCAGAGCAGTTGTCTAATTATGCCATTACCTTAACCGCACCATATATATATATATATATATATATATATATATATATATATATTGCCTACATTAAAAAACAATTGTTTTTTAATGTAGACAATGTTTTTTCTTGTGCAAATTAAAAAAAGTGCTTTTTTTGTTGGCTATTTTATTCGTATCATATTGTATTATATATCATTTTTAAGGTAATTGTGAAATGGGGTGCTTCGTCCCTGATACCTTCCTTTTAATTGTGGGGGATGGCACCCCCTAAACTCCCGCAATATTTTAAACAGCTCGTAATATTCCTAATTTGAAAGTCTAAAATTAGATTCGAATTCAAAACTGATTGCAAAATGTCGTTAAGCCTCTAGTTTTTCTACCGCGTTCCTTGATTTCAGACATATAAGCCCCCCCCCCCCTTCCCCTGAATGAGAGTCAAATCAATCAGATTTTCCTTAAAGTTGATTAATATGAAATATCCACATCATATTTTAATTCAGAAAAAATCGCTTCAAGATGTTATATAATACACTATAATGTGATTCAAAATTCACAATGGATCTTCCAAGATGGCGGCCAATCTATTTTTTAAAAATACGTAAATGCTATAAGTGTTTATCAGAGATATACTTTATTTAGCATTTGTGTATCTTTTAAATAATAGAGATATTTACAACAAAGTCCGACAAAATTCGACGGTGGACATAAACCCAACATTAACCGAAATTTCTACGGTACTCACTTATATGGGTGTCATTTACTCTCTCTAAATGACTGTAATTTGCAATCCCCAAGGAACTCAATATATATTTGTCATTTGCAAACCGCAAGGTGATCTCTATATGAGTTTCATTTGAAATCACTACGGGACTCACTAGAGAGGATTCATTTGCAATCCCTAAGTAACTGTCTATATATACGTCGCTTGAAATCCTTACGGGACTCTCTAAATGAGACTTATTTACAACCCCTAAGGGCTCTCGCTATACAAGTTTCATTGACCTTCATAAAAGACTTCCTATGTGAGTATCATTTGTTATTCCTAAGGTAATCGTTATATGTCTTTGTCAATCCCTAAGGGACTCGTTATATGCGTGTCATTTTCAATCCTTAAGGGACTCAATATAGGAGTGCCATTTACTATCCATATGAGACTCGAATATATGGGTGCGATTTGCAGTCCCCAACAGACTCACATCTGAGTGTTATTTAAATTCCTTAAGGGACTCGCGATGTAATTCTCATATGCAATCTTTAAAGGATTAGCCATTTGAATCTCATTTGTAATCTCTATGATAGTTAATATACAAGTGTTCCTATTTACAATCGCTATATACTCGTAAGTGTAAGTGACAATCCCTAAGGGACTTGCTATATTAGCTCATTTGCAATCCTTACGAGACAGACGATACGAGTCCCATTTGCAATCCTTAAGGGAATCGCTAGATAAATGTCATTGCAATCTCCAAGAGAGTTGCGATATAATTGTCATTTGCAATTCTTAAGGGAATCGCTATATGGCATATGTATTCCCTAAGAGATTGCTATAAAATAATAAATTTGCAATTCCTACGAGACTGACTATTTAAGTGTCCTTTGAAATCCACGAGGGACTAGTAAGATGAGTTTCATTTTCAATCCCTAAATGTCTAGCTTAATGAGAGGTACTTGTAATCCTTAAATGAATCTCGATATGAGTATTCTTTGCTACACCTTAGGCACTCGGTACATAAATATTATTTGCAATCCCTAAATTATTCGTTTTATGATTTTCAGTTTGCATTCCCATCGGGCCTTGCGATATGAGTGTCAGTAGCAATCCCTAATAGAATTACTATATGAGGTAAAGGAGCATTCTCTAATGGGATCGGATATATATGTGTAATTTTCAGTCATTAAGTGACTCGCTCCATGAATCTCATTTGAAATAACAAACGGGTTTGAATATATAAGTTCTAATTGGAATTCTTGCGGCACTCCCAATATGAATCCAATTTCCAATCCCTCTGGGACTCGATCTGAGTGTCATTTACAATCAGTAAGGGACTCTCTTTATGAGTGTCATTTGTCAATACTAATGCACTCACTTTATGAGTATCATTCGCACTCCTTACGGGAGTCGAATATATGAGTGTCATTTGTAATCCCTAATTGACTCTTTTAATGAGTATTATTTGCAATCCCCAAAGGAGTCGAATATATGAGTGTCATTTGAAATCAAAAGAGGACTCACTAAATGATTATTCATTTGTAATCTCACGGGATTGCCTATATAATTGTTCTTTAGAGTCCCTAAGGGATTCTCTAAATGAGTATCATTTGTAATCACTATGGGACTCGCTATATAAGTGTCATTTGCATGCCCTATGTCACTCTTTATATGGGAGTAAATTGAAATCCCTAAGGAACTTGTGACAGGAGTCTCATTTGCATTCCTTAAGTGTATAACTATTTTTCTTACCAGTCCCTAGGGATTCGCTCTAGGAGTATTTTTTATAATACTTATGGGATTCGCTATATTCGTGCCATTTGCATTTCCCATGTCATTGTCTATATGAGAGTCATTTGGAGTCCTTACGGGTCTCGCTCTATAAGACCTATTTACAATCCCTAAGGGACTCGCTATGTCTCATTTGCAATCCCTAAAGGACTCGCTATATGAGTGTAAATTTAAATCCCTATGGGACTCTTATGTACCTATTTAAATCTCTACGGGACTTACTATTAGGATCATTTTGATTACTAAAGGACTCGAATATATTAGTTAAATTTGCATTCCTAAGGTACTTACTTTAATTCTATTGAATAAATCAATAATAATTGCAAGACAGTATTATAAATGGTATTTCGTAAAAAAACTACTATATTTACGCTTAATATATATATATATATATATATATATATATATATATATATATATATATATATATATATATATAATGAACATGTCCCTTCTATTGATCAAATTGACATGATTTCAATAATTCTCTTAAATTTCCTTCTTGATTCTTCCTTACCTCAGAGAGGCCACTGACTAATATAATAAAGCAGCCTAATTCAACGAGCTCTTTGGTTATTAAATTGCCCAAATATCGTAGTTTTAAATTCCCCCCCCCCCCATCCCATCATACACATCCATTAATCCTGCGAGATGCAAAATACCTTCGCCTTAATTTGCAATTGCAAATTGGACATTATATCAATCGAGTAACCTGGAATAGATTGGCTCATTTCTTTCGATATGACCTATGATGACCATTGCTCACAATTTTGAGCTTCAAAGACTAATGGAAAATGTTACATAGATAGAATATGTTTGGAGGCGGTATGAAAGTGAGGAAAAAGGATATTTCGATCCTGCGACCAACTTCAAAAGCATCGGAGGCCTATTTCGCACCTATCAAAAGGCATGACTTCAAATTGTAATAGATGCCGGACACAGCCTACATTTGGGCCTCGGAATCACTCGTAACGCTGAAATTCCTTTTGCATTTATGCGCTGGCCATCAAAGGCGTTTTTATACGCGATTCCGGCGCGTCAGAGGCTTCCTATTAGCACCTCATCAAAGTCCTAAACTGGAACTAATTGCACATTAATGTAGCCTGTACGAAGAGGGGTTGCAAAGACGGAATTGGCATGAGGCGGCGAGGCCACTTAGCGGAAGCTCTTTCCTCTACTTGTATCAAAGGCAGTTCTCGTCGAGTGGGAAGCGAACTCGACTCCCACCTCGGAGGACGCAACACGCACCCAAAACATTCCAGCCATTTTGGATATTCATTAAATCATTAAATACAGGATGGAAGAGGGTCATCGGAGCTGAAACGACCACCTTTACCCTCTCACTTTCCTATACCTACAAACATACCAGCACATAATAGAGAGAGGATCACAAAAATGGATGAACAATAGCTCGAAGTGTTAATTAAACCTTAGTTCCTTCATCTGATTGTATCATTCTTTAGGTTTTTATTCGTAATAGAAGATTTAGGGGAGGTTATAAGGATTCACACTTACAGAGTACTGAGGGCGGCTTATTTTTAGTAATTTTTTAGGGTTACTTGAATTGGCAAGTTGGTCTTGTTAGCTTTAGTTAGGTCAGGTTAGGATGAAAAGAAATAAGCAAGACACATTTCAGGATTTGTGCGTGACATTTGTTACTTACATAAATAAATTCAACTAAAAATTTCCCGGTAATTTTCTATTATCAACAGCCAATTTTCTTTACTAAAGGATTTTTTATCTATATCATTTACTAAAGGATTTTGAACTATATTTTTACCTAAAGGGATTTTTCTATATTTTTTACTAAACGTTTTTTATCTATAGGTTTTTACTAAAAGGATTATATATATATATATATATATATATATATATATATATATATATATATATATATATATATATATATACCTTTACACTAAAGAATTTTTATCTATATTTTATTACCAAGGGTTTTTTTATCTATAATTTTTAATATAGGATTTTCTATCTAGATTTTTTACTACAAGATTAGGTTAGGTTAGGTTAGGTCAGTTGTTATTAAAAACAACTATCAAGCATAATATTTATTTCGCAAAACACTAAGTATTGAACCTAACATAAACTTTAGTAAAAAAAAAATCCTATATAAAAAAATTACTCTCGTAAAAAAAAATGTCTTTCGATAATAGGAAAGTAAAAAATAAGGCTATCAATAATAGGAAGTTGCCATTTATTCAATTTCCCTTCTAAATGTGTTGGATTTATGACGTCGAGGGGGGAGTTCGATCCTCACGAGCACAATAACAAACGTTTCAGCGTTGTCTTAAGTTGACCGCCCATTGGGCAAATACGCTGCTACGCCGAGGAGGTATATAGCTCCCCATGTAACATCGTTCACTTAGCCAATCATAACACGCCTTCACACTACAACATGTCCCCTTGCTCCTCTTATCCATAACCCTGTTGATGGGGTACTAGTGTCCCATATGAAAGAACTCATATCCACATAACTAGTGACGTGAAACAAGTGCGCCCCCCCGCCTTGGGGTCTGAAAGGGCTCCACGTTCGCTGATTAGTGTCGAAACAGCATAAAACAACCCGATCCCTTCCCACACATTTAGGACCGCACCTTAGTGCCTTTAGGCTCACCAAGGATTGACATTCTGATCTTTATGTGCATTTCATTCTCCGGTCGAAGGATTTCGTCCACGCTTCGAGGTATTTATGACGCTATGTTCTATTTCTTTTCATTTTTCTCCAATGTCTGGTTTGGCTTTCTTTCTTTCCTCATTAATTTACGTCCGGGCTAATGAGGATGGCAATTAAATTGCATTTTTATTTACAATTAAAAAAGTAGCATTAAAATAAAAAAAATAAGGATGTAAATAAAAATGAGGATGATAATTAAAAAAAATTCGGATGACAATAAAAAAAAAGGATCATGACAATTAAAACGAAGGTGTAATTTAAAAAAATGAGGATGACGATTTTTAAAAAATCGTAGAATTTTACCGACCAAAGTGAAATCCCACGAAAAAAAAAGTTTAATCATTACCACGTAAACCCTTTTTTTCACATACTCCCCCCATTCTATCATAGTCCCCCAAATCCTATATTTCTAAATCTATCGTTTGATTCAAATTATTCCAGGCCTTAATAAAAGTACAATGTGCGACCATTTTTTTGTTACCTTCCAGTTTAAAACGCAATAACAACGAGACCATATAAGCCCGATAGTAAAGAGAAACCTGTAAAAAGTAGTGAAGGAAACGGAGTAAATATAATTCATGATATATCGTCGTAGGTCCTACTGAATCTATTGGGTCTGAGGGGAAGCACAGCCGTGGGCAGAGGGGAAGGGATACTGTGTATTGTAGTGGCGAGTCAAATGAAGCATGATTGTTTACCGATTAATTAAAGACCAATTAAGACAGTGCTTTATAGAATCGTCTGTTTCCTTGTTTTAATTGCCCCTCCCCCCTTCCCACCTGTTAAAAGGTATTCCTTTGAGAGAGAGAGTTAAAAAGATACGAACATTCTCAAGGCCCTTCTCATCTGCACTTAGAGGATATTTTTAATTTAATTTCTTATACGATTTCTTTGCCCGCAGAATGTCTTCGTGGTCAAGTTCGCTTACACAAAACAGTTTGTTGTGGATAATTTCGCACGGTAAAATTAAGGGTCGTAAAATAACATGGAAGAAATTTCCCACGGTGAAATTTCCTATGGTAAAATGACATAAGGTAGCAACTCTATTCTTTTTTTCATTTACATAAGCTACAATTACTCACGTCACACTCTACGCTCAATTTCGTTCAGAGTGTGACAATTTAAAATATTTTAGTACGAGGTAATATTTGGAGTATATTTAGTTTTAAATATACTAAATAGGACAATTACTAGAAAAATAAATTAAATTTAGTGAAATTCTTCACGATATTCCGGTCTTTCAAGCAGTACTGACGAAACATTTTGAAACGGTTTTGTTTCAAAACAGAGTTGCCAAATTTCCCCCAATTTTCTTTTTTTTCAGCTTAATTAAGTTTTTATATTTATTTTATTTTTAATCATCGATATTACAAAAGTATTTGCATTAACATTTAAATGTGTTATGAGTCTAAGAAACCAGGTGGATAAGAGATAAAGCTAAGGAACTGAGTGAGGGATAAATAGCAGAAGAGACCTAAACAGAAATCTTTGGAAATGACTCATCAAGAAAGGCGACCCCGAGAAGAAGACGAAAAAGAAGTTCTCCCTTACATAAAAATTGAAGATTCCATCCTGTCCTTGCACCCATTTTACACGAGTCAATTTTCTATTTGCTTGAGTCCTTGTAAATAACTTCCGATTGCGTTGTTGGATGATTTTGTGTCCATTGTTGTCGTGTTGGCGTCATTAAAGAATCTAATATTCGGATGCACGTTTTGAACCTTCAAAAGGATTACATTGGACATTGGACAAAATAAGAGATGAAGTATAGGTAGAACTAGAGAGAGAATAGTAAGAGAGTAAAGCGGTTAAAGGGTGAGTTTAAAGAATAGATGATGTGTAGGAGACAGAATAAAAAGATCCCTGGTGAAAGGGTAGCTCTGTCAATGTGTAGTTTTGTGTGTTTTTTGGGTTTGTTTTGCATTGTTTGATAAACTATAGATTATAAATCCATAGTTTCTATAATTAAATTAACCATGGTTAATTCAATTATTGTTTTCGATCCTATTGATCGATTAATTGATTGATGTTAGGCATTCAAGCCTTTATTTTTGGCGGGGGTTTTATTCCCGCTGTGACTTTAGTAAAAAAATTTGAGAAGTTTTTCGTTATCATTTTGAATGGATTTTAAAAAGTGAATGTGAATTTACTTAATCGTGCGTTTTGCAAGTGGTTTTTAATTGAATTTTAATATGCTAAAGGAACCTGCGAATTACTTTGTATGTTTGTCAGTTCTGTCAGGTGTATTTCGGTATCACGTCATTGTCTGTCTGTAGCTTGCTACTTTTGAAAGGTCTTATTTGTCGGTCTACTTCGATTTCTAAGTGTGTACGAAAGAATTCAGGGGACAAGCGGGCGCCAATGGCTTGCCATATCCCCTTAGCTCTCTCGTGGAGTGCCACGTTGATCGGAGATAATCCAACCGAGTGGAGCTCCCTCTGTCGTTTACGTTCTCTTCTTCGGGTGTTTGTAATAAGTAAAACCGCTTTGTTCTGGATGACTTGAAGTTTCGCAGTGTGGGTCTTTGCGCTCGCGTTCAGCGGCACCGGGGGGTACAAGAGTCTCAAGCGAATGCACGCATTGAATATCTTGAGTTTATTTGAGCGAGTTAGGTCGATGAACCGATAAAACTCCCTCAAATCTCTCTTGCTATTCGCGACTGTCCGCCCGATATGACTCTTGTATCCCCCTGTGGTGATTTTGAGCCCCAGAACCGTCCCTTCCGAGCAGTAGGGGATCCTCTCCCCCTCTACCTGTATATCGTTGAAGGTCTTGCGAAACATGGGAATTATTTTGAATTTTTGGGCATTGGTTGATATCTTCCATTTCCTCTCGTAAGAGTTGGTGTTAGATATCTCCCTAGCCGTATTTCTCGCCATAAATTCCCTGTGAACGTAAGCGGCTGTACAAATTTGCGATATATCGTCAGCGAACTGGACGTATATCGTACCTTCGGACAGAGGTCGTGGTAGGTCACGTGTATAGATGTTGTATAACAGGGGACTGAGACAGCCCCCTTCGGGACCCCAGATTCGAGCTCGAATTCAGGGCCTTTGTGTTCTTTGATCTGTATATACGCTCTCCTCTCCATTATGTAATCGCATAGAACCCTTTCAAGAATGGGGTCGAGGCCTACTTGCAGGATCTTAAATTGCAAGCCTCTCTTCCAAACCTTGTCAAATGCTTTTTTAACATCGCGGAGCACCAGGTCGGCATGCCTTTTGCTTGCCTTGATGTTTGCAAGTTTTTCCGCAATAACGGCTAGTGCCGTGTCAGTCCCTCTTTTCTTTCTGAAGCCGTGCTGTTGCTCGTTATGCAAGTTGGCTTCGTCGAGAAAAGAGTTGACTCTATTTGACAATATCTTCTCGAAGACTTTGCCAGCAAATTCTAAGAGAGATATCGGCCGGAAGCTGGCAGGGCAGTCCGGGGGCTTTCCCGATTTGGGAAGGAAGATCATCTTGGCCACTTTCCACTGGTCGGGAAAATAGCCTGTGTTCAGAGCGGCATTCATGATGTTAAGAAGCCCCCTCAGAACATTAGGTGGGGCCTTGATGAAATTCTCCCTGGTCAGCCCCGTGGTACCCGGTGCTCTTTGACGAAAGGATTTTAGTGCGACGGAGAGCTCTTGGGCAGTTATTTTACTCCCATAGCCCTCCATCACTCTTTCCTGCGACGCACAATGATGAGGGGAGGTTTTATGTATTTGCGTGTTTAACTGTTGGATAATGTCATTTTCGAAATCGATGTCATAATTGTCATTTTCTCCGGGGGTAATTTTAAAGATTGAAGACCAGAAAATCCTAAAAATTTCCTCAATCTCTATAGTCTCGTCAATTTCTTTCTCGTCTTGTTTGAGTACAATTTTCTTCTGTGGGGTTTGTCTTTTTAATCGTTTGTACGTCTTCTAAAATGTCCGTGAGTCCCTCTCTATGTCGAGTCCTTCAATCAGTCTGAACTTCACCATTTGTAATTCTTTGGGTTTAAAGAAATTCACAAAATTTCGATACTTATATTTATTTCTGAACTTCACCATTTTGTTTTTTGATATTATAAAAAAATTATTAGAAATAACTTTGATAAAAAATACATAAATCATAACCAAACTAAGATGGAATTATTATTCAAATACTAAAAAAAATCCCCTTCTTAAATTATAGAGTTAGTGATGATGATGATCAATGTTCTCTATTGGTAAAAGGTATATGACTAATCGCTCAAAAAAAATGCAGAAAGTGGCTAGTTTTCGTTAAGCTAGGCTTTACTATGGTTTCTAGGCTACGATAGGCCACACTATACATTCTCTGATAGGCTAGGCTAGATTAGTCTAGGCTAAGTCATACTATGCCACTAAACTCTACTTTTTAACGCTAGGCTATATGCTAGCTACGCTAGAGTATGGTATGGTAAGTTCTACTCTTATAGGGAATCATATGCTAGACTTGGTTAAACTAAGCTAGACTAGGCTAGGCTAGGCCATACTATGGTATGCTATGCTATGACATAATCTACTGTTATACTATGCTATGATATACTATGCTAAGCTTGGCTAGGCAGGATTTACTATGTCAGGCAATCTAGGCTAGTCTATACTATGCTAGACTCTATTATGCTAATTGAGGTAATACTATGGTAGTCTATCCTACGGTAAGCTAGGTTTTGCCAGGTTACTATTCGAGACTATACTAGGCTATGCAACATAAAGTTATACTATTCTAGACAATACTAGGAAAGGCAATATAAAGTTATACTATTCTAGACAATACTAGGATATACTCTGCTAGGCTATGCTATGCCTGGATATACTATACTACATATAATATACTATATTATACATTCCTATACTATGTTTTCTATGCTTTGCTATGCTATGCAATGCTATACTATTTTATGCTATAATATACTATGCAATGCTATTCACTAACTCTATAATTTAAGAAGGGGATGTTTTTGAGTATTTGAATAATAATTTCATCTTAGTTTGGTTATGACTTATGTTTTTTTATCAAAGTTATTTCTAATAATTCTTTTATAATATCAAAAAACAAAATTGTGAAGTTCAGAAATAAATATAAGTATCGAAATTTTGTGAATTTCTTTAAACCCAAAGAATTACAAATGGTGAAGCTCAGAAAATTTATTTTTATATTACTTCTTCTTCTTCTATAACTATATTTTAGCAACGTGATATTTTGAAAGGGGAGAAATTTAGTTTAGAGTTCCTTTTTAAAATTATTATAATTGGCGAAGTTCAGAAAATTTATAAAAATTTAACCATGGCTGCTTTTTTATAGATTTTAAATTTTAATCTTATTAGCGAAGCGCAAGCTTCCCCGTAGGTGGGAGTGGCGAAGCCATTGCTGGTTTTATTATATACATATGTCAAGCGTGTTTGTGTTGCAATCCATTTATTTATATTATAGTTTCTGCGCCTTTTTCTTGTATGCTTTGATCTACGCTTCATTGAATTCTCCACCGTTAGTTCTTGTTTTACGTTCTGTGCGCTGCTTCACTTCCGTTCCTTAGAAGTGGTAGGATGAATTAGTTACTTGATATATTAAAAAAAGTCATAACGAACAAACAAATATTCATCTGAAATCAGCAATCGAAACAGACATGATTAAGGCAGTGAAACAATTATTGCAGAGAAAAAGTGTATAGGAAATACCTCTCTACATGCCCTTAGTAAACTATGAAAAAGAATTTGACGCAGTAAGCACCGATTCAGTCTTAAGACCACTATAGAAATATGAAAATGAACAAAACCTACATTGACATATTTACATATAGCCACATAACATCGTCATTTAGGCTGGATTTGATGTGTGCTAAGATACGCATATAAAATGGAGTGGGACAGGAAGAAGTCATATCCTCCTAATTGTTTATAGCAGTCATTAAGAAATTTATTCGCGAAATTGGAGTAGGAACAAAGGGAAATTAGAATTAATGTGCAGTATTAATGTCACTTTCTCGCTTCGGATGTCAAAGTATTAATTTCTTCAAATTCAGAAGAATTAAGTGAATGATAATACAATTATCACGAGAGAATCTCACGACCAAAATCAAAATGAGCTTTTCAAAGACGAAAATAATGATTTAATTTTGCAGAAAAGAGAGAGAAAGAGAGTAACAAGGAAAAGAGGTAGCCTAGTAGACCTTACAATCCATTCAAAGAGGGTACCTTTAAGTGAACACTTGAGCAGGCGCAGTCCTCTAAAGGGTTAGATTGACGCTCTAGAAGAGCACTCACGCCACGCTTCAAGTCTCCAAACGGCTATTTTTCAAGACTTTGTCTAGTCTCGACTTGAACTGTTCAACAGAGTTTCTGTTGAGAACTTCCACCACTGAAAGTGCGTTTCAATAGCCGCAGATGCTATATGTGAAAGATTTCCCACACAGATCACGCTGGTAACGCTTCAGTTCAAGTTTGTAGCCGTGATTTCTTGTTCTGCTCTGGCTAAGCTGGAAAATATCCCTGTAGTCTACAATGTCGAGGCCTCGAAGTATTTTGAACACTTCGATAAGCTGACCACTCAATCTCCGGATCTCCAGCAAGAACAAGTCTAATTCCCGTAATCTATCTTCATAATTCTTGTGTCTGATAGAAGGAATCAGTTTGGTTGCTCTGGCTTGCACACGTTCTAATCTTGCGATATCCTTTCGAAGCGAAGGGCTCCAAAATTGTACGGCATACTCCAGGTGCGGTTGGACAAGGGAGGTATCCAAACACAGAACTATCTCCTTGTTTCGATATCCAAACTGTCGCTTTATATAACCTAGGATCTTTCGGACTTTCTTCTCCGCCTCAATACACTGCCTCAAGAACCTGAGATCACTAGTTATAGTTACACCCAAGTCCTTCTCAGTAAAGGTGGATTCAAGAGCAGTGCCCTTAAGAATATACTGAGATTGGGAGTTTCGGTAGCCCAAAGGCATCACTTTGTATTTGTTCACGTTAAAAGGTGTTTGTCACGTGTCCAACCATTCCCCAATCTTCCCAAGATCATCTTGAAGGCAGGCAGTATTTCCTTCCTTTGCGACGTTCATACCAAGCTTGGTGTCATCGGCAAATTTAGAAATCTTCGCAACCATGTTACCGCCTCTGTCATTGATGTAGATGATGAATAGTAGTAGTCCCAGGACAGAACCTTGAAGAACACTGTTAGTAACGGGCACCCACTCAGAAGCCTGTACATTCAACACCACCCGTTGCCGTCTGCCACTTAGCCAGTTCTCTATCCAACTTGCTACATTTCCGTCTATACCCAGCGCACGCACTTTCAGGAGATGGCGGCGGTGTGGTACCTTATCGAAGGCTTTTTTAAAGTCTAAGTAGATAACATCTACCGCCTTATCCCGGTCGTGCTCACTGAAAACGAAGTGGAAGAATTTCACAAGATTCATTAGGCATGACCGTTGCCTTCGGAACCCCTGCTGGGAACTCCTCAATCGCAAGTTGGACTCTAAATATGACGTCAAAGTTATGGCGCAAAGGTTATGGAGAGAGAGAGCAATTAGGAGTGACGATAATTTTCGTTTTATTCTTTTATTCATCCAAGTATGGACAACTTTGACCCATAGGTAGTTTATGCCTGTAGGATGTCGTTCATCAATTTTAAAACCTGAATATTCTATGGCGCAAAAGTTATGGAGGATGGTGTGATAGGAAGTGTTGTATATATATATATATATATATATATATATATATATATATATATATATATATAATTAAAATTTACGTGATATATCAAATTATTCTAATATTTAAATCATTGGAGGTTTATTAAAAAGTCTGAATTTCAAATATAATAAGAAACAAGGTCTGCTGTGCTGACCAAAAGTCGCCTGCTCTCACTTATTCTGATTTATGACCTGACGACCTCCAAAACTTTCAATAATTCCCGGACTAACCTTGGGAGGACCTTGACAATTATATCATTCGAAAGGGAATGTAAAGTAACATAAGGTTTTATATTTCGGTAGAATTGGCCGAATCGTTATGAAGTTATTGCCAAATAATTCCCCTACTAACTTTGAGAGAACTTTGATAACTATATTAATCAAAGAGAATTTAAAACGACATAAGGGTTTTAAATTTAGTTAGAATCGGCCGAATAGTTTTAAAGTTATTGTCAAATAATTCCCCGGCTAAACTTGAGAGGACTTTGGCAATTTTATCATTCGAAAGGGAATGTTAAACAACATAAGGGTTTAAAATTTATTTAGAAATGGCAGAAGAGTTATGATGTTATTATAAAAAAAAATCAAAAAACAAAACCGGGACCGACCGAGATAGTGAGATATAGAGTCGCCCGCGACTAGACTCACACGCGACTAAAGACCTCATTCCTTTGCTCGATCCAAATTCCTGTCCTGTTTTTATTCTGGTAGGCGGTGAATTTTAGTCCTTGGAACTTTGCTATTCGACAAATATGGGTCAAATGTATTATTCTCAATGAAGCTCACCTACGATTGTTTGGAGTTTCTTGCAGATCCATCGTTAGGAGGAGAAAAGGGTGCGTTTTCTAGAGTCACTTGCTGTGTACAAGGTGAAGCATTTGGACACTCTCAATGTCTGGGGCTGCTTCTCATTTAAAGAACTTTGCGACTGCGATTTTTCTTTCCACGTGCGACTCCGTTAAATTGCAAATTAAACTTTAACGCGATAACAGA
This sequence comes from Ceratothoa steindachneri, assembly GCA_963969495.1. Classification (NCBI taxonomy): domain Eukaryota; kingdom Metazoa; phylum Arthropoda; class Malacostraca; order Isopoda; family Cymothoidae; genus Ceratothoa; species Ceratothoa steindachneri. Next base: position 39,491,789 of record OZ018335.1, read on the forward strand.
AACATGTTTTTATAAGGCAGAAAAAACACATATAAAACGGGCGCGGCAATTTCTTTAAAAAAAGTCGTCTTTGTTCCTGTTCAAAGTCGCGGAAAATTGGCGGTGCGACTTTACATACTCCGACTTTTTTTTTAAACGTTTGCAACTTTCGACTTTGCGACTTCGAGATTCATAGTGTGGCAAAGTCACAACTCGTTGCCGCAACGCCCAACTCTGGTAGTCACAAAACCTTTACACATGGTGTTTAGACTAAATTTGACGGTTTGTATAGCAGAAAACCCCCAGGCAATATTTCATGCAGAAATAAATGTGTTTTAAAAATGTAAACAAACAAGGTCTGCAGACCAAAGTCGCATGCTCTCACTCATTCTGATTTATGACCTTACGACGTTCAAAACTTTTAATAATTCCCGCAATAACATTCGGAGAACTTTAGGAATTATATTGTTCGAATGAGAATGTAAAACAACATAAAGGTTTCAAATTTCAATAGAATCGAACGAATAGTTATGATGTTATTGCGAAATAATTCTCTGACTAACCTTGAGAAGCCTTTTGCATTTATATCATTCGAAAGAGAATATAAAATAACATAAGGGCTTCAAATCGTGTTAGAATTGGCCTGGTAGTTATGATGTTATTGCCAAAACAAAATAATTCATGGGCTAAACTTAGGAGGACCTTTGGTTTCAAATTTTGTTAGAATCGGCCGAATAGTTATAATGTTATTACCCCCCTAAAAAAGGGAAAACGGGGACCAACTGACCCACAGAGTGAGATATAGAGTCGCACGCGACTACAAAAATGTCAAGTAATGTATATTATAGCTGGGAGATAACAGTTTATTAATACCAGCCGCTATCAGCTTCCCCCACGGTCTCAAGACGGTTCCGGAACCTGGTGCATGAGTTCCGCACTGTGACCATGGAAGATCTTCGAAAACCTCCTTGATCTTGGTCAACAGCTTGACCTTGGGGTTGCAGGCAGAAGGGTTGGTATCTTTCTCAACCGCATCCCAAACATAGTAATCCATAGGATTTAAATTCGGAGATCTAGGAGGCCATAAATTGTGGTTTGTAAAGTTGCAGAAATTCTCCAATAAATACAACTGACAATCCAGAAGTATATTATTCTAGCAGCAACCCTTTTCAGCTAATGGTTGACCATAATCTCCAGTAGCTCTACATAACTTCTGAAATCAGCCTAAGATCATGCTCAAACATGGGGGGCAGCATGGCGTCACCCTCACTGGAACCCCCCCCCCAGACGATCAGAGTTTGGGGAACCTGGTCTTCTAGGCAAGTTACCTGTAGTTCTGAATGTTGTGCAACTGGTTCTGCTAGAATTTCTTTTCATCTGAGAAGAACAGATCGTCCCCTGCGCATGTTTCACCGTCCACATTCGGTAAGTCCAAAAATGCTCTATGTGAGCACTTTTTCCCTGAGTTTGAATGCATAGCTCCAAAATAGTCTATGTCAATCTTCTTTGCCTTGGTCAAGTGGTTCTCCTTGGCCTTGGCTATCAGAATTTGTCCCTTGCGCATCTTGTACGAGTGTTAGCGAAAGTCCCAGCCTTGTTGTCGGAACTCCAACATCCATCTCTCTTGCCAATTCTCTAACTTCCCTTGCTCGAGTCTTCCATCACCTTGACCTGAGGTGTTGGGTGAATTTCGACGTGTGGACGCATCAGAAAAACGCCTGCTGTGTTTCTTTCTGCTGGCTATGGCTTCGTAGTCCTCGTTGCAGATGCCCGTCTTACAACTTTTATTGTATTATCGGAACATTAAACCGCCCTTTAGACCACTCTGCGGTTTAATTGAGATCAAAGCGCTTGCTTGCTGCACCAATGTGCACGGTTCGAATCCCACCCCAGCTTGGATTTTTTTCGAAGTAAGAAATAACTATTTCTGAAAAAAGATTATTCCGTTTTCTCTTTCCTGCGGTGAAGTTGGATTTATTTCATCATTCTCTCGCGCTCATTTTATATATATATATATATATATATATATATATATATATATATATATATATATATATATATATATATATATATATATTATATATATATATATATATATATATATATATATATATATATATATATATATATATATATATATATATATATATTTATATATATATATATATATATATATATATATATATATATATATATATATATAATATTGTCATCCGGTAAGTTCTAAGCGTTTCTAAGAACGGAAATAAAAATATAATTTTTTATTCAGTCCATCTATTCAGCAGTTTCAAAATAGAACTTTGCTGTTCTGGAGGAAAAGAAATTATCCAGGTGGTTTGTTTTTTGACATCTTCTAAACCAATAAACTAATTTCCGATCAAGAATCTTTGCAGATACATATCATAATGAAAGTTAGATATTCCAATGTCTGGAGAGGACGATAGATGTAGTAAGAAATCACACCCAAGCTCATTAACTTTGTGTGGGTAGCCAAAACACATGAGGTCTTGCTTTGTCTTGTTGGAACGCGGCCATTTTCCTTTTATCTAGTTCTGGCTTTACTATATACGAGTATCTAAATTGACTTTCTAATTGTATGGGATTATCTCATAAATAATGCCTTTGAAATCCCACCTGATACAAGGCATAATTTTGGGGGACATGAACATTCCGCCTTGATAGCTGTTTTGATGGATTCTCACGCAAACCTCAGGATTGTTTCTTCACTATGTTATCGTGGACAATCCAATTTTCATTTCCAATAACCAAGGCTCAGTTTTATTGCGTTTTAAGAGCATGTTTTAGTTTTAGATGGAATATTGAGCCATCCAGTTTTTCTCCGAAAGATTGTGAGAGACCCATACATTATAACAGGAAATGTATTCAAGATTTACTAAGTTTTGATAAACAGTAGTACACTTTCAAACTTACAACATCACTGCAATAGGCCCTAGCATCAATAAACAAATTTTAGTAAATCAACATGCACAATTCAGGCTCGTACACTTGAGTACACATATTTCTTATTCGCAAAAATTTGAGGACAAATTTTCCCGTTTTCTGTTTCTTGCGGTTTGTTAGATTCATTTTGATCATTTTTGTTTGTGGTTCCCCCCCCCCCCCCTTCAACCTAGGGTAAGAGGAACCCTTCCTTTTATTTGAAAATTTAAAAATTTGAGAAACAAATTTCTCGTTAACACGATTGGAGAGTAATGTAAAATTTCTGAAGCAAGAAATGACACGATTACAACGAACGGAGGATGCGATCCAGACGCGTGTTGAACGACCAATGGGGCCTCGAGCTCGCGACCCTCCTTATATACCCAAAGAAGAGTCAGGTGCGAGCCAGGCTAAATTAATATTGCCAAAGGCTCTCTAGGCCCCATCAGCCTTATTGCGTCGTGATCGTACATAAGTAATGGTGCCTGCCCATTTCTTGAAACTTCTGGAGATCCTGCCCAACGTTTAGGCCGACAATCGGCGAAGCAGATCGATGTGAAGTTTGCCTCTTAACGTGTTATATATTGCAGAATAGACGTGCTCTATGGAATAAGAGGTTACCTATCCACAATGCCGTGGATTCTGCGAGGAAGATGTTACCAAATTTCTCACCCGGTAGGGGTATGGCCAGGGCATTATGTGCGGACCATATTCCTAGGCCTGATTCAGAGGCATTAGTAAACACAATACAGGGGCCTGCTCTGGGGTCCAACCAATGGTTCCATTTGTTTGTCACTAGGGGAATAAATTGGCGAAGGGCCTCACGATTTGGGTGCACTAGTTGATCCAAGCAAATTTGGATCCAAAAGAAGTGGAGTCTTAACACTGGCACAATAAACGTTAACAGTCCCGCGAATCTTTTCCAGGAACGGACAGATATTTGGACATCACAGGCTATTTTAAGGGCATTTCTCACTTTGTTGCACATTGCACTGGTTAACGTTGTTTATTTCCTTTAATGTCTATCTTAATTCCGAGGTAGGTTAGCTTCTTGCAGGGGATGATGACACTTTTTTCTGTATTTACGTTCAGTGAGCTAGATATGAGGGCATTTACACATCTACGGACGTCCTTTCTTTTTCCTATGATGAGGATGTCATCAAGGTAGCAGTGGGAACGGCAGTTCCATAGTTTGGCGAATGCGGAGATGCCGGCTCCCATCGTTGCCTGCATCAGGAAGGGAGCACCGGCGAAGCCCATCGGGAATTTCTTGAAACGGAAGCGCCGGTTGTCGCATGATAATCTAAACCAGTGGCATGCCTTTTCATGTAACGGTAAATAATAAAAACCGCCCTTTAATTCCAGCTTCGCCTCTAACTCTTTTCTGCCGATATATTCTAATATCTTCTTTAGGGAGGGTAGGCGAAAGGTGGGGGCCTCAAAAAATTCTTGAACCCAGCTCATATCATAAACAAGTCTTGCGGATCCGTTAGGCTTCGGGACTCCGAAGACCTTATGACATCTGGAGACTTGTGGCGATTTTTCAATTATGCCCGCTTGTAGGAGTTGTTCCAAGAGAGGGAAGGTTGTAGGGGCTGATGCTTCCCATCGGTGATAGGCCTGGTTAATAAATATCTTAAGCCCTTTTGACTGGGCTGCCAGGAGGAGGTGATTGGCCGGAGGGAGGCTAGTTTGGTCGCCTGGATGCAGACGTCCAGGCGAGCCTCCGGGTTGGTCTGACGATTGGCGAGCTCTATGGGGTCCATTCCTGGGATGACCCATTCATCTCCTCTGTCGTCTCTGGGGCTGCAGTTGTTCTGGTTGTTTCTATTTTCGTTGTTGTTGTTGCCGTTTTTTATTGTTGTTTCTTTCGTCCGTTGTTCATGATGTCCGGAGGGGCGCTTAGCTCATCCAGCTTGACATCCCCGTGTTCCGACAGGTGCTCGGAGATAGTAGAGGGAGAGTTTGGCGATGGCGGGGGGACTTCAAGGACGGTATGGACGGCTATTCCCGGGAAGGGAATGTTAGTTATAGACGTGTGTGCTTCTAGTTCTTCATCTCTGATAACTAGGCTGCCCAATTCCACGCTGCTTCTTCAAAGAAGTCCCTAAGTGTGGCTATTGGGCTGTTGATGATGGTGGTAGCCTCGTTCTCGAGGTCTATGTGATTCATTCGGAGATTTTGGTCTGTGGAGGGGGCACAGTGGAAGGGGAAGCACTGGTTCTTGAGGCGGAGGGTCAGGGTTGAAGGCTTCTGAAGGCTTCTAGGAGGGGTTGTTCTTCCTCTTCGCTAGAGTCGGGCACAAAGGGGGCGTCTTTCCACATGTTCTCGAGAGGTTGTAGAGGGCCGAGGGAGAAATTTTCGAATTGTTCGGAAGTTGAAGATCTAGAGCGGCTCGGGGAAAACATGCGGCGCCTCATTCTTGATACGTGAAAGCGCCAATTTGTCAACAGGTTATCTGCGACGTCGTCAAAGAACCGTTGGGCATCATCTAGTCCCTCCCCGTGATGACGTTCGCCTTGAGGACCCATGCTGGTAGTCGATGGTCCTCAGGATCTATATCTTGGTGGCTGTGGTCTTTCTACTCTGATCACTTGAACTCTTGGGCCTGACAAGGCCGCTTCACTCAGGGATATTCAGATGCTAATGTCAGCTTGTTCGCGTGCGTTGTGTAGTGTTGGCTACCACCGGTGTTGCCACACGCAGTGGTATAGACGGAGGCGAGTGTGAAGTCTTAAGAACTCTTCGCGGTTGAGTTGTGAACAGAATCTGAAGAGTTATCAAGGTTTGTATTTCTTCTTGATCCCGTGTGTTGAGCACCGGGGAGTTGATCTTTTGGTGAAGGTTCTCTACCACTACCTCCCAGTGAATTGATTCCTGGGCGGCGTGGTATGCGGGCCCAAAGGATTGATTTGAAAACATTTGAATCGTGGCAGCCGGTCTCCACGGGGACCTAGGGGTTTCCGGGGCTGCCCTCGTGGGCGATGCCGGTCTTGTGTGAAATGCTACAGGCGACGTAGCTGCTTCGTAGGTCAGTTGTGGTTCTGGTGGGTCTGGAGAAACTTCTAGAAGTTGAAGTTCTAATTTACCGGGCTCACCCGGATCTCTGAGTAGCGAAGGGTCCTAGGTACCCCTTTCCTGGTACGGCGTCCGACTTGCGACCAAGTAACGAGTTATTGACTCTGAAGAAACAAATGGGTGATTTTTTGTTGAATGTAGACTATCTTGAACGTGCTACGGTTTAGGGGGGACGACCCTACTACGCGTCTGCCGGCTCATGCCAGCTAAGCCACAAGGCTGCCTGGTAAATAGTTCCAAGGAAGAAAATGAGCTGAACCGACGAACGGAGGATGCGATCCAGACGCGTGTTGAACGACCATGCGAATCGTAGCTTAAAAGCTTGTTATTGGGAAGATTATTTTTTCTTCCTCGTAGCCAAGTGGCCTAAGAGATGATTTAATTGAGATCAAAGCGGATGCTCGCTGCCTCAGTGTTCACGGTTCGAATCCCACCCCTGCACGGATTTTTTTGCGAATTAGGAAATATTATTTCCGAAGAAAGATTTTCCCGTTTTCTGTTTCTTGCGGTTTGTTAGATTCGTTTTCATCATTCTTTCGTGCTTATGAAAGATTTATACATTTTATATTCGCTGCGTGTTTACCTCAATTCTCGTTTGTCCTTTGATATCCTTATTAATTTTCTCTCTATTTTCATAGTCCCGATCGACCTTGCGAATCGTTAGCTTAAAAGCTTGTTTGTTGGGAAGATTTTCTTCGTCTTGTTCGTAGCCAAGTGGCCTAAGAGATGATTTAATTGAGATCAAAGTGGATGCTCGCTGCCTCATTGTTCACGGTTCGAATCCCACCCCTGCACAGAATTTTTGCGAATTAGGAAATATTATTTCAGAAGAAAATTTTTTCCGTTTTCTGTTTCTTGCGGTTTGTTGGATTCATTTTCATCATTCTTTCGCGCTCATGAAAGATATATATATATATATATATATATATATATATCTATATATATATATATATATATATATATATATATATATATATATTATATATATATATATATATATATATATATATATATATATATATATATATATATATATATATATATATATATATATATATATATTGTATCATGTGCATCTTAAACTCAGATTTATCCTCTTGTGCAAAGCTTGGCAAGAAGCAAAGTTTGGACTAAATGTGGATTCTGTCTGCTCATAAAATAAATTCTTATGCTTTTCATAATTATAGTATCATTATCGGTGAATTTTGCTCAAACTGACGTTTCAAATGGAGAAATAGTATCTGCGGGTTGTGATATTTATTGATAATGCCACATTGCCTTTTAAGAGAAGAACCTGAAAAAACCTGGTCATCAATTCATTCTGGCAACTCTTTCCAGCGAATGCTCTCATTGTAAGAACATCACCGAGACATAAAACACAATATTAGACAATTAACGTAATAAATATTGCAACAAAAGTAACATTAATAAAGAAGAGTTTGAAAAATGAGTGTAAAATATATTTAAAATATACTTAAAAGTACTTAAAACATTTTAAATATAAAGAATTTACTCGAAATAGTGTATGAATAGTGAACTATCTAATTTGCGAATCGGTGGCGATTATAAAAAGTCAAAGAAGTTTAATAAATAATCAAATGACTTAGAATTTTCTGGAAGTTCCAAATATTCGCTAAAGATAAAAAATTGATTCCCGTCTCTAAAATGACACAAAAATGATTATCATTTTAATGGAACGCAGAAATAGTATTAGAAAATCAACAGTAAATTTCAATTTAACGCCCTTTGGGACGATTAAACCTCATATCAAAAATGCGTCTGGAACTATGACTAGTATATTAAAGATTCCCCCTGGAAAACAAATTTTGAACCCGGGTCAACAGGCCTAAGTCGCGTGCTCTCAATTATTTTGACTTATGACCTTAAAACCATATGACCTTACCACCTTCAAAACGTTCAAAAACTCATCGAAAAATAAAATGGTGACCATCGCACCGAAACTACGAAGCGACATTCTTATAGTAACTTATAGACACGCGTGCACGCGACTCAAAATGCGAGTCTATTTGCCTATTCACTAGATATAAGTTGTCTCGGTCGCCTTATGAAAGGAATAACGACGAGAGCCTAGATTTCCTCTGCTCAGGCAAAATTAATTTCACATATTATAAATTTTATTACGTCAACAAAAGACAAATATTAATGAACAAAGAAGAGAAGATAATTATTACTTTATGATTAATTAATTATAGATCAATTCATTCCCAAGAAAGTGAGTACGGATCAATTTCAAACGTATGAAAGTACAAAGCGAATGAGTGAATAGCCATAATAACTAATAACTCTAAAAATAACACAAGATTACAGCTTATATATGTATATTAGCTGTATTATCGTGCTATTTGTAGAGTTCTGATACCACCTAGATATTAGTTGTAGAGTTCTGATACCACCCAGATACTATTGATACAATTCTGATACCGCCTAGATACTATTTGTACAGTTCTGATACCGCCTAGATACTATTTGTAGAGTTCTGATGCCACCAAGATACTAGTTGTACAGTTCTGATACTGCTTAGATACTATTTGTACAGTTTTGATAACGCCTAGATACTATTTGTACAGTTCTGATACCGCCTAGATACTATTTATACAGTTCTCATACCACCTAGATACTATTTGTAAAGTTCTGATGCCGCCTAGATACTATTTGTACAGTTCTGATACCGCCTAGATACTATTTGTACAGTTCTGATACCTCCTAGATACTATTTGTAGAGTTCTAGTAGCACATAAACGATACTTGCTCGTATGAAAAACGAGGCATTGACATAAACCATACGAACTCACGCAATTTAGCGTCCCGAGACGATAGTACTAAATGGAGTATAGGACCAGCGTGAACATACGGTAGATAGGTTAGGAAAGTAAGTAGGTAGCTAGGTTAGTTAGGTTAAATTGGTTGATAGATGGGTGGTAGGTATGTAGGCGGATAGTAAAATAATGGAGCTAAGGTAGGTAGTTAGGGTATGTAGGTAGAGTATATAGGTTGGTTATGTAGGTAGGGTATGTAAGTAGGGTAGACAGCTAAGGTATGTTGGGAGGTCAGTAGGTACGTAGATTAAATAGGTAAGACGTATGTGCTGTGAGTAAACCCAGTGTAGGCAGATGCTGTGAAGCTACTGCAAATAAGTGGTTTATTCCTGCATCTTGTTACAGCATTAATGCTACCTAGCTACTGAAGGGTGGGAGGGGGGGGAGGTCAAGCCAGCCCAACTCAGTACCGGTCCTAAGCCCTGATAAATAGAGAGGGTTGGAGTCAGGAAAGGCATCCGTCCGTATAATCTCTTCCCAAACCTGAATGGAGGACTCTTTTAGCGAGAAACGACTCATCAAGAACGTCGTCCCCGAGTAGGGAAAAGCCGAGAAGAAGAAGAACTCACCCTTATCAAGTATTTTTCAGCTCCCAAACAAAAATTAGGTATTGTTAAAAGTAAGTGCCTCTGCTTCATAGCTTCGGCCTACCATCTGTTTACTCACCGCACGTTGCTGGTAGAGAGACATATTTTTTGCAGTAATTTAGAACTTCAGATATAACGGCGAAATGGCTGCAACGATAATCTTGTGCTTACAAAAGGCGTCATCAGGTGAAAATACGGTGAATGTCAGCAAATGTGTGTGGCAGGTGGATTAGTGGTAGTTAGGTCGTAGGAGATAGTCGTTGGTAAAATGGCCGCGAATGTCAGCAAATGTGTGGGGCAGGCGGAATTGAGGTTGTTAGGTCGTAGGAGATAGTCGTTGGTGAAATGGCCGTGACTTCTGAGTCAGCAAATGTGTGTGGCAGGCGGAATTGTGGTAGTCAGGTCGTAGGAGATAATCATTGGTAAAATCGCCGTGACTTCTGAGTCTGACAGGCGGCAAAAAAATTGTTCCATAAATTCGCGATGAGAATCTTACGGTGAATGGAGACCAAATAGAGATCGCCAAGAGTGAGTTAGTGACGACAGTAAACTGAAAACGGGGTAATACCTTCCTCGACCTACCTCATGAACACTCCTTATGTAAAATCGTTTCCTGACTTTCTTGCAGTGGAGTTCTTATGCAGCCTCGACAGAATTGACGTGCCCACCCGTGAGTCATAATTGAGTCCGTGAAGTCCATTATATACGAGGAGAAACGAGGGAGAGAACTCTTCCATCTTAGAAAGAGTATAGGACAGTTTAGTACTTTGGAAGGAAAATAAGCCGTAACTCAGCTCGATAGACTTGATTACAATCTCATTATCACAACATGATTATAAATAGTCACGATTGCAAGTTTTACTACTGTTAGATTCCTTAATATTAGGAGTAAAGTGATGTCCTATCAACACAAAAAATCATAAACCAAAATAAACGGACAAAACATATCCATTTTATCAACCTGTGTCCAAACTCTTATAAATGTTTTTCTAAGATTCATCCACTATGATTTGGTGATGAGGAATAGATACTCCCTAAATTGTTTGTATCAGCAGGGTTGTTAAGACATCAATAACTGAAATGTGCGAGGGAGCTCATTCCCACTAAAAGGTGATCAAGTTATCTATAGTTTAAGGTAAAATTCATGACATAATCGCATACTCATTCTTTAGTAATTCATTGCCTCATGATTAGATTTTAATTTTGGACTACCAGCTAAATCCTAATGAATGGTTCCTTGGCTTAGAATTACTTACCATTTCTAGAATATCTCTAAAACTCTTTAATTTTCTATGTTGTTTCATTGGGCAAAGAATGGTCAAATAAAACCGTACCATTCTTATAGGAAAGGCAACCTATGGAATCATCATTCAGTTCATTGTTTTTATTGGTTCTTTATTTACAAAATGGTATAGATTGATGCCCTGGAATCACCACTTTATATATTACTTCTATTAATTTTATTCTTTTTTTCTGCATAGCAACTAACTACAGTTTCTTTCAGCAGCTGTCATCCAGGTAACCTGTCTAAGAAATCTTCCATGCCTTTCTGTGTTAGCGAGTTGATCGTAACGATGGTCTTCAATTGGAACCAATACAGAGACTAAAGCATTGCAAAGTTGTCCATTTTATTCCTCCAAGAGATGAAAAAACAAGCTTATTTAAGGATGGTAAAACAACCGGTAGGCCAGTGAAGACCTAAAAAGGGTTGACCAAGCTATTGGCCAAATTGAGAAGAAAGACTTCCAAAACGGTTGCTGTAGTTTCTCGAAAGATTAGTGTAATTCTGGCCATCAATGTTTCCAGGCAGACTATGTCACGTCGGCCCGAGGAAGACAATCTTCACGCTCCCACACCTGCGGTTAAACCATTGATCAGTACGAATAATAAGAAGGCTCGTCTTGCATTTAGCACTAACACGTCACATGGATGGATGGCCAATGGAACCAAGTCCACTTTAGTGACGAATCTAAATTCAAATTGTCCATTCTGATGGCAGGAGGTTCATTCATCGTAGAGCAGGAGAAAATTGTAAATTGCGCAAAAGAAAAGTGTGAAGTTTAACCGAGGAAGTGTCACAGTCTGCAGCGGGATTTCGAGAGAAGACACTGGGTCAATTGTTCGCTTACGGGGCATAGTGAATGCACAAATCTACAAGGATTTTCTGTAATAACAAGCGGTAACCCATCTGCAAACCTCCTATGCCCAACCTGCCTTTTTCATGCAGCAACACACCCCCTGCCACACAGCTAATTCAATGGAAATCTTCCTGGGACACAAGCGCATCACTGTTATGAGCTGGCCTACATAGACCCCAGACCTAAATCTCATTGGAAATGTTCGGATGGTTCTCGCAGAGAGATCGAAACCGAAGAATCTGAAAACAGTTCAAGAACTCAGAATTTCTTCAATATGAATGGAGCAGATGTCAGAGAATCATCGAGAATAAAGGCCTTTACACTGAATACAAATTACTTAAAATTTGTACAAATGTTTTATAGTTAAAATTATCATGAATCAAACATTTTTAAAAATTTCTATTGTAATATAACGATTAAATTATAATTTAATTGTGATATTACAATATAAATTAGCTTCTATTGTTAGGATTTTTGTCGACACCATTTTTTTCTAGCAAATTACTTATCTGCTGATAACTTTCGGTTTCTTCCTCCAAATTTGCAAAACATTTACGCATGCGTAGATCCTACCGGCAGGTGAGTGAGTGGTCATCAATTTTTTAAATTTGGGGAGTTTCTTTGGTATAATTTGTGGAAGATTTTGTGATAGAATTTCAAGCGTTCTGATCCTATTGGGCGATGGTGTAGTTATAAACCTTTAAACATTTTTACTTTACTCTCTTGACTCCTTTATAATGGATATGATTTCGTTCATTTATGCCTTTTGAACACAAATAATGCTTCCGTACTCAAAACACTGATTAAAAGCGCATGTTAATTCATATTTTTATTCAATCGTTGTATTTTACAGAAATATTCTTTTTTATACGAGTCATTTTAAAATCAATATCTATTCTTTTTGTCATTATTTTTTTTCATAACTCTTTTCCATCTTTTCATCCAATGTATTTTTTTAAAACTCCTTCGTTCTTATTCATTCATACTAATTTTTATGTCTTTCTAGTCCTTTCTTTCTCAGGTCTTTTTTTAAAAATAATCTCCATTCTTTTTCACAAGGTCTTTTTTAAAATTCTAATTATTTTTGCATCCTTAGTGTTTTTCATAATTCTTCTCTATTCTTTTTCATCAGAGATTTTTGTAATTTTTTTCATAATTCTTTTCCATTCTTTTTCATTCTAGGTCTATTTTAAAATTCTTCTCCATTCCTTTTCATCCGTAGTATTTTTCATAATTTTTCTTCCATGGTTGCCCAAGTCTTTTTCAAATTCTTCTTCATTCTATTTGTTTCGAGGTATTTTTCATCATTCCATTTTTTTTACCCTAAGTGTTTTAAAAAAAAATATTTTAAATTCTTTGTCATCCGAGGAATTAAAAAGAAATTCTCCATTTTTTTAATCTCCTCGTTTAAAAAGAAATTAATTTCAATTTTTTTAACCATAGTATCTTCAGAATTTTTCTCCATTCTTTTCAACCAGTAGTATTTTTCATAATTACACCCAGGTCTTTTTTAAAAATTCTTATCTGTTTTGTTTGCATCCTTAGTATTTGTCATAATTATTCTCTATTGTTTTTCATTCGTGGTCTTTAAGATTTTTTTTAATCTTATATCATTTTCACATTTCTTATTCATTCTTTTTCATCTGTTTTTTATTTATCTTCATTCTTTTTCATTTTGTGGTATTCTTCAAAATTTATATCCATTATTTATTATTCACTGTTCTTTTTATATAAAATTGGTCTCCATTCTTTTTTAACTTACTATTTTACAAAATTATTTTCTATTCTTTTTCATCCAGGTATTTTTAAAAAATCTTCTTGGTTCTTTTTCATCCGTAGTATTTTTCATAATTATTTTAAATCCTTTTAAAGCCGTGTCCATTTTAATGTCTTCAGTATTCTTTTTCAGCCTTAGTATTTTTACTAATTCTTTTCCATTGCTTTTCATCTAAGCTATTTTAGATCCTTCATTCTTTTTCATCTATAGTTTTTTTTCCCAAATTCTCCACTTTTTCATTCCAGGTCTATTAAAAAAATCTTATCCATTCTTTTTCTTATCAGTATTTGTCGCTATTCTTCTTCACTCATTTTCATCCCAGCTCCTTTAAAAATTCGTCTGCATTTATTTTTTATTTGCAGGATAGCCTCAATACCATTAATCATTGATTGCCCCAGTTGTATTAACAGCATTACCATTAATCATAGATCGCCCCAGTCGGATTTGCATTATTACCATTAATCATAGATTGCCCCAGTCGGACTAGCCTTATTGCCATTAATCATAGAGTGCCACAGTCGGATTATAATCATTATTACTATTAATCATAGATTGACGCAGTCGGATTAGAATTATTACCATTAATCATAGAGACACCAGTAAGATTAGCATTATTATCATTAATCATGGATTGCCCCAGTCCGATTAGAATTATTACCATCATTTACAGATTGCTCCAGTCCGATTAGCATTATTCCTATTAATCATAGATTGCCCCAGTTGGATTAGCATTATTACCATTAATCATAGATTGCCCCAGTCGAACTAGACTTATTATCATTATTCATAGATTGTCCCAGGCCGATTATCATTATTATTATTAATCATAGATTGCCCCAGTTGGATTATAATTATTACCATCAATTACAGATTGCCCCAGTTTGATTAGCATTATTCCCATTAATCAGAGATTGCCCCCGTCTGATTAGCCTCATTAGCATTTAATCATAGATATCCCCAGTCGGATTAGCATCATTACCATTTAATCATAGATATTCCCAGTCGGATTTGCATTATTACCATTAATCATAGATTGCCCTAGTTGGATTAGCCTCATTGCATTAGTACCATTAATCATAGATTGACCTCATTAGGTTAGCATTATTACCATTAATCAGATTGCCCCAGTCAGATTTGTATTATTTCAATTAATCATAGATTGCTCCAGTCGGATTAGCCTCATCATAATTAATCATAGATTGCCTTAATCGGATTATCATTATTACTATTAATCATAGTTTACCCCAGTCTGATTAGCATTATTACCAGTAATTATAGATTGCCCCAGCCAGATTAGCATTATTATGATTAATCATAGAAGATGTTTTCCCGGATAATCATCGAAAGGGACATTGCCAAAAATAACTCTTCCCCCAGAGCGATGGAGTGGTGTGTGAGATCTCCTCGATTCCCGATTCCTGCTTGGTATATATACTCCTTCTCTCCATGGAAATTCAATGATCTCTTTAAGCCCTAATATTTATTCTTTGCAGCCAAATTGACCATCAATGGCAACAAATCCTGATTTAATATTTATTTTACTTACGCCAAATGCAAAAAAAACCTGCTAATCCTGTTGCTAAAAATATTCAGACAAGGATATGGTCGATGGTTTTCCTGTTTGTTGGTTGTGTGTAATGCTGAATTGTACATGGATATGAATCGAGGACGAGATATGGTTGTGTTATCCGATTTTATTGTAGTACTGGTTGCATAAGGTCGTATTTTGGTCGTAGCCGTCATCGGTTTTAAATCATCCTTGTCAACAGTGGATTTAGCTCATTTTTTTAAGGTTGTAAAACACATCCGTGGCCACCTTTGGGGCAATGATTGTGCTTCCCACTGTTTACAATCAATTTATAATACAAAATTCATGTTTTTTGTTACATTTAAGGATGTGCACACATAATAAGGCTATCATATTGGTAAGACTTGTTCGGAAATTCCGTGGGTACGGAAGAGAATTTTAGCTTTAAATTTCGGACATTTCTTGGAGATTGGTACCATAATACGAATATACCACATCGATAATGGACTATATTCTCGGATAATACTTATAAAAATCTTTGATTAGGGTAGTGCAGCTGGATAATCTTTTGCAGGACATTGAAAATTAAATGGGTCAGGTGATCTAATGCTGTTAACAATCTAATACTTTATGTTAATGAGAAATCAACTGCAGAGATTGTCCGATTCGCCTCATAAAATTACATTTTTGGCCACTGAACGATTAAATACCAGGCTATAACAGATTAATGAATTTGAGAACCATCTATTAAAAACTAACGAGGTTTTATTGCTTGAACCATGCTTTTCACTAGTACGATAAAGAGAATAAAATAAATATACAAGACAACTTACATTCATTATTTAAATTTCTGCTTTCAAAATAATTTAAGTTATTAATAAGACTATAAAATCTATTTTTATATTAAAAATACGGATTTAAATTATGCATTTTTTAGTGACACTGCTCAAGTTGAAGGAACTTATCCGCCTTTGAAAAGCTGTATATTTTAAAGTGTAGAGTTTTGAAAATTAGTTAATAGGTTTGAGTAATAACATATCCTATATTTATTAGAAACTAACAAATATTTCACATAATTATAATCAATTATTAATTGACTCATCATGTGTCCCATGATATCTTATGAAGTTCAAGTTGTATGTTTGCCAGACGGTGTTCCCGAAGATACAACCAAGAAAATTCCAATCAAGGGTAAATTTATATTTCATGCAGGGAATATATTTTCAGAAAACCATGTAAAAGGACAAATTGCCACTGAAAATTTGAAATTAGTTTGGAGAAAATTATTTCTTTATATTCATTATTTTAATTATAGCTTGAAATTTTTTTTTTCCTGTTAAACCATTTATTTAGTCTGAGGATAAGGTAACTATAAAAACAAATATCATAGATACAAAGACGTCATGGTATAAGAAGAGTTTGGTTTTGAATAATGATTGAAGGAGATTCGGTCAGGGTAGTAAATGAACAATGTTCCACTGAATCATTCTTGCATTGTAAATTTGGGCTCATTTAACATGTGAAATGAGTTGGAGGTGGTCATTAAATAAAAAAGATTGCAAATATGCTTTCAAGCAATTTAGACAGGCCAATGATAATTGGAATAGCGATTAAGAAGTTGTTAATGGGTTGACAAAAAATAATACTGAAGTCGGCAGAAAGGGAGCCTTGGGGGTTTCATAGTAAGAGCGGCCAAAGTTCGGAGGGATTTAGGGTTACCTTAAGTAGTGAAAGAGTTTTAGCTCAATTTTTACGGGACAGAGGCTATGAAATTTTTTAGCAAATCCATAAGGCCTGATTGCTAATTCGTCCGATCCTTTCGGCAATTTGTACACCTACTTATAATCTTTGTAAATTTTTGATACCCATAATAGAGCCTATTACTAAAAATGAGTTCACTATACAGGATTCATTTGAGTTGGTAGATTTAATTAATTCCTCTGGATTTTCCCAGTATCACATGACTAGTTTCGATGTTGAGTCACTATTCACCAACATTCCTGTTCTTGAAACCTGTAATATAATATGTGATTAACTTTTTAACACAAATTGAACAATACTTGGTCCCAATAAACCTGATTTTTCTAGGCTTATTAAATTGGCCGTTGAAGACAATATTTATATTTAACAATATTAGTCTTTATTAACAAATGGACGGGATGGCAATGGGCTCACCTCTGGGTCCATCGTTCACAAATGCCTTTCTGGGCAAACTAGAACAAGACTGGTTGTTCAATTGTCCACAACACTTCAAACCTATACTCTATAAAATATACATTGATGATTGCTTCGTTCTCTTTAAAAATAAGAATTATGCCTTCCAGTTTCAAAACTACATCAACTCCCAGCATCATAACATCAAATTTACACTGGAGAACGAAACTAATAACTCTCTTTCATTTTTGGACATTAAGATTACCCGGTCAGAAAAAAAAATTTCCACTTCAGTATATAGAAAACCCACATTCAGTCTCCTTGGCACTAATTATTTCTAGAGTTTACCAAACTGCTTCAAAATATCATCTGTAAGCTGCAGAATAAACCGTGCTTTCAGAATATGCTCTGACTGGAACAATTTTCATAATGAGATGTCTTATCTTAAACAATTTTGTAAATTTAATTTATTCCCAGCATCATCACTCGTAAAATTGATTAAAAGTTTCCTAAATAAAATACACGTGATTCCTCTTGCCAAATCTAATGTATGGAAACAGAAAATATATCTCAAAATACCCTACATAGGCCTACTGACCAACAAACTCATCTTAGATTTACAACAATTATTAGCTAAAGTTTATCCTCAAATCAAATTCTACTGTATCCCAATTAACACTATCTCTCTTAAAACCTACTTGTCTCATAAGGAGAAGCTACCCTTGATACTCAAGTCCTCACTTGTTTCCCAAATTATGTGTGGAAGTTGCCAAACTCGCTCAGCTTCAATTGAAGCTGAGGATTTGCAAACATAGGGGAGGGTTTCCCACTACACAGACACATTCATTGCTAAACCGGAATTATCTGCAATGAGGAATCATTCGAATAACTGTACCTCATTATTGTCCCCCTCAAATTTCAAAGTTTGGGGTTCTGCGGATAAATCCGTAGATATCAACATTTTGGAATCTCTATTTATTCAAATGCTTAATCCAGAATTAAATTCGAGTCAGTCGTCCACACTACTTTACATCTATTAATTCAAATATCTTAATCCTAGTTTGTTTTATAATTCAATTAGACCTAGAATATAATAAGAACTCACTCAATGACCCGAGAATTATAATGTTCTATTAGTTGGTTAACCATATTTCAGTTATTTTAAACAACCACCATGTTTAGCTCAGTTGAAATTTCCGACATATTAAATCATTCGATTCCTGTCCTTTTCTCAAGTTGGTAACTGTTTATTCATTTATTTCATTTTGATTTTTCCTTGTTTTCTCAGTTTGTTTTTATAATTTTGCAGTGTTTTTCTTAGTAAGTTCGTATTGTCCTCTCTAGGTATTTTTTGCATTGTTTTCTTGAAAGTTTTACTAAACTCTAATATTCATTATTACATTGTCGCATTATTTTCTTTCAAATTCAACTTATTATAGGTCATTAATACATATATTTCTCTATGTATTCTAAGCTTGTTTGCTTTCACATTGTTTTACTTCATTATAGGCTGAAGATGAACATAGCTAATGTTTGAAACGTTCCAAATTATATATGTTCCGAATACTGGTTCTGGCTTTAACCTACATACTAAAATCGAGGTTTCCGAAGGATCTTTCAACTTCTACATTTATATATATATATATATATATATATATATATATATATATATATATATACCATCATTATAATTCCTCACCTAATGACCATCATCCATTAATTCTTAATTTTACACGGCCAATTATTGCCAATCTTTAGTTTATATTAGATACAAGTACATATTTAAGTCAGGCATTTCGAATCCTCGCTTTGTACTCAATTTATCACAATTCCCTGTTTGCGCTTAAAAGCGAATTTTCGATCCATTTAAACTATTTTCTTCTTAGTCCATGTCACTCTTCAGCACATGTCAGTAATGTGGAACGGTATCAAATTTCTTTTGTAATTCAAGGTAAATTATTTTGACAGCTTTACGATCATCATATCTGAGTGGCTCGTAGAAAAATTGTAACAATTACTTAAAACATGATAGTTTTTCCCCCAAACTACAATACAATAATGATTGTAAAATGAATTTTTAGATTCCTCGTTTTCTATAAATTTTATTCATTATAATTTATAGGATTGCATGTTTTTTTTTTAATTGAATCTGAAGCTTTATGTTCGAGTTTACTGTTCATTCTTAATTAGATTTTGTCTCGTATACAAAAGCTTTGTAAAAGAATTATTCATAGGTAATTGTTTTCACATCAGAAGTATACTGAATAGAAATACAACAATTAGGAAATCTAATTTTTATAACATACGGTACAAATAAAATTAATTATTTCACATTTGATACATAGTTTTTTTTATGTATGTTCTATTTGGTTTATATGAAAGTTTGGATGTTGGTGTACGATGTTAGTTTTCCAAACACATCAAAATAACTGAGATTCATTTCATTATGCTTGGAGTCGTTGCTTCATTCAAAGATTTTCTTGGTTCTTTTATTTTAAAAGTAAGAGAGAAAATGAACTATAAATGTACTCTCAAATGAATTAATGCATTTTAAAGACATTTTAGAGCACAAAAGGTGTCGGCATTAGAACTATGGCCATAATTTTGATAATGCAGCCCAAACTGTGCAGAAAGTATTGTAGCAAAGCTACAGCAGGAACAAACTATTACATTTTTCATTATTCTTTTACTTTAGCCGTTACTTGGTTTTCCTTTTAAGCAAAAAAGCTATGAAGTTTAAAGAAGTTCCGTTACCCATCTGAATCATATTTTGTCTTTCTTATAATATAATATATGGCGTAAATATTGCTTTCATTTGCACTGGATATCTTCAAAAAATTTAAGTATGATGATTTCCACTGATGTAGCAGCACTGTTTAGGAAGAAGAATCTAGTCTCATAGTGTGGTGTTGGATCAAAATGGTATTTATATGATCACGTCGTTATCGGATTAACTCTCATTGTTACCTGCGGCGAAGCAGGTCTTATGGGTCGTGCAAATCTCGTGTTGTGTTCATCTTCTTTCTGCAATGAGTTGCTGGCTCAATGTAGCCAGCTAAAACCAGTGCTAACAATGATAATCGAGGTCACTGAGTTCAAATATGATATAAGTTTGCCACCTGGTGGCATCACCTAGTGGATAGAGGTGCTAAATCGGCAATTTTTAGAGATATGAAGATCAAACCAATGTCACAAGGGGTTAATTGAGGTTTTTGAGTCCAAATCTGATTGGTTTTCGCCGCAGATCCACTAGACCATATCCCTCTAGTTAACAGCTCAGGTAGTCACAGTTACGACTCATCTTAATCTTTTCAAAGACATTGACTATCTTGCACTCTCCACCGAGAAAAAAAAAGATGTCCCACACTAACCATCTTACGTCGAGAGCGCGCACATTTAAGTCTTTCCTCTCTCACTATTTCTAATGCGAATGAAAAGATTCTCGTTGATTCATCTCAAATTGAGGTTCTAAAACTTATTCCAAACTCATTTAAAGATCAAAGTTTTTAATCTATCTCATGGATTAGCTCACTTTGTTTTAAGAACTACAATCTTTTGTAAATAAACACTTGTCTGGCCATCTATGCGTAAATATATCAAGTATCTTGTTCCTACCAGGATACCTACTAGCAAAAACGCAAGAAAAATTAAGAAACACCATTCTACAAGCAATTTCAATGTCATATAATCGGTTTTGTATCATGTATATAGAAATTTCCGGTCAAGTTCCTCATTTTCATGACTCTACCTATCAGCTATTTGCTTCTGGATCCATACATGTGATTTTCACAGATGGGTTTCTCGCTATGGGGCAGCCAAATCTATAATGTCCTGAAAATGTTAATGACTTTTACCCGATTCTTTTCCTTAAATTACAAAGGTCCTTAGGCATTCAAAACATCTTTTCTTCCCTCTATAATCCGAGTGGGATTGTAATTATTGAGACGTTTTTCGGAAAGGCCAAAAGGTCTTTGTTTTTTGGTTCTATGCCAGAGCAATAATAAAATAATTTAACTTTGGTGCTACTTGTTTATCGCTCTCAGAACATGGCCGATGGCTGGCTAACCCAAACTTAAGCTGTCTATGGTTATTCTCTGGAACCTTCTTTTAACTATTCCACTCAGAATGATACATTTATATCACTAAGTTAATTTGTGGAACCTCTAAATGAATACATAGGAAATTTACGTCTCCTTTGTTCTCGCAAACTCCCCGACAACCAAAACGTTCACGTCTCTAAAGACATTAAAACTTGTTCCCATGTTTTTATTAGAAATTTAAAATGCTCCCCAAAATTTGCTAAAAAATTTCATAGCCTCTGTCTCGTAAAAATTGAGCCAAAACTCTTTCACTACTTAAGGTAACCCTGAATCCCTCCAAATTTTGGCCGCTCTTACTATGAAACCCCCAAGGCACCATTTTGTTTCCTTTTATAAGACAAATGACACTTACCGAAATTCACACATGAGGAGTCACATTGACATACATTTAGACGGACGGAATCACGCAAATATACATTCACGAAAAATCCCCACAAGCCAGGCTTAAACACTGGTCGTAACTGCACTCGAGTCAGTCAAAAAGAAGGACGTGTGCACAAGCAA
Source organism: Ceratothoa steindachneri (assembly GCA_963969495.1). Lineage (NCBI taxonomy): Eukaryota > Metazoa > Arthropoda > Malacostraca > Isopoda > Cymothoidae > Ceratothoa > Ceratothoa steindachneri. The sequence goes on from OZ018335.1 coordinate 39,513,411, forward strand.
GCTTCCCGGAAAATGCAGGATCTGGTAATCGTGAACTAAGTGATGAAATCACCCAGATGATTAACCAGAACAGAAGAGCTGATTGTCGCCCCAGATTCCCCAGCTCCGCCAACCGAGTGGCTGGAAGAGACGAAGTGCCGTTCTATGCGTAAAATGAGATAAAGAAACCTGTGAATATAAGATCAAAATTAAGCAAAATGAATAAACTCGAAAAATTATTACGACAAATTACCGAAAAAGACTACCCTACCAAGACAAGAAAACCCCCCCGATTACGACAAGAACTTCAATAGAAGAAAACACCCAAAGAAGAAAGAAGAAACAATAATACTATTAAAACACACACACAATAAAACAAAACAATAAGCACGCACTTAAATATATTTAAAACATATACAAAGTAAGCAATGGACAACATAAACCATAAAAAACTAAAGTTGCTAAGACAAAGGGCTTGAACGCCATAATAATTATAATTTTATAATTATCAACAAAACCGAATACAACAACAATGAATTCACGCATCCAAGAAAATAAATTAAGTGATAAGTCTGATCACCAGACCCTAGGCATCTCTTTGCACCTCTACCACACTTCTTTCTCTCTTCTCCACTTGTCTATTTTCTCTATCTCTCCACACACCCTATCGTCTCCCCTCACATGCACCCCCACTTAAACAAAGTCAAAGTCAAAGCAAGCTTCCCTGTTTACTGTCCACGGGTATTGGCTTCACTACGCTAAAGAAACGAAAGATTTTAGCTAACTTTTCTTAATTGTTTTGTATGTATATTATATTAATCTTGACTCTATATTTTAATTTTGTACAATTATTTTACTCTAACTATTTATCTCTTGGTTGAGTGTCTATGATGCGAGAGTAGGAAGTAAATTACTGCCATGAATATGGCACAGGTAGATAATAGCAGTGACTCGGGCAAAGAAAGGTCACATTAAATGCTATGGCCAACTCCACAATGGTGCTCCCTCGCTTAAAACACATACGTAACTCTCTCATTGTACGCGGTATTCTTAACTCTGTCGTTGAGTTCGTATTCTCTCTTCCTCAGTCCATCAACCAACTATCAGTCGATACCACCTTGTAGCAATTACGGGAAAAAGGAATAAAACAACACCGAACAATGCAACAAACTAATAAAGTCATACAAACGAAGGTGTGATCAAGTTAGTCAAAATAACCCTCTTGCATACTTCATATTAAAATTTTCTGGTCATAGTTGCATTTGTCTAGTTATGGACAAATAGTTTCTTTAAATAAACATTATATTCTTCATAATTATTTTATCTGCTGTTTCATACAATGAAACTTGATCACTATCAGAGGAATTTTTCAAAGAATATTCTCTCCAATTTTCATGGAAACTAAAAGAATATTTTTAAAAAATGTAGATTTTGTATTTAGTTCTCTAGTTTTTGACGATCTTGATACGAATTTATTATGTAAAATTTCAACATTTGCTGATTATACATAACTAGGTACTAGCCACAAGACTTGGATAGAGTAACTACTTGGTTTGAAAGATAGTTGATGTAATTCAACAATGATCGTAATTGTTTAAACAATCCACTGCAGCGTCAGAAAAGGGGATATATAGGCAATAATTTTGCTTTTAAATTAAAAGATATTATTATTCTCTTTTTATAAAGCGCTTTTAAGACCTCATTTATATTATGCAGTGCAATTCTAGTCACAATGAATGCAAAAATACAATGTAATGAAGAAAATCGTCTAGCGTCTAGCGACGAAATTAATTCCTAAATTTAGAAATACAGTAGATTGTCCATATGAAGACAAGCTGAAACGCCTCAATTCTCATTCGCTGGAAGACAGGCATCTACTCTGATAACTTAATGATCTTTAAAATACTATATGGGTTTACTAAAATAGATTATGACTCGATATTTGAGCTAGATAACCAAGCGGCAGCAAGAAATAACAGTTTCAAACTAGTAAACAAAGATTTAATGCGATAGCACAAAACTCCTTTTCTTATAAAATAACAAAGGTTACGAATGTAATTGAAAATAATACAGAAAATAGTTTTAATAATAGAATCACTGTATATTACTTTAAAATATAACCCCAGAAATAAGAGTTTCGAAATATTCTTTATCCATAACCTGTTTCCTTTAGCTGTCCTTCATCTCTAAATTCCACCCTATTTTCTCTTTTTGAGATAGCCTGGAGGGGTTTTAGGATCCTTGCTTGTTTGAAATCCTGTAAAACACCCAATATGGAAAGCGCTCAGAATTTTTTTTTTATTATTTCTTGATGGTATGTCATACTACTAAAATTGAATTCTCTACCGTTACCAAATCATAGATTCTTTTACTCGACTGTATTCTCATAAAATAATTAATAATTTTTCACCATTTTGCGAATAAGAAGGTTAAAAAAATAAAATAATTGAGATTTTTAAAAAATTATTCAGCACCAACAAAACATGATCGATTTGTTTGCCCTTTTGGTATCAAACAAGTTGCAATCTTTTCTGGCATGAAATTATACGTTTTCTAATTTCTGACATTCATTTTATCCAAACACTCGAATTTCATTTAATTCATTTAAAATTAATTTCTCCGTTCGGTCTTTATAAAAAATTCCAATCTTGCGATTGAAGGAGATAGGCATTTTTATGACTCATTTTTCGTGAGGTTAGGTCTGTGTAAACGCACTTGTATGAGTTATTGCACCGTCTCGTTGCAGTCTGAAATACGATTAGGGTAAGGTTTCTGTTATTTTGTACTTTGAATTGTTTTAATATATTTTCTACCATAATTTATAAAATTTTTAGAGTAAGATGGCAATAGATTAGGGAAATAAAATTCGGTGACCTTAGAAGTCCTACTTGAGTGTTTTTTATTTTAAATCTCAATCTGTTTATTTTTACGTTCCATCCTGTTCTTCTTTGTCCCTCTTTCCGGTGACTTTTATCTTCTCGAACGATGTCTCTGACAGAAGTGAGTTGTCTCGACCTGATGCCTCGTCTACCAAATTGCTCCAACTTGACGGAAGAAAAGTGCGAGCGATTTGTCACTAGTCTTCCAGCCATCTGGTTTATGGACAAGCAAAAACTAAATAGACACCCGAGATTTGCCTGCAACAACTTCATCAGAACTTGGAGATTAAAGTGTGAAATAAACATTGGAACAATTAAAAGTTGTTTATATATAATTTGCCGACTTAGGTTCATTTTAATAATTTATTTCTATCTTGGAGGGCGAAAAGGATAGAACGCTTTGTTGGCGTTGGTTTTAAATGGTTTAGAAGAATGAAGTTGTGGAAAAGAAGGCGTTTGATGCCATTTGGCTCTATTCACCTTCTTTAGTTGGCTTTGCAGAGTATCATGAAGATCCAGTTTATGTAAAACGTTAGTTGTCTTTTTAACTTTGATTTATTCCATATGTCGACGTAAACTCTCCTTTAAAGATAGAAATGACTTTTTTTAATTAATATTAACTAAAAATTTGACCATATTTGATCGCCAAATGACTAAATCGTTTCCCAGGTCAGGAAAGATTTATAACATATTAACTGACGTTAGCCTAGTTGCATTGGACTCGTGGTTGGGTAACCCAAAGGAGGGGTGGAAGATTTGCATACATTGGGGAAGGAAACTGTTCAGGAGAGTTGAGTGCCCTACAAACCTTCAACAACTCAGATAGTCTATTTGCTAGTTGCACTATGTAATTCCCGCACAATTTCGCTTCCCCAAACTGAATCGCTTATTTGAGGATCCTTATGGAAAAAAATATCACAAAAATGCCATCATTGCGTTTCGATAAGATTAAAAAATATTAAAACTATGCTATCTAATCTAGACGCCCATTGCGCCCAAAGTTGTAAACTTAGTAAGGTTTGCCTCTTCAGAAAAATAATTATGTTTTGATTACATGTTGGAGAATTGTTGGTCATTTCGCCAGTACAATCATTCACTTTATAATCAAAACTGTATCTTTCTGGAGACACTCTGGTCTAAGCTGAAGAATATATTACTGTTGTTAGGTAATTTTAAAGGATTTAATTTTGGTTTCGTTAGTGATCGAGGCTCGTAATGGACTATTTTTCTTGATATGTAATCTCTGTCTACAGTTTTCCAGACAATCTTTAATCCATTTTTTAAGCTGTTCCCTATTCCGTACGCTTTTAGCTTTATTAAAAGTCTTTGAAGTTGAACGGAGGCGCCACATGACTCAGTACAAATTCATTTCCCTCGTTGAAGAAGGGCGTATGCCAATATGTATTATTAAGTAGTCAGTTTAAATAATAGAAAGGATTGTTCATGAAAGAAGGATCTTTATAACGCACCTTAAGACGAAAGGAGGAAGGAGATTGTAGAAGACTAGGTACATCCATACATTAGTGTATACATAAATACACCAACACAGCTGCGTGTCCCTCGCTTATTCCAAATTCACATTTCGCATCGAATCTACCTCACCCCTTTTCGCGCAGTCATAAACCCGCAGTTCGAGACGAAGAAAGCTCGGGTCGCGGCGAGGCGTAAATATGTCGCATGTCTGGCAGCAGTCAAAAGGTCGTTCGCGCAGCGATAAGGATTTTATAAGAATTTGGTGCTCTCTCTCGATTTTTTCTCATGAGGGAAATAAAAGGGAAAATTCGCCCTGGAGTCAGCCAGAAGATCTTGGACCTACTTTGTGTGTGGAGCTAGTCCCACAAAGGAAACAGTTCGCCCTTTGCAAGAAGGAAAACTTCGGGGAATTGGTTGTTGCCGTCACGGTACTTGTAGGTCCCAAACTTCTCGCATCCCCCCCACCCCTTAATTCAGAGTCAGAGGTTACACAGGAACTCCCTCTGCGGATTACCCTAGACGCAGCTAGGTAATAATTTTGGCTACCCACTTCAGGAGCCAATAATCGGAACGAACACTTCGAGGAGAAGAATTCCGATTGGAGTCACAGTCTGACTCGTCTGCGCGATCCGGTCTAGGATAATTACATCAGGACGCCGGTCTAGGATTACCCACCATTCGGTAACCTCGGACGACCGGGCTAAGGGTGAACATCGTCGGAAGAAGAAGACATTCACCTTCACCATCCAAATACTTTCGAACTCAAAAGTATCATAAAGTGAATTATCCCCTGCCCTAACTTTACCATTTTAACCGTTATCTAAAATTTTCATCCCGAGCTCATAACCTCGATTATTTCAAGTGATTAATTCAGTGCTTAATTCCATAATATTATTTAATTTATTCTGTCGGGTGCAATTAAGATGCAAGCATCCTAGTACGTAAGATTCAAGTGTAATCCCCACGACATTATATAGACTTACTTATTCAGTGCAAAGATTAATCCTATCTATATACGCTGTTTCATATTTCTAATTCCTGTATATTAAAGATTATTTTTGTATCTGTGTGTTTAACTATTTTGGACGATCCTTTGGCAATTAATAAGCAATCCACTTGGCTTAATTCTCAATATTTCTTAAGTCCACCCATGGCAGGCTTTTACTGAGTGAGAACACACTCAGGGGATCATTATCTTAAGTTCGATCAAAAGGGACGCACCGGGGTTATTCTTATTCACCGGAAGCGGCTACGGTAGGTGTATTGGCTACACTTCACCTCCACTTCACCTTGGTGCGGGATTAAAATATATGCCTAAGAAGTGAAAATGGGATTACCCACTCACTAAACCTCGACAGAGATAAACTACTCTTTAAAAGTTTTCTTTGACCAATTATATCCTCAGAAATGGCTCAAGAATTCAAACTAAGGTGCCCCGTAATGGGCGCGACGATTTGCGATCCTGGCCGCCGTGCTGACGGGATCCAGCGCTCCGTCCGGCCTCAGCTTAGCCTCTCTTCCTTCCTTCAGATAACCCAATTTCTCCCCTACCTCGTCGCTTTTCATACAACCTCTCCCACAACTTTCTCTGGTCAGCCTCTAATTTCACAAGGTAGATGCTGACTTTTTTCTCAAACCAACCACCCCGGATCGGGGCTGAGGGGGGAGGGGACATTGTTCCCTAACCCCTGAGCTCCGGTTCGGGATGGGTTTTTTTTAACAACCTGCTTCATCTCCACCTATACCTTTCTCACATCCCTTTTCCTCTCCTCTTCACATTCTATCAATTTTACGCTGTGTCCAAGGTGGGGCCGCCATGCCAATGGACTGCCAGGCCACCAAGCGGGAGGGGTGGTCCCGAATGGCGGCGCCTTGCTCTGCCGGGCTTGTAAGCACCTCTCGCAGTGCGGGCAACTGCGAGAGGTGATGAGCTATTGCGTCCCGTAGCACAAATAGGGTCACCATGCCCAATGATGAGAAAATAAAAAATCTCCCCCTAATTCCCCCTTGCTCATCGACGGAGCCGCCATCGTGCAGCTCTACCCCAAAAATGGAGGTCCCCCCCCCCAGTGCTTGCGCAGGGGACCCTCCATATTTCTCTAACCAGAGAGGAGACTTACTCCTCTCTTTCGCCTACGGGTGCAGGGGAGTCCCCCTCACTGCCTTCTCTGGAGGTGCTTTCGGGCACCTCCCTTTTCCCAGCGGCAGTCCCCTCTTTTCTTTCTAAGGGGACTGCCAAGAAAGCCAGCAGGCAGCCCTTAGCCACCCACTCCCCATTGAAGCGGCTCGGTGTGGCAGACCCCCTTAGGGGGGAGAGGGAAGCCAGGCCCCTTCGGTCGCTTCCGTCAAAAGACCTGCTGGCAAGAATTTTAAACCTTGCCGGGGTCAAGGTTTGTGCCTCCCCACACAAGACTGGCGACATTGCCAAGGGGATCTGCGATGCCCTGGGAGGGGATGGCCAACTTGAGGCCCCTCCTGTGATGGACATGGTCCTTGAGGAGACCCAGCCTCAGACGGTAGGGCCTTCCATGGGGCAGAATCGGGGATCGGCGCCAAGCACCGAACCCGAATCCGTCCCTATGCAAGGTCCCCCTTAAACGGCCGAGGGCTCCGAGGCAGTAAAAGGAGGGGAGGGATCTCCGCCGACAGGTGCCCCTACGACAACCAGGACCTTCTCCATTTCGGAGAGGGACCTGGTTGAGGCCCGCCCATCTGGCATGGGGGCTTCTGCCGGCGGAGGTGAGAAGCGGGTTCATTCCCCGCCCTCCTCTCCAAGAAAGAAAAAGACTAAAAAGACTAAAAAGACGAAGAAGACTCGGGGCTCCTCTCCATCGGCGGAGGCTGCGGGGACGAAGGGGTTTGCTGCCACCTTGGTAGGCGACCAAGCCAAGATTGGCACATCGTGCCCCTCTACCCCCCCCCCGTGTGCGGAGCCCCTGACTAAGACTAACACCAAGAGTGCACAAGGCGAAGCCTTGATGACATCGAGGCCCCTCATTCAGAGGTTACCTGACGTTTTCGAGCCCGCTGGCTTCAAACGCTTCCTCGTTATTCGCTTCACTGATGGCACCATGTTGTCCAAGGGCAACATGATCCATCAGAGGAGAGGATTAGCTAGTGCAATTGGTAGAGAGCCGAAGGTGACCCGTTTCTCGGACGGGAGCCTTCTGGCAAATGCTGCGAATCCCGCTGAGGCGTCCAGGATATTTGCTCTTCGGACACTTCATGCCACCCCGGTGAGTGTGACGCCGCACTCTACCATGAACTTCGTGAAAGAAGTAGTTTATGCGAGAGAATTTGTTGACTACTCCATTGAGGACATCACCCTAGAGCTGGCCGACCATGGGGGCGGTCAAGGTCGAACGTGTGATGAGAAAACAGGGAGGGGCCTCAAGACCCACCCCTACACTCTTCGTCACGTTCGACTGTGACAAGCTTCCTGAGTCGGTGCGTGCCGGTTGGTACCACTACCGCGTGAAGGCATTTGTGCCACTGCCGCGGCGGTGCTATTACTGTCCCCGCTTCGGCCATATGAATCACTCATGTAGACGTGCAAAGTCGGGGTCACCCGAAGTCTGTGTAAATTGCTCCAAGGTCGCACTCGATAAGTCCAAATCGTGTGTGGCCAAGTGTGTCAATTGCGGAGAGCCGCACCCTGCTTCTTCGAAGCAATATGGTGCATATCTCCTTGAGAAAGAAATCCTGGCCGTTCAGGCCCAGGATCGACTCTCATTCCGCGAGGGTAAGGACTTGGTCCTGGCGCGCCCGGCTCTGCCTGGGAAGTCATATGCCTCAATAGTTAGAAAGGCACCCTCTGCTCCTGGCCCATCCAGGCCAACGAGCACGGTTATTTCCGCGCCCATTCGGAGACCTTCTGCGGGCTCTACCCAATCCGGGCGCTTCCCTGGTAAAGCTGGCGGCAAAAAGGGTTCATACCCAGCCCCGGCTAAAACCAGGGCTCCCCCCTCTTCCCCCAGCGTGACCGTTTCCGGTAAGGCGAAACGGCCACGCGCCTCCACCGAGTCGTTAGACTCACAAGAGGCAACACCACTGAAGATGGTCGCTAGGCCATCTTCCGGGGTTCCTAAAGCTGTGCCCCGAAAGGAGGACAGCAACAAAGGAGCTTCGGCTGCTTCGGCTGCTTCGCCCACGCCCCGAGGTGGAGCGAGTGGCTCGGAGACGGTAGTTCTTTGAAAAGAGGGCCCCCCGCCTCCCAAGCCGCAGCGCCCGCCTAAGGTTTCGAGGCGGATGGAGGAAAAGACTCGCATGGCGAGCCCAACCTCCCCCAATAAGTCCTCGAAGGCGACAGCACCTTCAGCGCTTTGTCTGGCCAACAGTGCCTTCAGAGCTTTGTCCGGCCAACAGCGCACGGGGTTCTGCCCCCGGGAAGCGTACGGCCATTCCCGTGAGGGTCTTCAGTTCGAGGAGGGCCCCCGCGTCTCCTCCGAGCTAGGCCTAGAGGGAATATTCCTTCAATAGAATTGCCGTGGACTCCGGGCCAACTGGGAGGAGCTGCGGAGGCTCGTCTCGTCCTGTTCCCCGTTAGCTATCTTTTTGCAGGAGACCATGCTAGGCGCGTGCCCCCTGCCTGCCCTCCCAGGGTATAAGGGTCTCGCGACCCCACCACCGCGGGATGGCTGGGCTGGGGGATGCGCGGTTTACACATGGCATGATGTCTCCGTTCTTCCTTTCTCTTTAGAAACCCGTCCTTTCAGGCAGTGGCTGTGCAGCTGCACCTGGATAGGAGGTATACTATCATTTCTTCGTACATTCCACCGTCAGCTGACTTCGACGCGGGGGACTTCCGCCGCGTCGTAGCACGGTTGCCGAGGCCCTATCTCTTGCTTGGAGATATGAATGGCAGGCATCATCTCTGGGGAGATTACTCCATAAATCCCAGGGGACAAGTCCTTGCCGATTTGATTGAAGAGCTTGAGATGGGTGTCCTAAACGTGGATGAGGTTACGAATCACTGTCCGAGAACCGCTTCATTTTCTTGCCTTGACCTATCTTTGTGCTCTTCGGATGCACAGCCTGATTTTAATTGGGGGGTGGTCGATGACCTCCATGGTAGTGATCACTTTCCCATTCAAATATCATTTTCAGGGCAACTGCCGCCTGAAAGACCACCTCGGTGAGGTTTGGCGCGGGCGCGGTGGCATGCATTTCAGGAAATGACTGAATTCTTCATCTCAGTCGAGGAGTTTAGGTCAGGAGATGAGGCCGTTGAGTTCTGCTCCGGCAACCTCATCGCCGTGGGCCTGACTACTATTCCTAGGACGTCTGGCCGTTTTGCACGCTAACCACTCCCATGGTGGTCAGCCGAGTGTGAGACGGCCCTCAAACAGAAGCGTTATGCCTACATGCGCTATAAGCGCCGCCCGAACGATTTCACTGTCACTGAATTTCGTCGGGCTAGGGCTAGGTTCGGGTATATTTCGAAGCCCGCCCGCCGCTCTTCTTGGCGGGCATACGTGTCTTCACTTAACGGGAAGACCCCTTTAGCTGAGGTGGGAAAGCGAGTCAAAAGGATTCGGGGCAAGTTTTCGCAGGACCCCCCTCCCGTTCTCCAGGAGAATGGGACCGCAATCTCGGACCCCGCGTCCGTGGCGGAATCATTAGCGACCGCATTTTTCGTATTCTCTAGCCGTGATGCTGCTCCACCAGCATTTAATGCACGTCGTGATGTCGCGGAAGGCCGCCGGCTAGACTTTACCTCCAGAGACGAAGAACCATTCAACGACAAGTTTACTGTAAGCGAGTTGCGTTCCGCTCTCGCTTCGTGCGCGGACACCGCTCATCGTCCGGACGATGTCCCGTACGCCATGCTTCGACACCTAGGTGAGCGAGGCATGGCCTTTCTGTAGATTTGTTTTACGGGATCTGGGATCTGGGTGGAGGGTTGCCGCCTGGATTCCTGGCGAATCGCTACTGTGCTCGCCTTTCGCAAGCCGGGGAGAGATCATTCTACTCCAACCGGTTTCCCCCTGAATCTCTCTAACCTCTGCGTGTGCAAGTTGATGGAGAAATTGGTAAATGTTAGATTAGCCTTTTTCCTGGACAGCGGAGGCCATCTGTCTTCCGCACAGTGCGGCTGCCGCAAGTTCCACTTCACGTCGGATACTCTACTCCGACTGGAAAATGCCGTCTGCGAGGCTTTCCCTTGTAGACAGCACTACGCCACGGTGTTTTTTGATCTGGAGAAGGCCTATGATACCGCATGGCGATACGGTATCATGGAGACTCTCCACACGATGGGGGCGAGGGGACGGCTCCCAATGTTTATATCTGAATTTTTGCGAGCTTGTCGATTCCGCGTACGGGTGGGGGGAGCCCTCTCTGGCCCAAAGGAGCAGGAAGAGGGTGTCCCGCAGGGAAGTGTCCTCAGTGTCACACTCTTTGCCCTGAGCATCAACGGTATCACCTCGATGCTGCCGAAAGATGTTCTCTCTACGCTCTACGTAGACGACCTACCGATCTCTTTTGGCGCGGCCCAGATGCCAACTCTGGAGCGTCGACTCCAACAGGCATTGAACCACGTCTCTCGCTATGCCGAAGCGCACAGGTTTCGGTTTTCTTTGGCCAAGACTAAGGTGGTGCACTTCTGCCGCCATCCACGGCTTCACCCTGACCTAGATTTGTTTCTTAATGGGGTGCACCTGGATGTGGTTGAGTCGCACCGTTTCCTTGGTCTTGTATTCGACCGACGCCTCACCTGGGATGCTGATATTCGCAGCCTTAGGGTCTCTTGTACCCGCGCCATAGACATTCTCCGTTCCGTGACGTTCAGCGCTTGGGGCACTGATAGGGCTACTGCCCTACTTTTTTATCGATCCTTTGTTCGTTCGAAGCTCGACTACGGATGCAAGTTTTATGCATCCGCAGCCGAGCGTTTATTGCGGAAGGTGGATTCGATCCACCACACCGGCCTTTGCCTTGCGACCGGTGCCTTCCGCACTTCCCTCATTGGGAGCCTGTTGGTCGATGCTGGGGAAATGCCACTCGCTCTGCGCCGCGTGCAGTGCATCACTCGCCTGTACACGCGAGCCCAGCGTCTCTCTCAGTCGCCAACAGCTCTCACTGCATCCGCAGCTGATCTCGATGGTGTCTATGCCGCCGAGAGACGCCAGTCATACCCTAACCCCTTTGGGTTTAGGGCCAGGAAACTCCTTCGAGAGGTAGATATAGCTCTCGGGCCGGTGGCGCCCCTGGTTCTGCCCAGGACGCCACCCTGGAGGGTACCACATTTGACTATTTGTCGCCACGCCTTTGCTCCCAAAGCTTGTACTGCGCTGGGAGTATTGCCTTCGACCTTTTTGGAGCACACATCGTGTCACGCTGGAACCGTGCCAGTGTATACGGATGGCTCCAAGTTCCAAGAGGGGGTCGGCTTCCACGCCGTATCCCCTCTGTTTGAAGTCAGCGGGGCTCTACCATGCGCTGCGTCTGTCTTCACGGCCGAGCTGGTGGCAATACACCACTCAGTACGGGAGATTACGTGCCCGGTTCGGAGACCGGATTGTGTTCTATAGCGACTCACAAAGTTCCCTGAGTGCTCTCGGGGCATTGGACTCTCCGCATTGCCTGGTTCGCGATATCCGTGACGCCATGGTTTTGGCGAGCGGGGCAGATGTCGAGATTATCTTATGCTGGGTTCCTGGACATGTAAGAATTGCAGGGAATGAGCGCGCCGATGAGGGCGCCAAAGAGTCCACGAGGACTCTGCGACCGGACCAGCGTTTCGCTCTTCCTCACACCGACTACATGGCAGGAATACGGGCAGCTCTTCGAACTGTTTGGCAAAGAAGATGGGAGATGGTCGAAGGGAACTTAAAGTTGCGTGCCATTGCGCCGCGACTGTTCCCATGGACCTATCCCCCAATCCTGCGGCGGCTTCAGGTTGCTTTCTGTCGTCTCCGAATCGGACACACATGTGTGACGCATCGCTATTTGATGGAGCGCTCGCCTGCGCCCTATTGCAACGACTGCGTCGTCCCCCAGACTGTTCGGCACATTCTTGTCGAATGTTCCAGTCTGGGTGATCTTCGCGTACGATACCTGTCCCAATGCCGGGATGGGCGGGGTCGCTACCGCCTGTCCCTTGCACTTGGGACAGATTCGTGCACATTGACTTGTGGACTTGTTGACTTTTTGGGGGAGGCCGGCCTTCTCCCTTTCATTTAACCAGGTTTAATTGTTTTTGTTATTGTTTTGTTACTGTTTTGTTATTGTTATTTCTTTTTATTTTTGTTTCCTGTTCCAATTTTTTAAAGTAGCCTAGAACTAGGCTGTTTGTTTACGGCGGCTCATGCATAAGTCGGCAGTCGCCAAATAGCCCCTTAATTAAAAAAAAAAAAATTCAAACTAAGGTGGATTTCGATTCTTGGCAAAGGTCCCTTGGCCCAACCATTATTGCTTCTCTATCCTCTATCTTTTGACTCAGTGCCTTTTAATGGGGTAAGAGTTATTTTATAATATGAACAAAATTCAATCCTATGACTCAATTATATGTGAGATAAGCTAAGAATGCTTAATGGGGCATCAGATTACCCAGAACAGGCCATATTTCTTTTTCATATTTGATGAGATTTTCGGAGATGAGATAGAATTTAGGTTTTAATTTAACCTCTTCATTACCAAGTCCCTCCTCATCTGAATACTTCAAATCCATTTTCACCATTGACAATGAACACTTATTTTCACTCATTAAAAACTTCAGGTAGTTATTTCTCGACAATACTTGAATTTCATAGACTCTCCCGTTTAGACGGGTCCATAAGTCAGGAATGGATAGGATATTTATATTACATAACAATGATACACTTCCTTAACTCTAATATAAATTGCAGATGTATGGGAACATCGCCATCTCGTAATCATGATTCGTTTGAATATATCATGTCAACCCTTGATTATGGGGAAATATTATTATGACCTTGTTATCATGTCTTCATTGGAAGAGAATGAATTCCTCCAACTCCTTTCGTTTGCTGTAGGATAAAACTGTTCCTGGAATGTGTGGGAAATTACCTTGAGATCCTAACAGTAAAGTTATAAAGGATATAGAGAAAAGAAACACTATCCCTTACTACTTATCCATTCACTGAATTTTTCTGATCGATTACATTGGCCAAATCCGACTTTAATCTCTAAGTTTTTTCAATTGATTTAGAACGATTTGCTCAATCAGGTCAACTTTTATATATCGCCACTTGATGCTTTTTTTTTTACATATAAGGGTATTTACTACTTATGAGATGCCCAAATATTCTTATTCATTTAAATAAACGAATTCTCCAAAGTTTAAATGCGGTAATTTTTTTTTACTAATTGGTATTTTTCTTTTGCAGGTGAATGAAATGGATTCGGCCATAAAGTCTTGCAAAAATAAACCCGATCTATTGTGCTAGATACACGGCGAACAGACCGTTTATCCTAGCAAGAATCTAGTTAGAAGTTTCATAAAGCGAGCTTACCTTGCTTATTTTAGTATAAAACTTGGAGACCAGGATAAAGATTGGTCGCCACGCATGGTATGCAAGACATACACCGAGTATATGCGTCGTTGGACAAGGGCCAAAAAGAGTTGTCTGAACTTTGAAGTTTCCAGGGTTCCCAGGGTTTGTAGGGTTTGACTGGAATCGACAGAAAGAATCGTGCCTCAAGTATGCTGATCTTCAATCAGCACTTCGTCATGTAGCTCATTGTGATGAAATTCCAGTAACTGTCTTTGGAAAACTTCGTGATATTAGTGACGAAGATTCATCCGGTGTTAAAGAAAATAAAGAAGAACAAGTGTTTTTTGACGATGATGCTCCACATCATTTTAACAACAAAGTCCTTTGCCAAACTGTTGGCATCCAGATTGAAGAAAAAAAACTTCCCATCTGACAGCGCTTGAATCACTTTCTATCGCAACAGACATCAAGAGTATTTCCGTTTTTTCTCTGCGAGAAGGACTTGGGGTAATATAGAGATATTTCGCAGCTTCTGCACAAGCTTAGATTGCCACAGTACCAACACAAAGATTAGAGACTGTTCATTGACACAAGCAAACAGTCGCTGAAACGTGTTCTGTTGACAACTGCAATCAGTTGACCTCTGTAACCCTCGCTCTCTCGACTAAACTGAAGGAGAAGTATGAATCAGCGAAGTACCTGCTGGAAACAATTCGTTATGATCAGCATGAGTCGTTGATTTGCGTTGACCTGAAGATGGTGAACTTTTGGTTGGGGCAACAATCCGGTTCAATAGGTACCCATGCTTTCTGCGCATGTGGGATAGTAGGGAACGAACTCAGCATTACACTAAGAAGAACTGGTCTGTAAGGGAGAACTTGGTGCCTTGCAAAGGAAGGAACGTCATAAAAAATCCTATGATAGAAAGAGACAGGATACTCTTGCCACCGCTGCACATCAAGATCATGACAATGATGGTGACTGCTTCACTTACTTGTGGTACGCTTTTCCAGGATTGACCATGGAAAAGTTGAGGGCTGGTATTTTTGACGGTCCTCAGCTTCGTCAGTTCATCAGAGATCCGGAGTTTAAAAACCCATTAAACGAGATGGAACTGGAAGCGTGGAAGGTGTATGTTCTGGCGGTGAAAAATTTGTTGGCAACAAAAAAGTCAGAGACTACACAAAATCTGTTAGTAATATGCTGACTGCTTTCAAAAACCTCGGATGCAACACGAGCATCAAATGCATAACTTCTCACATATGGATTGGTTTCCTGAGAATCTGGGATCAATGTGCGACGAGCAGATATTCCATCAGGACATGAACAAGATGGAGACTATGTATCAGGGACACTGGGATGGAGGCATGATGGCTGATTTCTGTTGGAATCTGAAGAGAATCATCCGAACAGCTGAGCATTCTAGGAAATAGAAAAAACGGAGGTTCATGCCCTGAATTCTAAATAATGATGATCAAATATTGAATTTAAATGTACTTACCTTTATCAATGTCTATTATTCAATGTATAGTCATCATTATTTTTATTATTTGATTAATAATCGTGTTAGAAGAGAGTATTTTTCATCTTAAAAACCTAGTTCGGATGAAAAATAAGAATAAAAATCAACCAAAAATGTCACAAAAATGTAATCAATTTAGTTATAAGAATGACTTTTTTTAAGAAATCGACTTAGAACAAAAACCTGACCTAATCAGAAAGAACGGATGTCATTTTCCATTCAGCGGTGCCGAATTGTCCCAAATCAATTAAAAAACTTAGACGAATTACAAAAATGTTTTTTTGTAACTCTGTTAATAATAAATGAATTTTCCATAAATGCGACCATATTAATGGGAATAAAGCAGAAGAGTGAAAAGTAAATAAAATACGAAAAACAGACCATAGGCCACTGATTTTATTCATGCCCACGGCATAAGCTGCATACACCACACATATATTATTACTAACCCCCCCACCCCTCCGCAGGACCTATCATGAATGTGTAAAATGGCCAGGTCTGAGAGAGTTACGCACCCTTTTTTTCCATAAGTTTCGGAATATGCTTTTTAAGCTACTCTGGCGCTACAATTTACATATTTTTTACTTTCCCTTACCTCACCATTGTCTTTCCTAAATCCTCAGTCAGAATCTTGCGTAATATAACTACCTATATATATATAATTTATTAAATACTAAATTATATCATATCTTAAGTAAACATTTTACCGTCTTTTTCATGGACTTTGCCCTTTTTTAATGGTAAATTCGGCATTTAATCCCTTGATCATTCGCTACCCCCAATGATATCGATACTTGGAGAATTTAACCCTTTAATTTTCTGGTCGTTCGGATAAGATTAGATTAGTTTATTCTAGAAATAGAAAGAAGATCTTTATTCAGCCACAACATCGTCAAATGATTCAAATATTCCTCGCAGAGCAAAAATACTGCTAAATGAAGCGGTATATAGTGACAAGTGGAGTACTACTCTATGTGAATATGGAATTCCACCTCTCTCCACCAGGTAAGTAAACTTGTACAGACAAAGTTAACCTAATAAAATTAACGCCTGCATTCCAGACAATCCAGTTATGGCATCTATATTCAACAAAAGCCATCCGTAAAGCCATATTGATGTTGCATGTTGGTTCAGCAATTTCAATTTCAATTCTTACGATCTATTATGTTATAATTTTTCCCAAGCGGGTATTAGGATATCAATTTACTGGCTAGAGCCTGGTCTCTTTTAAGCATTATGATATCCTTCCACAAATTGAATAAATAAACACCACTTCATATTATAAGTGAGGGTAAATGTGAGATTAAGTGTTTGGTAAGGCCATATTTTCTTGGCCTTCCATAATTATCTTTGAAAAGGAAATCGAAAGTTTCCTAAACGTTTGCAAACACTACTAATTAGTATATAATTGATGTGCATAGATGTGTAAGTGATTTTTATACATTTTTAATGTTAGCAATGGATTAAATTTGTAATAAATTATGCAAGTGTAATGAATTAAAACGCATGGACTTATGTGTCATTCCAATTTAGCTTGTTGCTAACTGAAATTGCCATCTGTATTCAAGTTCTATAGTAATATTCCAATAAGTCGCAGGCTTGATGTGGAGTGGGCCGGTGTACATATGAGATGTATGGGAGAAATCCTATAGAGCTTATAGAGGTATGGTTTGGATGGGCAGAAGATAGAAAGCTACCTTCTTTTGCAAAGGTTCTGTTACACTCGTTTTTTTTTTTATCTTTCGAAAGGTTTACGTGTATGATAGAAAAAACGTTCCGTCATACAAACTCAAATCGATTCTTCCATTGTGTGCAGGTGTGGCGAGATGGAATTCAAATGAATTGACATCTCTGCTTTCCTGCGCGCGAGCCACAAGTCAGACATCACCAAGCGGCTTAATGTCCGCCAGATGAGCGTCGAAAGAGTCGCTGAGAGGCTCAAGAATAGGGAAGATCTCATACTCGTAGATCCACTTAGTTCAGGTCTCAAGATCAAACTTTCTGCGCTCGCGAAAAAAGAACATCTTGGTGGCCACGTTGCCCAGGGCCGTCAAGGAGGAGGGCAGCAAGTGGCTGAAGACCGTGGAAAGGCCTCTGCCCAACTTCTGTATGAGAAAATAACGGCGTGGTTGGGGTCGTCACTCAACGAAATCACGGCAATCGAGTTTTCATTTTTCTCAGATGAAAAACCTTCAAAGTCGATCCGTTTATCAACAAGCGAAACGATCACATGTTAAACTTCGGCCAGGATGTCTTCGAGCTCCGCTGCGTGTCCACGACAAAACTCATGGCATTCATGATGATGATCAGCGTCGTGGCTTTGAATGTCGAGAAGATGACGCCGGTGTGGTTCATGGCTGGTTACAAACTAACCGCGGCCGATTATAAGGACATCTTGGCCACAAAAGTCCTACCCTGGGTGAAAATGATCACGAAGAAGGCGGACTAAGTCTTTCAGCAAAACGGTGGCTCCCACTCACACTTGCCAAGACCGTGCAAGAGTGGTTAGAGTCGAACATGAACTTCTGGTCCAAGGACATTTGGCCGTCGCAATCACCCGACCTAAATCCACTCGATTACAGCATGTAGGCGCATGTCGATGGTAAGGCCTGCAAGGACCGCCACAGCAACGGCGCCAAGCTGAATTTCTCCGTCAACCGCGTGTGGGCTAGCATTACGATGACCTTGTCCACAACGTTTGCGCGAACTTCATCATCTCGCCTGGAGCGTGTGCTCGCCGCTGATGGTGACCACATTGATTATAATTCCAATATAAACACATATTTATATGCTGAAACAATAAAACAGTGTCTAACTGCATCCAAACTCTCATTGTACACTTTGCTGAGTGCGTCGTAACGAGTGTAGCAGGACGTTTGCAATACCTGGTACTTGCTATCACGCATTAAAAGTTCTCGGAAGAAATATGTGGAAGTCATATAGCAATTAAAGTAAATTTCCCAATAGGGCGAATACTAATCTTGTGTAGGAGTAAAAAAATAAATATACTCTATTTCCATTTTCTTTATAGCCTGAGCCTTTCTCTCTGTCCCAATATAAAGAAACTCTTATTCGTTGACTAAATCTATTTAAATATTGAGAAAGAGAAGGACATGTTTGAAATCCGAAGAGCGCTTTTCTCCCAACAGAGACTCAGTGAATGATTTTGTAGAGGTATCAAAGAAAACAACAAAAGAACAAATAATCAGAAAGTAAAGGT
Source organism: Ceratothoa steindachneri (assembly GCA_963969495.1). Taxonomy (NCBI): domain Eukaryota; kingdom Metazoa; phylum Arthropoda; class Malacostraca; order Isopoda; family Cymothoidae; genus Ceratothoa; species Ceratothoa steindachneri. The sequence goes on from OZ018335.1 coordinate 39,531,942, forward strand.
GAAAATTGCTTGCAACAAATCTGATCAATACGGATAGTACGGACAAGTGGGGAAGATCAATTAAAGGCTTAGAATAACAAATTTCGACAAGACTACAGGTGCTAAGATTACGAATTTGACTTTCATCCTACGACCATTTAAGCTCAAATAGTTAAACATCAACAAAGATAAATTTACACATATCAGATAGTACAAATCACTGGTCTTCAACCTGAGCGACTTGAGTTACTGGGTGGGCAGTAAGAAAATTTATACAATTACTAGTACATCTTTATCGCCCAAAACGACAATTTTCAGTTTGTTTCAAAACAGAGGTCAGAAAAATGGTAATAAAATAGTTTTTCAAGAAATTATTTTAAATGTATTTACAATGCACTTAAAGGTCAGGTCACATTTTTCAAAATGTTTTGGAAAAAGGTAGAACTACGATATAATTATTTATATAGGTTTTATAAATCCTAAAACTGTTTTGCGCGACAGCTACACTAACTAGGCTTTGCCTGTCTTTGTTCACAAGTAATAATGTTTTTTTTCTCACACGTTCGGAAAATTAATTCTAACAATAAAAATTTTAAAAAAATAGCCCATTGTTAATACAAATATTTTCTGATATCTGTTTAAAAATTGAATTAATATATAAATAAGTATATAGAGCTAACTATACTTGAAATAGGCAAAATTTTATGAAATTTGGCAACACTATTTTGAACCAAAACAATGCCAAAATATTTCGAGAGTAACGTTTGCAATACCGCAGTAACGTAGCATTGATTTTTAATAAATTTTGTTTTATTTTATTGGTCACTGCCCTATATAGTATATTTATAAGTAAATATAGCTCAAACTCTCACGGATCGGTCTTGGGTCCGCTGCTCTATATAATTTGTCTACGCGATCTGGTCGTTGTTCTGAAATGTTAGCTATCTAAATTCGCAAAATGACACTAAGTTTGGCAGTAGTGATTACAAAATAAATGGCAACATTTTGGAGTCAGTTGATAAAGAGCGTGACGTGGAGCTATAACTTCAAAAGTTCTTAAATCATCAAAACAATGCACTGACGCAGTAAATAAAGAGGCAATTATAGTTCTTAGGTATATAGCAAGAAACTTTACGTTCAAATGTATAGAAATTGTCCTTCCCCAATATATCAGGTATTGTAAAAGTTTTGTTACACTCGTTACGACGTTCTCACAAAGAAGACAGTGATAGTTTCTATGCAGTTAGACACGTTCATATTGTTTGAACATATAAATATGTGTTTATTTTGTAATATTAATCAATGTGGCCGCCCTCGGCTGCGAGCACGCACTTTTGGCTGGACCTGAATGCTGCGCACACGTTCCGAATGAAGTCCTTCCTCATGATGGCCTGCACGCGGTTGACGGGGGACTCAGGTTGTCGAAGTTGCTGTGGTGTACCTTGCTGGCCTTAGTGTCGACATGCGCCTACACGCTGTAGTAGATGGGCTTGAGGTCGGGCGACTGCGGGGGCAAAAATTCCTTCTCCCATTTTTCATGTTCATGTTCCTGGCTGTGTGGGGCGCAGCATCATTCTGCGGAAGGACATGGTCCACCTTCTTCGCGATCTCTCTTCACCTAAGGCAGGACTTTCGTGGCCAAGATGGACCTGTACTCGGCCGGGGTGAGCCTCTAACCAACCGCGAATCATACCAGCGACATCCTTTCCCCATTGGAAACCACGACGCAGAGCATCTTCACGGAGGACAGGTACTTGGTCATGGACACGTAGCGGACCTTGGAGATCAGATATACCGTTAATGATTTTTCATCAGACAAAAATGAGAATTCGATTGCCATAACTCTTCAACTCGTTGAGAAAGCGACGTTGACGCTCTCGACGTTGTTCTCGCATATACTGAGTGAGCAGAAGACTTTCCACAGATCTCAAACTCTTGCCGTCCTTCTCCTTGACGAGCCTGGACCCCGTGGTTACTGAGATTTTCTTCTTCTTCTTCGCGAGTGCAGTTTTTTTGAACGGTCGATCACACTACGTCTCTCTTAACCAGGTTAATCTTTGAGGTCTTCCCCGTTCTTGAGCTTCTCGGCGACTATTTGGACGGTCATCCGAATGACGCTCAACCACTTGGCGATTTCGGACTTGTTGTGGCCTGCGCGCAGGAGAGCAGAAATCTCGATTCTTTTCACTTCCATTTAGACATACCTGCACAAAATGGAAAATACGTTTTAATGACACGTGCTGAAAAAGTACAACTCAAGTTTGTTTGACGGAACTTTTTCTATCACACACGTAAACCTCTCGAAAAGAAACAACAGAAAACCCCCAGTGCAACATAACCTTTGCAAAAACCTGGTAAAGTATTAGTCAGATCACACTTGCAGTACTCGGTTCAATTTTTTTCCTCATATTTGGCTATGGATATCGAAATTTTGGAGAGAATTTAGCGTAGAGCCACAAACATGATTTGCGAGCTTTGAAATATGTATATCTTATAGGGAGAGATTAAAAACTATAAAATTATACAGATGTTCAGTTTGAATCACCCTTTGAGTATGAAAATAACACAAATACTTGAAATAATCGATTTAAATAAAACTAATAGGTGATTAGACACACGAAAAGGCCTGACAGAAGAAATGGGTTTTTAGACCCACTTTAAAGCGACGGCGCAGAAAGAGGAGCGTACGACAGCAGGAAAACCATTCCACAGCTTAGGGGTAACTACAGATTAGGCATAATCACCCGTGTCGCAGAAACGAGTGTGAGGGACCGAAAGCCGGAGGGCACTTCCCGAGCCAATAGTTCTTTGTTGTCTAAACGCAGCCAGTATGGAGGAGAGGTAGAGGACAGATACGGTGTTTAATATTTTAAATGTAAGAATGAGGAATTTAAAGTTAATTCGTAGTTTAATGGGCAACCAATACAGCACACGGAGCAGGGGTGTGGAACGAGAGAACCGTCCTCAAAGGAGAACTTGAGCCGTAATGTTCTGGACAAGTTGAAGGGGGCGAATTGTAGTGTTGGTGGCTCCAGTGAGAAAAGAGTTACAGTAATCAAGACTGGAGGTAACCACGGTTTGGTTGGCTATCGCGAAACTATTTCGCTGAAAGTGGCAGCTGAAAAGACAGGATGCGGAAAAAGCAGAGAGCTAAGTTACTGATATTAGCATCATGAGAATTGAAATCGAGTTGACTGTCAAATGAATAACCTAGGTTTCTCACGTTGTCAGAGAACACGATCTTGCAGCCACCTAAATTGAGAGAGGAGTTTACATATTTACAGCAAGTGATATCTGTTGAGATGACTATCAAAAGAACCTCACTTTTATCATGGTTAGTTTTGAGGAAGTTATCCGATAGTAATTCAGTAATCGAGTCATATGCGGATAAAAAACAAGTGAGGGTCACGGCGAACGAGTTTAGAAAGGAGGAGAGAAATAATTGCGTGTCATTATAAAAGAAATGGAAGGATAGACCTAGGCAATGTAGAAGAAGGGCAAGAAGAAGGAGGAATATACAAAAGAGGAGCTTGTCAAGTACAGAGCTTTGAGGAACACTGTAGGACACATATGCTGGCCTAGAGACCTCACCCTCGGAATGAGCCAATCGAGTTTAGCGGGGATCCAGAGGCACCATGAAGTAACGAAGGCGGTGAAGAAGAACGGAGTGGCCAACGATGTGAAATATTGCAGTGAAATCGAAAAGCGCATGAACTAAAGGCCTCCCAGCGTCGGACTTGGGGCGTAATCGTTCAGTCACATCTAGGAGAGCCTATTCAGAGCTGTGATATTCCTTGAAGCCGGACTGGAAGGTTACATCGATGTTAGAAGAAGGCATATTTTCAGTGATGCGGGCAGCTACTACCCTCTCAAGAGCCTTAGATATAAACGGAGGTTGAGAGATTGGACCATAAAAGGTTTAATATTTGGCATGTTTAAAGTCAGAATGCTCTTCACTTAGCAACAGAGAGGAATTTTAGATACCCATTCGACGTGATAAGAGGATAACAATGAGCTGAACATAGAGATTAGGTGGGAAAATGTCAAGCGGAGAGGAGGTGTATACCGATGATCAGAGTATTGAGGCGAAATTTTTAGGGAAGACTGGTGTGTGGGAAGTGAGATTGGGAAGTGAGGTAAAGGTGGTTACATGGGACGGGGGCAGACGAAGTCGGGATCCCAGAGCGCATAATAACTACCTTTTCAGAGAAAGAGGCACATAGGCCGGATAAGGACATAGGGGGTGGAGTTTGAAGATAGCCCGGGAGACGAGAGACGAGCGAAGAGCTTGAAAAGTGAACGAAGGTCTTGTTTGTTTTCGTCGCATGAGTTCCAAGATAATGTGCGAAAGAAGCTTGTTTCATTCCCTTGCGTGGGATTCGGGCGGAAAGAAGGCGCCTCTCAAATCCTCCTTTGTAATTTTTAGCTTCTAGGAGCCTGTTGGAGAACTAAAGGGAGCGGGATCTGCAAGAGAAAGCAGGACCAAGGAGAACGTGAGCGCTTAGGCATAAGGAGAGTGACTGTGAAAAGGAGCGTAGGGATAGGTTGTGGTCAGAAGAGCGGGAGACAGTGGGATATCCTGAAGAAGTGAGAAAAGATCCCGAGACATCAGCCCGGGTTCAATGGAGGAGTCTCCGGCGGCGTAGCCTTGTGGCAGGATGACTGGGAAGGTTAATTTGAAAAGGAAGAGTTAAACCGAATTGAACAATAAAGCGATCAAAGACAGCATTTGAAAGTTACCTGCCAGAGAGCTTGTGAACTGGGTATCGGGCATAGGTTAGCGTTATCGCGATAACGATATCGGGTTATCGGTTATCCGATATTTGTCCCCCGCGTTATCGATTCATCGGTATCGCCGATACTTTTGGTTCCAAAGTAGCGATAATCGATAATTTCATTTTTTGGTTCCATTTTAGCACAGGGGCGAGCCACGCGTGCCTTGGAGGCAGAAATAGGTGGATCCGAGCTGGGAGAAGGATCCTCAAAACCTATGAGGAGAGGAAGGAGAGCCTCACCAGGTAAGAAACTAAGAAATATTATTCAACTATTCTTAATATTTTATTATAAAATAAGGCTATATATAGTCAATAGTCAATATTGTATTATAATTTTGGATTTATCAATTTATCGGTTATCACCTTATCGGACGATAAATTTATCACCAGTTATCGACGATAAGGTTATCGTTATCGATTTATCGGTTATCGTGATACAATATTTTCGTTATCGCGCCAACATATGGTATTGGGAGAAAATAAGATCACAAATATTGCCGTGAGTGTGGGTGGGGGAAGTGACGAGTTGGGAGAGAGAAAAAGAATCGAAGACTTCAAAGAGTCATTAATGTGAAGCGATGTTTTGTGGGGGATTTTGAAGTTGCCAATTACCACCACAATGGCAGAAGTGTTTGAGAAAGTGACATGAAAGAGATAACCCAGTTTGTTAAAGAATAGATCTACTGGATGAACAAGTGGTTTTTAGATGTGTATGCTTAGGGCAAGAGTTGCAAGAACTACTTCGAACTTGTCGTTGAGCAGTCTATCGGTGAGGGGCAGAGAAAGTCAGCAGCAATAATACCGACCCCACCGCCTCTCCTGGTAGTTCTACAATGGCCTAGGAAAGTGTATCCAATGGATGTAGAGCCCGCTAAAATCAAGTTTATAGAAATCCTCTCTACACGTCACACTGGTTCGAAATACCTCAATCTGATTTGATATAATTTTGTCAGAGATAAAATCTGCTTTTTTTAAACTCAGTTCAGGGAAATTTAAGAATGCCTTAGAGACAATTGGGGCAGTCATCACTTTACAGATTTCAGACACGTGTAGAGAGGTGTGGGAAGGGTGAATTAAAAGTTAAAAATGGAACGCAGCGAGCGGCTCAATTAGTCATGTCACATTTTTCCAAATATTCCGACATAGGAAAGTTAACTATGGATTATTATTTATATCGCTTATAAATGATCGAAAAGTTTATAATTGATTCCCACAAAGCTTTCCTGTACTATGCTGCCAAGTAGTAATATTTTTCATAACACGTTTGTTTATAAAGTTTTTTTTAGGAATGAAAAAAAACTCATGTTAGTGGATTTTTTTTGTGATATCAATGATACAAAAATAAATAAATATATAAAGTTATTTAAGCTGGAGAAGGAAAAAATGAAACATAGCTGTTTCAAGATGTCTCGACAGAATGCTTTAAATAACGCAATAACGTAAAAAAATTACAAAATTAAATTTAGTTTATTCGTAAATTTCCACTGTAATTTAGTTTGAACTCAATGTACCCCAAATACTCCGTTTCTCATCAAATAATTATATATTAATGTGTTACTCTCAAAACTAAACTCAGCATAAAGTGCAACATGGGAGTATACATTACATAATTTTAAGGTTTGCTGGATTTTAGATATGGATGGAGTTTTGATCATTCTATTTACACACAAATATTAAAAATTCTCTGCGGATATACAGAGAATGAAGGGCATTGGCCTAGACAAAACTTACGATTTAATTTTACCGGACATCTATCTAGTTGTGCAGTATCTGACGAAAGCGATTTTACTGCATCTCCCCAATCTTAGAAGAGTACTTGATCTCCTGCAAAATAGAAAAAAAAAATAATAATAGTCTGTCCTTCAGATAATCGAGAACTACAGGCAATGACATAAATGCGTAAGTATTTAAGTGTGGCATGATTCCATTGGGGGAAAAGGCGTAATTTAACGGACGATACAATGTTAATCTCGATAGAGAGTAGACTCTTCTTAGTCAGATACCTGCTTTAAGTAGGTCAGCCTACACTGAAGTTGTTGCGATTTTCAGTCATTTAAGTTTGGATTTCTTAGATAATTTTATCTCGTTAATCAAGCAATATCGTATACAGGAAAAAGCTTAGGGGTGTCATGGTTATTAACATACCTATGTATACAGTAGACCCTCGTCTATTCGCGGTTCGTCATCCGCGGAGAATTTTGGCGGAGCCTTAAAATTGGTTGGCTGAGACGGGACGATTCCAGCCAATCAGCGTTCAGATCTCACTCGCTCGACTACAGTATGTACAGTATATGTACCAATTTCCCGCGCTCCATTCAGTACGCTTGTGTCCCACGTGTGTGAGCGGTGATTTGTGTATTTGTCGTATTTTTGCGTGTTTTATTTCTCGTTTTTCAATCATTTTACACCCTGAATAATTCTTGCTTTTTGCACCTTAATATTAACAATGCCTAAGCGCCCTGCATCATCTAGTGTTGCTAAAGACATGCTTAAGTGTGCCAAGAAAGTGATGAGTTTGGAGGATAAGGCGAATGTGTTAGATAAGTTGAAAAAAGGCAAGAAAAAGGCCGAAGTTGCTCGAGAGTTTGGCGTGAACGAAAGCACAATTCGATCAATTTTAAGCTATGAAAAGGCTATTAGAGAGAGAGAGAGAGAGAGTCAGTGAGTGTAAACTAAGTGATGAAGATTAGCAAATCAGTGCGTGATAAGGTTCTTGTTAGGATGGAGTCTGCTTTAATAATTTGGATTTCTGATGTTCGTAAAAAAGGTATTCTTTTGGATACTAATATCATTCGTGTATGAACATGACAAAACATAACTTCTTGAATTAATATGGGAAGCGTGTTCCGATGTTTGGGGAGGGTTAGAGGTGTTTTGGTAGGTAGCGTCACCTATCCGCGGGTTTTTAATATTCGCGGGTTTTTAATATTCGCGGGGGTTCGTGGTCCCTATCCCCCGCGAATATAGGGGGTCGACTGTATATGACATTTCAACATTGACAGGCAAAGAAAACTATCGAACCAAAAGATATTATCGCAACTGATGCTTGCCATCACTTTCTTCAGAAATATCTCTAAATTTCTAACCCAAGAAAACCGAACACCTTCCTGAAAAATAATTAAATCATCTGTTCTTCAATAAATAATTAAAAATAAATCTCAGATGAACATGGGCATTTTTAAGAGCATTCTCCACCTTCTCTTTTATTCATATATAATATATGTAAAAGTAAACGGAAAGAACGGACCCCTCACGCACTTTCCCAAGACCTTCTTATTTCTTTCTCTCTGCGCTTATCTTCAACATCACACATACGATAATTCTCAAACCCTGCTTGAAGCGATAAGTTAGACTGAATGCTTTACAGGATAAAAAGACTAAGGAAAATACATGAGTAAATGAGCCACCGTAGCAAACATGTTCTACCAGAAACTACAATACACAGGATCAACTTAAGTTAGTTCAACACATTGCAGCAAGCTGATGACTACGTATTTTCTCTGTACATGGATTCGAAAACTATATATCCTTTCCGTAGACTTATTTTCTTCAGTATTTAGAGTAGAAAACTGATAAGACAGTACAGAGGATCACAGAGTTTGTGCCTGATTTCCAATATTGTAGAAATTCACTATCGAAATATATAATAAAAACACATTGATCCCCAATTAACATAGAAGTTAAGACAAGAGTTTAACTTGGTGAGTATAAACAGCATAAGAGTGAACATATCATTAGCAATTAGTATGTTTCTGTACATAAAGTTCAGAAAGGGTTTCGGTGTATTATGCTGAAGTACAAGAGTGAATGTAAGAAAAAGAACGATAAAAGCAAGATTACGGAAGAAGCGATGGATGTGTTCAGAATTGGGCTACAAAGAAATAATATCATTTGTGTATTTGAACAAACCAATAAGGAAGTGTATCACGCTGAAGAGGAAGAATATTGTCTGAAAGAATTCTGTCAAACATTTTATTTAAATGGTCACTCATTAAATTTAAAAAGAAATTTTAGACAGAAGAAATAAAAAAGAAAGTAATATGAGTTTTGCGATTGATCTGTACTCATTTAAGGTGTTTTTTATTTCTCAATGGAGAACTTTTAACTTGATTCCTTCCCTTCCCCCCTCCCCTGTTTCGACACTAATTTTTTAACTAATAATAAGAGTTGGGTGAACTTTTTTAGTTTTTTACCGAAACTTTATGCAAAACAGTCGGGGAATTTGAAAGAATTTTATGTTATTTTCCTATTTATGACATCAAATAGGTCTCTAGGGCCAATTTTGACCCCATGTGAGCCAATATGCATGTATAGAATTTCTCCATTTTTTGGTTGTATTTCAAATTAATATTTTTTCCATATATTTTCAGTTCCGATTAAGGCAAAAATGGCTGGTAATCAAATAAGCAATAAAGAACTTGGTGTTCCCTTACTAAAAAGCTGTTAAGAGGTGAGCCATGATAGTGAGAGGAATCTATACCTTGTGAAGATTCAAAATTAGAATATCGAGGGTCTATCAGTGAAGATGATTCCTCTTCCTCAATTCCAAGATCTGACAAATCTGATGATGACTATGTCGAGATGTCAATTCAAGAGAATACAACATGCACGAGTAAGACATAACTTGGCACTGGACGACCACTTCGATGAATTACGCGTTGTCGATGACTTATAAATTCGAGCGAAAACATAACAACTCTGAATGCTTTTGAATTACCTTTTGACAATGAAGTTTAGATATTATAAAATATTAGAGAAAAGCTGCCTAACTTAACCAACTCAGTGGCATTTGTTATTGGACATTGGACATAATAAGTGAGAAATATAGTAGTAGAGGGTTTTAGTAGGAGAAATAGTGGGGAAAATAGGGAAAACTATAATAGGAAAGTGAAAACGAAAGGTAGAATGAAAGACAGATCCCTGGTGAAAGGGTATCACTGGCTTTCTTTGCGTTTTGGTTTTGTTTTTTTGATAGCATATGACTATACTATCTGATGAATGCGGTGGGCATTCGAGCCTTTGTATTAATACATTGTATCTTTACGTGGCTTTTGGAAGATCTTCATCTTCAATTCTGGGTGTTTTACACCTAGATTTGGATTTTTGATGTTGTTTGTATGTTTTTGGCGATATTTTCGCGCAAAAAATTGGGGAAGTGTTATTTAAAACCAAATTAAACAAGTGTTAATTCGGTGGCTAAACTCGTTTGGCTTTGTTCATGTTTTTGTGTTATGACTGGGGGTTATTTAGTATTTAAGTGAACTTAGGGTCGACGTTAAAGTCATTCGGTAGTCTACTGCTTTTGAAACTAATTGATCGTCTTAAGTTAGGTAAAATGTCGAAGTCGATGTGCTCCAGTACAAACTCGGGGGGGAGGTGCCGGTGCACCTTGTCCCAGATTTTGGTTGCTCTTAGGTGAAGCTCCACGTTTATGGGGGTCATCCCCAGTTCACCATGGAGTTCACTCTGCCTTCTCCCTTCTCTCCTTCGGGCTCCCGTGATGACATATACTGCCTTATTCTGGACTCTTTGCAGTTTAAGGACTTGGGTCTTGGAAACTACGTTTATAGGGATCGGGGGGTACAGGAGTTTTGAGCGAATGCACGCATTGTAGATCTTAAGTTTGTTGGAGGTACTCAGGTTTACGAATTTAAAAAATTCGCCCAAGTCCCTCCGTGCATTCTGTGTAGTTCTCGCTACATGGCTCCTATACCCACCGGTCGTAATTTGTAGTCCCAGAACCGTGCCCTCCGTGCGGTATGGGATGCGTGCACCCCCCACACGGATGTCTGCCAGAGTCCTTCGGAATAATGGAATTACACGGAACTTTTGGGCATTGGTGGATATCTTCCATCTTCTCTCGAAGGAGTTGATGTTTTCGATTTCCACTGCCGTACTTCGTGCCATGAAATTCGCATTCCGATAAGGCCCCGTACATATCATCGTTATATCATCCGCAAATTGGACGTATAAGGAACCCTCAGTCAAGGGTTGGGGAAGGTCTATAGTGTAGATGTTATAGAGCAGGGGAGAGATGCACCCGCCTTGGGGCACCCCCGCCTCGAGTTCGAACTCAGGGCCGCTGTAGTCTTTAATACTTAAAAACGCTCTCCTCTCCATCACATAGTCACAAAGAATCCTTTCAAGTATGGGATTGAGGCCTAGTTGAAGGATCTTATATTGTAGGCCTCTCCTCCATACCTTGTCAAAGGCCTTTTTGACATCGCGTAGCACCAGATTTGCATGGCGTTTCTCTGATTTTACTTTTGCCAACTTCTCGGTAATTACGGCTAGCGCCGTATCTGTTCCTCGCTTCGCACGGAAGCCATGTTGTTGGATGTTATGAGAGTTATTTCTCTCGAGGAACATGTTTACCCTGTTGGCCAATATCTTCTCCAAGACTTTCCCTGAAAATTCTAGGAGAGATATGGGCCTGAAGTTAGCTGGACTGTCCGGTGGTTTACCGGCTTTTGGAATGAATATCATTTTCGCAACCTTCCAGTGGTCAGGGAAGTATCCCACGTTTAGGCATGCGTTCATGATATTCATGAGCCCCAGTAAGATATTGGGCGGGGCTCGAATAAAATTCTCCTTTGTCAGTCCTGTACGCCCCGGTGCTCGCTGTCGGAAGGATTTTAAGGTCATAGAGAGTTCCTCGGCAGTAATTCTACCGCCGAGTCCCTCCATTTCCCTGTTCTGTGATACGCAATGATGAGGATGCGTTCTATGTATTTGGTCATTCAGGTCGTTAATAATTTCGTTTTCGAAGTCCAAATCGAAGTCATCATTCTCTTCCGGGGAAATCTTAAAGATAGATGCCCAAAAGAGTCTGAATTCCTCTTCGATTCTTTCTACGTCAGAAATTTCAGTGTCGTCACGTATAAGTTTAACGGTCCTTGGTGGTTGTCCGCCTTTAAGTCGTTTTACCGTCTGCCAGAATGTACGTGAGTCAGTTTCTACATTCAGTCCGTCAATTAAATTATTCCAGAGTACACTCTGTTGGTCCCTTATAAGAGTCATTAGTTCGTCGCGTATGAGTCGTGTTTGTCGGTGTGTGTTAATGTTGGGGCCAGTGAGGTTTACTTCATCGATCCGTTCCTTATATTCCCTCGCGAGGGTTTTCATTCTAGGGGTCCATGAGGGGGCATGGAGAGTTTTATACTTAACTCGGGGGATGGCTTCCTTGTCGGCTTTTAATAGTTTTTCATTTAATTTATCCAACTCCTCGTCAATTTCTTCAAGGGAGGCATCATTTAAGGGTTCTGGGTTATAATTTTCGAGGAGTTGATTATACTTATCCCAGTCGGCTCGAGCATAGCTCTTTCGCTCTGGGATAGGGATTTAAATGGGGGAGGTTGAGACTTTAATAAGGATAGCCTGGTGATCGCTGGGAATAGGGGGGCCCGGCTCAATGAAGTAATTATAAGGGAATATATTGCTGGTTAGCACAATATCAGGTTTTGTTGCTGACCTGTGAGTAATATATGTGGGGAAGTCTGGTCCAATTCTAGTCATAATGTTTCTATCAATAAGTGTCTCGAGATTCCTGCCTGCTGGGTTGGTCGACGTATAACCGGAGGCAGCGCTTCTTGCATTGAGGTCACCGGCAAAGAGAACGGTTCTGCCGTGACCACATAACTGCAAGAAGTTTGGGAGGGGCAAATACCCTCTCCTTGGGGGTTGGTACCCCGTTGCCAGGACCAGGGGTCCCACTGCCGTACGGACCTCCACAGCAAGGTAAGATTCGTCGAGTCCACTTATTGATCTGAAGTCAAGACCTCTTTTCACAGCTATGGCGCATCCGTCAAAACGTTCTCCGCTGTGATTTTTGGTCAAGACTTCGTAGGGAAAGATTTTTAACTGATTAGCGTCGTTTATTCCATGTTCAGAAATAAAGATAACGTCTGGGTCACTTTGTCTTAATACGTTTCCGTATAATATTTTTTTGTTTGTCCATCCGTCAGAGTTCAAATGTAAAATTTTTAGAGTCGTCATTTTGTAGTTCACTTAAGGGTTTTCGAGTGTAGTATGATGTTTCAGGACTTTATTCTCTTACGAGTTTAGGTCCTTGTGGAGTGTTTGGGGGCGTTATGGTTTTTCCTGTGCGTTTTTTCCTGTATTCGCCGTCGGTTAGGGTGATAAAAGAGTCCGGAGTCAGTTTTATCAGGCCTTGGAGTAAAGCCTCCTCGACCTGTTTTTCACTGAGTTCGTCCGAGGTGAACTCCCATTTGTATACTCCGGCTATTAAGCCTTCGGATACGTCAAGGGCATCCATCTCCTTAGGAAAAGGGGACCTTTCGGCAGCGAATACCTTCAAGTTAATTTTTCTTGAATGGTATGCGTGCCTAGATTCCCTCTTACAAGAAGAGGACGATCTCGGGCGTCTCTGGGGCTGCGAGGTTTTCCGTGAGCGGGGCGAACGTGCCCCTCCCTCGGCTCTCGCAACTCCAGTCTCCGTGCTCTCGTTATTCACTTTTTTTGTGGGTGTGGTTGCGTGGGTATTTTTGTTTTTTGCGGTTTCTTTGGGTTGTTTTTGTTCCGTGCGTGCTTTCGCAGCCTGGATCCTGGGGTCTCTGGAGGAAGCTGAGGTTGTGGCATTGCTGGGGGTTGGGAGATTCTGACAATTAGTCTCGCACTGGGGTTTGAGACTAATTTTCAGGATCTCTTCTGACCGCGGGTTCGAGGGGAACCACATACTCTCCATTCCATTATTGGTTAGCATCTTATTAAGCTCATCTGCAAAGCACCCCGGGGAGGAGAGATTCGCAATATGAGCACAATATATGCAACACATAATTTTAGTCGAGTTTTCGTTCTCGACGTGGAGATATGTGGGGTTCGCTTTAGACTCCGCTACCGCAGCTTTTGCGACCTTTGCATAAGTAGTATTAGCTTTCCTTTCTTCGTCGGTTCGTTTTTGAGCGGCTTTATTCTTTAGGATCTGTTTTTTGATGGGGCAGGCCATGGAGAGTGTCTTATGTTCCCCCGCGCAGTTCAGACACTTCATGGTGGTGCTTTTACAGCTCCTCCAGAAGTGGTTGTCCGAGGCGCAAATGGAACATAAGGTAGCATTCCCTTTGGGGCAGTTGGCTGTGGTATGCTCCTCATACTTATAGCATTTGAAGCACATCTGGAGGTCGATAAACTCCTCACGTTCGATCTGCTCGGGGCAGATTCGAACGTTAAAGAGGAGCATACCGCACTCCGTAGCCTTAACCGCCATTGCAGAATCAGTGAACACTATCTTAAAGACATGCGTGTAATCCTTAAATTTAAGGATTTCCGCAATTTTAGCCCAGGGGTGGTTTTTTTCAACCTCAGCATGAATTTCTTCAATGCTGTGGCTGCCTACCCAAGGATCGAGGCGTCTAAGAATTATGCTGCGATGTGTTTTTATCTGTGGAGGCGTGTGGGGTCTTAGGTTAATCTTCTTCAACGACTCTGCCGCTTTTTGAGAGGTGAGGACCTCGCAGTCACTCTCCTTTTGGCAGATAGCCGAGTAGCCATTGTAAGTATCGATGAGGCGTACTAAGGTTACCCCTAGCTCCCCATGGGTTATCGCGAAGACTTCTCCCCGATCTGGCTTGGGGCCATCGGAGAGAGTCCTCAGCGGTATCCGCCGAGTCTCCCTCATTTAAATCTCCATTTCCGCATGGGAGCTGAAGAAAATAAAGGAGTTACGAAGACTCGGGGTGCGTGGCTGTGTTTGTGTGTGTGAGTACGTGATATTTAACACCGGTGAGAAAGAGTAGATAAAGGAAGTAATCCTTGTCCAAAACACAAAAAAAAGAAAAACCCGATCAAATATGGCACTTTACCTTTGGTGCAGGCGCTTTTCGAGGGCCTGCAGGTCTCCGGTCCACCACAAAGGGAGTCCGGGGTGGAAAATGGAGGGGGAGGGCGGAAACAAGTTCACCCTCGCTACCGACGCACGAAGCGAGCGAAATTTCACTTTTTACGTATAGGAACGCAATGACAAATTCGTACGTACGCCGATTCAAAACTCCTGGGTGAGCAATCACTAAACTGCGCGAAAACACTATTCACAAAACGTAAGCGAAAACAAACTTAAGGTTGGCTTTTTCAAAAGTCACGAGTGAGAAGGGGCACGACTAACTCAGGCGAGCAAAGCAGTCGGCATTTGTTAAAAAAGTTATTGAGGGCTTTTAGTAGGATACAAATTTTATTAGGTGCAACTAAGAAAAGTAGAAAAGAACCTATCGCGTGTTCGGTATGAAAATACAGTGATGTCTCGGACGATTTTCAAGGCAACTATGCGCGGTGAGGTCTTCCAAGATATGATGTTTCATTAGGATCTAGAAACTAAATGGCAGTTTTTCATAAAACGGAGGGAGGGAAGGGGATTTTTTTTCCATTTTAGTGTTCTTAATATATTTAAGATGATTTTTTTTGCTACACTCTATTTTCTAAGATCAAAGGAAGGCAGAGCCAATGTAACCTCGGCTCCCTCGCCCCTGTTAAAGGCTGAACCAGGTGCCTTAAAATGCAGGACATGCCAAAAGAAGAGAGATTTTTAATCCACAACCCGCCCTACCCACCTAAGGATTCAAAGCCGTTAGAGGAGCAGACTCACACGCCAATCCAATCTTCTCTCAGTAAGGTTCGAAGGCAATGACACCTTCGTCGGTTTCGTTGGCCAACAGACCCCGGAGTTCTGCTTCCAGGAAGGCGAATAGCAGTCTTACCAGGTTTTTCACTTTGCAGCGGGACCACACAGAGCCTTGTAGCTGGCCGCGAGGAAATTTTCCTTCAATAGAATTATAGTAGACTCTGGGCTAAAAGAAAGGAGCTTTAGTGAATCGTCTATTCTTGCTCCCCTATTGCTATTTTTCTGCAGAAAAACATGTTTGGCGCGTGTTCCGTGCACACCTTCATAGGGTATAAGAGTTTTGCAACTCCACCACCAAGAAACGAAGGGCAAGCAAGCAGAAACGCGATTTTAAGCGGACATGATGTCTCTTCTCTCATTCTTGATTTAAACATCTCCTTTCAGACAGTAAAAAGTGGAATTACTACCTGGATAGGAGATATACTTTCATTTCAAAGTACATTCCACCATCAGCTGATTTCGATGCGGCGGACTTCCGCAACATCGTAGCACGGTTACCCAGCTCCTTTCCTCTCTTCGAGGATTTGAACGGTAGACACAGTATCAGGGGGGTCTACACGATCAGTCCCAGAGGAAAGCTCCTTGCTGATCTCTGCAAAGAGCTGGATATCAGTGGCCTAAATGTGGATGAGTTTACGCTAATGTCCGAGAACTACTTCATTTTCTTCTCTTGATTTGTCCCTGTGTCTCTGGAAGCACAGCCTGATTTTAGTTAGGAAGCTGTTGATGACGTTTATGATAGTGACCACTTTCCTATCTATATATCAGTTTATGTGCTACTGGCGCCCCCCAAAATCGCCTGAGTCGTCAGTATATGATGGCTACTAAGGCCGTTGTGTTCCTCCCTGGAACTCTTATCTCCGTGGGCCGGATGAACATTCCTTAAACATCTGGTCAATTTGTACGCCGTTTGCTTCCTTGGTAGTGGTCCGAGTGAGACACAGCCCTTAAAGAGAAGAGATAGGTATCTCTTGACACTACATATAAGCGCAACCCGAACAATTTCATTGAGGTGGATTTCGTCAGACGAGTGCTAGAGTCCTGTATGTTATGAAGCGTATCCCCTTCTATCTGGCGGTCATACATGTATGTATTCACTCAACAAGGAGACTTCTCTTATAAATTTGTAGAAGGGTGCTAAAAGGATTTGGGCCAAGTTCTTTCAAGACCACCCACCGATTCTCTAGGAGGACGCGGCTACAATCATGGACTGCCTCCATGGCGGAGTTCTTCGCGAACTCTCCCCCTACATTCTCTAGCCCGGATGCTCTATTAGCAGGATAAAAGACTCGGCAACTAGAGCAACGTTTCACTCTTTTTTGGACTGACTGCATGGCAGAAATCAGGTCAAACCTCCGTGATTGCTGGGAGATGACCGACGAGAACCTAAACTTGCGCACGATTGTGCCGCGCTGTGACTTTTCCATTGGACATATACTCAATTCTTTGATCGCTTCGGGGAATTTTCTCTCATCTCCGAATTGTGCACATTCGCAGGACGCTTCGCTACCCGGCGGAGCGCTGACCCTGCACCTTACTGCGTCGACTACATGGTTCCCCCAGACTTTTTGGCTCATTTTTGTCGAGTCTAGGGGATCTAGACGCATGTTATCTTTCTCGATAGCGGGAAAAGGGTAGTCGATGGCGCTTGTCCTTTGTAATCTAAACGGATTCGTGCTCACCAATTTTCGGATTTTTTAAATATATAAATGAGACAAGCCATTGTATATTCTATAGGTGTTAGCTATATGCTCAGGCACCGGACGGAGGCACGCCTTACCCTGGTGCCTGAGTATGACTGTAGTTTTGGTTCTTTTTGTTTTGTTTCCCTTTTTTTATTTTTGTTTATTCTTTATTTTGTGTTGTTTTGTTTGTTACATTTTAATATAAAATAGTGTAAATATATGGAAAATATTTTCGGTGACTATGCGCCTGCAGAAATTCATCAGACGAGTACTATAGAAGAAAAACATAACGACCCAATAAAGTATTAGACAATTAAATTAAATAGCAAATATGCAGTTGTAGGTCTAGACAGACTTACAATGGTCTTTTCATCCGTCTGCGAACATTACAGTAAAAAATCGATTTCTTTATCGCGAAATCATGAATTTTCTTTCCAAATGTCATTGAAAGAAATTTAGTTGATTTGGCGATTAACATTGTCACAAGAATTCAATTGTAATTTACGCAGAGAGTTATTTACTATTTTTTATGTTTTATAATTTTAATCAGTTTCATCTGATCTAATGTTTGTTTCTCTGAGTTTTATTTAAATTTCATTTTCCTTAAAAGCTTATATTTTTCTTCCTTGTTGATTATTTATCCTCTCTTTTGACCTTTAAAATGTAAGTACGAATGAGTTAGAGCTTGTCTCATATATATATATATATATATATATATATATATATATATATATATATATATCCTAAGTAGCGAATTTAATTTTCTGTAATTAGTATTGATGGTAACGTGTTAGCCGCAGCTGAAGCCTAAGTGAAACACGGTCGGGGCTTCATTCGGGGCCCATATGTCGCGGCATCTCCATAAAACGAGGTGCCGTAGCCCCAATGGTGACGCTTAATCGGATGAAGCCGAACCAACAAACCGAGCACGTTTTAATCTAACTTCCGTCTCTTCTCTTCCGTCCCTTTTTATCGACAAATTCTGTCATTCTGTATTTGACGCGCCGTTGCCTGATCGAGTTCACCCCTTCAAACCGTTCTTGTGTTTCTCTTTGAGCCGAAATCGCCTTCTAATGAAATGTATAAAATTTCGGCACGAAAAGAATTGACTCACGAAAGAAAAGCTAGATTTCATTTCCACACTGGATAAAGAAATAAGGAATGGCACTCATATATGTCGATTAAAATATACACGTTAATTCATAATTTTGCTTTCCGAACTTATTTTTTTAGAAGATTGTGTGTTGATTGATTTAATTTTAGTTCCTCAAAAATGTTTTATTTTTAAAATGGGTAAAAAAAGAGCAAACAAGGTTAAACAGAGCAATATCTACACCGTTTTCCCTTTAGTGTAACGAACCTTTAACTATAAAAGGTGGGTAAAGTTTAAAATTTTCAGTTTTCGTATCAATAAACATTTTTTTCCGTTTATAAAGGCCGTTGTTGCCCAATGTGTGCAATAAGTGTGCCATAGCCATTCACGCACAAAAATCATTCAACCATATGCTTCTATCGCCCATGATTGTAATTTTCTTTTCTGTACCTTTGTGATGTCTGTAACCCCCATATTTATCCTTTATTCGAAAAGGCAATTCGATGACAAGTGAAATGAGTGACCTTTTGATATATTATTAAACTCTTCCTTTCCTTCACAAACTGATTGACCATATCTATTTGCTGCCAAACCTTTGATACGAAAGTTATTTCGACTTTTCAATCTTACCTATCTATATTTATTAAACCATCATCAAATAGTCTTCCTCATCAGTAACGCGCCTTCAAACGAGAATCACTTCAATAACTCATTTGTTGAATTTTCTCTTCATGGGGGATTGTTTAAAAAAGCCTCGGTTATCACCATCCAATATGAGTGTAAGAAAGCTTTTCCTGTTCATCTGTGTAATAAAGTAGTCCAGCAATTGAGAGACATCTATAGCCCTTTTAAAGAGTTATTTTGGTAACGTTTTATGTGTGTTTTGATGCCAAGCATGGATTTAAGAACATAGCCATTTCAGATAGCTAAGATTAAGGTCAAGTTTTGTATTTCAAGAAGACAATGGCGAAGAAAACTAGGTACACTTTTAAGTCTAACATTATATATCTAAGTGTCACATATATACCATGATAGAAACCTGATATTTGCAGTAGTTATGCAGCTTACATCATTAAAAATGATAGAAAAGCTAGATTTCTAGATGGCACTAGCAGGGAAGTTTAACGTCCAACCAATACCAATCCCGTATTAACTTGAAAGGATCGATCTGCGGTGTGAAGATCAACGTCGAACACGAGAGAAGTTTAAATGAACGAGGATGAAAGAAACAGAATAAGAAATGGTATTTAAAAAGCAAGATATAGATTCCTAGATGTTATCACGGGGATAATAAATGAGAGCATTGCCGAATAGAGAAAAAATAAGAAATTCATGCCGTGTTGGAATAACTGAACAAGAAAAGGAATTTTAGAAGTTTCAGAAATTAAAGTCACAAGGAGAAACAGGGGGTGACAGGAGCGAGAAGCTTCAGGACCAAAATTTAAACAATATATATATATATATATATATAGTACATAATCTCTCGTTAAGATTTTCTCCATCCCTAATTGTTTAGGCGGTATTTTAATCCTCTTGACAATCTTTAGTCTTTTGAATTTACCTGATTTAATGAACTTATTTTGTATTTATCTTCGCTCCTCCTAAGGTTTCCATTTCCTATTAATTCATTTTGTTGATTGGTTTTTTGCTTTTTTGTGGGCGTTCCCTCTCCTCTGTATCATCCTTATAAATATTACAATTTTCAATACTTCCGTTATTCCTTGATAAAAAACTCGAAATAAAGTTCGAAAGTACTCGGAATCCTCGTATTAATTTTCCCTGTGGGCTTTGTTGCATACATATATATATGTATATATATACATATATATATATATATATATATATATATATATATATATATATATATATATATATATATATATATATATATATATCTCAAAGTAGCACGAGAGAATGATGAAAATTAATCCATTAAACCACATTGAAAGAGAAAACGGAATCATTTTTTCCTTGCAGTAATATTTTTATTACCTTTTTTCGAAAAAATTCCTTCTTTAGCCATATAGAAGTTGGTTATTTTTCTACCAGAGTTCCTTCCTAACCTATTTATTTTTATATTCTTCCTTCTCATCGCATTAATTTAATTTTTTTCTGATTCTTTCTAAAAGGATCAACTGATTCTTCCTTTTGTCTTTTACTCATCTTTTCTTTATTACCTTAATTTTTTGAACGCCTCTTCTCTACTCAGTTTGCATCAAATTTCTTAAAGGTAAAATTAAAATCTACCAATTGAATTTTCTGAATTCCCTAGGGTAAACGCCTTTTCCTAATTATTTTACTTTGAACTAGCTTCGGTAGGAGAGAGTCTTAGAGTCCTTGCTGATTCGTTATTATCTAATGTTAAGATGGATAATCAACTATTTAGGCAACAATGCGTAACAGTCTAGATGCTGCAGAAATAGTAGACTTTCAATTCCTGCGCCACCTTTAACCAATTCCCAAAGTATCTGATACAATTAGAAAAAAAATGAATATGTTTTAGAATCGAAAACATGTTCCAATGCATCATTGCAGCTCAATAACATTAAATTGGCCGCCAATTTATCTTTGGCTTGCGTCGTTTTCGGTGCGATTTATTCACGTTGTTCGTTTGTTTATTTCTTGGGAAAATGAGTTAATGATGACATACACCAATTCGCGTCTCATTCAAACAGATGACATGTTTATTACAGACGTGAAAAGATTTTCACAATCAGGTAACTGTCTCTGGCTAATGAAGAGAATTGAACAAAGCTCTTCGTTCACACTTGGCCGCCCTTTTCTTTTCCCATTCGCTGATGCATCTGTTGATAAAAATAATGACAGAAGGTAATTATATCCGTGTAATGGCGAAATCAGCCCAATCGCTGTGGAGAGGGCTTCTCTATTCTCATTTTGTGCTGTAAGAGTCTTCATTAGTATCGCTCGTTCATATATTATTGCTGCTACATTTATTTAAAATTAATGTGCTGGAGCAGCATTTTCAATTTAGAGCGACACGACTGCAATGAAGCAGCATTACGTTTTTCATCGCTAAAATTTAATCTCAAGCAAGTAAGAAGTTAATTGGATTTGCAGCTCTAGCCTTTCACCAATGGAAGATTTATTTTGACACCTTCAGCCCCGAGATCTTATCCAACCTTCAAGTAAAAGAGAGCCAATTCTTTGAGAGAAAATAAACAAAATTAAAAGAAACCGGTAGCTCTGATTTTCCAGATTCCGTCCCATATGACAAACATTCAAAATACGAAAATAATGGATAGGAATATATATATATATCGATTGTAATCTGAAGTTTTCTCATGCAGAATTTCAATGTAATTTTCTCTTGTGAATTGATCTATTAAGGTAAATAAATATAGTGAGTGCGAAAGAAAAGGGGAGGAAAATCAACAGGAGAGAAGAAATGGGCGAAAACAATATTTGAAGTAGAAAGGCGGGGGGGGGGGACTACTGGGCCAACTTAAATCTAAGCGCTGGGGCCAGGAGTAAAAATTTCAAATAACAGAGTGCAAACTTCCCAAGTCTTTCGGCGATATATTTAGGAGAAGAATGGGAGGCAAGTTATAGAGGAATGTATCATGAGAAAGATGATTAAATAAAACACTTAACCGTATTAAAGCAAGTTGATGAGGAACACGGCTGAGGAATCACTTAAAAAGCGGTAGTAAAGTTAAATTAGAAAAGATCCCCACCTCTCCGATGGACGCACATCTGGTCTGAATTCCTTTTCGGGGCAACGATCGGCCCAGCTCTGTCTTTGGGGAGGAGTGGAGTAGTTATAAGAGCAAGGGGCGATTAATAACGACCATAGGTGATCTCCCACTCGAACCTTGCACCGCTTAACCTTGGAGGCCGAGCCGCAAGAAGGCTTTCAGCTTCTCTCGCGTTCCTCACCACCAGAACAATAAAGGAGGTAAGTTATGGGCGCATTACCTGTCCGTTGCGCTATTACCTGAAGGCTTCTTAAGGCAGCTTTCATTAGCTGCCACGGGAACAGCCCCGATAAACTCTCGATGGCCAGGTCTTACTAACGACTTGGCTCTTCCACTCTTCTATACCAACTTATCCCGATTTAATGTAAATATAAACATCTCCCTAAAGTATATTGGTATTTACAAAACTTAGGATGGACTAGAGAAAAACTACGTTTACGACTAGGACCACGAACCTTAAATGAATTAAATGCTGAATGCTAGTCACCTTTTATATTTCGTATGAGAAATTGGGTTTCAATTATTTATTATTTTCAAGCTTTTTACCGGCGACAAACCCCTTTCTAAAGGAGGTGTTTCTTAATCTGCTATAAGAAAAAGGGAAGTTGTCTGCTATGAGAAGAGTGACATTTGTAAGGGTAAATTAACCGTTTTATCGTTTAATTTCCAATTTATTCTTTAAAAAATTCAAGCTGTTGAAGAGTTCTATTTAAAAGATTGGCTGTAATAATTTTACACATAAACACGAATTATGAAACTGTAGACAACACCCATCACCAAAGCAGTCTTCGCATTATTCTGTCTAAAATGAGCGAGTATATAGAAATTGTAAGCTGAATGAAAGAGTGATTGGTTATATCAGTTTAATTCAGTGCACGGATCGACAAGGAAGGCTCATTTATAACTTAAGTTTTGACAAAGACAAATTTTGTGGAACCTAAACGTTATAAATTATGATTACTAACCTTATACTATATTCAGCCGCGGCCAAATTTTACGGACACCTGGAATGTATCTTATTCTTTAAGTATGTCTATGAATATGTTGATGTAGGTTTACACGCATGTGTCCAATACAGCTGGAAAGCAAAAAAAAGTGCAAGATTCATTATAACTCTTTTTTTTTAAATATCTAAGATGGCGATACTTTTGAAATGTATGAAATCCTGGTATCGATATACGGTATGCAACAGTAAAAATGTATTCATATAGCACATATTTATTGATTAATATGATATTCCATGAAGACATAATTTGATAATGATATAATTTTGAAAACATGTAAATATAAAGTGAGGAAAGAAGTCATACGCCCGTTGCTCGAAGAGGGTCTCAGCTGTCAAAAAATTGCCAGTAGAGTTAGTAGATCAAACAACGGGGCTGCAAAAGTGTTGAAGTGTATCAGAGAAAGTGGGAACATTTAAGAGCGACCTCGTACTAGAAAAACTAGGATCTTTTTTCAAATGGAGCCAAATCTGTAATTTTTCTGTCTAATCTATCCTCCTAGAATCTTGCCACATGTCCTGCCCAGCTCCACTTCTCTTTTCCTATGGCTTCCACTATATCCTGAAGTTTGGTTTGTTCATGTATCTAAATGGCTAGTTTTCTGTCAGGACAAGTTATCCCCATTATTGTGCGTTCAATGGGTTTCTTTATGTTGTTGTTAGTTTTAATATAAATGTTGTAATGTTTATAATTTTCTGCCCAATAAAGTAAAATGCCGAAGGTTATCGATAAATTTAATCTTTAGTGTGTTAGCTATTGAATATCTGTATTACTTCTTCAACATCGTCTGGTCCATCTGGATAGCAATATCTGGACAAAATTATGAGCTATTTCTATCTCTTCTTACGTCACGTGCTCGTAGATTATTACAGCTTGTAGTCTTCTTCCTCTTTACTTGCCTCTTGAAAATCGGTTCCCAGGTCTTGTACGCCGTTATGCCATGGGAGTTTCCACTCTCAGGAACCAAGTAATTCAATGTGTTGGAATTTGAACAACTTTTTTACTATTTGTGTCCCCTGACAATCTGTTTCATCATGCTGAAGAACGCCTGGATCATTACCAAACTACTTTTTTTAATAAATTTCTTTGATTATAGAGGTGTCTTGAAGAAAAAAATATGATAAGGCTGATTGTTTAGTAGGAAACCATCGCCATACAGGTGTGGATTAGGATGCTTCACAGGTAGCACAACGCAGAAATCAAGGTAGCGTTCTACTCTTATTTTCTAGTCAGTTTTTCTACAGAAAGCACAAACAGTAAAAAGAGTCATTAATCATACTAAATAACCTTGTTTTAGTCTTTTACCTTCTAATGGTTCTAGCAGAATGCTAACCTGCCGTTTTAGTCTCGGTTAGTAGTGGGCTCTTTCCAGAACTCTAGGTCACGAAGCCGTTCGTATCCCATTAGTCTGCTACTCAACGAGCGAGCAGGCGCCCTTACACCTACATGTTGCAACCTCTAGACGATCTATACACAAGAAGCCGCCTAGCGAATGAGCAAAATGAACTCACGAGAGTCCATGGGAATGGTTTTTATTAGCGAGGGAAGAAAATAATATCAAAGTTTCTTGGCGATGGGTTTCGTGAGAAGAGTTACTTTTCTCTTCGCTATATTTACGATAGCCAGGTGGTTAGTTGGCCGGTTATGCTTGTGCAAGGGGATTTTTTTTAATTAAATTTAAAGCAAATATCAGTTTTTTAGGATAGATCTGCCGACGAAACGTCACAAAAGCAAAAAAAAAATCCTAAACCCGACACTGTTAACATAAAGACACAGAAGACGAGCTAGTCCTATGAAACGAGCTGATGATAATATTAAGCTGATTAGTAAGTAATTACATCTTTACGACAAGGAAACAAAAAAGACACTAAAGTTTAATTAATATAATTATATATAATGTAATTAATAACATTATCAATAAATTCAGCCCAACAAGAAGGCAAATTTGCGATCCTCGGTCTTGAAAATTCAGTTTCTTTTCTGCTGCATTGCCGTGCTGGAAAACATTTTTCATCATCATCATCATCATCACTAACTCTATAATTTAAGAAGGGGATTTTTTTGAGTATTTGAATAATAATTTCATCTTAGTTTGGTTATGACTTATGTTTTTTTATCAAAGTTATTTCTAATATTTCTTTTATAATATCAAAAAACAAAATGGTGAAGTTCAGAAATAAATATAAGTATCGAAATTTTGTGAATTTTTTTAAAACTCAAAGAATTAAAAATGGTGAAGTTCAGTAAATTTATTTTTATATATCTTCTATAACTATATTTTAGCAACGTGATATTTTTAAAGGGGGAAAATTTAGTTTAGAGTTCCTTTTTAATTTTAGTAGCGAAGCCATTGTCTGGTTCTCAATATAAATATTTTGTACTCAGTAGCGAGTTTTTAAATGAGAATTTTTTATTTTTTTGTAAAACTGCGTCTTTCTTCTCAACCCTATTTCTGTATTACCAAACCGATTACTGTCGATGTAATTATTTTTTTTGTTTTTTTTAGTTCAACCTAGCGGCTGCCTGCATGAGCATAAGTCGCCAAAATCAGGTTTGCCTAATAATTAGTATATATTAAAAAGGAGAAAAAAGGAAACAACAAGAAAGAAATGAGCCTAAACCGAGAAAACACTGAAACTGGCACAAAAAAGGCAGAGTGACGCATACTCGGAGGGATCCCGCCTCACCCTGCAGCAGGAGCGTTCACCAAGTAAAGATCGCTAAAGGGTAGAATCCAACGAAATGGAGGAGACAGCCTCCTCCAAAAAGTCAAATTGTCCGCAAGTATGTGTACACGAACCGAGTACAAGTGACAGTAATGTCACCGATCACCCAGACTTGGACCTTTAAAAGAATGCCGAAGAGTCTAGAGGCACAACGCATTCGTCACTGTAAGGTGTAGGGGAAGTGCTACGTCAAATGACGGGGCATGCTGTAAGTGTACCCAATTCGAAGACGAGAAAAAGTCACCCGAAGCCAAGGAGGTATTTGGGGATACGTCCACAAAAACACTTGTTGCGTAATGGCACGCAACTTTAAATTCCCGTCGTCGTCTCCCATCTTTTTTTTGCCAGGCATCCCGGGGGCGGGAGCTGACCTGATTACGTTCATCTAGTGAATGTTAAGAAGAGCGAAAGCCGGGTCTAATCACACAGTCCTCGCTAAATCTTTGGCGCCCTTATCGGCGCTCTCATTCCCAGGAAGCCCTAAATGTCGAGGAACCGACCAGAAGTTAATCTCCAAATCCGCCCTGTTCGCGGCAACGCTGGCGTTGCAAATAGCTCGAACCAGAGGCGTGGGCTATTTCAATGGCTCGAGGGCACTTAAAGCACCTTGTGAGTCGTAATAGCTCACGATCCAAACCAGGCACAACGCGTTACCTCCCCTACCGAGCGATGTATTTGCAACCAGGTCGGCCGTGAAGATATACGCAGCGACTGGTAGAGCCCCGCTGACGTAAAACAGAGGTGATGTGGCGTGGAAGCTGATACCCTCTCGGAATTGGAACCAACCTTGTACAATGATACAAGTCCAGTGTGACACAAAGTGTGCTAAAAAAAATGTCGAAAGCAACCCTCTCGCCGTGTTAGAAGTTTTGATAGCAGAGGCTTGGCGATAAATAGTCAAAGGTGGTACATTCCATGGTAACACATTCTGGGCAGAACCAGACGTACTACCAGCCCCACATCTACATTGAACTTTGAAAGAGTTTCCTAACCTTAAACCAAAATGGTTGTGGGTATGATTGGCATCATTCAGCTCCATCGGCTCCATCCAGATCGGCCACGGATGCAATGACAGCCGTTGGTGACTGATGGAGATGCCAGACCTGCGCGTTTAAGCGCATAATGTACTGTATACGGCGCAGAGCGAGTGGCATCTCCAAGGCACCGGCCAACAGGTACTCAATAGGGTACGTGCGAAAGGCACCGTTTCGACAGACGGAGACGGGTGGGTGGATCGAGGCCACCTTTCGCTGTAAGGTTTCGTTTACAAGATCAAGTTGCTTGCAATAAACGCCTGCAGTAATGTTGGTAGACACTTGGACATATTCAACTTTTGCGCCAAATCTCATTTTCTTCGACGAGGATCTAATTCAACACTTTCTTTCCAAAGATCACCATTCAATATAGTGTGTCCATTCCTGTTGGTTTCTACGTCTTTGTGGTAGTTTAACCTTCGAACAGTATTATTTTTTGTTCAATCTTTTGATTAGTTTATAATGGGAGCTCCCCCCCTTACATACATATTAAACCCTCCGCCTCAAACACACCTTTGAAATCCCGTCCTATTAGTGTGCCATTATTATTGTCTTCGAGAACCCGGCCCTATCGGAGATGTCTAAATTGCTACTTAAGTTTTACTTTGTTTGTTTTTCTACCCCAGATGGCATTTACGAGCCATCACTGCATAAGGATACACTTCACAAATCCTTTTAATCGCTAGCGTAGCACTAATAACCCTCGAAACTCCTAAATAACTATCATGGACAAATGTCTCGCTCATTTGAGTCTCTATCTTCAATAGAAAGATAAAGATTAAATAAGAACGACACATGGGCGGATAATAAACTAGATATTAACATTGTTTTTGACCATTCACACGTCATTCCCTCTTTGGTTGTCGTATAATCCATAGCGGTCAAATATTTACTTCTCAAACACCATAATATATATTATTTTGAGGTTGCATTCTACTCGAAGCATTGGGCTGAAGTTATAGCGTGTTGTTCAGGTGTAGCATGGAAACTATGCTGAAGCGGACATGTGAAGGATTGAATGCCTTCCTGGCCACACAATCCCAGCAGGAGGAGCTTCAATCCATGAACGTTACTTGCCCCAGTGCCACAATGCCGTGCGAGTCATACAAAGTTCTAGAGATGAGAGGACAAATCTCTCTTCTTCCGCAGGACCTCGCGAAAATAGTCGTCAAGTTCATTTTAAACATATAAACTGATATGCTTTTTGGTTCATGTTAAGGTAGGTTATTTCCCGTGCGTGTGATTGTATAACTAAAGAATTTGGAGGGCTACGATCGTAATGAAGCTCTTGTTTACTAATTTGCAACTATTTTGACGTATGTTTACCTTGTCCTCTCTCTCTAACGATAACCTATCAATTGTATTAGTAAATATTTTTAAGATATAAATACCTTGATTAGTTTTCTACGTAATCATCTAATTGCAAGGGATAATATGCTTAAGGAGAGAAATATTTCTTCGTACGATTTATTTCCAACCTCAGGAATTAGCTTAGTTGCCCTAGGTTACATTCTTTCTTTGTTAAGGTAAGGGGACCAAATTTTTACAGCGTACGTGAGATGAGGTCGCACGAGCGATTTATATGACGGTAGGATTATATCTTTCGACTTAAAAGTGAAGTTTCAGGCAATGTATCTCAGCATTATGTTTGCCTTCTTAGTAGCTTCAATGGCTATTTTGACGCTTCGAGGTCCTTCAAAGATAAAATCACGAATATTTTTTTTTAGATTGACTGATTATAAAAAAATTGGCCTTTCATTTGGTAATCTGCTTTTAAGTTACGACACCCTAAGTGGATGATCTTTCTTTACGTATTTTAAAGTTCACCGGTCATTTATCCGCCACTTAAAAAGAAGTAGTAGAGAAAAAAAGAAGAAGAATAGAAAGAAGAACTACAGATCAGGAAAGGTTCGATTTCACTCCAACGCTAGCTCGTGTGAGAGAAGAAAAGAATGCTATACCATTACATATAAAGACGACTGTTGTTAATCTATGTAAATGTGTATTCTATTTAATAATTCAAAAGGGTATATGTTTATGCAGACCCTCTTATATTATTTGTTTATCTTATCAAGCTTTCCGTACACATCTACATGCATGTCATAGATTCCCGTAGATTGTTCACACGTTACTCAACTACTATCACAAATAGCACACACAACAGAAAATATTAGGAGAGTACTAGTAATAGTCGTAGTCCTTTACATTCCCTCCACTTTCCTTTTGTTCTGAATAGAGATATGTCTGTCCTAACATTCACATGAGTGCAATGATGTGACCTAATGAGTTCTTAGTTTAATTGGGGGTAGGTGGAAGGCGTGTGTATTATTGTAAAAATACACATATGTGTCGTATTTCTTGTTCTCTAGAGCCATGATTTAAAGTTCATAAACGTTTACCCCGAGTCCTTTTCTAGGAATCAGACGCGTCTCTTTCCTTTTCCTTAAGCATCTTCCGCGTGAGCTTCGGTCAGAGTCGTCTTCCACCTCCCGCCGTCTATCTCGCTTTGGGGCGTCCTCGTATGCATAGTTAATGGTACTCGTGGGTAAGAAGGGATAATAATATGTGGTGCTTATTGGTACTAAAGTACAGTAGCCCCAGATTTTAAAAAATGTTTCGTACAAAAGTTAACTACGAAATAATTATTTATACATGTTTTTTTTTACCCTCAAATAGTCTTGCATGACTGACGCTAAGCTTTTCTGTGCTGTGTTGTCAATTAATGTTATTTTTCTTACACGGTAGTTTATAAAATTAATTATAGCACTAAAATGGTAATTGTTAATGTGAATTTTTTTGTGATATCTATGATTAAAATTAAATAAATATATAAAGCTAAATTTCGTGAAATTTAGCAAACGTGTTTTGAAACAAAACCGTTACAAATATTTTGACAGTATTGTTTGAAATATGGTAATAATTTAAAAAATATATAAATTTAAATTAATTATTTATAACTAAATATTCCCTAAACAATCCATTTCATTAAATAATATTAAATTGTCACTCTCGGAACGAAATTCCGAGCAAAATGTGACATAACTAAATTGGCCAACTGTACTGAATGGAGATTGACCGAGTTTCCGCGATCGCAATATTTCAACAGACCAAGTAATCACACCTTTGACTGTTGTCCTGGAAGCTATAATGAATAGGCTACTCACGTATCTTCACTTCTCACCCGAAGAATTGACCCAAATCAATCCATTCTAAAAAATATATAAAAAAAAAACTAAAAAAACCCATCGAGGGTACCTCCTTCCGAAAAAAATCGTGAAATTATGTGAAGTGATAATGTGTGGTAGATAGTCGGAGTAGGCTAAATGGACAGTGTGAGAGCGGGAGAGCGCACAACTCTTTTGATCCCCACCTCCCCCTAATTCCGCAGTGAAGGCACTGGTTACCTTTCAGGGTGAAGACTTCGAGGCACTTAACTTTGTACACAACTACGTTTTTTTGTATATGTATATCCATCTCATACAATAATTTGTCCATAATTTTCACCGTTTATTCAGTTCTCTCATTGGTTACGTCACTTTCCGTGATTTAATTCTGACTCGATCGATAGGAGTATTGCTGCAAGGGCATGATCTAAAAACTCCAACCACGGGATTAATTGGTTGGAGTTATCCAGTCCTTTCCTTTTTTTCACGCTTTGTATGAATTAAATTCATTAGCACTGTACGTTTTAGCCATTGAGGCCGAGTGGGTATCGAAATGAAGCAGAATATAAACGCTCCAGTAATTTGACCGGGATTCTAACCTGTGTACTTCTTTCTCTGCCTCATTCAATTGACCGGGATTCTAACTTGTGTACTTCTTCCTCTGCTGTACTCAATCGACCGGGATTCTAACCCATATACTTCCTTCTCTGCTGCAGTTAATTGACTGGGATTCTAATATGTGTACTTCTTTCTTTGCTGCAGTCAATTGACCTGCATTCTAACATGTGTACTTCTTTCTCTGATGTAGTCAATTGATGAGGATTCTAACTGGTGTCCTTCTTTCTCTGCTGCAGTCAATTGATCTGGATTCTAACCTGTGTACTTATTTCTCTGATGTAGTCAATTGAACAGGATTCTAACCTGTGTACATCTTTTTCTTCTGCAATCAATTGACCGGGATTCTAACCTGTGTATTTCTTCCTCTGCCTTATTTAATTGACCGGAATTCTAACCTGTGTACTTCTTTCTATGCCTGATTCAATTGTTGGGGGATTCTAACCTGTGCACTTTTTTTCTTTGATGTAGTCAATTTAACAGGATTCTAACCTGTGTACTTCTATCTATGTCTGATTCAATTTATCGGGATTCTAACCTGTGTAATTTTTTTCTATGCCTCATTCAATTGACCGGAATTCTAACCTGTGTACTTCTTTCTATGCCTCAGTCAATTGACCAGGATTCTAACCTGTGCATTTCTTTCTTTGCCTCATTCAATTGAGTAGGATTCTAACCTGTGTACTTCTTTCTTTGCTGCAGTCAATTGACCAGGATTCTAAAATTTGTACTTCTTTCTCCGCTGCAATCAATTAACCAGGATTCTAACTTGTGTACTTCTTTCCCTGATGTAGTGAATTGATGAGGATTCTAACTGGTGTACTTCTTTCTCTGCTACAGTCAATTGACCTGGATTCTAACCTGTGTAATCTTTTTCTGCTGCAGTCAAATGACTAGGGTTCTACCATGTTTACTACTTTCCCTGCTGCAGTCAATTGACCAGGATTCTAATCTCTGTACTTCTTTCTCTACTGCAATCAATTGACCGGGATTCCAACCTGTGTAATCTTTCTCTCCTGCAGTCAATTGACCGAGGTTCTACCATGTTTACTTCTTTCTTTGCTGCAATCAATTGCCTGATATTCTAACCTGTGTACTTCTTTGTCTGCTGCAGTCAATTGACCGGGATTCTAACTTGTGTACTTCTTTGTCTGATGCAGTCAATTGACCTGGGTTCTACCATGTTTACTCATTTCTTTGCTGCAGTCGATTGCCTGATATTCTAACCTGTGTACTTCTTTGTCTGCTGCTCTCAATTGACCAGGATTCTAACCTGTGTACTTCTTTGTCTGCTGAATTCAAATGCACCTGCATACTTTTTAATCGAGCAGCTGCTTCAGTTTGTACCTCGCCAATATATTAGTTAGTATCGCCATGGATGTGCCCTACATTCCTGCAGCAGTTCTCGCATTAGTCCGAATATTTACAAGAGGCCGGGTTCCACATTCCATCCATCTTGCACCTGAGTTGTCTTCTTCCACACTTTGGCAACAATATGAGATCACTATCTTCCTTATTTCTCCTAACTCGCCTCATAATATCGATCTATCTCTTCCATAAAGCGTATACTTATTAAGTCGGCACACACGAAGTAACATATTATTTTATTGTCATTTAGTACATGTGGAACAAATATATACATCTGATTCACTTTTCCAATGGCTTTCAAATGTCAAGAACCAGTCGCACGATGTACTCTCATATATGACGAAAGAGAATAGTGCTTTTAGGGCTTTTCTTGTCTCACCAATCGATCATAAAACGTCAATGAACCAAAAATGCATTTCTTATGCGACAACCTAATATTTAACTGGAGGTCTCTACGATGTATTTTTCTATCTAAATACATCTCCCCTCGCTGTTCTAATTCAGTGGGGGCCCTTAAAGCATTTCATTGCCCCATATTCTATTTCATCCCTAACATTTTAGCTGTTTTAAGAAAGCATGACATTTCTGTTTAAGAGGAGATTTTTTCCAGAAATGCGAGCAATTGAATACCATAAAAAGGATTGAATTTTACATGTTAATTAAGGTTTCTTATTAATTACACCTCACGTTTAGAAACATGGGTTCGATGAAACATCCATCATCAGGCTGGTATCGTAAAAAAAAAAGACTTCTTCCAATTGCGGCCGTTAGCCAGGAAAGTCAAGTACCCGAAAGTTTGGTGTCTATGACAGTAATACCCACTGGAGGTAATAGGCGGGGCTGTAGCAACTTGACTCCAGTCAGGCTAGTCTTGACGTCGATTCGCGCCAACCACACCTTACAGGAGGCGGTTGAGGACGAAAACAAATTCATTTTTGAACTCTTCCCTCTTGGGAGGAGCCTGATCACCAGAAGCTTTTCCTCCCTTTGTAAATCTTCTACTGTTTTCTCTTTTCACCACTTTAACCTTTCTAACTACGTATTACACACTCCACTCCAACTTAATACTTCTCATTGAACATGAACATTCTAAGAGGCTCTCTAGCATTTATCTTAAACATAGTTTTGATACCATTCCTACCACTGTACTCCTTCCACCGTGACCTTAATTAAAGGAAGAAAAACACAGGAAAGAAATTTTCAAAGGAGCAGAACTCAATTATTTCCCCTTCCCGGGACTTCCTCGAAAAGGGGGACAATTTTTGACCTCAGACGACCCATTTTCTCAATGGGTTTGTTCCTAAAAGCATCAAATGAGCCTTTCCGCTCCCAGCAGGTAAGGATGAGGGGAGTTTGTATTATCAATCTTTTTCCTCACTATTTTTTATACTATTACTAGTTTCATATTTTTGTTTACTTTTTAGTCACCCGCACGCGACTCTATAAGTTATTATGTCGGTCGTAAGTCAGTCGGTCGGATGGTAACCACTTTACTTTTCAATGAGTTTTTTGGCAATAACATCGTAACTATTTGGCGGATTTTTACGAAATTTAAACCCTTATGTTATTTTAGATTCTCGTTTGAATGATATAATCGCTAAGGTCCTCCCGAGGTTAGTCCTGGAATTATTGAAACTTTTGAAGGTTGTAAGGTCATATGATCATAAGGTCTTAAGTCAGAATAATTGACAGCACGCAACCTAGGTCTGTTGACCTTGTTATTTCTTAATCTCTCTTTGACCTTTATCCTTTAACACACCTGGATAGACCAAACTATGGTAGAAAGGAATTGAAACACTTTAAGCCAACAGTCAACTTTTAAACGATCACAATATGAATTATAATAATTTTGGGGGGTTTCACCCTCGTCCTGCACTTATATCAAAGTATTTTCTTTGTTAGTTGGGGCCTACTGATTAACGTGGGCTCCGAATCACGGATATCTAAAGCGTATGGCAGCCGTCATGACGTCGACCCGAATTCTAACTCCATCCGAGGATTTAGTACACTTGATGTAGCGTAACTTCGCTGTAATCATTGACGGCTAGAGTTTACTAACGTAATAAGTATGGCTACCTTAAATATTAATAATAAGGCGAGATGCAAAGTGAAACAGCGGCTCTGTACAAAGATATGCAGTGCGTTTGACTGCAACGGTGCAATTCCCATGTTTGATTCTTAGAAAGTTATTTGACGGCTTACATCAATCTTGGCTCAACTCTTGGCCCCTACCATCTCATTGGATAAAAAGAATAACTTAAAAAAATTACATTAGATTTCCTTACTAAGAATTTTTCTTAAATTTCCTTCTAATTGTCGATTTCCTTCAAAATTAATTAAACTATATTTTAAGATTCCGAAACTTCTAGAATGATAAATTTTCTAGAAACTGGAAGCACTAGTAATAAATATTGTAAGAGTGATAAACAACACTTCATTCATTCTAGAATATTACTAATTTGGTAAATCTTTGATCAATTTTTACATTTCAAATATCGTATTAATTCTGAGTGCCATAACAAGATAGCAATTGAAATATTAAATATGTAGGATTTCGTAAACATGAATTAATTTTAAAGTTATCATCATCATCATCATCATTAAATCTATAATTGTATAACGGGATTTGTGAAGATGGGTGAAAAATTAATTAATGTTTTTTTCCTTAGTGACAAATGACTTATTTTTTTTATTAAAATTTTCGAATAATTCTTTTATAATACCAACCAGGCAATGGCTTCGCTACTAAGATTAAAATTAAAAACTAAAAAAAAGCAGCCATGGTTAAATTTGTATAAATTTTCTGAACTTCGCCAATTATAATAATTTAAAAAAGGAACTCTAAACTAAATTTCTCCCCTTTCAAAATATCACATTGCTAAAATATAG
This sequence comes from Ceratothoa steindachneri, assembly GCA_963969495.1. Classification (NCBI taxonomy): domain Eukaryota; kingdom Metazoa; phylum Arthropoda; class Malacostraca; order Isopoda; family Cymothoidae; genus Ceratothoa; species Ceratothoa steindachneri. The sequence continues at coordinate 39,566,620 of OZ018335.1, forward strand.
TTATAGGATAGAAGATATATAAAAATAAATTTTCTGAACTTCACCATTTGTAATTCTTTGGGTTTTAAAAAATTCACAAAATTTCGATACTTATATTTATTTCTGAACTTTGATAAAAAAAACATAAGTCATAACCAAACTAAGGTGAAATTATTATTCAAATACTCAAAAAAATCTCCTTCTTAAATTATAGAGTTAGTGAAAAACAAAATGGGGAAGTTCAGAATAAATATAAGTATCGAAATTCTTCGAATTTTTTAAAACCCAAAGAATTACAAATGGTGAAGTTCAGAAAATTTATTTTTATATATCTTCTTCTATAACTCTATATTTTAGCAACGTGATATTTTGAAAAGGGGGGAAATTTAGTTTAGAGTTCCTTTTTAAAATTATTATAATTGGCGAAGTTCAGAAAATTGATAAAAATTTAACCATGGTTGCTTTTTTTTAGATTTTAAATTTTAATCTTAGTAGCGAAGCGCAAGCTCCCCCCGTAGGGAAAAGTGGCGAAGCCATTGCCTGGTAGTTATATAGTTTCATGACATAAATACCAATTATATAATAGCAAAATGAATTATCGGGGCCGGAGAACTACGCTCACTTAATGAAGATGAGTACGCATTCCGTCTCGCCTACGGAGCACTACTATCAGACAGTACATGGACCCATCCATTCATTCCACCCTTTTACTGGATTTAAACCTTGTAGTATTCAGGTTCGGTTAAAATTATTTCTTGCTCTACATAGCCACAAAAGCGATTGCAGTCTTGAACTGTGCAAAAATGCATCTGAATATTAAGATAAAGTTTATTCGGTAAATGGGTGCAAGCAACCACTCGACCGCAGAGAAAACAGAAAACGAGCGGAGCGGATCTCGAGGAGAGGCGATCTAAGCTGAAAGGACAAACAGGCTTGTGAGACATGTGGTCCTGATTGCGGAAGATGGATTAAAACACAGTTGCCATCGGTGAACTTAACGTCCCATCGATTTTGACGCGTTTTATCTAGATTTTCTCACTTTGACCGTTTTGATCTCCCTCGAGAGGGAGTTAGCGCTTCTGACGAAAAAAAGAGAGAGGGTAGGAATAAACAGAGGGATGAAATAGAATAACGGGCAATGAAATGCCTTAAGGGACCCCACTGAATTAGAACAGCGAGGGGAGATGTATTTAGATAGAAAAATACATCGTAGAGACCTTTAAGCACAAAGGTTCACGGGCGTACACATGCACGCACACGTACCATTAGAGTTTGCAGCGCACCGAGTGAAAAATACTCCTATTATAAGTAAGAAGTGTATGCGTGAGAGCAAGTAAGAGAGGGAGGGAGGAACCAACACATCTACAACAAATTCTTGTTTACTTCATCGGATAAAACAAAAATTCTTTTGGGTTTGGTCCATACAGTAGTCGTAATAAAGGAGTCCTGTATCCGCATTCCTATGAAGGAGGGCGAGTGCTCAGAGTACAACCCTTGTCTACTTATCGATCTTCACGTCCCCGATAGGCTTTAACAAATCCCCAAATGTATTCCACTGGAACCTAACCACACCGACTGATATGAGAACAGTCAGGAACCCACATCGGCCATCAATGCCGAACAAAATCCTAAGAAATCCACGTTCAAACCCGGTTTCTGAGGCAAATTTCAGCCTTTCACAAAAGCGTTGAGTGGGACAAAACAATAAAGAGTTTGTTGGAAGTTTGTTCAGAAGGAATATTCGCCTAATTGAAGTCCTCATGAATATTCATGGAAAGATGGAAAAGTCCCGCCCCGACTGGGGAAGGATTGCTGCTCCCTCTTGGGGGAACTTGATTCTATCTGAGGGAACATCGTGGGGCTGTGTCTGGGCTCCCCTCGTGTCTGCTGAAGGGGCTGCTCAAAGGTGGTGTGTGAGCGTCATTTCGAGACCACACAGATGTCAGAAAAGCAAGAGCTTTTCTTCTATGATGATGAAAAAAGCATGAAACATCCTATTTTCATCATTTCACCACAATACCAGCCTGCGTTAGACAAACAATATATATATATATATATATATATATATATATATATATATATATATATATATATATATATATATATATATAATGGTCTTTTACATCTACGTTTTTGGTAGATACATAAGAATTCAGTGTTTGGCTTTCTATAAACGACCTGTCGAAAAAATCCAAAGGATGCAGTCAATTATATTAGTAGGACACGAAACCATGCATATAAAATAGAACTACAATAGTATAAGAAAAATAAAGTTAACCAAACTGTCGTGGCTTGATAATAACTTAATTTTACCTATAATGGTCGTACTTGGATGATAAATTCATCAGGTGTGCCATTACTAACCACATCACTATTCCAAAACTTGACCATCCTTTGACCCAAAAAAATATTTTCGGATATCCAACCAAGACTACTTCAACATTAGTTCTTGATTATGATCCATTATCTTCCTTTCACGAGATAATTAAAAGATTAGAACAAGTTATTTTCTTCTGACTTTGAAAAGCTCAAATACGAGAATCAAATAGTCGAAAGAGTCTACACCTAACAGAAATTTTTTGAACTCCCTCGACATATCCACTTATCCTATCCTACTGATCGTAGACTAAACTTAGTTGTCCGACGTTGATCCTTTTCCATCAAGTCTCGCAACAGGAAGCAACATAAAGCCAAAACACAATACTTCATAAAAGGTCTTACATAAGATTTATATACTTTACAATTCACTTCTTTTATTTTCTACAATAACGGCCGTATGCTAAAACAAATGTGAAATGCACATTTGAGCAAAAAAACTTTTTTTATATATTTGCCATTTTAGCCTTTTGCATCTAATAAATTTTTAAGTAATTGTGAAGCTACACTAAATTTGATCAAAGTGCATTTCACATTTTTCTTAGCATACGGCCGAGTTTCTCTTTATAGCAACTATTTTTTTTTTTAGCATTTCCTGATTTAAACTCCGTAGCTTCCATGGAGTTAATAACCTCTAAATTCCTTTCTTTATCAAATTCCTTAACTAGCTGCTATTCAGATCATAACAAAGATGATTAGTACTCTTCTATACTTGACACTGTTTCGCAATTGATTAACAAGATCAAGAGCATAAAGTATAAACAACATAGGTTCCAGGCCAGATCCCTACAGCATAAATTTAAACAATGGCTTCCAACTGGATATACGAGTATGACCACTTAAAATCACTTTTATGCTTTCTATTAATTAGCCACTCAACAATCCAACTGGATAGACTACCGAATACTACACTTTCATCTAGCTTAACCTAACCCACTCTAACAAAGGCCTTACTAAATTTCAGGAAACCCACGTCATCATCCTAGTCCTTAATCCTAGTTGCAAGTCACATATTCAAGGAAAGCGAATAAAATCGATAAACATAATTTACCTGAACGAGAACAAGCTGTGATTTTTCTATGAAGATACTGGTCTCTGAGAACTCAAACAAATGAACCTTGATCATTTATTTTTGAAATCATACAAACAATAGAGGTAAGGCTAACAACCCCGTAATTACTAACATTAAACCTGGTGCTCTATTTATAAATGGGAAACCCCATTAGCCAACTTCCAATCCTGTGGTACTTCGCATTATAAAACTGAACCATTAAATTATATTTAATGGCAAAGTTAAATGATCTAATCCTTCCCTAAGAATTCTAGCATTTATAATCTAAAGTTTTTATTTGGTTTCATATCTTTGATAGCCTTTTTAATTTCCTCAAAATCAAAATTAATCCTTTCACCAATTACTATAGTTCTAATCTCGAAACCTCCATCATTCAGACTAGACCGTGCCATACGTTTATAAAAGTTCCAACTTTGACCTACATATGATTTATTTTTTGTTTACATGGAATCAAGTACACAACCTGAAGTTCGTACTTTCCTCGAAATACCTTATGTGGTTACCTTCTAAAATGTAGTATGCATATCCTTCCTTTAAGTAAAATATGTAGTTTAGTTCCAAAGTTGTGGAATAAAAGGTATGATCTTTATTGCAATTTTTACTCGAAAATATCACTTTAATAAAAAATATTTTGCTCGAGAATGACACATCTTGAAGGAGAGAAAGACCACAGAAGTGAAATGGTCTCAAAAGTTGAAACAAAACAGATTTCTTTATAGATTCATTATGGCCCAACAGGAAATGTATATAAAATTGAAATTTGTTGATTTACGGTATAGAAAATGAACTAGTGATTGATTGACACATTAGTTTTATATAAAAAAAGGTTAAAAAGTGTCAGACTCGGTGCTGGAATGTGATTTGTGTAAACTATGAGAGCATTTACAGATCAGTAGGAAGACCGAGGAAAGGTGTAGGGAAATAGAAAAACTGAAAGGGTAAAATTCTTTGATGTCTGCCTATTTATTTTGTTTGGAGAGAAAGAGTAACACATAGAGGGAGAAACAAGAAAGAAAAAGAGATAAGGGATATATATATATATATATATATATATATATATATATATATATATATATATATATATATATATATATATATATATATATATATATATATATATATATGAAGAAAGAGAGAGAGACAGAGAACGAAATAACGAGGCCCAATAATAGAAAACGGAAACGGAATCGAAAGGCGTCCCTAAGACGACGCTCGGCTTCAAAGTTTGGAGGGTGGCGGAATTTGCATAGGGCCTAGGGGAGAAAGAGGGCTACGTGTTGGGGTGTTTGGTCTGCACCGGTGACGAGTGTCACGGCCTTCGGTGATGAACGATGCGGTTCGAGTAAATGGTGCTGATGAAGTGCTGGCGGTAAACATGATGAAAAGATATGAGGTGGCATCAATGCTATACACTTTCAATGGGGTTAATAGAGCCCATGTTCTGTTGATTTATGAAGTTGGATTAATTTTGTGTGGTTGTGCGGTGAAGTAATTCAGGGTTTGGGTGAAAGTGATTGAACTCTTGAGGCGAAAGAAAACTGAGGAACCAACGAAGCCCAAGTATGAAAGAGCGAGCGGATAGAGAGAGAGAGAGAGAGAGAGAGAGAGAGAGAGAGAGAGAGAGAAAAAAAAAACATTCCGATGACTAGTGATGTAGCAAAAGTCATCTAAATTACGTGCTGGGGCAGGGAGGGCTAAATCCAAGCTCTTATCTGTGTTTGTAGAATAAATCACTCATGTCTGAAGATTCTTTTTGGAGGAAAATCCTTCTCCTAAAGGACAAAAATCTCGGTCATTCTAGTTTCGAGACCAACGAGTGAAACCTCCTCAAAGGATGATAAACATACGTGGCAGGAAAAGAGAAGGAGAAAGAAAATCAAAGAATATAATACGAAATAAAAGAGGAGAAAAAATAAAAGTAGGAAACTGAAACAAAGAAAGAGAGAGAAAATCAAGGGAGAAAATAGTGAAACAGAGAGAGAGACAGGAAATCAACCGAGGAACTAAAGAAACAGAGAGCAGAAAGAAAGTCAAGGGATGAATTAGTGAAACAGAGCGAGAAAGTAAATCAAGCGAGAAAACTAATGATAAGGAGAGGATTAAAAAAATTCCAGGGATAAGCTAGTGAAACAGAGAGGGAGAAATAATTTAGTGTAAAGTAGGGCAAAAGAAATAAATGGACAACCATTGAAGCGATAGGGGAATGGAAATTAAGGGCGAAACTAGTGAAAGAGAGAGGGGGGAATACAATCAAGCAAAAACTAGTGAAATAGAGAGGGATACAGAAAATCAAGGGAGAAACTAGTGAAACGGAGAGCGAGAAAGAAATTTAATGGATTATTTAATAGACCATTTGTCGACTGTCCACAAAGGAATAAGTAGCCGTACTTACCTTTTATCCTAAAACTAGGCTATATAAAAAATAACCCCTCCCCCCCAGACAAAAGTAAAACTAAAACAAACAAAAAGCTAAGAAACAAAAAGAAGGAAGCCAACCCGGTGTCGGGGGGAGACACGCTAACCGCTGGCATTGGAAAATGCAGCTAACACCAACGAACGTCAAATAAAGTGGAGGAGGCCAGTCTCTCTAAGATATTAAAGAGTCCAAAGTCTGTGTGCAAGCGATAACGACCCCACTTGGTGCCCTACCAGGAGAGTTAACGTCTGCTAAGCTCTCCCAGACTGGGACATTCAACAATAATGTGTTGAAAATTCTTGAGAACAACGTATTCGTCGTAGTAATCTCACATCTTTGTTTGTAGAATAAATCACTCATGTCTGAAGATTCTTCATCAAATGAGGTGCGTCCCGCATGTATGTGTAATTCTAAGACGACAGAAAGCAGCCTGAAGCCCATGCGGCATTAGCGGTTAGGTCCACGGGAACAGTAGCATCTCGATGACACGCAATTTTAAGTTTATATAGGCCGTCTCCCATCTTCTTTGCCAAGCATCCCTGAAAGCTGACCTGATTCTTGTCATGTAGTCTGTGTGAAGAAGAGCGAACCTGGTCTTGTCGCCCAGTCGTCATAAACTCTTTTGGCACCCTCATAGGTGCGCTCATTCACCGCTGTCCCTATATGTCCAGGACCGAAGCACAAGATAATATCGACATAAGCCCGGCTCGCGACAACCGTGGTGTCATGGATACCACAAACCAGAGGATGCGGATTTTGCATTAACTCAAGACCACTCAGGGCGCTTTGTGAATCGCTAAAGATCACAATCCGTTCGCCGAACTGGTGTCAACGTTGTATGTCCCGTACAAACCCTCTCCTGAGAATTGGAGTCATCCGTGTACAGGAAATATGCTCCAAAAAGCTGGAACGCTATACGCCCTGCGCTGTGGAAGCTTTGGGAGCAAAGGCATGGCGACAAGTAATCAAAGGTGAAATCATCCAGGATGGCGTCCTGGTCAGAACCAGAGGCGCCACCCGGCCAAAAGCTACATCGAGCTCTCGAAGGAGTTTCCTTGCTCGAAACTCGGCGGATAGAAACCATCAAGATCTGCCACGGATGCAGTAAAAGCCGTTGGCGACTAAGGGAGAAGTCGGGCCCGCGAGTACAAGCACATAATGCAATGTGTACTGTTTAAAGCGAGTCGCCTTCTCCCGTTACGACAAGTAGGGTCTCGATTTGGGAAGTGCGGAAGGCACTGGTCGCCAAAAGATCGTTAGAGAAGGAATAGTTGAAATTCACGGAAGGAATTTGGACTCCTGTGTGAATCGTAGGTCGAAAACAAGAGCAAAGAAACGATGCGAATCCATCTGCCACTTCCAGGCGAAATCCCATTAGGAACAAGTCCGAGTCGGAGTGGATTCGTGAATGGTAGCAGAAGTACACTACTTTAATCTTGACCAAGGAAACCCGAAATGTGTGCCCTCCAGGATAGCGAGAGATGCAGTTCAATGCCTGGCGGTATCAGCCCTTCAGAGTTGGCATCTGGACCGCACCAAAAGATATCGAACGGTTATATACGTAGAACATTACAAGAAAATCTTCCGGCAACTCCGAGGTGCCATCGTTGATGCTCAGGGCAAAGAGTGTGACATTGAGGATACATTCTTGTGGGACGCCTTTTTGCTTCACTATTGGGCGGGAGATGGTTCCCCTATCCCCAGGTTTGGTGTTGATGATCACATAGAAATTCAGAAATGAAAGTTTGGAGGTGTCGCCTCTCCCCCATAGTGTGAAGGATGTCCATGATACCGTATTCCAATGAGGTATCATAGGCCTTCTCCAGAACAAAAAACACCTTTGTTTAGTGCTGTCTCCGAAGGAGACAGCAAAAAGAATATCCGACGTAGAATGAAAGACAGTTGGCCTCGCTGTGCAGTAATAGATAGTACTCTTAGGCCTGGAGGAACCAGCAGCAGAGGGTGTACTTTTAAGAATTCGTGCATAAGACGTCCCCAGTAGCCTCGCGAAAAGAGAGTCGGTCTGCATCTGGAAAGGCCAGATTCTACTTCTTCCAGAGATACGCGCCACATAGCTTCTAGGAAGAAGTGGACAGCACTCCTCAATTGACAAACTTTGCCATAATACTATAAGGACTTGTATTGTTCTGTTTTGGAGCAATTCACAGACTTCAGATAAATCAAACTTTGCACATTTACATGAGCGTTTAAGATGACCCAAGAGGTGGTAGTTGTAGTACCTCCGTGACAGTGGCACAGATCCTTGACAAAGTAGCGATTGTAAATGTACGTACCGACTCAGGAAGCCAGTCATGATCGAACGTCACAAAGAGTGTATGGGTGGGTCTCGAACACACACCTTGACCGCTTCTTGGTAGCCAGCTCTTTGGTGATGTCTTATAAGTAGTAGTACACAAGTTTGCTTGCATAAACCACCTCATTCACAAAATTCATGGTAGAGTGCGGTCATCGGGGAGCCATCGAGTGTCCAAATAGCACTAAAAATGGGCGCCTCAAAAGGGTTTGCTGCATTCACCCAAAGATTTTGACCAATAAACCGGTGACATTTGGCTCTATAACAACCAATTTAGCTAATGCTATCCTCTGATGGCATATGTAACCTTTGGTCAAAAAACTTTGAAGCCAGCAGGCTCAAAAGCGCTTAATAGTCTCTCAATTAGGTTCTATGACGTAATCGAGGCTCAGCTAACCACACTTGAACTCTTGTGTTTGTTTGGGCATCCCCGACCCAGGGAACCTCAGGGCCGGATGTGCTGGTCTTGGCCTGGTCACTTGACTTGCCGAAACCTCAGCGGACACATCCCTCAATGGAGCACCTTATGAGGGAGCAGAATCCCTAGTTATCTTTAATTTATTCTTGTATTTCTTTTTTGAGAGGAGGGTGGGGAGTGAATCCGTTTCTATCCACCTCAAAATCAGGCTCCAAGACTTGAAAAATCAGCCTTAGAAAGATCCTTCTCTGAAATAGAGACCTTGGTCGTCAAGGGAACACCAAGCAGGTGTACAGATCAGTCCTCTCCTTGGGATGTCTCGAGGGACGTGGCGTCTGAGCATGACCTTACGCAGGGCAAGACTCAGGCTCGGTGTCTGGCACCGAGCTTAGGTTCACTCCCCTAAATAACTTCCTCATTTGGAGCAGGGGCACCTTCACGATCATCTACACTTCCGGAGGTGGGTCTAACTAGCCATCTACCGCCAAGTGTCTGGTATCCCAATTGGTGATTTATAGGACCTATGGCCCGTCACAAACGTCACTGGAACCGACATGCCGACCTCCATTGGGAAAAAAAGAAGCAGCGAGCATACTTGCTCTCAAACTTCGGGTAAACAAGGTGTAGCGGCAAGGCAGGCTCAGGGAACAACGCCGACTCTTACTTCTATAAGGTGGTTATGGTGGCTTGCTTGACTCCATAGGGAGGTGCGGGACTGAGGCAGTGCGTCATCTCTCTTGCATTTTTCTTGGCAGGCTCCTGATAAGGCAAAGGGTTACCTGCCGCAAATGTAGAATCGTTCGGAGGTCACTCTACGAGAGAGGGTAAAACGAAAACCTCCAAACACGTTAGTAATTGAGAGAGGGAAATAACCTCTCTGCTAAATGTTTCTTGGAGGGGCCCTTGAGAAAGCACAGAGGGTCACCTCCATTACACAGGTAGAGCTTTAAGGGGGCTGCTTCGAATTTTGCAAAGGGGAAGCCTATTTGCCGTAATCAACTGGTTATATGGGAGCCCATCCCTTGGTCAAGTTAGGCGAGGATTTTATAAAAAGGATGTAGTCCGAGATGTTGTCAGAGCTTATGGAAAGTTGCCAAAATTAAAAATATCCAAAATTGTGACAAATAAAATAAGAAGGTTCTGGGCTCTATTCTTCGTCTAAACGTTCCCTACTATCCCATTTTAGGTTTTCAGACTTTTCTGGTCTCCAGTATGTTACGTTAAATATTGCTGTTCGCACTTGTAACCGACGCATACCAACCAGAAGTTGCCCAGTAGACCGTTCTATCCAATAGTGCCACAACCTCCACCTGGATAACCAAAGAGAAAGGTCAAATTTGCTTAATAGGTCGTACTAATCGTCAAAAGGACGCCCAAGATCTTTTGTAGCAGATCTAGAGAAGGAACCAAAGAATTTCCCTTGGCATATCAGGCAACAACGCAGTACCCCCCGCCCCCTGCCGTTTACAGTACAACCTTATGCACCCGAGAACGGTCGCAGGGACGCAGGGAGTTAGTCAGGCCATTACACGCAGAAAAGAGGTTTATTGGAGTAAAACCGATATACCATTAACCGCATCCTAACGCCGAGGATCACACGACTCCTTGTTTTATACTACCAGCGGGTAGTATAAAACCTCTATAAAGCCTCTGTTCTGCCACGGATTGAGGTAGCTGGTCAGGTCTTTAAACCTAGACAAAGGGTTGAGAGGATAGTCTTAGAGAGTAAAGAAAGCTGAGAGGGAACGACGAGAAAGCACAACAACTTCCACGGTCCCGTCACAGAGTTCAAGTCAACCCAGTGACGGGCTTCGGCTTCCCTAATTTTCACTCCGACCGGGATGACGTAAGGCTCCTCCAGGTATCAAGTTTAACAGACTACATAAGTTACCCCCTATGGGGGAAATTTAAGGGAGAAACTAGCGAAATAGAGGGGATAAATATTGCTGAAGGAGAGGATAATAAAACAGAGAATGATAAAAATATAAAAGTGACACGAGTAAAACAGAGGTTGCAATAAAATAGAGGGAGGAACCAGTGAAACGGTGAGGAAGGAATAAAATCAAAAGAGAAACTAGTGAAATAGAGAAGTGCACATAAGATTAAGGGAGAAACTAGCGAAATAAAGAGAGAGAGAAAGAAAATCAAAGGAGCAACTAATGAAACATAGAAGGAGAAAGAACTCAAGGGAAAAACTAGTGAAATAGAGAGGGAGAAAGAAAACAAAATCAAAGGAGACAGTAGTGAAACTACCAAAGGTCTGCTCAAAGAGTAAAGAGGATTGAGTCGAACCACAAAGATATCACTAATGGTGAAGGAGGTTTTCGGAAAGTACCAACATAGACCCAGTTGAGTGAGAGGGGCTCGACTTGGTTTCATTTGAGGGCCGACACTGGCATGACTTCTTGGCCAGAAATGAGGGAGGTAGGGAAAAGCATAAAATAAGAGAGAGAAAAGTAAATAACCCGAGAAAGCCAAATTGGAAAATAGATAAAGTGCTAGAGACCGGGGTTATCACAACTCTCTTGAACTATATGCCATCCGTCGACGGAGAGAGAGTGTGAGACAGTGAAATGGAAGGGGGAGGGGAGAGAGAGAGAGAGTGAGTGAGAGAGAGCGAGGAAAGAGACGGAGGGTGAGAGAAAAAGAGAGGGGGGAGAGGCGGAAGGAGAGATAGAGGGAAAGAGAGAAAGTGAGTGAGAGAGAGAGAGAGAGAGAGAGAGAGAGAGAGAGAGCGAGAGAGAGAGAGAGGGAGAGAGAGACACACTCGTGTCACCTGAGGCGGGCTTATTTGTTATGGAAATTTGGATCGGACAATTTCACGTGGTGGCGCCCGCGGACAAAAGCAGAACCACGACCGCTCGTCCTCGATCGACCCCCGATATCGGATTGTATCGCTGCTTCCCTCGGGTTCATCACACGAGGGCGTAGGGCGAAGGAGGGGTGCAGTGATGGGCGAGATCCCTGCCCCAACGCCACCATCCTGATACTTTCTGAGGCCCCGTGGCTTTGCGGGTTTTGCGGTGGGGGTCTCGATGATAGTTCCCCTTCCTTTTCCAGCCTCGATTCGAGGCCAGCCTCCAGTCGCGGATTTAACTGCCCCTCGCCGTTCATCCGAGGCTGTCGCGCCCAATCAGATAACAAACCAGTGCATTGGGAAGCGCACACACGCACACGAAGATATTCGAGACCCGACATCAGACCATTGCAGAAAATGTGCACACAATTACCATCATAACAAGAGGTACCACAGACACTGTGATAGATGTGCACATTAAAACATTTTTTGTTAAATTTGATCTAAGTTGTGTATTTCTGCGTTATCGCTCATTTTTATCCACTTTTTTATCCTCCCCCTTCCAATCATCTACATCTTATCTCTTCCATACGAAATGACAACTTAGAAGGTAGATGAGATGAAGGGACGAATATGAGTGAGAGGTAATAAAAGCGATAAATAAAAGTCAGAATCAATAAGAGGAAATTTTTCGTTCGAGAGTTACAGTCAAAATTATCGGATATTTTCCACTTGGTCAACTTAACTGAATCCATTCGTTTACGTTTCTCCAATTTTGTAATGCGGCAAAGATGACGCGCACCACATGTTTACTACAAAGCACACACGGACATAATCACGAACATAAAAATAAATAAGGTTCCACTTTGAGTTTCATGACCGTTTGAGTTGTTTTTCCTTAGCGTAAAAGACCGCCCCCTGGGTCAGGGATCAGAACTCCTATATCAGGGACGTCCGCTGGTGGAGAATGGAGGTAGGGGGTGGGTCATTGGAGATTCCAGCATCTCCGATTTTGTTGGCACTTTGTACAGCGGGAAAAATCCCTCGTTTGAAATGTGCTCTCATACCTCGGAGGAGAAACCAGCCATTGCTCACAGCTGCAGGAAAGCAAGCAAGAGGGTATTGTACTGGAATCCCCAGGCATACAGAACTGGCTACGAATGGTTGACTAGTCTGTCTACGTAGAACATTTGAACACTATAACCAAACAGAAAGTTACGCAAACTAGAAGGAGAACTAAAAAGGGCAGAATAGAACCTGAGCGAAGTATGGAAAAAGGAAGTATAGAATTTAAAAATGGTTACATACTCTTTGATAAAAGTAGAAACTATACATATCCTAGTAGTGGAAGATTTGCCCTACACTAAAGCATAGCACTATTCATAAAAGAAATTGTAGGAATATTCGATATATTAAGGAACTAGTACCCTAGCACCCTAAAATTTCAAAATAACAAAAAAAAACACAGAAATACAAGTAATCTGAGCCTCCTCACCTACAACTGACTCAGATTAAGAAGCTGAGGAATTATATGCAACACTAATAAATAGACAAACAAGTAAACTAGGTTGAGATCATTCTGGTGGAATTAAGATCATACCAAACTGTAGAAAAACTTAATTAATGCCATATCAGTTATCAACACTGGTTGTAACTAAAAAATACACAATAGCAATATCAAAATAAATATAAACAAGTAAGATCTAAGCTCATGACAGAGGTCATAACCCAGGAGAAATTGATAGATAAAACAAGACATTGTTGGGTTAAACAAAAGTAAATAAGGCAACTAAAAGAATTTTACATAAATAACGAAAAATGAAGAAAGAGCGAACAATTAAACAAAAAATCAAATATACTCAACTCAACAAGATTAGCAAAAAACAACGCAGAGTACAATATACGAGGGGGGTCAATAAGTTTTGCAATTCGGATATAAGGAAACGAGATATGAGGAAAAGTGTTTTATTATTTTTCAATATAACTACCCTCGACTTCAATGCACTTACGCCACTTGTCCCTGAGGCTTCGAATTCCCGACAACCAGAAATATCCCCACTGCTGTTCAATCCACTCTTGGACCGCGAGCTGGACATCTTCATCGTCCCCAAACCGGCGTCCACGCAGTACAGCCTTGAGCGGGCGGAATAAAAAGTAGTCGCTAGGCGCCAGATCTGGACTGTAGGGGGGATGGTTGAGCTCCTCGAATCCGCACTCGCACAGGGCAGCTTGTGCAACTCTGGCCTTGTGGACTTTGACGACGTTGAAGTCAATCATGGGGCGTGAGGTTTCTAGGGACCCAACGGTCAGAGACCTTGGTCATGTCCAAATTTTTGTGGGTGATGTTGATAACACTTCCATGTGATATTCCATGTTATCGTTCGATTTCTTTGACCTTCAACCGTCGATTTTCGAAGATCATCCTCTCCGCACGGGCCACATTGTCCTCGTTGGTCACATCTGACATCTAGTAGTTTGTTTCATTTTCTTCAACTATTTTTTTATTTGTTTTAATAATAAACGGAGATGTTCCTTAACACGTATATCTGCTTTCCATCTGCGGCCATCTACATATTAGCAAAGGATCTCTCGGGTAGCCTAATGGATACAGCGTTGGATCTCTAACGTCAAGGTGTTGGCTTTAATCCCAGGGAGCATGCATACAATTCTTTAGCGTCTTCCTAAGCTACCGCCTCTTGGTGGATGCATTGTGCCTATCTCAGCGGGAGTAGATAGCTCCTGCACATGCTACCATGCATATAGCTAATCATAACGCCACTATCATTCTCATTCCCTTATTTACAGTACAACGTATGTACTCTCTTCTTCCTTCCTAAAATCTGCTGATAGGGTTCTCACATCTACATATCACTGACGTGAAACGAATGCTCCTCCCTGGGGAGGGGACACCCTACATATCTGACGTCTAAAGAGTGATAGAATACCCATGCATTTAGTGGAAGGTTGCTCTTTTTTTTGAAGGTCAAACTACAAGGGACACATAATAAAAGCATTCCAATCAATTAAGTTCTTGTAGCATCACGTGAGGTACATAAGTCCTCGTTGTCTCCTCATTACCAATATCTATCTTAAGTTCTTTTAACTAGTCTCTTTTGCCATCGTTCTAACCGACGTTTCTAATCACTTTCTACCTGTAGAAATCCATCGAGGCATATATCCAACAAAACCTTCTCCTCTCCTATATGCCCTAACCATTTTTAAGGAGACAACCTTGCCTTTCATTAATTGATCCATCTTCTCATGCCAGATATAGACGCTAAAATGGGTATTATTATTGAGTGGAACAGTTTGGGTGAATCAAATTAAAACTGTTCCTCAATACTGAAATAGGAATCTGTTTATGTGTAATCGGGGCTAAAATATATGGGTTACCAATGCAATGAATCTGATATGTCTGAAGAGCCTATCCAATAAACCATCCTAACAGCTCGTAAAACATTGTTAAAATGCTCTGTTAACCTTCACTTTTGACAAATATTAGATGAGACAAATTCCTATATCTCAAGCCTCATTTAACCAGTGTTTTATAGATTTTTACTTGAGAGTCTGAAGATAATTTACGGCTAGTCAAAATTTGGCAACCTTCGCACCGATTGCCTCACTTTCTGTATCCTTTCGTGAAGCAATGGTTCTGAGATGAAGAATTATTTTTTGTTTTGTGCACATGCACCTCTTTATTGTAATACAAGAAATTATCCTGAACTACTTAGAAAACACCAGATCATTCTAACGATTAATTAACACAAGGCAAGAATAATATTTAAAGTTAACAGGAGCACGGTGAGAAAACGAGTCCCAATCTATAGATCAGCCGCCCGTTATATTTAACACTCTATCTCTGATAACCAATGCAGCTTGGATTTCCATATTCATAGTTATTACATATTTTAGTCTCTTACAAATTTTCTTCCCACACCTCGACTGACTTGCTTTCTCTTGCCAACATAATCTCTATATCTTCCGAACTCTAGCAAGTATAATCAATATTATCCACAGAGTCCAGTTTCACAGCTTTTTATCCACTTTCCCTTATATTTCATGACTTGTTTCCTTCAAAATTTTCTGAAATAGAAACTCTATAACTAGAATAAACAACAAAGGTAAAAGTATTCTACCTTGAATCACTCCAGTCGCACTTCAAAAGCTTAACTCAAAGACCCGCTGAGCAAACCTTTACTAAAGCTTTCCTCTTGAACACTTGATGAAGTACTGTCAAATTTCGGTACTATGGCAGAAAAACTCGAATTTTTGTCCTACTTTCTCAGAACACCCTGTCTCAAAACCTCGACCCTCCCTAAATCTAGCTTGTGCTGTTTAAATTCTTATCAAATACGGATCCTTTTATTCAATCAAATATCTCATATTCTTAGTGTTTTAATTATTAAGATATCTTTCTTTCAGTCTTATTCCAATTTTTTTAAAAATAGGAAAACTGATATTTATAGCCGGGGTCATCTCCCCCCCCCGGGGGAAGAAATCCATGATGAGGTCATACTAGAGAATATGAATAGATGGAAAATTGTACTCACATAAAAGAATACTCTTTATTTCTATCAGCTTTTGAGGACCTCCTGGATTGAGAAGCTAGAAAAAAGAAGACCCTAATTTAGGAACTGGACTCAAGACAAGAAAGAAAAAAAGTTCTCCATAAAGTAAGTCAAATTCAACACGCAAAGATGAAAGGACAAAGCAGAAAAAAAGATGAAGGCATGAAACAAAAACGAGAAGACAAGAGAAAGTTTGAATGAACGCAAATTAGCGAAACAGGATAGAATTGAATAGGGTTTTAAAATAGGATTAAAACCACCAAAAATGCAAACTGTAGAAATCGGGGAAAGAGAAAATGCTAGAGAGAACCTCAGAAATAAAGACCATATTTCTGAACCAGCGTTTGCGAGGCCCTGGCAGTTTCACACTTGAGGCGATTAGGAGCGCAGGGTTCAGTTCACGGAGGCGGAATAAGCACATTGGCATTGACTCGTGGTTTTGCGGAATGGTTTAATGGGTAATCTCTTAAGTTCGGCCGATGCGTCGATCCCCGCCGGAGATTCAATCAAGTTTAAAATGAGTTGAATCAAAATCGGCTGCTGAGGGGACGAGACGAGTGAGGGGCAGAACCGGTTTTCGCAGCACTCATTTCGACAACACCCCATACCCTCCGCTTTGGGCGTGGCCGCTATGAGGCTCGTGGTTCGAGAACCATGTTGAAATTCGTAATAAAACTAATACAATTGCTACCAGGGATTGCAAAACTGTATTGACCATTTGTCATTGTAAACTTATTGATTCTTTTTCATAGTAATTTTAATGGTAGTTTAGGATAATTTGAATGGTAGTTTGGGATAATTTTAACGGTAGTTTACGATAATGTTAATGGTAGTTTTGGAGGATTAATGGAAAATGAGAGGAAACAGAAAATTAGGAGCCAAATATGCTTCACTCAAGGTGTTCGTGCAAAAGAGATCAGGGAAAAGGCAGGCAGAATAAGAAAAAGTGAAAGAACAAAGACAGGAAGCGCGTGTTTATAAGGTAAAGTAAAAATGATGGGAGAAACAGATAAAGAATAAAGATATGTAGATCAATAAAATAAAAAAAAATGGAAAACAGGGTAATAACGATGCAGATTGACAGAGTAAGAACTGATACCCCCTGTTTGGGCGAGATGGCTAATTTTAAACTTTCGGGACCTTTTCGCTGTATGAAGAAGAGGAGAATTAGTGTGCAAGCATTAAAACATTTCTGGCAAAGAGTTTTAACATTCTGCCGTAAAATTAGAATATTTTTTTATCTATCTCTCTCTTTTATTCTATACGCTCTCTACTTTCTTTCTCTCTCTCTCTCAATGGCAACACTACGTCGACGATATAATTGGTTTATGACCTACACAACGGAATACAGAACAAGATCATTCAATACTCATATATTCATTTGTAGTCTGGTCATGATATTTCAATACAAAACTCAGTTTTCTCATCAATGTACTTTCGTGCTTTCAGAGTCACTAGCCCAGAACACGTTAAATATAAATACATACAATTAAAAACAGATAAATATTTAAAGTATCTGAATGAAATCCTAGAATCTAGTTACAAATCGGCCAAAAAACGCCACCTTTTTATGGCACTAATAAAAAAACATCACACGACCATTAAATATCTTTTCCTCCATAAAAATATAAACTTCCTCCCTTTAAGAAATACATATATCTATGCAATTTGACATGAACTTCGTTTTCAAATATAACACATAAATTAAATATGTCCTGGTAAAAAAACTCTCCTATGAACACCAATGGTTGCATTTACAAAGTTCCATACAAATATTACCCCAAATACTATATCGACCAAACAAATAAACATTAAACAAAATATTATAACATAAATATAGTATTAGATATGAACAAACAACGCTTTAATCTTCATTTGTAATCTGAATCACATTGAATTGCACGGGAAAATTAGATCTCTATCTTTTAAAATTGGTCTCGCACATAACATAATATAAATGATCAAATCGAGTGCAATAAATTCAACCTATAATTCAAATATAAATTGTAGTGGACTTTATAATTTAGATTCCATCATTTTAAAAATGCTTGAAAAGGATTTTCATAAAAAACAAAATTTATAATATAAATTTTCTTTAATGTTTCTCAATCTCTGTTAAGTACCTTAAAATGCTGTACATCTGTTAAGAAAATAAACACGTATATTTTGACTTTTATGGATATAGTTATCTAGGCTGGTATATAAAAAAAAACCTGCTTGAGATTATTTCTAGCCATAAAATAATGATAATTATCAAAAAAATGCCGCAATACTTATGATATCACACACACACACACACACACACACACACACACACAAATATATATATATATATATATATATATATATATGCAAACTATCCCACAGGAAAATGAAAAGCGGATTCCAAGTACTTTTACTTTCGAACTTGTTTACTTCATTATCAAGGAATAACGAAAGAATTTACAAAGTTGTTATATATATATATATGAGAGACATCAGAGTAATGCCCCGCCAATGTACAACGAAAGGGCACAAAATAGAGAAATATTATCATAGACAGATCGAAAGTACTTGGAATCCGCCTTTCATTTTCCTGTGGAATTTTTTGCACCTATTGCTCTACCCACGCGCTACTTTGTGAGTTTCTCATATCCATTATGGATCCCACGCGTCACTTCAACTATAACTTTGTCCTATTCAACTTCTATCTATTTTATCCGGTGTTGAAACCCATTGTTTAGCTGCCATTCAAAATAATGCTTCATTACACATTACCTAAGCAGATAAATCTGGTGCAGTCGTTATTATGGATGAAGTGTCTTATATTGCTAAAATGGATCTATTATTAATTGACCATTCTACCTATGTCTCCCTAGATAAAGATCCTACGATTCAGGTTAATAGTGATTTCCATAAAAAAGTGCGTTCTCATCTTAAACATTTTCCCGATTTAATTGCTAAATTTAAATCTAATAATGCTTCTCTGCAATATTTATATGGTCTTGTAAAGACTTATAAGCCTAATAACCCTATGCGCCCGCCCTATTATTAGTTATGTTGGCTCAGTTTCATATTCCTTATCTAAATGGCTTACTTCATACCTCACTCCCCTTTTTGGTACCATTTCTAATTCTCATATTAAAGGCAGTTACGACCTTATTGAAAAACTCAACTCGATCCCTTATTCTAATAACTTCTCCCTAGTTAGTTCGATGTTTGTTCTCTTTTTACTAAAGTGCCTGTTAACGAGCTTTTCTTCTTCCTTAGTGATAAATTGCGTAAATTTGATATTACCTTGCCAGTTAATATTTTCATTGAACTCATCTCAATGTGTACAAAAACTTGTAAGTTTTCTTTTAATGGTAAATTTTATCTTCAAAGGTTTCGTTTGGCTATGGGAAATTGCTTATCCCTTTTTATATCCAATATATATATATATATATAGATTTTTTTAAACTACCTTACTCCCCTCAATTACTGATTTTCCCCTTGTTTGGTTTCCATATATAGACGATATTATTTGTTTGTGGCCTTCTTCTTAGGATGTTGATGGTTTTCTTACTGAACTTAATTCTCTGGTTCGTACTATTAAATTTACCCCTGAACTCAAACAAAATGGCCTCCTTCTGTTCTTAGATTTACTTATTCATAGGACTCCATCTGAATTTAAATTTTCCGTCTGCCGTAAGCCTACCAACGCCGGTTCTTATATTCATTTTTATTCAGGTCATAATGATTGTAGAAGTCTAAATACCCCGTACATAAGTGTACGCAGAAAAACTCCGACACAAAGCTGCGCGCCCTCTCGTATCCCTAAAATGCACCTCTCGCCTCGAATTCTCCGTCGTCTTTTTTCGCACCGCCGTAAACTCCGAGATGGCTCGAAGGCGTAAAAGAAATATCGTCGGCCCAAAGATGAAAAAAAGGTCTTTCGCGCAACGATACGGATTTTACGAGAATTCGATTCTCTCTCTCTCTATTCAGCTCGTGAGAGAAATAAAAGGAAGACTTCTCCCTGGAATCAGGCAGAAACCCTTGGACCTACGTCGAGTTTGTGTGAAACTCGATCCACATAAGAAACCGTTCACCCGCTGCAGGAAGTAACTTCTCGGGGAATTGGTTGTTGCCGTCACGGTACTTGTAGGTGCCAAACTTCTCGCAGCCCCCCCTACATCTTTAGAGTCTAAGGTTACACAGGACCTCCCTCTGTGGATTACCCTAGACGTAGCTAGGTAATCGGTTTCGGCTACCCACTCTAGGAGCCGAATAATTGGACAGGTATTCAAGGAAGAAGTCCTATTTGAGTCACCGTGTGGCTCACCTTAGTGATCTGGCAAAAGAATAGCATATCACCGGTCTAGGATTACCCTCTTATTCGGTAACCACGGACGGCCGGACTAGGTGCGATCATCGTCACCAGAAGATCTTCACCACCCCCCTTCAAAAATACTTACGAACTCAAAGGTATCGTTAATTGAATTATCCCCTCCCCTAACTTCACCAGTTTATTTGTGAACTAGAATTCTCATCCCGGGTCCATACCCTCTAATATTAGAAGTGCTTACTTAATTTAGTGTTTAAGTCAATAATAATGTTCCCTTCGTTCTGTCTGGTGTCATTAAGACACAAACATCCCAGTGAGTAATCTGCAAGTAATCCCCACGACATTTTGTAGACTTATTTATTCAGTGCAAGATTAATCCTATTTATATTTATATACGCTGTTGCTTATTTAAAATTCATGTACATTAAAGATTATTTTTGTACATGTGTATTTAACTAATTTGGACGAACCTTTGGAAATTATTAAGCAATCCACTCGGCTTAAATCTCAATATTCCACCGATCCACCCATCGTTGGCTTTTACTGAGTGGAGAACACACTCAGGGGATCATCATCTTAGTTTTGATCAAAAGGGTACGCACCGGGGTTATTCTTATCCACCGGAAGTGGCTAAAGTAGGTGTATTGGATACGCTTCACCTCCGCTTCACCTCGGTGCGGTAATAAAATATATATATCCAGGAAGTGGGACTGGGATTACCCACTCACTAAACCCTCGACAATGATAAAGTTAGACATTCTGTATTTATTTTAATATTTCTCCGTGGGTTGTGGGTCGCCAGCCCGGAATTCTTGGATCTTGAGATTTTCCGATTTTTGAAAAGGTAACAATCTTTGCTACTCTCAAAAATTTCTTGCAGGATGCCTATTTTCTGAGTCCTTTTCCTTGCTTCCCCACCTCATATTCAAGTATCAGTCTACTATTTGCAAAATGCTGATTCATAATAATAACAATAGTATAGGGGGGGTTATTCTGTCGATTGTTTCAGTTTGCCCTAAGCAATACTTTGGGCAAACCTGCAAATCATTAAGTGTACGCTTGACGCAACATAAATACAATATTAGGAGGAGGGAATAGCAGTAATGCTTTCTTTGTCCATTTATCTGGAAACAGTCACACTATCAATTGGAATTCGGCTAAATTCATTTACAAATCTGATGACTTTATTAAAAAAATTATTGTTGAATGTTCATTCATTAATTCCTCGCCTAATTTTAATATATCCCTTGATCTTTTTAAACTGGACACTTTTATTAAAAGGCTTTTTTATAACAAAATTGTCCATAGTAAATCTTCGCTCTTTGATTTATTAATTTAGTTATGTTTCTCTCATTTATTCTTATGTATTCACAATTAGGTGTGTATGTATTTATCTCAGTGACCTAAATGTCTACATTATGTGCTCCCAGTTGGAATTTCCGGAAGTAGACCTAATCTATTTGGTTTTATACTTTATATCCGTCTTTGATAATATTTGTCTACTTTGTACCCTTTTGTTGTACATGGGAGGGGCATTACTCTGCTGTCTCTCATATATATACCAGTTTTGTAAAATTCTTCGTTATTTCTTGATAATGAACTGAACAAGTCCGAAAGTACTTGGAATCCGCCTTTCATTTTCCTTTGGGATTTTTTGCATCGATTGCTCTACTCACGCGCTAATTTGTAAGTTTCTCATATCCATATATATATATATATATATATATATATATATATATATATATATATATATATATATATATATATATATATATATATCGTAGGTTTAGGTTAGATCCCAACCTTTTCTGAATTCCTCAGCCAGAGAGAGAGAGGCCTATGGACGGATTAGTCCGCTAAGACCGTGAGTGAAATAATAAATACAGATCAGAGTTCAGTTTAGGTTGACCAACGCTTAGCTATCTTGGAAGGTTCTTGAGTAATAGAAACGGAGTACAAAAATATACTTTACTACAATGCAAATCATATATTTATAGAATTAAAGGGGGTTCTAAGTAAGGTATATAAACATAAGAGATGTACACGAGTCTTCAGAGAGCGAGTTGGGCGGTGTCGGCCACCATACACACACGCTCAAAGGACCTTGAGAGCACGCGAAGCCCAAATGACGGAGGCTTTAAGGGGGGAGGGAAGGCTTGTACAAGAGAGTTGCGCGTTGCGGTTACCTTGAGGATTTGGTCCGAGGGAATAATCATGCCTTGTTAAGGACGGCGCAGAGTTAAAATAAATAGTCTCCTGACGAACGACTATTAAACGAGATGAATTCAAATCTGGCCTTCGAAATTAGAACACCTAATCGAGAATTTGACGCCTCGCGTTCGGGTAACGGGTACCAATGAGTACGGGGTTGACTCACGCGAGCTCTAGGAGAATACACGAAGCTAGACGAATTCTGCAAGGGTTCGCGCAGAACTACGGGGACGGAAAGATGGCAGATACTCGCGGACACAGGCGGTTACTCGCGCCAAAGTCTAGCGTCGTACGTTTTATAGGGCTGAGACGGAGTTTTTTTCCGCTCCTGAAGTTGGAGGGGTTCCAGTTGAGAGACGCTTCACAGAGCGAGGTGAACTTTGCCCGACTCACACCATCGCGGGATAATCCCCAGTTGGATCTTTCGTGTTCTTGAGCACATCTCAGCCTTCCGTGAAGTCGGGCCTTTAGCCCATCACGGCCTTCGCGATTTTGCGCCTTCGTTAGCATGGATTAAAAAGATCGCCCAGGTGTGTCTTCTCTCTCTCTCTCTCTCTCTCTCTCTCTCTCCCTTGAAAGGGGCGACCCCGCGCGTCGTTTCTCGCTCTCTCTGACAATATATATATATATATATATATATATATATATATATATATATATATATATATATATATATATATGGGACCTCAGTTAGAAGATATTTATAATTATAGGAAAACAGAAATAATATGAAAAAAACATTACTAAGAAATTATTTTTACATACGTATAAGTAAAAGGCTCTCCTCAGCCTATATGGCAGTCTCATTTTGCCCACGAAATGGACTGTATGCGCGGATCTGTTGGTTCCCAATCATGTTGGTCATAATTTCCACTATTGCAACTTTCATCGAGCTCCTGGAGTTCTGTGGCCGTGGATTCATCTCTCTCTCTCTCTCTCTCTCTCTCTCTCTCTCTCTCTCTCTCTCTCTCTCTTTTCTTCTCTCCCAACAACGCTCTAGATGTAGTAGTGTAAAGGGTTTAAATCTGGAGAGCTAGGAGGTCACCGGGAAACTGCTCTTTTCGCAAGCCATGGGTCGCGGGGGCTGTGTGCCAGTGGAAAGACTGCCACTGGAACACATATGGCCTCACCAAGACCACCCAAAACTAAGATCGAATAGTTGCGGATGTCGTTGATCATGGACTAAATCACTCCTCTATCCAATTCCTCCGTAATCTCAAACGGATTCTTTCGTTGACTTTTACAACTCCCTTCTTGCTGGTATCCATACCTCTACTCTTCAACTCTCAGAACATTTCAGCTCTTATTCTCCTCGGTCAGGCTCTCTTCTCCCGGATTATCCCGATGCTTCGGATTCTGAATTGTCTCATCATTTGCTCCAACAACACTTTTTTAATGTTCTCCTCTTTGTTAAAAAAGGCTTGAATGGTGTTGCTCCCTCTATGCACTATTTTGCTCTCTACTGCTCAACTCGCGCGAGCATTGCGATCAGGTGCTGCCCCTCGTGTGCAAGCTCCCCATCTCCACTCCACGGGGGACCGCGCTCTCTCGATCTCTGCTCTAAGATTGTGGAACGCCCTGTCCCTGCGTCTCGTTCTTGCTCCTCCGTTGCTGCTTTCAATAATGCTTTGAAGACCTCCGTCTTTTAGAACCCTAGCCTTTTCCTAGACTGCCGACAAGGTTAACATACCTTTTCACATCTTGTCTCCCATTGGGAGTCATTTTGGGAGCTGAAATAGAGAGATGGTAAAGTCTGGACCTTTATATCTTGCTATTTTTTTGTACTCAAATACCTGGCACATTGTACAGGGTGAGACAGAAACGTTGCCTCAATTTCAAAGGTTAATAAAAAACCAACATATGAAGATACAAGAAAAAACATCATATCTCTATGAAGTATATTAAATGCCATTTATTTTCTGGCTTGGAGTGGAGAGCATTGTACATTTGTTGTGGAAGAGTTTCTTAAGAACGGTGAGTCCGTCGTAACGACGCAACGTTCCTTCCGAAGACACTTTGCGCTTCGTCGTCATGATCTCGAACCAGATGGAAAAACAATTCATCGGTGGGTTTCTAACTTTAGACAAACATCATCGGCTTTAAACAAGAAAAGTCCTGGCTGCCCTCGGACCGCTACAGGGTCATAAAATGTTGCAGCTGTGACAACTTAAATACAGCAGTCTCCCAGACGTTCCGCACGAAAACACGCATTTATTTGCCTTACACATGTCCGTTCAAAGTGTTCGCAGTATCTTACACAGGTCTGTCCACATACATCCCTACGAGATGATGGTTGTATAGGAGCTAAGCGAGAGAGATTATGAAACCCGCATAACTTTGTGTCGGGACCTTCTCCAGACCATCCTCCCAACAGCTGTTCTGATCTGCAGTGATGAAGTGGACTTCCATTTATCGGGGATGGTTAATAAACAGAACTTTCGATACTGGTTAGTCAATAACACTCGTAAACTTCACGAACGACCACTCAACAGTGCGAAGTTTTCTGTCTGGTGTGCCATGGATGATTTCGGCGTGTAGGGTCCTTATTCCTTCAAAAAGAAGGTGTTATATTAACTGTTAAATCGGACCGTTATTGTGAACTCCTAGAAATGTTTCTCCATCTTAAAGTCGTCCAGTTACTCGTCGCTGATAATCCGGATGATGTATGGTTCCAACGAGATGGTGCCACATCGCATACGTCTCGGCGTTCACTCGGAGTCCCTGTGACATGTTTCCGGGTCATCTTGTTTCTCTGCGAGGCGATATTGGGTGGGCCCAATATCGCCACCCAGGATTTAGCTCCTTGTGATTTTTTTTCTATGGGGAAGGGAACTCAAATCACGAGAGTATCAACACCGGCCAGCAACTGTAGAAAATCTAAAGGCAGCAAAATAACTGAGGAAATCAATGTAATTCCACGGGACATGGTTCAAAGGGCTATGGTAAACTTTCGAGAGACTTCAAAACTGCATCGACATTGGCGGTCGTCACTTAAGTGATACAATTTTCAAAACCACTAGAATCACAATGGCATTTAATGTACTTATTATAAATACAAAGTTTTTTCTCGTATGATCATGTGTTTGTTTTTATTAACCTTTGAAATCGGGGCAACCTTTGTGCCCCACCCTGTATATAATTAGCTTTGAAAATAAAATATATAATAATTCATTTTGGTAGTGTCGTTTTTCTGTATATACAATAGCAAAAACGTGCCAAAATACTGGTTGACAGGAAAAACTCATCTGTTCCTTAGGGTATAAACTTAACAAAATGCATCGTATGAATGTTATCCTATCAGAGAAACCCAATTTGGATGATGATTGCTGTTGTACAGATAGCATAGGATTATGAGGGAAGATTATGAGTGTTTTTGTGAACTCTTGAAAATTAATAAAATACAACTGGGACAGGATAGAAAGTCAAGTGATATATTGTATGTTAACGGGATGGCGACACTTAGTGAGTGGGTAAAAAAGATCAGTATTTGGGGTTTAATGATTCAATAGTGGCTTACAAAGGAGCCAATACTGCCAAATGGAAAGATGAAATGAACTCGTCAGTTTTGGGCCTCTCTCATCCATTTCATTTGTGGGTGAGTCTCCCGAAAGAATAATGAAGTCCACATAAAGATCTGAACAACAATCGCTAGCAAGCCTAAATGAACTAGGAGCAGGGCCACTTAAGGAGGGAGCATAAAGATTAGTAAGACTGCGTTTTGCCACGAACGAGCAAACATAGAACTCCATCATTTCCCGAGTGAAGGCAACTAATTTCATTTCATAGGTGTGTAGATATAAACCCCCGTCCCCTCTTCAGCTGGTTCTGTAGATGGGACAAAGGTGTACGAAGAGTGCTGGAAGGGAGGAGGGGGCGGGGGGTTATCGGCGATGTGATTGGCTATGTCGTGTGATGAAGAATGTGGATGTAGTTGCCTGCAGCCATGGGTCGAACTCGAAACAATGCCCTTATGCGGCTAACTCCCTACGAGCAACGATATGCCTGCATCCGATCATGCAGGGAATCAAACCTTGGGCTTTGTGCCTAGGTGTGATAAACTGGTTCTAAGAAGAAAAAGTGAAAAATAATAGGAGTAATTAATCTGAATAAATAGTAGTGAATAAATATAGCAACAAGTTACTTTTCGTCTGGCCAATCTATGATGGTAACTCATCTCAGGTTTTGAAAATTCCTCTTTTCGAGGGGAATTTTTTTAATCATTTTTATCAACCCCCTGGTGGCTACCGCAAATGAAAATGCATGCTTGCGTACCCCAGAGGAAGCGTACCTTTCTCACTGACCCCAGAGGAAGCTTAACTTCCTCACTGACCCCAGTGTGAGCTCAACCACTTAAAAATTAAATAACATGTCGGAAGATCGCACCCTCCATGGACCCTATTTACCACACCCTGGGGCATAAAGGCTCACCTCAAGCATTAGGGATGGAGAGCGCAACCCACCGTCATCCCGTTACTGAGACGCACCTCGCAGGAAATTACCCCAGAGTAGGATATTCAACTAAAATGTACAAAACAGTCCATGTAGATGTATTCAGGAGTGCGATGAATCAGATAGTGCCTGGTATCGGGAGTGTGTCCGATTTGCAGACGACAGAAAATGACTTTATAGCGTTATGGCATTGGTGGATACGCTCAGGGGAAGAGTCCGGATGCAATGACAGGCATGTAAAAATTTCCGGGCGCTGTCTCGCATCTTATTTCTCTTGCTAACCCAAGGGCTGTCATGATCGTTGTCATTTAGTCATAAAACAAATAGCGAAATGGAGGCCGAGTCGTCAGACTTTGAAGATAGCTGGAGCCTGTGCTACAAAGTAGACACCAGAACCTCTCACTCAAAGATTGGCAAGTAGTCTGGATAGAGCATCTTCATGCTTTTCATACCGCTAGAATTCAGACATAAAAATTGGGAAGAGTGTTCTCGTCCTCATTAAATGACGGATCTCAGTGATAACATATGTCCACGCGGTACCATAGGCCTTCTTCATATAAAAAAAACTGGAGGCAGAAATTGTTTAGGATGGAGGCAAATAATTGTTAATCTGCGACAGCTTCCCCATTTCCGTTTTTAAGAGGTCAATTGTTTACATGCTCTTATATAGCTCTTCTTGCTGGGATTTTCCAACATTTTTATTAGAATTTTTAATAGTTCTTTTAATTTTAAGCTGTAGGTCGCTATGTATTAGCTTATCTCTATCACTAACTCTATAATTTAAGAAGGGGATGTTTTTGAGTATTTGAATAATAACTTCATCTTAGTTTGGTTATGACTTGTTTTTTTATCAAAGTTATTTCTAATAATTTTTTTATAATATCAAAAAACAAAATTGTGAAGTTCAGAAATAAATATAAGTATCGAAATTTTGTGGACTTTTAAAACCCAAAGAATTACAAATGGTGAACTTCAGAAAATTTATTTTTATATATCTTCTTCTATAACTCTATATTTTAGCAACGTGATATTTTGAAAGGGGGGAAATTTAGTTTAGAGTTCCCTTTTAAAATTATTATAATTATGTTAGGTGTGGTTATGCTAGGATACGCTATACCAAGTTATTCTTTTTTAGGTTAGGCTATCCTATGTTTAGCTAGGCTTGACTATACTAGGCTAAAACAGGGTAGGCTATACTATGCTATGCTTGGCTATGATATGCTATACTATACTAGGCAAGTTTAGGCTAGGCTATTCTCTACTATGCTATGCTAAAGTATGTGGCTATACTATGCTATTTTAGGCTAGTCAAACCTATGCTATGCTATACTATTATGTGCTATGCTATGCTATACTATGCTATAATATACTATGGTATGTTACACTATGTTCTGTTATACTATGCTTGCTATATTATGAGAAGCTGCGCTATACTATGATATGCAATAATATTCTATAATATACTATGCTCTAATCTGCTATGGTATATTATGCTATACTATGGAATACTGTGCTATTAGTGTGTGTCAATCTTTTCAACGTTTTAATTACATAAATAAGCGGTGCTCAAAATTTGCAGCCCTACTTATGAATTCTAAAGTTGTTTTTTTTATTTTAATATAATTTTAGTTCTACTTGGTAAGCTATGTAAAAAGGTTTGACTTATTTTTTATCATCTTGGGGAATTAAATGACTATTATTATATTAATAATTATATCTATTTCACTTTTTTTTCTTATTTCACCGTTTGAAACATATTCATCAGTGTGATGAAGATTAGGTGGCCTTCAGTACTACCATCTTACCATTGGGATTTCACCTACAATTGCTTTTAAAATTAGGACAAGACTGGCGACATTCACACATTTGAACAGCTAAATTGAAAATAGCAGAGTTGTTGCCATCTCAATTCCAAACTCTGGTTGACGTTCTGAAATGTGGATGTGAGAAACTACCCAGCAGCCAATCTTGCAAAGGATATTTACCCTAAATTGTTTGAAAAGTGGGAACGAGGGAACAGTTCTTTTCTAGCCCCCGTTGTAAATTCAAGTCACAATCTTAAACAGATCCAAAAGAACTGGGAGTAGGCCAAACACATACCCCTTGGGAGAGGAGAGCTACAGGCCTAAGACTCTTTCATTACAAAACTAGACAACCTGTTGATATCCTCAGGCGGAAGTGTAAAAATTTTTTTGCTGTGAATTTGGCTGCCCTGGTTGCAAGAACCAAACTTAAATTAATTTAAATCCCCGATGGAGATGAAGATACCTGCGAAGGAATTTGCTTTCATTAAAGGTCAGAGAGAAATGATTACTTCTTTTGGACCACATCAGGTTTGCTTTCGAGATTAACTTGTTCAAAATAGACAAGTCAATAAATAAAAGCGACAAGAAGGTGAAGGAAGAAGAGTTTCTTACTATAAATTGGTCAATGTTTCAATGCCATCAAGTTAAATAATTTTCTCTCCTGAAGAAAATGAAGAGCAAATAGCTGATGCTCAAGATGGAAAGGATTGAATTTATGAAGTGACATTAAAAATACCAACCACATCTTCAAATTCGCTTAAAAAGCTACCCGCGATTTATTGTG
The DNA here is from genome assembly GCA_963969495.1 of Ceratothoa steindachneri. Taxonomy (NCBI): domain Eukaryota; kingdom Metazoa; phylum Arthropoda; class Malacostraca; order Isopoda; family Cymothoidae; genus Ceratothoa; species Ceratothoa steindachneri. Next base: position 39,596,115 of record OZ018335.1, read on the forward strand.
GCAATTACTATTGGGTTGATTCTAACAAAATTTGAAAATCTTATATTGTTTTACATTTTCTTTTAAATAATATGATTGCCAAAGTCGTCCCAAGGTTAGCCCGAGAATTATTTTGTTTTGACAATAACATCATAACTATTCGGCCGATTCTAATGAAGTTTGAAACCCTTAATGTGTTTAGATTCTCTTTTGAATGATAGAATTGCCACGGTCCTCCCAAGGTTACTCCGGGAATTATAGAAAGTTTTGAAGGTCTTAAGGTCATAAATCAGAATAAGTGAGGGCACGCGACTTTTTAGTCAGCAGACCTTGTTTTAAAATAGAGATATTTATAACAAACCGCCAAAAAAGTTCGAGGGTGGGCATAATCCCCAAATTAACCTAAACTGTTAATGGAGATTGAAGGTAGTAGATTCTTGGTATATTATAAACACATCTAACTATGTACATAATCATTCCATCGAATCTTTTGGAAATCTTTATGCAAAGTAAGCGAATGGCATTAAGGCAATTAAGGCATTTAATTTGTCCATCTCACGTTTCAATTTGAAGTGGTGGCAGTGAATAAAATCAGAAAGATGACACGCCTCGTTTTATCTATTATGTATCAGAAATTAATCCATTTCGAAACGATTAGTTGATCTAAGGTCTGAGTTTCGTTCAAATCCATTAGATCCATAGTCGCTTGAATGTAGGATAGATCATCGTTTACATATGCTACAAGAATTAATTATTCACGATTTATGGCACATTAGTCAGGTCTCCAAAGATGTCTTTTCTTTTATTTTTTCTACTAAATTCAGCGCATTTTTTTTTCGTATTCGTTTTTACTTTATCTTTCTTTTTATTGTAAACGTTCAGGCCATCTAAGCATTCTTCCTTCCGCAATAATAGAATAAAATAGATATTGCCTTAATAGATTATTATTAATTGGTGATTAAGGGCACTTTTACTATTTTAAATCTCTAATTTTAAAAGACAAGGAGATGAGAGTTTATAAGTAGAAACATTGCCAAATTCAATAAATTATATGCCAGAATTTTTTAATTATTTATTTTTTTTATTCTGCTTGATCTGTGTTTTCTACTGCGTATGAGACTTTCTAGAAAAAAAAAGGAAGGTGACAGAGATTTTCTCTCTATTGTATGCCGTATGTTTGTATGATCAGGGGCGTGATGAATTCGTGTAGGATGTGTGCGTGGGCTTGGATGATAGACATCAAACCAAGACCGTGGTGCTCTGTGAGAAGACAAAAGAGGTCAGAGGATTCGAATGATTGAAACAATGGAAAATGCAGTTACAAGATGACATATATCCACACTTCTCGGAAAACTCCCTCGCAAATGAACACAGTGGAACTCATTTGCGTTCGCGTTTAATCTACTTTCGCTAACGGATTAACAATGGTGAGCAAGAGAAATTATAGAGAGAGAGAGAGAGAGAGGCAGACAGATAGGCGGGTACATAGCGAAGTTTGATATACAATAAGCTTATTTGAAGTTTCCAAATCACTGCATTGGAAACATATCAGAGATAGGGTCGTGTGGCTTCCATCTTCTGCCTCTTCTCACATCAATACCAATTTTTCGCTCCATTGAGGTCACCCCCGTTCCACATGAGAGCCATGGAAACATTTTCGATTCGGCGCATATACTCGTTTCGACACGGATGTCTTTGTTATCTTGACGGAAGAGAAGTTGGTTCGACCTCACCCGTGTCAGGAATGATGATGATAAATGAAACGTGGAAACCGAATAAGATCAGAGAGAAATATCTTGACTCTTTTATGTTCGTTTGGACATAATGTGGTGGCAAAACTAAACCTAATGATTTTTTAGTAAATGAACTGTTGAAGTTCAAAGATAAAAAACCGACAAATAAAAAGAATTTTCAGAGAAGTGGTGAATGAGTTAAAATTTGAAAATCGCATAAATAATTTTGAGAGAACGCGACTCGCAATTTGGCGGTGATTTATTAAACGTGTTTGGTTATCATCTTCGCTCGAGGTTTTGTATTTCGGTTCTTGATCATACATTTAAATTTAACGTGTTTTTGTTGTATTTATATCTTCCTTTATCGTTTTTCAAGTTTAACAAACATTTCTATTCACTGTCAGTTCTTTTTCAGCTTCATTCTTCTACTATTGATACACTATACCTTCGCTGGGTGTAACCAGCATTCTTTTCACTGGCTATTTTGCCTTGAAATTTGTATGGATTAGTGCACTAAAACCCTATATTAAACTGGAAGATGTAGAAGCGAAATTCGTGTAAGAAACACAAATTGTAATATCAAAAATATTCAAATCTTATAATATTCCAGTTTTAGATCATTCGTTAAAACGGCTAATGATTTGATGGATTTATTTTTTTTTCGGTTTACTAAATTGAATCTTGAGAATGTGAAAACGACCTCTTATGAGCTCGGTTGGGCGCAGCCTTCTACGCTGCCTAATTATCGAGTAGTCTAAACACCTGCTAATAGCATCTCAGGGTAGTTTTTAGTATCATTGGGTAGTCCAACAGCCTTCGCTCTTCATATTCTATTCAAGTTTACATGGACATAATCCTTAATCTAGTGTTAGTTCTATATCATAGGGGGATGGTAGATATACATTATCGCTTCAAGAGATTTAGAATGCCTTTATTTCTATCATAATATTTTACATACATTTTGCCAGAGAAAATCCAAGATTTCCAAATTTGGTGCATGTTAATCTAAGGGTATAAACTAGGTATGAGTAGAGGTTATAAAAATCTTGATGAAGAAAACGAAAGTTATCATCAGATAAGAAATTTGATGTAAACATTGAAGTTTCTAAAATGATCAGAGTGCTTAGATTTCTTGTAGAGAGAACCGGAATTCTGTGCATAGCAACTAACTCCATTTCAATCTCGTGTAAGTTAAGTGACTCTCTTGCCAGCTGTCGCCCAGGTAAAATGCCTAAAAAATGTCACACGTACCTGTGTCCACAAGCTGGTCATGAATCTGCACCACTAAGATGGTCTTTGAATTGGAGCTATTGCAGAGACTGTCAAGCCCTACGACCTATCAGAAAACAGGATTTTTTTTAATGCTGGAAATCTTCCGCTATGTCAAGCAAGACCTTATAAAGGAAAGACCGTGCTATTAGCCAATTTGTAAGGAAGACAATCTTCACGCTCCCAGACATGTGGTCAAGACATTAATCGCCCCAAATGAACAAGAATAGTCGGTTTTCATTCACAACTGAGCAGATTACATAGACTAGTGACCAATGAAGCCAGGCCCAATTCAATAACGAATCTATGTTTGATTTGTTCGGATCCGATGAGAGGAAGTATCATAGTTTAGAGTGTGATTTCGGTAGAAGGCACTTGGCCACTTGGGCTTTTAAAGGGCACAGTGAATGTACAAGTGTATAAAAAGTAGCTGCAACAACATGCTTTGTCTCATCTAGGAGCGCCAAAGCCTAAACGGCAACTTTCATGCAAGATAACGCCCACTGCCATACAACTAATTCAGGGAAGACCTTCCTAAACGACGGACGACGAGCACATCACCTTTATGAACTGACCTACACCGACTCTGAATTCCATTGAAAATGATTGGAAGAGACTCTGGAGTGGTCTAGAGGGAGGAAACGAAAACATTTCAAAAACTCAGAAATTCTTCAAGATGAATGGAGCAGGATTACTGCGCAAAATTGTCAACACTTGGTTCGTTCTTGTGGCAGAAGATGTCAAAACATCATCGGGAATAAAATGAAAGTTATGAGTAGATTAGCAATTTACTATGAAAGGTATTGTCCAAAATTATCCGGGAATATAGGTATTCTCACTCAATACTAATTACTATAACGTACCAATGTTTCCCACTGCTAGTTTAATCGTCATATTCAAATAGAAAATTGTTTCCGATATAGTTCGGATAATTTTGGACAATATCTTTCATAGTAAATTGCTAATCTACTCATAACTTTCATTTTATTCATCAAGGTTTCATAACATTTAAGTTATTGTTTAGCAATTTGGGAAACATTGGAGTTTTTCTGGCATAAAGTTATGGAAGATTTTTTGATAGAAATACAAGCGTTCTGATCCTTATAGACGGTATTTTAAGGTTGGGAAATCAATTGAACTACGAGAATATTTAATTTCTAAGGTATGTTTTTTAAAGAATCCTTTTTATTATCAAGTTCCATTAGTTTGGGGCCTACCGAAAATGAGTGATTATTTATAGAGAACTTTATATCTTACTTTAGAAGTGAGATGTTATATGCGAATTAGAAACAACTGGCCAGGGCACTGGAAAAAATGGTGGCTGCCTTCGCTATTAAACTCTACCTCAAATCATCTTCGAACCCTCAAAACAAACGAGAAAGACGATCACCTATTGATAGTTAGCACCCTCATCTGTTGATCAATATAGTAGTCCATTATTTTTAAGTTATAAACCTTACATAACTAGGTAAAATAATGTAAATAAATCAATTAAGTTGGGAAGGTATGCCACCAAACTTTCTTTTCCACTACCAGTTTCTAACGTATGTTTGGTTGTCAGCTCCCGACAATTAATTTTGTATGGACCGTGTTTTGGTCGCAAAGCTGGTTCAAATTTGCATGTCTGCAGGATGCATACTTTCCTTAACATCATGTATAAATGAAAAGGTGTATTATGGTCGTTTACTGGATTTCCGAGGTCATAAATTGTTTATTTTTATATACCTCATCTAATCAACGACCTATTTATTGCATGACAAGAGAGTGAATGACTAATAAGCTTCGAAGGAGTTATTTGGGTCAAAGGCGTTGTTCGCGAGCTCTGGGGATACGCCAAGCCTCCTAATATAATAGGATCCTTTGACTTTGACCTCCTAAGTGACGTTTCTTTGTGCGAGAGAATTCCTCTCGATCATTTTTCCTCCCTTTAACACCACGGGAACGGGTGGTGGGGATTGTTTGTTCTTTGTCAGAGATTTTTAAACAGTATTTCTTAGTTCCCAATAACCTTCGTTGGACTGCTCCCTCGATTTTTGCCTTCCATAGAAGAAAATCTGCATCCGATGCATAATGTTAAACGGTTCAAGAGAGCTGCGCGCCTTTTCCTATCGTATAGGGCCAAACTGTCCATTCGAGCTATGCGCTCTACATACTTTTCACATGTTTACCTTCTATACTAACCTCTCTTTCAGGGCAAACCCTTTCTGGAAGATATTTGTCCTATTTTATATTTGCTTTATTTGTCTTTAGTAATTAAAAAAACTAAAAAAATGTATTTCAGGCTCTGACTAAAATGTGATCGATATAATCGCTCGAATCAGTCCCAAGATCTCGTTGGCTCCTTGTCTATCACCAGCTAGCGGATGTCTGTTGCGATCTAGATGCTTTGCTGCCATCTCTGCCCCCACACTCCCAGTTTCTCCCCCACCCCGCCACGAATACTTGCAGGAAAATCTTCGGTTATATCTGTACCATCCAACCATTTTTAACTTCCCCCTCTTCACTGTTCAGATCTCAACTTACAAACTTTCTTCGAGATCGTCTGTATAGGTAACAATTGTTCCCTTTTTAATGTGTGATTTATCACTATAAAATACAATTGTTCCCTTTCAACGGTTGATTTATTATTATCAAAGTACAATTGTTCCCTTTTCAGGGTGATTTATTATTTTATTAGTACAATTGTTCCCTTTGAACAGGTGACTTATCATCATTTAAGTACGATTGTTCGCTATTAACCCGTGATTTACCATTTTTTTTTATCTTGACTGAGTTCGAAATTTCATTTGTCAATATGAAGTCGACTTCCGACTCTATTGAGAAGTTTTTATCTCGTGTTTGGGGGTTATTGCAATCATACATATTATTCCCGACAGAATCTTTTATTCTAATTGTGCTTTTGTTTTACTATTTGCTCATTATTGCTAATTATTAGGTAAGGTTTCATGTTTTTCAGTGATTTATTGCTTTCGATAAGTTATTTCACAACATTTTTATTAAATGATTTGCTCTTGCTTATCGTTTTAGACTTGTAGACATCAATATAGCCTGATAACTCCATTTCGTCCCATTGGTCGCCTCTTAACTGCGATTCGTTTATGGGCCTCAATTATTGTTGCGATAGATGACCTTGTCTTGATATTGTTTGGGACAAATTTCTTAATTGTAAAATAATATTTGCTACATTTATGCTTATTTTCTAATAGGGATTTTTTCCATGATCATTAATTTCATTAAACCTGTTCTCTCGTATGAGTTGGAAGATTTGTATTTAACTTTAGTTATCGGGTTTTAACTTGTTTTTTTATTTTTTTATAGAATTATATAATCAAGAACAAAAACAAAACACTCGGAACCGATCTATGGCTAGATGTGGATAAAGAGGTGGGGTTGGGGGTGGGGGGTAGGGATGTCTTTATAGTATTATGTTTTTGCTACCCCCTTACAGGTGACCTTTCATGAACAGAGGGGGAGTATGGATATAAAAACATCTTGGCCACGTTAGTAGAAGGAAGAGTGATGTGTGCCCGACGCGAAAATTGGAAGAAAGATGATATATTTAAATTAAATTAAAAGTGAAACAAATATGAGTACCTTCTGCGGGATGTTTCTAAGGAGAATATATATATATATATATATATATATATATATATATATATATATATATATATATATATATATATATATATATATATTCTCCTTAGAAACATTCCTCAGGAGGTACTCATATTTGTTTCACTATCACTATATATATATATATATATATATATATATATATATATATATATATATATATATGCCAGTCTTGTAAAGTAATTCTTTATGTATTCATTGAGAATGAACTGAATAAAGTTAAAAGAATACTTGAATTCCGCTTTTCATTTTTTCTGTGGAAGTTTTTGGACTTCTTGGTATACTCACATGCTACTTCGTGAGCTTCTCATCTCCCTTTAGAAGAGTCTCCGCTCCTCCTAGAGATCATAGGACTGGGAGACACACAACCCTTCACATATCACACGCAGCAGGGTTGTCTATGGTCAGTGGCGTAGCTAGAGATTTGGGGGTCCTGGGACATTATCTCCCTTAGGAGCTCCCAACATACAAATATTTGATATGATGAATGACAAAAACAACTACTCCTGCAATATCTTTGTTCACTCTGGTATGTCTGATACTGTGTCAAATAAAACAAAAATAAGTAAGACATTTTAATAGTGAATACTACTTATGTATGATTAAAAAAATAAACTACAAAATGTGAAACCAAGATATCACATATTGAACAAATACACTAGGAAAAATTCATATTAATACATTCCATCAGTCTGATACAGCAACAAAAAAGGATTTATTAAGACGCTTTAATACAGAATATGGTAATACTTCAAATTCTGGGCGCACGGTAGGTGGCGCTGTTAGTAGGCTACAATTTGGGGCTACAATATATGTCTTATGACGTCAGACGGTAGCTTCAGATGTGACCAATCACGGCGTTATATTTTTTTGTTGTTTTAGGGATTTGTAACTTTTAGTCTGTATTATTTACTAAATATCTGCGCCTCTTGATCTCTTTTATTGTTTTTTGTTTTGTTTTCGTATTTTTTGTTTGCTACCAACGATAACAGGTTCTTACTGGCAACGTCGTAGCTTATGAATAGGACCCGTTTTTCAAATGTTTTTGTTTTGTTTTGTTATGGCGTTTTTGTTTACTCCATGTGCTTCTTCGTTATTTGAATTCGGCTTTTTTTTGTATAATCGCGAAAAACTTTTAGATTATTTACATAGAGGCGCATAAACTAATCAAGAAACCTATAAAAGTAAGTATTGTTTGTTATTAGGTTAGGTTTTTCTGCCAGTAAAAAGCTGTTGGTGGAAAAAAACAGTAAATTCAAGGGGACTGCTCGTGGGGGAGATATCACTGCGGGGGTACCACTCTGCGATGATTCTGAGTTTCAATCAATTGTGGGGGGTCTGGGGGCTGCGCCCCCCAGTATATACTCATATACAAAAAAAATATAACGCCGTAATTGTTCACATCTGACGCTACCGTCTGACGTCATAAGACATATATTGTAGCCTATAAACAGCGCCACCTACCATGCACCCCGAAACTGAAGTGTTACCCGAAACTGAAATTAAGATATTACATTCATTAAATATACCAGTCAAAATTTAAGTAAACATTACGATCAGTGGCGCGAACAATGGGACGTAAATTATTTCGTCCGCGTTCCAATATGTTTCACCTTTTTGAAGTAAATTCAAGGGGACTACTCGTGGGTGGTTTAAGCATTGCGGGGGGACCCCCCTACAATGATCCTAGGTTTCAATCAATTGGGGGGTCTGGGGGGCATAGCTCCCCAGTATATAATCAAAATTGTTTATAGATTAATTTTTTAACGTCTTTATTTAACCAAACGCGCATGAATATGAATTCGCGGGTGAACGAAACATACACGCCCCCAAAATACACTTTTTCGGGCGCGCCGCTGATCTTCAGGTTTACCAAAATTTATATTGGAAACTCTTGATTTTACTTTAAGGGATTTCTTATACTTTGCTTGAGTAATGTTTGATTGAGCTAATATTTCTCTATATTTTTATTGACCTCAATATTTAACCATTTTATTAACTGTTTTTGTCGTTCCAAAAGAGATGGGACACTCGTTTGAGGCCCCTCTGTAATCGGGTCCCGAAGTAACTTTTAAATTTGTGCCCCCTCGAATCTCCCCATTAGCTACGCCACTGCCTATGGCACACCTCAAAACCACTTGCAGGACATACATTGGGGAAAGGGGTAATAAAAAGGGATGTTGTGATTAGCTGTGTGATGACTTGTATGGAGGAGCTGTCTGCCCGCAAGTCTTAAACTCGAGCCACTGGCAGAATGGCGGCTGCTCCCTGCGAGCTGATTTCTTCTTTGTTTGCGTCATCTCTGAGAATCGAACCTTGTACTTGGAATTGCTGTACAGAGATAAACCTGTACATGGCAAATATACCTAGATACACTAAAACCTGCACATGTTATGAATGTATGTACATATATAGAAAGGTAGATGGCAAAATGTACATACATACAAAACTGAATATGCCTTGAAAGAGCATACATAAAACAATGTACATTGCATGACTGTACCTGCATAAATCTTGCACAAAACATAAATCTGAATACATAAAACTACATATCCTGAATTTACACACATAAAACAGGCACATGGCAAGAATGTCCATATATAAAACCTGTACATGGCTTTAATATACATACATAAAATCCTGTACATGATATGAATGGACATGCACAAACCTATACATGACAAGAATGTGCATACTTGGAACGTGTAAATCGGATGAATGTAAATAAATATATTCATGTCCATAACATGAATGGATATACATACAAAACCTGCATATATCATAAATGTGTATACATAAAACATGTATATGCCAATAAGGCACATACATAGAATCCTATACATGATTTGAATGCACAAACTAAAATCCTGTATATAATATAAACGTACATACCCCCAAACTGTAAATAGCATGGATGCACATACTTAAAGCCTGTATGTGGCTGAATTTATATGCATAAAACCCTGTAAATGGCATCAACATGAATACATACCTACAAACTCATGGAATTCAAAGGAATAGAGACAACCTGACCTTCATTCTAATCTCAACTTATAATGAGAAAAAGAATTAGAAATGACGAAATAAAGCTTAGAGAAAGAACGCATTCATTGGATTATTATATGAAGGAGTACGGATATTTCATTCACTTGATCTCAGGCAGATGCCTACGGAGGCGTCTCAGAGCCTCATTAGCTTCCAAGTCGCCTGCATCACAGCCCCTATTGCCGTCGAACCATTTCGTACGTATAATACATGAGGGGCCACTATATCATTCAACATGTAACTGATAACGTGTATATATGTATATATTTATTTATTTATATATATATATATATATATATATATATATATATATATATATATATATATATATATATATATATATATATATATATATATATATACGGTTTGTTAAGAAGGTAAGGCTATGGCTAACTAAGATTTTCATCATGCCTTCTGAAGGAGGTCTTGATGAAGAGCTTAGTTAGCCATAACACTGCCTTATTAACCGCAAAATTGCAATTGCGTTATTACAAATATAATTCTCGAAAGCAGGGATAACAATTTAAAAGGCTGATTGTTAACAATCCTTTTAGATTGCTTAGAAAAGCTGGGTTATACGTTCTCCTCTCGTGATTGTAAGAAGAGCTCCTTCCGAAGGTTTTATGAACAGTTTAGTTAGCCATAAGGTTGTCTTCTTAATCGCATAATTACAATTACGTTATTTCAAATATAATTATATATATATATATATATATATATATATATATATATATATATATATATATATATATATATATATATGTAATTAGGTAAAATGCGATGTTGTATGCAGGTTGTATACAAGTTAATAAACTTGTAAGAAATATAAAGAAAATACAAGTTAAAATTAATAACGCTGCGACAGCTGTGGACTTCAATAGAACATATATATATGTGAGGGTATGAAACATACATACTCGCATGCCGCCAGACCATTTGTGGGAACGAAAGAAATTTGTCGTTTGAGTTGACCTTCGTCTCTTCTCTCTTCCCCCACACCCTTTCCCTAACTGGCACCAGGAAGTCTGATGAAAGAAGGCCTATCTCACAGCGAAGCCTAAATTCTATTTGCCTTCTTTATGATACCATGGAGATTGTCCAGAATGCGCTGCGATAAGCGAATTGTCGTGAATGGAATCTCTCTCTCGATTTTCCACAATTCGCGATATAAATAACATCGCCGTCCACCCCTCTAGAGCAGTGTCCCAAACCTACTTGCGTAATCCTCACGTTGAACGAGAGTCGTTGCCGTAACGTATCGACTACCAACGCGCCGTCGAGTCAACCTGGTCGCTGTCTCAAGTGTTCCTGGAAGTAAATCCCGCCCCGCTTTGCGGGGCGGGAAAAGGAACATCCAAATAGTTACTGGAAGTTACTATTTGTTAGTGTCACATCCAGTTAGGAGTGAACAAACCGGAACTGCAGCCAGCAGCCCCGAACCCGTCGTCTTATCCCCCCTCTCCCCGAGAACTCGTGTTAACGCCCCCCGAACCACCCCATCTGGACCTGAGTAGTCGTCTCTTCAATCCATTACAATTAATGGTAATCTGTAAACCCAGCGTCCCTCTATTCGTAAATTACCTATTTAATTAACAGTGATTGATACTCCTATTGAGTCATTATAAATCTAGACGTTTAATGTCAGTGTTTAATATTTAATCCTTAATTTGCCTGTTTAACTATTGCTAATTTGTATATTTGTGTAAAGTAAAGTTTATTTTTTGTACGTGTGTTTATTTGTGGCTCCTCCTTTTTGACGTACCCTTGTCAAGACTTTAATTAAGTATCCCTTTGGCTAATTTATTCAACCTGTATTATGCACTCTTAGAATTCAACAATCACAAACCTCCCCCCAGTAACAAGTGGGACTTTTATAGTGAGACACCTGGCTACGGCACAACCCGCCTGTAACCAGCTTCCGCACGTTCAGTAGGAATTAAAGCCTATATATATATATATATATATATATATATATATATATATATATATATATATATATATATAAGAGAAATTAGACGTGAATGAGCACATGGAGCAAGAAATCAGAGTTTTAAAGGTAGGAAGAAAGGAAAGAAGTCAATGATCAAGGAAAGCAAAGGACGGCTCAATTAAGGCAATCCGTGCACTGAGAATGATAGAAAAAAGGAACATAAAGAGTCACCATAGAGATGGAAGGGAGTAACCATATAAGGATTGTAAAATATTGAAGTTTTTTATATTTTCTATATAAAACCGGTTGTCTCGATTGTGTAGTGAATCAACATTAGAATACCATTCACTCACTCACAAATTTTTCGTTTCTCATCTCATTATTTCATTTTTTTTTTACCATTTATCTTTTTAAAATAATCTTATTGGCAATATGGATAGAATATTTTGGAAGGGGTCACCTGAAGTATGTATAGATTGTACTGAAACATTAATAATACAAGAGGTATGAAAACCACCTATTAAGGACGTGCGTGGGAGTTTTTTCAATGTATTGCTTTCACTTTTAATTGTTTGTCAGTCATATGCTGAACAAAAACGTGGTGGCCTCGAGAAACAGTCAACTAATTTCCTGATATTTCAGCAGTTTTTCAGCGAGAACAGCTACGTCACGTGAATAGGAGCCTCTTGGCCACAAGCAAAGCTTACCTATTCATGACGATGGCAATCTTCATCATTCTGACCCCTCCAGCCAAGCAGCAAATATATTGGAATGTGTTTCCATCAGTCACATGAGGAAAGACAAGGAGGCTGAACTTGATAGTACTGAAATCGCAAAGCATTTACTTACAATACGGTATGAGTACAATTTATAGTTACTGTATTACTCTAGATTGGTCTTAAAAGTTTAGAAGTGGATTACCTAGTAAAATTCTTGCCAAGGTATAACTCGGTTTCTCCATAATCTCTCCAAAAAGATTTGAAAGAGAAAGGATTTTGAAACGTTGCTGAAATTAGTCACTATTTAATCGATTGTGAAGAAGAGATCAAGGAAGGCCAATTTAAACTCTGTCCTTTTGCTCGCGTAGTTTTTACGAGTCCACAGAAGGTTCATGAATGCAGTAACTGGGAATGGAACACAAGGATTCCATGTAGACTCTCCAGACGAGAAATTGAGGGTATTGCGTGCTTCATAAATGCATACTCATGAAAGTCCAACACCCTCCACCTACAAACTGGAACATGGTGTGATTATGAAGCTTTCTTCTCATCTGGATTCAGTAAAGATGGAACTCATTCTTTCTACCCTCTTTTCTTTGTCTTAATTTCTCACTGAATACTCTCTCGCCACAGAGAAGTTTAAGGTTCGTATATCTGAGTCCGAAATTATGTATACGAACTATTACCGGATGAATTTAAATTTTCGCCTCCCAGTCACTGCTTTAAGGATGACGTGTTATGTTGCAACACTAGTCGTCACCCTTATTTTTGTCTGGTTATTAATATTTTTCCCTATTTTTAATTCACACTCTACGTCTTTCAATACCGAATTTTATCCCCCCCCCCATGGACTGCCATCAGTTTCTCCCGTGAGGGTCTTCTGTTCGAAGAGGTCCCTGCGTCTCCTCCGAGCTAGGCCTGGAAGGCATATTCCTTCAATGGAATTGCCGTGGACTCCGGGCCAACTGGGAGGAGCTGCGGAAGCTCGTCTCGTCCCGTTACCCGTTAGCTATTTTTTTTGCAGGAGACCATGCTAGGCGTGTGCCGCCACCCCGCCCTCCCGGGGTATAAGGGTTTTGTGACCCCACCACCACGAGATGGGGGCCAAGCTGGGGGGTGCGCGGTTTACACCAGGCATGATGTCTCCGTTCTTCTTTTCACTTTAGATACCTCCTTTCAGGCACTAACTGCGCAGCTTCACCTAGATAGGAGGTATACTATCATTTCTGCGTACATTCCACCGTCAGCTGACTTCGACGCGGGGGACTTCCACCGCGTCGTGGCACGGTTGCCGGGGCTCTTTCTCTTGCTTGGAGATCTGAACATAAGACATCCTCTTTGAGCAGATTACTCAATAAATCCCAGGGGACAAGTACTTGCCGATCTGATCGAAAAGCTTGAGATAGGTCTCCTAAATGTGGATGAGTTTACGCATCACTTCCCGAGAACTGCTTCATTTTCTTGCCTTGATCTATCTTTGTGCTCTTCGGATGCACAGCCTGATTTTGATTGGGGGGGAGGCGATGATCTTCATGGTAGTAATCACTTACCCATTTAAATATCATTTTCAGGGCAACTGCCACATGAGAGCCCTCCTCGGTGGTGCTTGGCGCGGGCGCGGTGGCCTGCATTTCAGGAAATGACTGAATTCTCTATCTCAGTCGAAGAGTTTAGGTCAGTAGATGAGGCCGTTGAGTTCTTCTCTGGTAACCTCATCGACGCGGGCCTGACTACTATTCCCAGAATGTCTGGCCGTTTTTGCACGCCGACCACTCCCGTGGTTGTCAGCCGAGTGTAAGACGGCCCTCAAACAGAAGCGTTATGCCTATATGCGCTATAAGCGCCGCCAAAACGAAAACACTGTCGGTGAATTTCGTCGGGCTAGGGCTAAGTTCCATTATATTTCGAAGCACACCCACCTCTTTTCTTGGCGGGCATACGTGTCTTCACTTAACGGGTAGGCCCCTCTATCAGAGGTCCCATTCTCCAGGAGAATGGGCTTGCAATCCGTGGCGGAATCCTTCCCAACCGTCTTCTCCGCATTCTCTAGCCAGGATGCTGCTCCACCAGCATTCAATACACCTCGTGATGTCGCGGAAGGCCGCCGACTGGACTTGACCTCCAGAGGCGGAGAACCCTTCAACGACAGGTTTATTTTGAGTGAGTTGCGTTCCACTCTTGCTTCCTGCGCGGACACCACCAATGGTCCGGACGATGTCCCGTACGCCATGCTTCGGCACCTGGGTGAGCGAGGCATGGCCTTTCTCTTAGATTTGTTTAACAGGATCTGGACAAAAGGTATCCTCACAGATTCCTGGCGAATCGCTTCTATGCTCGCCTTTCGCAAACCGGAGAGAGATCACTCTACTCCGGCCGGTTTCCGCCCAATCTCTTTAACCTCTTGAGTGTGCAAGTTGATAGAGAAATTTGTAAATGTTAGATTAGCCTTTTTTCTGGAGAGTGGAGGCCATCTGTCATCTGCACAGTGCGGCTTCCTCAAATTCCACTCCACGTCGGATGCTCTGCTCCGACTGGAAAATGCCCTCTGCGAGGCCTTCCTTCGTAGACAGCACTACCTCCCCACGGTATTTTTCGATCTGGAAAAGGTCTATTACACCGCATGGCGATACGGTATCATAGAGACTCTCCACAAGATGGGAGCGAAGGGACGCCTCCCAATGTTTTCATCTGAATGTTTGCGAGATCGTCGATTCCGCGTACGGGAGGAGGGGGAAGCCCTCTCCGGCCCAATGGACAGGAAGAGGGTGTCCCGCACAGAATGTCCTCATTGTCACACTCTTTGCCCTGAGCATTAACGGCATTACCTTGGTGCTGCCGAAAGATGTTCTCGCTACGCTCTATGTGGACAAACTTTCGATCTCTTTTGGCGCGGCTCAGATGCCAACTCTGGGGCGTCGACTCCAACAGCCATTGAACCGCGTCTCTCGTTATGCTGAAGAGCACAGGTTTCGGTTTTCTTTGGCCAAGAATAAGGTGGTGCACTTCTGTTGCCATCCACGGCTCCACTCCGACCCAGATTTGTTTCTTAATGGGGTGCGCCTGGAAGTATTTGAATCGCACCGTTTCCTTGGTCTTGTATTTGAACGATGCCTCACCTGGGAGGCTCATATTCGCAGCCTTAGGGTCTCTTATACCCGCGCCATATATATTCTCTGCTCCGTGACGTTCAGTGCTTGGGATGCTGATAGGGCTACTGCCTTACTTTTTTATCGATCCTTTGTTCGTTCGAAGCTCGACTACGGATGCGAATTTTATGCATCCGCAGCCAAGCGTTTTTTTCGGAAGGTGGACTCTATCCACCACCATGGCCTTCGCCTGGCGACCGGTGCCTTCTGCACTTCCCCCATTTAGAGCCTACTAGTCGATGCTGGGGAGATGCCACTCGATTTACGCCGCGTGCAGTGCATCACTCGCCTGTACGCGCGAGCCCGGCGCCTCCCTTAGTCGCCAACAGCTCTCACTGCATCTGCAGATGACTTCTATTGTGCCTATGCCACCGAGAGACGCCAGTTATACCTTAAGCCCTTTGGATTTAGGGCCAGAAAACTCCTTTGAGAGCTAGGTATAGCTCTCTGGCCGGTGGCAACCCTGGTTCTGCCCAGGACGCCACCCTGGAGGGTACCACACCACGCCTCTGCTCCCAAAGCTTGTACAGCGCCAGGAGTATTGCGTTCGACCTTTTTGGAGCACACCTCGTGTCACGCTGGAACCGTGCCACTCTATACGGATGACTCCAAGCCCGAAGAGGAAGTCGGCTTTCACGCCGTATTCCTTCTGTTTGAAGTCAGCAGGGCTCTGCCAGGCGCTGCGTCTGTCTTCACGGCCGAGCTGGTGGCAATACACCATTCGGTTCGGGAAATTACGCGACGTGACTGGTTTGGGGATCGGATTGTGATCTATATGAATTCACAAAGCGCCCTGAGTGCTCTCAAGGCATTGAAATCTCCACATCCCCTGGTTCGCGATATCCGTGACGCCACGGTTTTGGCAAGTCAGGTGGATGTCGAGATTATCTTATGCTGTGTTCCTGGATATGTAGAAATTGCGGGGAATGAGCGCACCGATGAGGGCGCCAAAGAGTCCGCAATGACCGGGCCACTGGACCAGTGTTTCGCTCTTCCTCACACCGACTACATGGCAGGAACACGGGCAGCTCTTCGGACTGATTGGCAAAGAAAATGGGAGATGGTCCAGGGGAACTTAAAGTTGCGTGCGATTGCGCCGCAACGGTTCCCATGGACCTATCCCCCAATGCCGCGACGGATTCAGGTCACTTTTTTTCGTCTCCGGATCGGGCACACTCGTGTGACGCATCGCCATTTGATAGAGCGCTCGCTTGCGCCATATTGTGACGACTGCGTCGTCTTCCCAGACTGTCCGGCACATTCTTGTCGACTGTTCCAGTCTGGGTGATCTTTGCGCACGTTACTTGTCCCGGTACCGAGATGGGCTGGGTCGCTACCGCCTGTCGTTTGTACTCGGGATGAGTGCGTGCACAGTGACTGGTGGACTTTTAGACTTTTGGGGGCAAGCTGGCCTTCTCCCTTTTATTTAACTAGGTTTTTTTTTTTTTTGTTGTTTTCTTTGTAGATCGCACGCTCCTGCACCAGGGGGAGGGAGACCTCCCCCAAACGCCGGAGCTTGCTTCTCAATTGTTTTCATCTTCCCTTTTTATTGTTGTTTTGTTTTCGTATTCTTATTTTAAAGTAGCCCAGAGCTAGGCTGTGTGATTGTGGCGACTTATGCCCAAGTGGGCAGTCGCCAGATAGCCTTCCCCTCCCCCAAAAAATGCCAACAGTTTCTATTTGCGGAAGTAAACAATCGTTGTCAAAAAATCCTAACTCTCTCTTTGCACAAAGATACGTTATCGGGGTCACTTTAGCAAAGAATTGAACTAAGAAAAGCTACTGGATTGGACTGTTATACGTGTACCTAAAAACAAGGTTGCTTTAAGATATTCAACGTACTCTCAATGAAAATATAAAGCGATGATTAAGATAACATTAACTTAAACAAATCTATGACTGTAATTATGGATAAGGAAGGCATCAAAAAGTCCTTCTAAATTCAACTGTAACCTTTTCCCCACAAATTCAGGTCGACTTACATCAAAGTAACTACACAATACACAACTTCTCCCAACTCTTTTTTCTATTAAACACAAGACCATCGGTTACTTTTCGAGGTCCATAGCCTTTCATGCTTATGGGAGCCTATGTGTTGTAGCATCTCGTCTAGCCAATGTTCAGTTCTGCGTAGAAAATTTGACCACATCGCGTAACAAACCTCATTAATATTGATTGATTGATTAACCTTTTATGTTGTCCCGAATCCCTGTGGGGACAGGAACACTTACGTTTGTTCTCTTCCCAAGTAGATTCTAATCCAATCTTCTCACACACCGGTAGATTGAGAACTCTTTTAGTTGCAACCTCGTTACACTTTTCATTCCTTATATACCCTCTGCCCAATCGTTCATTATTCCACCTAACGATCTAACCCAAAACATTAAATTTCAACTTATCATTTTTTACTCTTCGCAATCGCGATTTTTCTTTCTTCCATACCAGAGTTCCACTCAATTACACTACTCTTGGTACCAGCATACTCTCAGATAACTTTCAAACACATTCCATACTACAGGCCTCATCCTTGAATAACGTCCGTCTGGCCTCTGAGCCTTTGTAACATTCGATACCCTGTCGCAATCTCTCTCATCCGTTCCACTTAAAACATTGCACTTGTTTAAGGGCCCAACGCAGACTAATATCACACCCTACCAAGCATTACCTGAAAACACCACCTCCATACTCTTATCTTCGTTTGATTTTACCACCCTCCCCATACGTACAAACACGGTCAAGGCTTCAATTGATCTTCCGAAACCCCTCTCACTCTCACCCACTAACACCAAGTCTTTAACATATACTAAGCACACAATCCTCGACGTTCATCATCAATGGCACCTTTTAGCACTCCAGTGACATCACACATTCTTGCCTCACGGTGCACCCTCGTAGATCAAAACACTTACTCCCGCCAGCTTTGACGAGAGCGCCTGCTTTACCTCCAAATGCAAATACATTTCACACCAACCATACAGTTCACACTTACTCCATACATTCTCAGACCCTGCCATAACTATTCACCGTCAACACAATATTACCCTTTTTTCAGATATATAAGCCCAACATACACCTTATATCTCGTTGTTTTGCTTTCTCACCCACCCACACGCACGCACACACACACACTGCCTGCTCTAGATCCATTAACACGAAAAAATCACCGATGGAATAAGAAGCAAATACACAAATTCTGGAATGATAGTAAAAATGATAGGGGGATAGACTGGTCTGGCGAGAAATTGCACCCCCAATGAGATATGTTGTGAGTGAACAATTGCTTTGCTTCATTCGAGTGCCCGTCTCAACTATCAACCAACTTCAATGCTTGTCTATGATATTTATAACGAGATAGCTACTAAGGTTACTCTTTCAACACTCCCGTTTTGGAAATCGCCATATATAAAAGCATGGGCAGAAAGATTATTAATAACTATTATAATAATAACGTTAATCTTAATCGTGAAAATAATATATTAATAATAATAACAATAATAATTCATTAATTTAATGTATTTATTTAACATTCGTGGTGGAATTTTCATGGGTCCAGCTAGTTTTTGTGGTTACAATAGGAATATTTTACCAATAAGTAGGAGCAGCAATTTCTGTAAGAAAGGTGATGGAATTATTTAATCAACTTGAACGAGATTTACCTTAGTTAGTGAAAAAGGAATCTAAATATATGGTATATCCGCTTTGTATTGATACCATAGCTTCCAGACGATCCAAGGAAGAAGGCTTGGTGGAGGTTTCTTTGTCCATATTTATCCTTGCTTCTTTCAAGGTTACTCTGACCTAGGCCAGGTTGTTTAAGGGCGTTTTGTGGACGTAATCCACGATGAAAACCGAAAAAAATAGACCAAATGACTAGAGCCTGCCGTGAATTGCCTGAGAACTATAAATCCTGTTCCTAGTAAGGAAAGACACTGGTAACCAATCGAGTCAGTACGAAGGTTCGAGCATCATCCTCGTTTATTCAAAGCTCGAAATTCGTCATTCAAGGATTTTCCTCTATCCGAGCTTGGGTGAAGGCACGATGATGCAGGATTCCGTCTGACTTGATGCTCGCTCATGTTGTACTTTCTGGTGTCGACACTGGCATTCTCTCAGTGGAGTAACTAGAATTTGGTCCTGGTATGAACGTTACTGTATACTCCGTATGTTTCCATTAGGCAGTTGCAGCTCATTTTCAACACCATACATTCTCGTCATCAATGCTGTATTTGAAACAATACATAAATTCATAAATCAGTCGCTGTAAGAAGTCTATTAACTCTAATTTTGAGGTTTGTTTCTATACAAATCTTCGAGCTTTGTTTCTATACAAATCTTTGAGGTTTGTTTCTATAAAAATCTTTAATGTTTGTTTCTATAGAAATCTTTGAGGTTTGTTTCTATACAAATAATTGATGTTTCTTTCTATTCAGATCTTTGATGTTTGTTTCTATAAAAATCTTTGAGGTTTGTTTCTATACAAATCTTGGAGGTTTGATTCTATACAAATCATTGAGGTTTGTTTTTATACAAATCTTTGATGTTTGTTTCTATACAAATCTTTGATGTTTGTTTCTATACAAATCTTTAAGGTTTGTTTTTATACAAATCTTTAAGGTTTGTTTTTATACAAATCTTTGAGGTTTGTTTCTATAAAAATCTTTAATGTTTGTTTCTAGAGAAATCTTTGAGGTTTGTTTCTATACAAATAATTGATGTTTGTGTCTATTCAGGTCTTTGATGTTTGTTTCTATAAAAAATCTTCTAGGTTTGCTTCTATACAAATCTTTGAGGTTTGTTTCTATAAAAATCTTTCATGTTTGATTTATACAAATCTTTGATGTTTACTTCTATACAAATCTTTAAGGTTTGTTTTTATAAAAATCTTTGAGATTTGTTTTTATACAAATCTTTGAGGTTTGTTTCTATACAAATCTTTGAGGTTTTTCTATAAAAAGCTTTGAGGTTTATTTTTATACAAATTTGTGAGGTTGTGCCTATATAAATATTTGAGATTTGTTTCTATACACATCTTTGAGGTTTGTTTCTATAAAAATCTTTGAGGCAGGTTTCTATACAAATCTTTGAGTTTTGTTTTTATGCATATCTCTGAGGTTTGTTTCTATACAAATCTTTGAGGTTTGTTTCTATAAAAATCTTTGAGTTTTGTTTCTATACAAATCTTTGATGTTTGTTTTTATACACATCTTTAGGGTTTGTTTCTATACAAATCTTTGAGGTTTGTTTCTATATAAATATTTGAGGTTTGTTTCTATATAAATCTTTGAGGTTTGTTTCTATACAAATCTTTGAGGTTTGTTTTTATGCAAATCT
The DNA here is from genome assembly GCA_963969495.1 of Ceratothoa steindachneri. Lineage (NCBI taxonomy): Eukaryota > Metazoa > Arthropoda > Malacostraca > Isopoda > Cymothoidae > Ceratothoa > Ceratothoa steindachneri. The sequence continues at coordinate 39,616,900 of OZ018335.1, forward strand.
TTGAGGTTTGTTTCTATACAAATCTTTGAAGTTTGTTTCTATACAAATCTTTGCGTTTTGTTTCTATACAAATCTTTGAGGTTTGTTTCTATGAAAATCTAGCCCGAATCTCAGAGACATTCAGTTTAAAAGTAATTCATCTCCACGAACAATTTCTTTTACTCATGGCCATATCAACAAACACAAGGTTAACCCAGTCCTGCGCATTAAAATAACCCTATGAAATTATTATTCTACCTAAGAATATTCCTATTTTGCCTTCCGCGTAGCCAAGTGGTCTAAGGGACTGTTTGCTTGAGATCAAAGCGGTTGCTCGCTGCCTCAGTGTGCACGGTTCGAATCCCTGTACGGAATTTATGCGAATTAGGAAAATAACATTTCCGAAGAAAAATTATTCTGTTTTTCTGTTTCTTGCAGTTTGCTTGATATATATATATATATATATATATATATATATATATATATATATCACCCAACTACTAATTACGCTTTTACACAAATTAAATATATATTAGTGGTTTCTGAAGGGCGCCTTTTCGATAATTTTATCAAGTATTTTCTTCTGACTTACTCTCACCCTGACTCCTTGAGTCGTTTTCGAATAAGAGTACATGTCTGACTAGTTGGAGCAAGAGCATATCTGTGGAAGAAAGAATGAGTCAGACATGTACTCTTATTCCAAAACGACTCAAAGAGTCAGGGTGAGAGTAAGTCAGAAGATAATACTTGATAAAATTATCGAAAAGGCGCCCTTCAGAAACCTCTTATATATATTTAATTTGTGTAAAGGCGTAATTAGTAGTTGGGTGATATATCGAACGCAACCTTAGGGCAGTTGACACTAAGGGCCATCTCAGTGAGCAGAGTGGAACGAGGGATAGGTCGAAGTCGACTCCTATAATGACATGAGGCGCACCCTACCCATATATTCCCGAGCTTTTCTGACGCAGGACATAAGAGACGGGATCGAAAGACGGCACCCAATCTCTAATTTATATATACCTGAGCAGCGCAAGAACGACGTACTGCGGTTGAAAGGGAGCAAGCAGTATATATGCGACCACGCAAAACCGGTGTTCCAAATAACATTGCACGCACATATGCAATCGAATCCAGGATTTGAAATCACAACCTCATGCACACTACCATACTCGATCCTCCATATATGACTATGCGCGTGTGTGTGCAATGTGTGTGTGAAAATCTGTTTATTATAAATAAGGAGAAACGTCGGTTAGGGCGGGCCGTATTAAGCTTGTAGCGTAGGCCGAAGCTATAGGATGCGCCGGGCAAGCCCTTGTCTGATCTTAATTTATATTTGTCTTGTTTTTCCTCTGTTATAACCCCACCCCCCTCTCTCTCTCACACACACACAATCTCTTTCTCTCATACACACACACACAATATATTGTTTTTCCTGTTATACCCCAATCCTCTCTCTTTTCTCTCTTAAACACGCTCTTTCTCTCATTATTTCTTAATATATATATGTATATATATATATATATATATATATATATATATATATATATATATATATATATATATATATATATATATATATCTCTCTCTCTCTCTCTATATATATATATATATATATATATATATATATATATATATATATATATATATATATATATATATATATTTTCACACCTGTGTATGCATGTTTTTGAGACTGTGACAATTAGTTGCTACATCTCTTTCTTTAGAGCTTTGATAATGATAATGATTAAACTCCTGTATATGATTGCTATGGCGCGATCCCGTAACAGTGGATGGAAAAGCTCCTCAATCTTCCCTTTCGTTTCAGTTCCAAACTGAAAAACTTGGTCGCAACTCCGTTTGTCAACCTCGCTGCAGATTTATTGCAAAATAACAAAAAACATTTGCATTGTCTCCAAATATAATCTTGAGGGACAAGGAGCAATAATGACTGGAAATGAAACCTAGGTCTCTGCCAGCTTGTGTTGATTTGGATTATCTCTGCTGATTATTCATTGAGTGAAGCCAAGATTTTCTTCTTTGACTTCCATTTTTCCCCTCTTTGAGTGGTGCGAAGACTTGACGACGTCTTGTTCGGTCAGGAAGAGCTTACCGCTTTTAGCGCTCGCTTCAACGGAAGAGCAAAATTAGAATCGAAATCACGATATTTAATAAAGACCAAAATGTTTGCTCCATTGATGTATTTATGGAGAATCGTGTCCTAGATTCTATAAATCACCTGATTATTTTATTTGATGTTCTTGTAAAAGCTAATGGGAAACATATTTCTGGCTTTTCGAGAGAACTTGCTAGCTAATAGAGGATGAAATAATTGCTAATTGATTTGTTTATTCGTTTCGGGGGGTATTAATATTTTATTTTTGATTGAAAATCTCTAATTTTAATATATATATATATATATATATATATATATATATATATATATATATATATATATATATATATATATATATGTATATATATATATATATATATATATATATATATATATATTAATCAGCGACTCATAAAGTAATTAAAAGAAATAGGTAGATTTGTCGCTTTAATATAGGCTTGAAGAGGAGACGTTTGTGACTGTCTAGAAAGCTCGCTGTTTGTTTTATTTCCTTTGTTGGTTGCTGAATTCTTTTCCTCTCTCTTTATATATATATATATATATATATATATATATATATATATATATATATATATATATATATATATATATATATCCCATGTGAGTACATGACTTTGAACAAGGAAGATAGGGGCAGGCAATATGCGGGGGGGTCGTGAGGGATCAAAGCATGCAGACGACTTTTCCAAAACAAAGAAAGTGTCAGGGATCAAGTTCGTCTCAGACAGTATTTGGAAGTGTCTGTATCCATTGGATAACTTCTTAAAGATCTGATGACCTATAAAAATACTTTACAGATGTGTTTAGTTACAAAGCAGCGATTAACTGTCGCCAATCTTTGGAAAAGTGAATTTAAACAGTAGCAAAAAATACCTAAATAAGGGAAATTAAATGAATTGGGAAGAACAGGTGCTTAACAAAATCGATAACATGATGAATGGAAGGAGAGAGAGAAATTTGTAGTACAAATGAATTGTGTATTTTGAATGAGGAATTTCCAGGAAGTCGAAGAGGCAGAAGCTTAATTATTTACACGAGAAAAGATATTCCCTTTAGGAACAACTCAACCAACACCATCACCTCCTTCTTCCCACAAAAAAAAGCTGGAAATCCACCCCGTCAACCATTCATCATCGAAACGGATTATACTTTCCGCCTCGTCCCACCAAACAATGACCCGGAGAAGGACTGACTCGCATCACAACAACACTTTGGTGCGGGCGAATTAAATGTCAACGACTCTGCTTGGCTCGGGTCCAACGCCACAGAGAGTACGGCAAAAGCATCACAGGGCACTACAACAACTCATTCCATTCACACCCGAAACCACCTTTATGCCTACATACCTAAGTACATGATACTTCTTCCGACATAATATTTTGGTCAGCAAATTTAGACAAAAAAAAAAACTGTCAAACTCACAATGCACTATTTTAGTTAAAAAATATAAAATTAATAAATTATCTAAGAGGCTTAAATTCACAGATTAAATGCTAATCCATTGAAAGAATAAAATTATTAATGCCACATCATAAAGTCACAAATGATTGTACTAAATAATAGTAGTAAAAAATATATATATTAAAAAGTTCAGATACAAAAAAATCTGAGAGGGGGGAAACGTTCCCCCTCAGTTTCCTATGACATGACGTTTGTGCCTAACACATACACGAAAACACAAATATTTCTCTGTGGCCAATGTCAACTTCCTATGCACAGTGTATTAGCTTTTTGCCAATATACCACAGCAAGCAACACTTACTGAGAGGAAACAGGAGAAAATAAAACCAAAGGATCTCTCCATAGATCAGACAACTCACTAAAACGAGAAACAACCTACGAACAGGGAAGAAAAATAATAAAAACCCAGCATTAAATATCAAGGAACTTGATCTAAATCAACGGAAACGCCACTAACAAGTTTTGGGGATATACGGAACTAAAAAAACAGGCAGCAAAAATATCTAAAAAACGACCACAAACTCGCTAATTGAAACCAAACCAAGAAGGTGCCATGTAATCGATATGAACGCGAAAAGGCATAAATTCATTAAACAAAAAACACGTTCATATACATCTTGGCTCAAGAATGCGAACAAAAACAAACCAAACTCTCATTCCCTACAGATGACTAGTACCCGACTTCCTCTAACGTTATCCTGAATAAAGGACGAATCTCTCCTTTAAGGACTAGGCATAAATCATTCAAAAGAAGCTACTAATTATTTTGAACAACCGAAGGAGTTACATTTTTAGGTGACAATTCCAGATGAAGTTACCAGAATGGAAAAGTTTACATGCAATTTGAGAAGTAAAGGTGTAAAACAGTGGTTTTTAACCTTTTATGATAGTGGCACCCCAATTGCTATCTAGAAGCAGCCGTGGCACCCCACTAAAATAAAATACGTATAAATAATTAATTACGTAGAAAGCACTTCAAAGTTAACCACGATTGACATTTAACCAAATTTAATCGAAAAAGACAAACAAATTGAAAATAAATACATTTTTCGTTTAAAAGTTTAATGGGGAATTTGAGCTTGATGAGATCCCATAATTCTTTAATAGTGGGACGTATAGTTGAGAAAGCAACTCTCATTTCTTTATTCACTATCTTCAATCTTTCTCTTTGTTTTTATTTTGCACAATGCAGAGAAGCTAGTTTCAAAATATTCTCGACTGTCGTTAGATTTTTAGAATTGTTTGAAATACATTTTTCTTTTTTTGAAATTTATACATTTCAAAAATGATTTTTTGTTTGTTCCTGCGCCACCCTTAGTTGGGTCTCGCGGCACACCCCGTTTGAAAACAAAAAAAAACACGTGCTTCACCGGCACAATGCAAAGTTCAATAAAGTGTGCAGAAAGATTAATGACAAAGAAGTCTCATTAGTCAGCTGTGAATTTGACAATTTTCAAACAAATGTCAAAAAATGCAGCTAGTGTATTTAATGATGGTCCCAAGTTGCCATACATAGATGAGATTGATTTTTACTCCAAAGAAAAAAAATAGCATTAATACTCCAAAATTACATGAAAAGATCAAAATGTGTTTCTTCAAAACAGGCCAAGTGAATAAACGGAATCGTCTCGAGATGCTTTTGAATCCCCTTTTATCATATTTTGAGGCATTTGGCACAGATAACAACCCACCCGAACATCTCACTTAACTCCATCGCCACGACTGCGAGATTTTCGAAATGACAGCAAAGGCAAAGGATTAATGGTTAAGGCATTTGTATTATTGAACCTTAAGGAGAAAACATCCCAACATTTTGGTGACGGGGTAATATTGGATAAACTGAGTAAGAAGCATGGAGAGGCACATTCTTAGAGCAGTAAATCAAGAGAAATATCATAGTTCACCGGATAGTAGCCCAATGTAGTACAGCCGTGGAATTTACTGTGGTGGAAGCTGGTTGAATATTGCGAAGTAGCATGATTAAACTTATGAAGCTCATATGTATCTGAAATTCCAACTTTATTAACCTTACTTAACTTCAAAATGGGCCAAGCTAAACCACCAACCATTTTGATCAAATTCTATAAGACTCTCCTGTCCGTTAGTCAAGAGGCTAACACCCATTATGCAGCTAAGGAAGTAAACATACGGATATCATTTCTATTACAGGACGTTCTGTTTTGTAAAGCAATTGCACCCCTCGTCCCCTGCCCCAAGCAATCAAACATCTGTGTATGGAATGAAAGATTTAAAGTTTGACAGGGGGGGATGAAGAGTCATTGAAATATTAAACCGCTTTGGACAATTCATCTTACTAAACTTCACAAACCAATGAGACCGAAATTTTGCCAAACAAATTTGAAACGGAGAGATTGGCACCTGGATTACTGTTGCAGCAGCTAGGTTTACCAACTAACTTTGCTTTTGTAAACTACAATGAACTGACTACAATGAACATTATCGGAGAAAGACACCCTCCATGATTCGGTTAGCATCAGCTACCAGAGAAAAATTCCAACTCTGATTATTGTAGAGGAAGCAGAATGTCATGAGCAAGATTTCCACTCAGTAAAGTCTAGCAAAAAAAGCAATACAAAGCTCTAGAGCGAATCATCGTGCCATACAAGCGCCGTAAACCATTTTCAAGATTTAGTTATGATATCTACGAAGCGGATCCACTTGCTACGAGGGGCGGTCAATAAGTTTTGCCATTCGGATATAAGGAAACGAGATACGAGGAAAAGTGTTTTATTATTTTTCAATATAACTACCCTCAACTTCAATGCACTTGGGCCACTTGTCCCTGAGGCTTCGAATTCACGACAACCAGAAATCTGCCGACTGCTGTTCAATCCACTCCTGGACGGCGAGCTGGACATCTCCGTCCCCAAACCGGCGTCCACGCAGTGCAGTCTTGAGCTGGCGGAATAAAAAGTACTCGCTAGGGTCCAGATCTGGACTGTAGGGGAGGTGGTTGAGCTCCTTGAATCCGCACTCGCTCAGGGCAGCTTGTGCAACTCTGGCCTTGTGGACTTTGATGACGTTGAAGTCGATGATGGGGCGTGAATTTTCTAGGGACCCAACGGGCAGAGACCTTGGTCATGGCCAAATTGTCGTGGATGATATTGATAACACTTTCACATGATATTCCAAGTTCTCACTTGATTTCTTCGACTTTCACCCGTCGATTTCCGAGGATCATCCTCTGCACACGGGCCACATTGTCCTCGTTGGTCACGTCTGACGGGTGTCCTGGACGGGGGTCAACTTCAAGGTACTCACGACCATGGCAGAACTCCCTTTTCCAGCGAGCAATGGTTGCATAGGAGGGGGCGGTGTCGGTGTACTCTGCAACCATGCGTTCATGGATCTCTTTTGCATTCTTGCCTTCCTTGGTCAAAAATTTGATCACTGCGCTGTGCTCAACCTTCTCCATTGTTGAAAAATTGGTAACTTGCGATCTGCGATCAGCTACTGCTTCTTAAAAAGATGAGGCAAGAGCGTGCATTTGCAGGTCCTGACTTGTCATAACTTGTCCTAACACCCCCACAAACAGCCATCCCCCTTCCTCTGATTTGCCCTACAGATTCGCAAAACTTTTTGACCGCCCCTCGTATTAGTCTTAAAATAGCCAAGAAAAATAATTATATATGGATGATATATTTCTATGAAACGCAGACAACACTAATGTGCCGTGGATGGAATTCCTCCCACCCGTCCAATTTATGCAAGGCGGATGATACAGTGCCACCTGAAACTGCTAAATATGGAATAGACACAAGGTGAAATAGTGGTGTGTTTGATGAAGGCGCTCTCTCTGTTCGTCCTTCATCAAATTCATTTTCAGAAGTGGTTACGATTTGACAGTAGAGAAAACGATCAACAAGGGTGCAGCATCTTGCCATCAGAGTAACGTATCCTTCACACTAAATGCCAACGCGAAAAAGAAGCGAAGTGTCACTTAGTCTATTGATGGTAGTACAGTTAATGCCCTATTGGATAAGGTTGGCCTCGTTAAATCCGAGGAGAGAGCTTAAGAACTAAATCCATCCAGAATATCAAACGACAACTAAGACTTGGTCGACATAATGAAACAGATAGAAGATACACTAAATCCCTTTACATTAACTGATAACCAACTTATTGTCTAACAAGGAAACATCAGATGAGGCAAAGGTTGGACTAGTAATGATTGCTAAAAAGGGAGCTTAATGGCACCAGCAATTGTTAATGAATACAAATACGATCCTGGAAGGTTAGAAAAATCCATTAAACAATGAAACATTTAAAATCAAAAATCGCCAATATAAGACCAGAATATCAAGGAGTTGATTTGCACCAGAGATTTGTTCGGTCTTCTGATTAATTTAGTTTCTTTACAGAATGTGGACTTAGCAACAGTCCTTCCATATTTTCTGACTCGTGTTATATTATCACTCAACAATCTCGATGTGGCAATAAACAAAACATCCAAGGCTTCGATCTAAATAAAATTGAGGCAAGGATAACTAATAAAAGAGAACATTACTAAGATATGTGTATCTGATTGCTACTAAGTACCTTCTGCACACAATATCAAGCTTCCATGCAACCTAATGTGGTCTAGCTAAATCAATTCTCTCGTAACTGTTTTGCTGCAGAAACTTTTCTCGTGTGCGAAACGTATGGAGAAGGGCAATCCATTAGGGCATATGAGCAAGAGGAACGTGAGGATTCTCATACTGGATACAGAATTACAGGACTATTCCAGGCAAGACGAGCTGACTTTCATGGTGCATGACAGTCAAGTACGTGAAAAATTGAATGGATATGTCTACGCTATGCATCTGTATTGAAAGTGCATAATATTTACTTCTGCATGGGGCAATATTGCCTCGCTTATACAGCTAAACAAGGACAAGTGCAGTCACGTTGATGCACTTAGCACAAGACACCTTTTTCCATGCGCAGTATGTCTCACAACTTGATCTTGAATCCTCAAAGTGGTAGTTCGTAGTGATAATCAAGACGTCCTTGTGCTGGTCATCTATCATGTAACAAAGATCGTTACAATTGGGGTAATGAATACTGTGGAGAGCTGGGATAACACCCTGCGTTTCATCTACATCTCTTCCATCGCACTAGATATAACTCAAGGTATATGCGCTACATTACCTACTTTTCGTGCCTTCACCGGTTGTGATCATACAGCACCACTCTTGTGGAAGGGGTAATTAAAAGCATTTGAATTATTATTGTATCAGTCATGTCTGTGTGGTAATATTTCATGTATCTTGTTGTGGTAAGAGCTCCCCAGCCAAACCATGGAGACCCGTTGAGTGAGGAAGCGAGACTTCTTCTGGGTTGATATCCAGTGGGTGCAGTGATGTGTTCTTAACCCAGAAATGGGAACGTATGTTGTGTATTGTTGAGTGGTTAGGGAAAGGTAGGATTCTCGGAGTGTCTCTGTATCTTATGTTCTAGTAGTTTTGCGTATACTTCTTGTAGGCTAGGAGAGGTCTTGCATATAATTGTATCGTTTTCTTCTGTGTAAGTGATGTAGATGCGTCACGTGTCAAGGAGGAGTGCTTTGTTTTATGTGGTGGGTTAAAGTGAGTAAATGGCAGATTGTGTACCAGGGACGTAAAGCAAGGGGCGAGATAGGGAGGGATATGGTGCTTGTAACTGCGGACGATGGATTTAGTGGATTGCCTGAAAGTGGCTCCGACGTGTGCTCGAGATTTTCATTTAGATTAACTATTAAATAATGGGAGTTTGCTTGCTTGGTGCAATTGATCATGCTTGCTTCCAAGTAGAGGGATTCGAACAGTTCCTCTTTCCCGTTTTTATTAGAGTTGCAATATCCTGTTCGTTTTCTCAAATTTCTCCGTTTTGTGGGGTAGAGTTTAGAGTTTCTAGGAAGGCGAAGCGGGGCCGTTGGCGTCGTCACGGAACCGGAGATTGAAGGTTTTGTTATATTTTTATGCTGTCTCTGTTCTTTAGGCTCCATGGTTGCTTTTGTAGGTTAACCTTGTTTTTTTTTTGTGAGTTGTCTGATGTCTTAGTAGAGTTGACTGTTGTTTTTTTATGATTTACCGAGAGATATATTTGTTGCCGGTTGTTGAGAGCTTGTTGACAAAGTTTGCTCTGATGGGTTTTTATGGGCATGGGCGGACCTAGTGCACTGTGGGGTTTCTAGACTGTATTGCTGGCTAGATTTTGTAAACAGAGGGCTAATTTGATAGAGATGACTTGGAGTAGGTGGTAAAAGGTTGCAGTGTGTGGGTTGAAGGGTTATCCAGGACGAAAATGCGGTTTAAGTGACTTTAGAGATACTACGGACTCCTTTGTTTCTGTCTTCGGTATCGAAACAGGCTAAGTGGTAGGCGTTGAAGGAGACCATTAGAAGGATGTAGGTAGGTAGCATTCTTTCTCTCCCGCATTATCAACGACATCTTCCGAACAGATAATGAAATGCATATAAAGATAAGAATGACAATTGATGGTAAGCCCGACGGCACCAAGAGCCAATCCTGGTTAGGGGGGGGGGGAGGTGTACAGATCGTAAACGTGAGCTGTCCACCAAATAGCAATGGTGGAACCCTTTCGTAAACACAAGATGAGGGGTAAAGGAGGGCACCCGTTTCGTATCAGGGGTTTGGGGATATCAGTGCCCCCATAGGGGAGACTAATATTCTATGGGTAGGGTTTCGGCACAGAGGAGAGAGTGGGTGTGTTGTGAAGGCGGGAAGGGAAATGATAGCGGTCTTGTGTTGCCATGGAGATGCGTGTGGAGTTACTTAACCCTTCGGATGGAGTATCAGCGTATCCGCCCAATGGGTGGCCAACTCATGACGCTGCTGAGTTTTGTGGGTGCAATTGCTGGCACCGACCCCTTGCCTCGACGTCAGAAATCCAACGCTGTTTTCCATAGCCTAGCTAGAACTCATCTGGGGTTAGGTTAGGTTAGGTTTGTTTAGTTAGTTTTATTTTATGATTTTGAGTTGTTTAACCCGTCATGAAGGTTAGGTCAGGTTATTTAGGTTTGCTCGTTTTATTTAATGTTTATTAGTTGTTTTCTGTGTTACGTTATGGTATTTAAGCCTTTTGGTTGATTGTTTATGTATGATGTCTATGATTGTTTTTATTGTATGATTAATTTTTGTTTATTATTACTCAAATTAACTTAATCTACACCCGAAAAAGCTGAAAAAGATGCTTTGATTTTGTTATCCCTCCGCACTCCCGTTCTCGCGCCTATGATGGACAGAGACACTTAAATTTAGGTTAATATTTAGAAAACCGAAATCGCTTAAATACAAATTAAATCATTCTTATTACTTCAAACACATTTTTGTGAAATTATCTATATATTATTTATTGAGCGATCAATGCTACTATTATTATAATAACAGTTTGAATTTCAATATTTTTTTTTTCTCTTTCTTAGTTGTGATGACGTCACAGTGAAATATTTTTAGAAAATAATGGGTACTGTGACGTCATATTGTCTACGTAATTTCGAACGAACTTATTTCGTCACTTTTTTTCTCACTTTGTCTCTATTTTTGGATTGGACAACTTTCGGTTATGACTTATATTTAGAACACCTTGTAAAAGAGATTCGCAATGACCCTAATTGTGCATTGGAATTTTTTCTTGGGGTTATTTGTCTAAATCTATTCTTCACTTATGGTGGTTTAAAGGCAAATTGCGGCAATGTTAGGGGCTTGTTTTGTGCTTTCGAGTTGTTTAAAATACGATTTAATTAAAAAAAAAAATCGGCGGTATTGTGGGGCTAAGCCCACATTGTTAGGTAGGTACAAACGGTTTGTATAGTTTCAGAAATTGGTCATTTAAAAATTGAAGGTTACGTTATGTTAGCGCAGGTTATTTTTTCTTGAACTATTTTTTGTCTTTTGTTTAAATCTGTTGTTTATTTTTGAAGGTCGTAAGGCGAAATGCGGAAAAATCGAGGTTTACTCCAATTTCGACCGAATCGGTATGAAATTTTTCCCGCATTTCGTTTTCGCCCGCCAAAAAAGAAAAACAAATTTGAATAAAATAGGTAGAAGTAATAAAATATACAAACAAGTGAGTGCGATAAAGTAAATAATAACCAAATTTTATCTACCAGATTTTCCAACAGTTTGTACCCATAGGAAACAAGCAAAGAACTTTAAACCATAAAAAGAAATACATCACTACTCAGAAATGTGCAAATGACGTGTTTTAAACGCGTCAGAAAATGTATAAAGTTAAATGAATCTCATTCTTAACACGTTTTGTAACCGATAATTAATAAACTTTATAATAAAGTCAGTGTTTTTAATTTATATTTATCCTATGGGATACTAAATTGCAATAAGTATTAAGTTTAAGGATGACACGAAACTCGAGTGGTGGCGAAAACAAAACAAAGCAGATGAGATTATGGATAAATATTCAAGTGGTAACTAATATGGCAAATAACAATAATTATAATTCATTTATATGGCGCTCTTTGAAGCCGTAAGCCTTCACATAGCGCTTGCAAACCTTTGAGGGCTTTTGAAGGTCTCGAGAAGGTGGTAGGAGTCTATAGAGGCGGCAGTTCTTTCCACATCTTAAGCGAAACGATCGAAAAGACGGTGTTTCATGCCGTACAAATGAGTGTGATGCACATGTAAAAATGAAGCAGGACCTATAGTGTACGGTTTGCTTGGGTCAGGAGATGTGTAATGACGAAGACAGGAGGGGGGGGATATTTAAAACCCAGTAAAAAGAACTATAAAGCCGATATAGAACAAGGGTAGAAAGTAAATGCGATTCCCTCTGCACAAAACCCTGGTGAAGAATAACATTTAAATGTTTTGAACAAGTTGAAAGGTTGGAGAGTGTAAGAAAGGAATCCAGAAAGAAAGGAGTTGCAGTCGTCATGGAGGTAAAGAAAAAATGGATGAAGTTCAGAACTTCTCATCACTCATGAATGCACATACTCAATGAAACCATCAGTCCAAGATGATTTTCAAAGAATTCAATGGGAAGATTAGAGAACAAGAATACGATAGTCGATGAGTAGAGAATCCATAATAGAAGAGTGAAATAAATGTTGAAATTTGTTAGAATTTGTAGAATGTGCAAACCTATATATCACCAACTTCTTTAGACTACGATAAGCCATTAGTAAAATATAATTAAAAGAAAGAAGTGTCACAAGGAGATTCCATTTCCCTCACTCTGTTTATAACAGTGGCTGGGAAGATCTCCATGACTTCGGAGTGGGTAAAAGATGGAATCAAAAATATTGGGGGATATTTCTCTCACCCTTGCTTTACTGATGTAATATAATTTGCCTCAAATACAGAAGAATTTTAATAAAAATAATCAGAAGCGAGACTTACAGATGGACTATAAATGAACTTTGCAAAGACGAAAAGAATGATCAATCTTTTTGCCTAAGATAAAGCAAAAAAGAACTTTAAGGAATGTGGAAGAATACTTCGAATATGTCGTCACGTCTGAAAAGAGCTTGGAAAAGAAAATCAGGAGAGGAACTAAGACTGAGGAGGGGTACGAAATCTTATCAACATCTCCAGAAATGACGGGCTTCTATGCTCAAATCGAAGGTATTTATTTAATCAATCTATCTTACTAGTTTCAACTTATAGGAATGTAACTTGTGCCCTGAAAACAAATCACGATAAATAAGGGCCACTTAGGCAAATCTAAAGCGATACGTGTTAGGAACAACCTACGGAGACCATAAAGGGAATGTATAACAAAACAAACACGGGTAACAACAAATACAGTAAAAAGTATACAAATATTTAAGTGAAGGAGGGTAGGATACATTGCAAGACGGAACGACACAAGGCGAGCAAATCCTAAATTGGGCATCTCTATACATAAAGATGCCCAGAAAACGACTCTCAGAAGATTGGCGGATCAAAATTGTTCACTGGCAGGAATAACGTGGTATACTTACGTTGGATGTAACTTTAAATAACCTATATCTGTTGAATAGGCGGCACCCACCGGTTGAAGATCGTTGATTCGGCATTCATCCATCATTAAATACGTCATGTTTATAAACCCTCTGAGGAGCCCATCCAGGTCCCTACTCACATTTACCCATTCATCGTGTCCGGGGTCTTGTTCATAGGGGCAGTCAGTAACAGGGCGGGAAAGCACTTTCGCATGCATTATTTTAAAAAGGTTTCAACCCTTATATGCACACAACACTGTACACGCCAGTGGTGGTGAAACTGTGGTGATCGGATTATTTAATAGGTAGGCTACTGACACCAAATTGCAGGATTCAATAGGCCCAGTGAAAACCTCCACAAAATGGACGCGCGGTGGTCTTATTAAATCCTAGCATACTCCACATATATGAAATAATATGTATAAAATTGGAACAAGGAAATGAGAATGCATAGATTAATTTGCATCTATGAATTTAATACAAAAATAAGAAATGTAAAGATATTTGTTAATATATATATATATATATATATATATATATATATATATATATATATATATATATATATATATATATATATATATATGGTGTGGTTAAGATAATAGCATAATTAGACAACTGCTCTGCTTCAGGTCCTGCAGGTGATCCTATCCTCCCTGAACTGGGATGGATGGGCCATCCCTAAGTGTTGTCTTCCAGTTCAAAGAGGATAGGATCACCTGCTGGACCTGAAGCAGAGCAGTTGTCTAATTATGCCATTATCTTAACCGCACCAATTTGTCTTGGGTATATATATATATATATATATATATATATATATATATATATATATATATATATATATATATATATATATATATATATATAAGGCAAGCCACCGTTGCAAGTGCGTGCGGGACACACAAATGTACGAACGCGCGAAAGGTCAGAGACACTTGTGTCAATAAGACCACGCATAAACAAACAATTCGTGTCTCCGAATAGATTTTTAAAAAGACGAAAGTCTACGGAGCACCTGGGTAAGTACACCCGTCGACCGAAAGGAATTGTATCACAAAGCTGCGACAAGCGTACCCTGTTATATAGATAAAACTTGGGATATGTAATAATTCGACATACACTGCTTTCCGTAGCTCCGCCTTAGGGGTAGAGAACAATGAACTTGACAACTGAAGCTCATCACACGGACGATTCTAGGCCACGCCCTCTAGAAAATAAGCATATATATATAGTTGGAGCAGCTCAGCTTGAATCCTTATTGTATTATTAAGATTATTAGATTATAGTCGTTAAGAAGACTATCGTTCCCGTTCCTCCTTTTAAGTTCACCAAGTCTTTTCGCTCCAGAATTTAATACTTCGCGTTAAATATATATACACATCCTAGTCACCTGTAAAGTAACTTTGTGACGTGCCGCTTGCGCCGTTAATAGGCTAATATTAGATAAAGTATATTTTTGCAACGTCCTTCTTTACCTCGATTACCCTAAAACTTTCGGTAAGCCCAGCCAAAATAAGAACACAGTGAAGAAATTATCTTTGGAGTCAGATACTTAATTCACCTTCATATAAGCTGGTTACCCCCATCAATTGGTAACTAACACCAACACCTATAAAACTACTCTACGTCTACAGTAAACGGACAACAAATAATGCGCTCTACCACGCGCGGAAACGCTAAACTCTCAAACAAGCTCAACATCCCCATCACAAATATTACACTGGTCAACACTAACTTTATTGTCTAAGTTTTTCTTAGCTAGTTTAGGATGATTTTGTCGTGTTGAATCCAAAAATCACATTGGTTTTGCTCAATCAGTGATACTTTTTTTATTTATAACAACATGATGTTTTTTATATGTTTTCTTTTTGCATATATGGGCATTTTCTATTTATATGATGCAAATATCTTTCCTATTTCTTTAAATAAATAAATTCTGAATGAAATTAATTCAGCCAGAAGATCTTGTAAAAATAAACTTCATCCCTTCTGCTACATCTGCGGCGAATACACAATTGTTCTACAGTTGTTATAAGTTTCATAGAAAGAGTTTGCTATGCTGATTTTGTTAAAAAACATAGTGACCATTATAAAGCTTGGGCGCCACACATAGTATGCAAAACATGCAACGAAAATCTGTGTCGTTGGAAAAGAAGAGTTGTCTGATGTTTGGAATTTCCATGGTTTGTAGGGAGCCTACAAACCATGGCAATGACTACTAATTCTGCGCTATTGATTTGATTGGGTTTAACAGAAAGATTCGAATCAGCCTAAAGTATCTTGATCTTCAATCAGCACGCCGTTCTCTAGATCAATGTAATGAAATTATAGTACTTCTCTTTGGAGAACTTCCTGACATTAGTGAAGAAGATTCCTCCTCTGTTGAGGAAAATGATGAAGAATAGTTTTTTGACTCTGATGCTATACATCCTGTTTTCTAAAAGGAGCTAAATGATCTAATTCGCAATCTCAGCTTGTCAGTCATCTGCCGAACTGTTGTCATCCAGATTGAAGAAAACAAAACCCTCTCTGACAGTGCTCGCGTCACCTTCTACCACAACAGACATCATAAGTACTTACATTTTTTTCTATGAAGAGAAGGACTTGGTTGACCATGGAAAAGTTGGAAGCTGGTATCTTTGACAGTCTTCAACTCCATCAGCTCATTTGTTCAAGAAGAACTTTCTTGGAAACAAGAAGGCCAGGAACTACATAGAACTTGCACCAATATGCTGACTGCTTTCATAAACCTAGGATGCAACATGATCATCAAATGCATTACTTATTTTCACATATGGATCAGTTTCCTGAGAATATGGGATCAATGAGCGACGAGCAGGAGAAGAAATTCCATCAGCAAATGAAAGATACTTGAAACCAGGTATCAATGACGCTGGAATGCAATCATGATAATCATGATGACTGATTACTGTTGGATTCTGAAGAAAGACATCCTTACCGCAGAACATTCTAGGGGTTCAAAGTAATGGAATTTCATGCTCTAAATGTTGTACAATGATGACCTAATATCATATTTACATAATTACACTTTACAATGTCTACTATTCAATGTACACTAATCAACTTTTGTAACATTTAATTAATAAGGCCTGTTAGAAAACAATGTTTATTTCCCTTAAATACCTATTTCGGATGAGAAATATAAACAAAAATCGGCCGAAAATGCCATAAAAATGTAAACGATTTAGTTATAAGATCTGATTAATTTTGCAAAAACATACTTAGCACACAAGCCTGAACTGATGAGAGGAAACATGTCATTTTCGTATTTACGGTTCAAAATTGTCTTAAATCAGTTGAAAAAAATTAGATGACTTAGAAAGATTTTTTTTAACCAAGTGTTATCAATGCGCACACAAGACAAACGCTTGTCTTCAGGTTGTCTACTGACGTCATGGCATCTCAAACACATGCAAAAACACAATGGTAATAAAAAACACCATACACTAGGATCACACATCTTCACTAAGCGTGAACAAATACGCATAAGTGGGACCAGCCCTCTCTGGCTGGAATTCTCCACCCAAGAACTAATCACCGATTTAAAAAATAGGTAGCAAGGAATGAGAAGGGAGACTTCTACACTGTACTGATGCAAGCACTACCCTCCGTTGCGTAAAATTTGGCATTAAGCATAAGGTAACCTCAATTTGTGCATGGAGGCTTGGTAGGTGCTGTGGAGCTAAGGAGGCTATAATTCTTCTCATCCCAACTCCCCTCCACCTCACCTATCGTTACCGCTTCCTTGTATGCCTCTCACTATCTTCTTCACGTATCTTAATACACGCACTACTCCTATACGCCTACACAAACACAAACTGGGATGAGTTCAAGGGACACATTACCTCGAACACAACATATAACCTTAATCTCCAGGACACCAACTCAACACAATTATACAATTACTGAAGCACATTCATGGACACTATAAACACTGCACGTAACATGTACACACCGCTCAATTCACACACCTGCATTAAACATTTAAAATTTCCCATATACACACAACGACTCATAACAATGTACAATAACTACAGCAGAAGCCTACGATAACATAACTTCACACTCCTCTGTGCCTTAATCCTATCATGTGGCTACTTGGCTCGGAACCACCAGTGGAAGGAAGTGAATTGCATAGTGATGGATGCTTACTGCACTGATCCTTTCTTCCTCTAGCGCTGTGTGAATCGGATGATAAGCACGAGCCTTTGGATATTTCCCACAAACATTTAAAACATGAGATAACATTCTACTTCATAAACAAAACAAAAAACCCAAACACGCGAACAATTACAGGCCTATTAACTCTTAGAGCATCTAGGCATGATACTTGAGCATATGGTCAACACTCGTCTCCGGAATATTCTAGAGGAGATTAACTATTTCTTCCCCTACCAATTTGGCTTCTGTAGAGGCTGGTCTACTCAAGTGGTTCTGACCATCTTCAATACATAATATAATAGCACGACAATCACGACAAAAAAAAACTCAGCAAGGACGTGGAGAAGGCATTCGACGAGATGTGACACGAGGGGCTTCGTTATAAACTAGCCAACAACACGGAGCTCCCTCTCTGTACCATAATGTTTCTCTCTCGAATGGAGAGAAGCTTTAAGTCACACACCCACGAAGGGTGTGTCACTTAAAATACCATAATACAATATGACATCAATTCACACCAGCCGCCAGCGTACTGTCGCCGACACTATAAACAGTACACTAAGGACTCCTCAAGGCCACCTGAAAACTGCCCACAGACACATATTAACCTAGAAGACCATTCTCTTCTTTGGCTAGGACCCAGACAGAATCGTGCCACGTGTCCAGATGTGACGCAATGACAGGATAGAATATGAGGACAAGTGACTTATTGCCACAAATCCTCTGAAAACACAGATGGCACTCTACCACGCGTGTAATCACTACATGCACAACATAAAGTACACAAACACACACCAGATCTAAACTCTCTAGCCTCCCTAAGACTTCCATATAAACCTCAAAAAAATAATCGAGGCCATATTTGACAAATTCCTACACTTACACTTACAACAAAACATCACACAAACAAGAGCTAAATACACAAACAAAATCTGCCCAGGTTTTACCATGCCAGCCGTAAACTACAACTACACTTATACAAAACACTAGCTCGACCACCCTAACATACGCACAAATTATGTACACTTACAGCTGCGAATCACACTTGGAAGAGGAAAACACCGCGCATTCAGAATTCTGCTCTGAGACGCGCATGTCGCTTTCCTCGACACACACTCATCCCCACATTACACGCAAACAACAAACTTATACCACTCAACACATACATCCACATCCGCTTAACGCGACAGTTGGGGAAACCCGCAAGATACCCCACATGCACACAAATACATGCCAGAAAACACACTGCGTTAGCAGTGAAATACACAGCAGCTCCAAACTATACATAAGTTAGAAGCAACATAAGTATCGCTTCCCCATTTAATAAAATACCACTATTCTAATATATATATATATATATATATATATATATATATATATATATATATATATATATATATATATATATATATATATATATATATATAAAAAAAGAGCACAGGTGTTTAGCCACCGACCTTTAACTCTTTCTATTCCGTTTTTTTTCCAAACATTTTTCCCTCTGACTACCCGATCTCTGTGGCCCACCACCGTCATCCCTCTACTCTCATTTCTATTCACATCAAGTCAAATTGCTATGGACTGCGATCAGTGGCAGCTTTTAGAGAGTTCTTTCCCCAGCGGGGGAATGAAACGAACTGGTAAGCATGATTTAATGCATTAAAGTAAAATAAAAAAATGTGTTATCGATGTTTACAAGGAATTAATTGTCGGTTTATTTCTGCTTTGCTTGAACTTCTTGGCTCCCATTTATTTTGCATCTGGTGTTTAAAGTCGGTCTTGTTTCGTTAGTTGTAAACCATGTAGATACCCATACGCATACATATTGAAACTCAGAAATACATGAGAGGGTAACATTAGTTCAATGGGTGTATAGCGCCACATTGTAAAGCGAAATAGGATTGACAATGAAGCCTCACAGATGAGTGTCATATAAGATCTATGAAGGCTTGAAATGGGCACGCAGAAAATTATGCGCATGCAAAATATATAACATTTTGTCATTTAAAACGTAATATATATATATATATATATATATATATATATATATATATATATATATATATATATATATATATATATATATATATATATATATATATTGCGAGGGTATGTAACGTACATACTCACATGCCACCAGACAATCGTGGGAACGAAAGAAATTTGTCGTTTGAGTTGACCTTCGTCTCCTCTCTCTCTCCCCCTACCCTTTGCCCAACTGGCGACAGGAAGTCGGACGAAAGAACGCCTATCTCTCAAAGAAGCTTAAATCTTATTTGCCTTCTTTATGATAGCATGGAGATTGTCCGGAAGGCGCTGCGATAAGCGAATTGTCGTGAATGGAATCTCTCTCTCGATTTCCCACAATCCGTCATATAAATAACACCGCCGTTTACCCCTCTAGTAGCAGTGTCCCAAATCTACTCGCGTAATCCTCACGTTGAACGAGAGTCGTTGCCGTAACGTATTGACTACCAACGCGCCGTCGAGTCAACTTGGTCGCTGTCTCAAAGTGTGTTCCTGGAAGTAAATCCCGCCCCGCTGAGTCTGTGACTAGAAGAGTACGCTCTGTTGCTCAACGTAACTTGAGTAAGAAAAGGAACATCCAAATAGTTACTGGAAGTTACTACTATTTGTTAGTGTCACATCTAGTTAGGAGTGAACTAACCGGAACTTCAGCCAGCAGCCCCGAACCCGTCGTATTATTCCCCCTCTCCCCGAGAACTCGTGTTAACGCCACCCGAACCACCCCGTCTGGACCTAAGTAGTCGTCTCTCCAATCGATCAATTAATTGCAATCTGTAAACCCAGTGTCCCTCTATTCTTAAATTACCTAATTAATTAACCGTGATTGATACTCCCATTGAGTCATTATAAATCTAGACGCTTAACGTCAGTGTTTAATATTTAATCCTTAATTTTGCCTGTTAGCTATTGCTAATTATTATATTTGTGTAAAGTAAAGTTTATTTTGAGTACGTGTGTTTAACACGTACTCAAAATAAACTTTAAGCGTCTAGATTTATAATGACTCAATGGGAGTATCAATCACGGTTAATTAATTAGGTAATTTAAGAATAGAGGGACACTGGGTTTACAGATTGCAATTAATTGATGGATTGGAGAGACGACTACTCAGGTCCAGACGGGGTGGTTCGGGTGGCGTTAACACGAGTTCTCGGGGAGATGGGGAATAATACGACGGGTTCGGGGCTGCTGGCTGAAGTTCCGGTTAGTTCACTCCTAACTAGATGTGACACTAACAAATAGTAGTAACTTCCAGTAACTATTTGGATGTTCCTTTTCTTACTCAAGTTACGTTGAGCAACAGAGCGTACTCTTCTAGTCACAGACTCTGCGGGGCGGGATTTACTTCCAGGAACACACTTTGAGACAGCGACCAAGTTGACTCGACGGCGCGTTGGTAGTCAATACGTTACGGCAACGACTCTCGTTCAACGTGGCAAGACTTTAATTAAGCATCCCTTCGGCTAATTCATTCAACCTGTATTTTGCACTCTTAGAATTCAACAATCACAAACCTCTCTACAGTAACAAGTGGGACTTTTATAGTGAGAATCCTGGCTACGGCACAACACGCCTCTAACCATCTTTCGCACGTTCAGTAGGAATTAAAGCCTACCTATATATATATATATATATATATATATATATATATATATATAACATTTTTTTCAGAGAAATATTAATATACGTTATCTGATCATGTAAACAATAATATGACTATAAAGGGCTACAGGCAGAAATAATTTTCACACGCATACACGGTCACATACTTATACGCATATACACTTTCACACCTTTCGCGATCACCAAGATTCTGAGAAACTACACAGCTATATCAACAAACGGCAAAGCAGGTGCAGTCATTGACACTGAGCTGAAGACAGGAAAGATACGGACTTTATTTATTGTCAAGGGGCTGCAAAACGCAAGATTCGATGCTCGAAATTTGAGATAAAGATTTTATCTATCTCCGCGCACACACAAATAAACATCCTGTAGATTAAGCTCTGCCCAAAAGGTGTAATTGGTCAACAGCGGGCCACGCCCAAGGATTTTTGATACAGTATATACAGCTCTGGGAAGAGCCTAGGGCCAGTCAATAGAAGAAAGTCAAGTCAATCAAGAGTCAAGAAACAGTTCGTTCGTTCGTGTCGTATGGATTTCACACCTCCTTTTTAAAGGAGGTGTTGGCCTGGAAGATAGTCAGTCGGATAGTCAAAAATAGGTTTATACATTAGTAGGCCTGCCTCAAATACCCAACCTAAGTTCTATCAAATTCTTTCTGCCTAAGCCTACCGAGTCCTCTGCCCAATAAAGAGTATTTTGAATTCGCCTTTCGAGATTACTTTTCCTGAGAATAATCCAACTGGTCCTCTTACCCAGCCTATTTCACTAAAAGCAAACTAGAGGATAATCTCCCCCACAATTGGAGTCAGCCCAAGGTCAGCGCCTGTTAACCGAATATTCCAATAGCGCTACGTCGAAATTAAGAAACATTGGGAAAGGTTAGTACTTGGATGGGAAAAAGGCCGTGTCGACCTCCACCGGTAAACCCGGAATCATCAATTTATAGGGCAACTGCCGTCCTATAACCAGCGAACTCCAACGTGCCATTACGTTCTAACCTATAGACTAGAGACCAAATCCAACCTGCCATAGGTGGACTAGCTTGAAGATGGAGGATGATTTTATTTTTATTTAATCTTATCTTGCTCGTTAGGTGACCGTATACGAGGGCAGGGGAGCTGCATAATCAGTAGAATGCCCTTTGCCCATCAGTCAAATGAAACGAGCTGAAGATGATAAGAAAAAGACTTGGGGTGGGGAAGAAGCACGTTTGTAGGTATAAGGAAATAACTTCAAATTCTGATGCTGCCTTATTTTCTTTTATTTTTATTTTTCCTATGTAAAAAAGCAATAATTTTATGTTCTTGGGGAAAACAAGAAATCGGTTGTCGATATTTCGCGTAGAAGGCGGAAAAATCCCAAGAATTCTTATACCAATATACAAAGCCTTCGATTGGATTTTGTTGCCAGGCGTAAGATGGAATACAATTAAACCTCCAATGGCGATAAACATAACTTATTTAAATGAATGAATGTGTGACTAAGTCAATAGGTTTTACGTCGATAAGACAAAATAATTATTATATCAAAATTTGCAGAGTAAGCCGAAAGTGTTAGATGAAACAATAAACTTATTTAATGGGATTTCGCATACTTACATAGGGAACCTTTGGGGACATGGAAATGAAGATCTACATATACATTGACTTCTTAAGGATGCCATGTATTTTTCTTGTGTGTTATTTGTTTCTTGAATTTGGGCACAGATATTGAATACTGAAATAATATACCATGTTATAACAATGAACTAATGTCGAACAGAGCAAAATACTTGTAAATAATGTTAAACCGCAATTTAATATGTATGAAGAAAGACAAAATAAAAACCAGAGAATATTGTAAGGATGCCAGCAAAATCGTTGGAGTTCCCACACAGATGTAAAAACATACACACATGAGAAAACAGAGATGAGTTGGAAGGTCTGGAAACAGATAACAAAGGCAGCTGGGCAAATCTTAGGGCAATATCTGATCTTACCAGCCAGACTTTACGTGAACCTGTGAAAAGGTGGAATCAATCTTGGTATGAATGCCAGCCTATTAAAGCCCAAAGGCGGCTAAATACAAATACACTACTAATACACACGTGTCCAACTGAACACACACAGACGATTTGACTCCGCCCAACAGTCGTAACAAAGAACAAACGAACACATTTTGACCCGATAGCTCCGCTCCGCATTCAGATTATGAGAAGAGAAGTTAAGCCCCTTAATGACGGTAGTATAAATAGACGGACAAAAACACTCCCGTCATGATTCATAATTCTTGATTCGTGATTCTAGGTTCCGACCAGTCCATTACTATCATTATTAGTATCAGCCAGTCAGAAGGATAGCCTCTGCCGGAAAATTAATTAGGCTTTGTCGCCGGTTATGGGTTGGTCCTCTCCCAAGGAAGTAGACTCCATGACCATTGCCCCTCAAAGGATGGAGTAGAAGAAGAAGACTGGCGAATTCTCCACCAACCATATACTTGTGTTTCTTTTGTTTTACTTGTTTTCCTGTGATTTACTTGTTTTCTTTGTATTTTACTTGTTTCCCTCATTTTCTTGTTTTATTCGTTTTCTCTTGTGATTTACTTGTTTTCCTTGTATTTTACTTGTTTCCTTATATTTTACCTTTTTTCCTTGTGTTTTACTTGTTTTTTTCCTATGTTTTATTTTTCCCTAGTATTTTACTTCTTTCCTTGTATGTTCCTTGTGTTTTATTTGTGGTTCCTTTTTTCCCTTGTTTTAGTCGTTTTCCGAGTGATTTACTTGGTTTCCTTATATTTTCTTTGTTGTACCTGTCTTTTCCTTATGTTTATTTGTTTTCCATGTGTTTTTCTTATGTTTTCCTTGTGTTTTTCTTATGTTTTCCTTGTCCTTTATTTGTGATCAATTTAACCATATGAACGGAAAATGGGCATTGGTCTGCCAAATCAAATTCATTTCCAAACACAGTGGTGGCGGTGCGCCTCAACGCTACTAAAACTACCCACCATCACAGTGGCGGCGGTGCACCTCAAAGCTACTAGAACTACCCACCATCACAGTAGTGGCGGTGCGCCTCAAAGCTACTAAAACTTCCCACCATCAGAGTAGTGGCGGTGCGCCTCAAAGCTACTAAAACTACCCACCATCCCAATGGTAGCGGTGCTCCTCAACGCTACTAAAACTACCCACCATCACAGTAGTGGCGGTGCACCTTAAAGCTACTAAAACTACCCACCATCACAGTAGTGGCGGTGCGCCTCAACGCTACTAAAACTACCCACCATCACAGTGGCGGCGGTGCACCTCAAAGCTACTAAAACTACCCCCCATCACAGTAGTGGCGGTGCGCCTCAAAGGTACTAAAACTACCCACCATCAGAGTAGTGGCGGTGCGCCTCAAAGGTACTAAAACTACCCACCATCCTAATGGTAGCGGTGCGCCTCAACGCTACTAAAACTACCCACCATCACAGTGGCGGCGGTGCACCTCAAAGCTACTAGAACTACCCACCATCACAGTAGTGGCGGTGCGCCTCAACGCTACTAAAACTACCCACCATCACAGTGGCGGCGGTGCACCTCAAAGCTACTAAAACTACCCACCATCACAGTAGTGGCGGTGCGCCTCAAAGCTACTAAAACTACCCACCATCAGAGTAGTGGCGGTGCGCCTCAAAGCTACTAAAACTACCCACCATCCCAATGGTAGTGGTGTGCCTCAACGCTACTAAAACTACCCACCATTACAGTGGTGGCGGTGCGCATCAACGCTACTAAAACTACCCACCATCACAGTGGTGGCGGTGCGCCTCAACGCTACAAAAACTACTCACCATCAAGCGGTCGCGGTGCGCCTCAACGCTACTAAAACTACCCACCATCACAGTGGTGGCAGTGCGCCTCAACGTTACTAAAACTACCCACCATCACAGTGGCGGCAGTGCGCCTCAACTCTACTAAAACCACCCAATATCACAATAGTGGCGGCGATGCGCCTCAACGCTACTAAAACTATCCACCATCACAGTAGTGGCGGTGTGCCTCAACGCCAATAAAACTACCCACCATCATAGTGGTGGTGGTGCGCCTTAACGTTACTAAAACTACCCACCATCACAGTGGTGGCAGTGCGCATCAACGCTACTAAAACAACCCACCATCACACTGGTGTTGGTGCGTCTCGACGATATTAAAACTGCCCACCATCACAGTGGTGGCGGTGCGCCTCAACGCTACTAAAACTGCATACCATCGCAGTGGCGGCGGTGCGCCTCAACGTTACTAAAACTGCATACCATCACAGTGGCGGCGGTGCGCCTCAACGTTACTAAAACTACTCACCATCACAGTGGCGATGGTGCACCTCAAAACTACTAAAACTACCCACTATCACATTGGCAGCGATGCACCTCAACGCTCCTAAAACTAACCACCATCACAGTGGTGGCGGTGCGCCTCAACGCTACTAAAACTACCCACCATCACAGTGGTGGCAGTTCGGCTCAACGCTACTAAAACTACCCACCATCACAGTGGTGGTGGTGCCCCTCAACGCTACTAAAACTACCCACCATCTCAGTGGTGGCAGTGCGCCTCAACGCTACTAAAACTACCCACCATCACAGTGGTGGCGGTGCCTCTTAACGCTACCAAAACTACCCACCATCTCAGTGGCGGTGGTGTGCCTCAACGGTACTAAAACTACACACCATCACAGTAGTGGCGATGCGCATCAATGCTACTAAAACTACCTACCATCACAGTGGTGGCGGTGCGCATCAACGCTACTAAAACTACCCACCATTACAATGGCGGCGGTGCGCCTCAACACTACTAAAACTACCTACCATTCCTACCCCTTTTATGCCCTATTAACCACAAAGCCCCATCATTTTTTCTACACCATCTGGCCCTTCATAGTGACGGAGTTTGGGTGTAGGGACTACAGAGACGGTTCATCCTTTGGCCGAAGTATTCTGGTACACCCACACACAAACCCCCTCCATACACAACTATCAAACATCACTTCTCTCTCAATCACTCATTCCATTCCTCAACCCACCTTTTATGCGCCCTTCCATACCTTATCACACCTTGAACACTTTCAGTCACAACCTCACACCCATCTTCAAACCATAAACATCTCTTACACACTTCTTCCTTACTTTATCTCACTTTTGCACACCCTTATCTCTTTCAAGTGTTCTCACTCAACATCTTTCCTTCTCCTTCTACATCCACTCCTATACACCAACGTGGATAACAGCATAATCTTATACAGCTTCCCGGTGCATTCAACACTCAAGCCCTTACATCTTACACTTCACTAACGTGGTAATCACCAACAGACTTTGCTACCATTTAAAACGTTGCGGTTATTATCTTTTTCATCTCTATAACCTTTGTTTACAATGCAACTTAACTATTTATATCTTCACACTTGTTCAATAGTGACACCAGGAGCTCAGATATTACACCTCACTTCCATTCTCACCACCAAATACCACAATTATCTTCTCTTTTTTTCACTTTTAACAATCTTACACACACTATCAAAGGTTTCGATCAACATTTCAAAATTCCTCTTCTTCTCATCCTCCAACACCAGGTCATCGTTATATTCCAACATAGATCGCATCCTTCACATATCTTTATAATTTTCGCACCCCTTTCACTCACTCACACGTACCCTTTTTTCAGTACTTCATCCAAAAAGATATTAAATCTCCAGAGCGACATAACTTAACGTCGTCATGCCCACCCAATTATGTCAAACTACTCCTGCTATATTTTACCTAACCCATGTGTGATAGAACGAGTTGAATCTGTGTTAAATTCAACTCCTATCCCATATTAGTTAAAACCTCGAGGAGGCCCACGTGCATCTTCGATTCGAGGCTTGGAGTCTTATCAACAGCTACCGGACGTCAATGTTTAAACAAGGAGGTTATCGTCCCCCCCGTTCGCCCCCATACGCCGACCTCGCCAGATCGAGTTAGGCTTATGGACAGATAAGGCATTTTTCTCCGGCCCAGCTGTGCGTTCCCTCGAAGCTTCCACCCCATTCTCCCCCACGCCAAGGAGATGTCCTGGCTATTTATATGGAAACTTTACCACTAAGATCAGATTGGAGATCCAGATTTTCGTTGCGAAACATCACCACGACCCTCTCTCCCTTTGTGCGCCAAGGGACCTCGACCTCGAGATTCACCATCACTTGTCCAGAAGGAGGACAATATTCCTTGAGTGCCAAAGGTTCGAGCCTTTAGTGACGCCAAGTCCCCAAGGCATCCCCCCCCTGTTGTTCAAGGAGAACAGCATTAGAACAGCCATTGTTCGTTTTGAGCCCTTCGCCAAGAAACGGTTCTCATCCCCCCTGTTGTTCAAGGGAGAACAACATTAGAACAGCCATTGTTCGTTTTGAGCCCTTCGCCAAGAAACGGTTCTCCCCCCCCCCCCTGTTGTTCAAGGGAGAACAACATTAGAACAGCCATTGTTCTTGAGCCCGTAGACAAGAGACGGTTCTCATCCCCCCCTTTGTTCAGAAGAGAACAACCTAGAACAGCCATTGTTCGTCAAGCCGTTCGTCGAGTAACGGTTCTCCTTTCCAAGACGCCACGTCAGGATCCTTTTATCCCCCCCCTTCGGCTGGAACTCGCCAGCGGACCGAATATTCCTTCAAGTACCTTCCACTGCACCCTAATGAAGTTACGTAAGCCAAGCGTCACCTTTTGAGTATTGATCCCTTATTTGTCAATTCTATCCTGTGCTTTTAATGGTTTATCGAACCATCCCATCTCTTTAACTCCATATTTGTTTTACCTTTTTTGATCCCTTAAATCCTTGGATTAGCCCGAGTCTCCACGACCCTTTCCATTCTGTTTGTCAATATTTTCCGTTTTTGTGTTTGCTGATAGTTATTATTAATAAAACTCTATTTTATTAATGATAGCAATATTATTATCCTTGAGCTCAGTTCCACTTCTTAAGCATTTTGAAGATACATAATATCGGCCGCCAGACAGTAAAAACGCACTCTAGAGATAATTAAGGAAGTTCCCTCAACGAATAGTGATATATGGTATATCGTCGGGAGTCATTCTACGACACCATGCCTTACTTACAGCATAAATACTCTTCTCAACATCCAATAATTTACCTCTTATTTCATACATAACAGCTGCAATAATTATTCTCTATCTAAACATGATCATAAACTTTCTCCTGATCCTTAGGTAAACTGCAACGTGCGCAACGATAATGTGTGGTATATGTAGTAATGAGTGTGAAGGTGGCTACTTCTTGCCATACTAATCGAATACCATTGTGCGTAAATTTCAGTTTTTCCTGGTAGTATTATACAATTCACCCCCAGAGATAGGTGAAAACCCTCGGGTACAGTGACGGTAAAAGTGAAGGGTAAAAGAAATGACACATTTCTCTTTAAGGGTGTTAGAGAGGTCTAAATCAGTGACTTGCTTGGCGTGGATGACGAGCATTTCCCAGGCATACCTGATGCAGTGAAGGTGGCTAATCATTGCTAAACTAACTTCATACCATCACTGCATACATTGCAGTTTTCCTTAATATTGTAAATCTTACGTAACCCACGGCCCGGGGGGAAACGATCCCAAAAGTGAAGGTTACAAAAAGCAAAATGACACATTTCTTTTTAGGTCTGTTAGAGAGGTCTATTGGATACAGTTACTTTCTTGAAGTGAATAAGGGGGTTGTTCCCCAGGCGCCCCTGGTGCAGTAAAGGTAGCTATACTAACCGCGTTTCTACAGAGCTATGAACTCAGCATGTAGTTTACACCTCTTTTCCTTGTTTGTTTTTCAGCTGGGACAGTGCAAATACTTGATTTGCACACCCTTACCAGATCTAAACCTTCCCTTTTTTATCTCGTATCTATCCCTCAGTTATCCTTCTTTTACGATCAATCAGAAATCTTGCATATACTTTACTACAACAATCCTGTATCTTTTGCATTTACCCTGCTCATTTTTACCTTTTATAAAGACACTATTACTGCATTCTTTTAGTCGGTAGGCACTCCTCCACTTCCAAATGCCTTACAATGCAGCCACCAGACACAATTTCATAACACAATCACCATTACTTTTTAGCATCACAGTGACTATATCACATATAGGAAAATAAAATCCTTTCCTTTTCTAAATGGCGACTCCAGGAAAGAAATATAATCGTCATTTTATTTAGATGCTTCATTACAAAGGTCACTTCATTTAGCTTTTTAATTACAAAGCAAACGTTATTTAGCTGTTTTATTACAAAATTCATTTCATTTATCTCTTTCATTACCAAGATAAGAAAAGGAAATAAAATTTCGAAATTCAATGATTGACATTTCCTTACCGTATAAAGAAATTACCGCTTAATTCGGGGAATTCAATTCCTTTATTTTATTATTGATAAAAACACACAAAAACCCCAAACAAACAGTATTGGCAAAATAATAGAGAACGAAGTAAATGGAATACAGATTCTTCGAAATGTCCTCTATAGATCTTCATGATGTGGAGTGAAATTGTTTAATCATGCAAAACCACCTCCAATAAAAGAAAGTTTGTTAGGAGAGAAGATAATTCTTGTGGATGAATGGAATACGTTGTGCATAGTGAAGGTCAATTTTTTGTTGATTATCGAACCAGAATAGTCATGAGAATTCGAATGATCAGCGCTGGATGATCTTGAACAAGAGACGAGGAAAGGATCAACAAGAAATGAAAGGCGACAGAGCACTAAAGAAGAATATTTCCTGTATTTGTTGGACTGAGAAAGGAAATTGCCAGGGATAAACTATTTCTGCTGAAATACAAGTAAGTGAGAGGGAGAGAACGAAAAAAGCACGAAAGAATGACAAGAAAACGAAAGAAAAAAAACGTTCAAGAATCTCAATTGTTAACTGCAGCAATTATTTATTTCTTGAATAAAAAAGAAATGTATTATAATTCAAATTATGGAAATGAAGGGTTGGAGTATTTCGACCGTTAATATATAGGGTTATTCAAAGAGAATGAACCAATTTCATTACGCAATATTTGATTAAGGAAAAGCAATAGAAATCTTCAGCAAACTCACAACTATTCTACTCACAATCAACTTTTATTTCCTGTCTTACAAGTGTTCAATTTGGCCACCACCTGCAGTATGTTCAACATCAATGCGATAAGGGAATTAATTCCTCCCAGACGCGTATCAGCATATCACGGTCCACTGAGTGGATCGTTGTTGTTATTTGATGTTTCAGGTCATCGACGTTTTTGGGTAGGGGTGGGACATAAAGCGATCTTTTACATATCCCCACAAGAACAAAATCACACACGATGAGGTCTGAGGATCTCGCAGGCCAAGCACAAAGAGCAAGGTTTTGGGCTTCCTTCCGACCAATCCATCGCTGTGGCACTTTTTCATATAAAAAAGCTCCAACCATCAGGTGCCAATGGGGCGGTGCTCCATCTTGTTGAAAAATGAAGTCATGCGAATCTGCTTGCAGTGAAGTGAAGAGCCAGTTTTGGAGCATATCGAGATAGGTTTGTTCTGTAACGATGTCTCCTTTAAAGAAAAAGGAAACATAAACCTGGTCTCGAGACACAGCACAGAAGACGTTCACCTTAGGGGAATTTCTTTCATGCTCAAATGTTTCATGTGGGTGCTATGTTCCTCCCATACGCATGTTGTGACGATTGACTGTGCCACGCAAGTGAAAAGTCGCTTCATCACTAAAAATTAAATTTGAAATGAAGGTTTCGTCTTCCATCATCTCCAGCATCGAATCGCAAAATTCCATCCGCATCCTCTTGTCGTCTTTATTGAGTGCCTGAATGAGACGTAGCCTGTATGGTTTCAAATGTAGGCGTCTTCTTAGCACACGCCAGATAGTGGATTGAGGGATCGCAAGCTCGCGGCTAGCTCGATTTGTGGACTTCCGCGGGATCCCCTCAAACGCAATATGGATTCTTGCCACTTGTTCCGCCGAAACTCTTAATCGTCCTGGACTTTTTCCTCTACACAGACACCCACTCTCTTGAAACTGTCAAAACCACATCCGAAAGTTCTTAGGAGAGGGTGGATTAATGTTGAATCGCCTTCGAAAAGCACGCTGCACCGTGACAACCGAATTTATTTTCGCGAGCTCGAGAAAGCAGAACGCCTTTTGCTGAGGACTCGCCATTACGAGGGCGAACAAACAATATTTATATGGGTCATACCATATAAATATTGATGGAAACAATATATGCACATCAATCAACCACTAACCTTGTCCAATCAGTTGTGAAAAGCATTGTTTGAAAAGCGTCAGGAGCCTAAGAAGAAAGAGAGGATTAGGCAGTTGGTTAATATTTTATAGCAAAAGTAGTGGATATGAAGAGAAATCCGACTCGGTATAATGGTAACTTTGGTTTTACAATTAATAGACTGTAACTGAACTGTACCGAACAGGTGAGAACTCTTTCCTACAAAGAAATTTCCCAGTCCTGTGGCTAATTCTCATATGGGCCAATTGAATTCATATATGACAGAAGACTTCGCATCTTGAGGGATTCTGTCCTTACATGTGAAATATTGCCCTATTGGCTTTTTATTTATAAAAATGATCTTAAATTTGATATGGAAAAATAACTTTTGTAGACCATTTGTAGTTTCCTTTTATTTATTTTTTAAACCATATCTTGAAAAACTAAGTAATAAACATATTTAGAGAGAGGAATTTAAATTTTAGTTAAATATTATTTAGAAATTTAGCTCTGGTCCTCTTCACCGGGGCTACATGAAACCTAGTTGCCGTTTAAATAGGGGGTCATGCAATATGCCAACCATATACATACATCCCAATATTAACTTTACTTTCGAAAAGGAGATTTTCCCTCTCATTTTTGGATATTCATATCTCCCATTCATTAAAAGAATTTTGAACTAGAGTTTTTCGCAAGCCGATCTTTACCTGTCAAGGCCTCAACTTCAGCTTTTGCGATTTTGTCGGAAAATTCAGTGCTTCAAAACAGTAATTTTCCGATTATATTTCATTTGTTCGTCCTTCACTAGATTCTATAATGAAGTTGAATTTCTCTGTGGATTTATCAAACGCAGCACTCGCGAATGTACGAACAGAATGAAACCACCCGATAAGATGATTATGGGGAACTTCAAGGCAAAGTTTTGAGAACAAAAACACCCGAAAGGATGGCAGTGAAATTCTCAGTAGGTCAGAGAAATGCTCTTTGTCCTACAATGGTAGTAGAATTTGCAGAAGGAGTAAACCACATCATAAACACTGTCTACAAAAAGACAAGAAAGGACTAGATAGGACAAGATAGGACTAAACTGAACAAAAACTGAGATTAATTACCTACTCTGCAACTGGATAAATTTTATTAGGGATATATCATTTATCAGATCTTTCGCAAGGATTACTCGGGAGCAAAATCTAAATAGATTGAAAACAATAAAACTCAAACTCAGCATAAGTAAAAAAAATACAGTGAAATTTTCTCTAAAAAGTAATAGCAATACCTTCCGAATTATACTATCAGGCGGTTTAATGAACTTGTTGATCAGGTGATAGAAATGTGTTTTAAAGTGATATATAAATTATTTATTAGTATTAATTTGACATGTAATATAAAAATAAGTGGGTCTTCGGAAAACAAAAAAAACATGAGAGAAGAATTATCGAATAAACTGAACTCTACAAGTTATTAAAGAACAATTTAACTTAAAACATACAAATGATAAAATAAATCTAGGGATAAAATATCGAAAACAAAATCTCCTTAAAATAAGACAACAACTAACACTGGATGGCTGCAAACAAAAACACTAAATGATAAACAGAGTAATAAACTTACAAAGAAAAGATCATTATAAGAGTTGAAAAGTTCTATCAGGAACTCTTTCATATTAATGACCCACATACACAAACAATGACAACTTGTCTGTATATGAAGAGGAAGTCGCCAATGACGAAGGTCGAATTTTTGTAAGCAATTTAACCCATTAATTAGTAAGTTCCCTAGGGAAGGAGTAACAATTGAGCTCATAACTTTTGGGAGAGTTTAAAGGAAAACAGGATTCCAAGACAGACCAAACGGTTCTATTGTAATTCCTTTAAAAAAAGATGAAAGAAAAGACTTTTAGAACTATAGGTAAATCATTCGTTAATCCACAACACCTAAATTACTAAAAAATCATATCCAACAGACTGACACAGGCTCGATTACAATCAGCCATCGGAACAGGCAGGTTTAAGACATAATCATTGTACATAAGATCATTCGCAAGCTGCTCATCAAATATTACAGATGACAATCGAATACTTCAAATGGCATTCATAGACGAGAAAAAATGCCTTAGCCATTAATTAGAAACTATATTCACTTTTACGTGAACAACAGAAACAATGAAATGAGATGACCTACACCTAAATACCCTCCTAAATGTACATTGTACAACTACACAAAAGACTCGATCAGTAATAAAATACTAATTAAAAAGTAATGAGACATAAATATTACACTTTGACAACCCGGTTCATAGGTGTTTGAAGATATCTTCAGTAATATTGGTAGGAAAGAAAGATGATCTGAATTAAAGGGAACGGTTTATGATGTCATTTGTGCTTCGCTGATGGTATTATTATTTGTATTATTTGCTTCAATTCCAAAGAAATTAAATTGAGAACACAATTATTACAATATATCTTCGCATTTGTACTGTAAATGAACTTTTAAAGACGAAATACATGATCATTAGTTTTGCAGAAGATACAGGAATGAGAACTCACAATCAAAGTTTAGAGCAAGTAGAAGAATACTTACATATATTTATCACAACTTGTAACACTTCAAGGGAAAATGTCTAGCAAAATGAATTGATAAAAAATGGTACTTTCTTAATAAAGACAGACTTTTTTTACTTTCTTAATATCGAGAGCTATATCTTTAACTTTTCTTATATAAACAACATTTTTTTTTTACTTTACGATTGTCAACAGCAATTTTTATTTACTTTCTCATCATCGATAGCCATTTTTACTTTATTATCATCAGCATTCATTTTTTTACGTTTATATATATATATATATATATATATATATATATATATATATATATATGTAGATGGGTAGCAGTCTTTCTTGAATGCAAATTTTAAATTTTGTTTATTTCGCCTTGATCAATTTCCTTTGGCAACTTTCTATTCTTCAAACTGTCTTTTTTAGATCACTTGTTCTACATTCATTTCTCTTTTTAATAAATGAGTTTGGTAAAAACCAAACTAAATTGCTGAGCTTTCGATCTTATTCGATCATCTTCGGAGCGTCTTTATGTATTCTTTCCTCCTTTACAGATGAAATATGGTGGAGTCAGAATTAGACTGCATGAAAAGAAAACGGTTTTTAGGGGATATTAATTCCGCCTTGCTTGAGCTTAACGTTTAAGGAAACGAGCCAATCCGGTGAGTGGAATATTTAGAACAACTTTAATGCTCGATTCCAGCTCATCACTTGACTGTTGAGGGGCGATGCAACTACCATAGCGAACCGGGCCCAGCAGTACCCAGCGACCACATAACGATCTTGAAGACCATCACACTCGCGCCGATCCAGCTTCGGATCCCCCTCCGCAAAAGTTACGCTTCTTCCAACTGGGATCGCTACAGGGAAATCCTGGCCAGGTACGAAGCAGTGGACCTAAGCGAAGAAATACTAGAGAAGATCGACGAGGAACTGGAGAAAATAACATCATCGAGGCGGATCGCAAGTGTGTACCAATGAAAAGGTATAAAACTCTTTCACAACCCAGATGGACCGAGAAATAAGTGAGATCGCTAGGCTGCACAACGAGGTGTACGAAGAAATGAGAAGAGAAGGTACAAATTGGGAAAGAAGCTCGCTGTTCCGTCGCTTGGGTGAAGAGCTGAAGCAGGCCATAAACCAGCAACAGGCTGTGATCTGGGACATCCTAATTGATCAAGTAGACAGTGAGGTGAAACCAGACAAGTTCTGGCGACTAGTGAGAAAGTTAAAAGGCCTACCAATTAGAGAAAAGACCCGCATTAAGGCGGGCAATGACTAATTGGAAGATCCGGTGATTTTGGAAGAGACATTCCGCACGCTCTAGAAGGAAGTCTTCACAATTACACCTGAGGATGATGCGGAATTCGGCCAGGAATTTGAAGTTCAGCTGATTGAAAATCTTAATCAAAGAATACAGGCCTATGTCGACAAAGGTAGGGTAATGGCAGACCATGGCCAGCCAATTTCAACAGAAAGGTCATGGAAACTGTGAAAACCTTTCAACAGAAGGCACAAGGATGGACGGGCATCACAAAAAACAACTTGGTAATGCCCCCCGGCAGATCATTCGGGGAATCGCGAATATCTATAACGCTTCCCTGAATATGGGTTACTTCTCCGACAGTCTAAACGTTGCAAGAATCATTTTTATACCTAAAGGGAAGAAGCCATCCGATCAACTGGTGGATTACAGGCCAATATCCCTTCTCGAGTTCATAGGAAAAGTCTACAAGAAGCATCTAGCTAATAGGCTATAAGACCAGCTAACAGAGCTAGAAGCTCACAACCCTTAGCAACACGAGCTCCGTAAGGGAAGGGGAACTGATACAACCCTTGCTCTCTTCACCAAGAAACTCGCCCGCGGTAAAGCTGGAAGGAAATACGTAGACGTGGTGTTGCGAGAAGTCCAAAAAGGCCTTCGAAAAGGTTTGGCTGAGAGGTCTCCAATACAATATTTTAGGCCTCCAGCTAAACCCGATCCTGGAAAGGGTCCTTTGTGACTACGTCATGGAAAGGAAAGCCAAAATATCGATTGAGGGCTACAATGAACCCGAATTTGAACTTTAGGTGGGTGTTCCACAAGGTAGCTGTATGAGTCCCCTGATGTACCTAGTGTACACATTGGACCTACCTGCTCCAGTTGAGAACGATGTGATGTATATGCAGTATGCGAATGACATCACCCAAATCATCCCCAGTACCCACAAAAATCCTGGAGTTCAAGCAAGGCAGACAGCCACCGAAATCGCCAGCATCAATCGATACGAAAGAAAGTGGAAAATCAAGACCAACCGCCGAAAGTTCCAAATCCTTCCAATAAACCGCCGGAAACTTGACGATGTCTTAGTGAACGAAGAAGTGTACCCGTACACCAACGAGGGCTCTGAACCCTCAAAAGGGTTCAGAGCGCACATAAAGAACAGATCTCCTCAGCCAAAACACAGCTTGGGAAACTATATAGATGCCGAAGCCTCAGCTCCAAGAATCTCAAGAAGCTGTACACTGCTCTCGTACGTTCGACTTTAGTGTACCCAACAGTGGTCATGCAGGCTGCGAGTTCCACCACTATTAGGCAAATGCAGAGAGTGCAGAATAAAGCAGCCCTGCTGATAGCGGAAGCGCGCAGGGCGGACCGTATTCGGCAGACAGATCTGCACGCAAGAACAGGTCTAAAGCCATTGAATATGGAATTCCAGAGGATAGGGAGTAAGACCTGGGACAAAATCGAGGAAGTAATAATTCCAAATATGAAAATTGATCTCAACATTCCGAGAGCGGATAGGGAACGCGCCACTAGGTGAGCCTTATTCCCAAGTGGAAGAATTTGCTTTCGAGAGAACCTAATTGGACCCTTTACATAAATATGACAACCTCATAAGAAGAAAAAAGAGGCGAAGTGCCCACATCTAAAAACAGACAACAAAGAAATTAACAAAAGAGGCGAAGTGCCCACATCTAAAAACAGACAACAAAGAAATTAACAAAAGAGGCGAAATGCCCACATACCGGTAATACCAAAATAAATTATCAGAAAAATTAAAAGATACAAAAAAAAAATAAAATAGTAAAGGTAACACTTGAAAGGTTAGAATGCCGTGACAGAGGAAATAGAGTTTACCTATTTTTATTTATATATATATATATATATATATATATATATATATATATATATATATATATATATATATATATATATATATATATATAAATAAAAATAAATAAATAAATAATAATTATAATAAGTAAAGAAATAATAAATAAAGTCCAAAGAAAACGAGAGATGCTAAGTAAAAATAAAAGGTCGCAATGCGGCCAAACAAGCATCAGAAGCAACAACTGAAGATGCACAAGAAAAGGCAAATGAGACAATATAGGAAAAAAGAAGTACCTTAGAGATGCTCTCTACACCAAGACAAAAACCCACCATCTTTTTAACTATATTTATATTGTACACTTTTTCACTCTTTGTATATCTATCTATCTATCTATCTTTTCTTCATTTATTAAGATGGTTTTTAAGATATCCAGCCTAGCTTTATTTCCCTCTTTTCTTTTAATTGCGGTGTTGTCAACATGAATATCTCTCGTTAGGTTGATGCTGTGCGCGCTCTCCATATGACTTTTAAACCCTCCGCTTTGCAGATGCATGGTTAAACGGCTCGAAAGGGTAGTGTTTTTTATCCCAATATATTTTGAGTTATTATAAAGCTTGCAGTCTTCATCGGGGCAGTCGTAAACTATGATGTTTGAATTTAAAGTTAACCATCATAGTTTACGAGTTTATCTGCCCCAATGTCGTTCAAAATGCTTTTCTCGATGGAAATACGAGCTAGTAAAAACAGCCATTTGAAGGCCATCGTGCTTCTTAGATATGAGAGGATTTTATCTAACGTTGTAAAAACTTCTCTCATTAGCGACTGATGTTTTATTTTTTATATCTAGCACTATGTCTCTCTCCAATTCTAAGTTAAGGGTAAAAATAAAGCAACACTGTAAAATACAACTGATCTTTACACACATACACACAGAATAACTAATAAAATAACGACAGTGGCGTGAAAAACAAACATTAGCCAGATATCGATGTGACTGTCACCTGTACTGAACTCTTGCCAAGAGATGCCAGTTAGTCTTTTACGCCTACCAGGTTCTTTCGTATAAGCCGAGTTGCTGGATAATTTTTCGTTCCTTTAAGAATATTGTAGAACGGAAACATTTCATGGATGGGATTTTAAATCCTAATCTCTATAAAAATCTATTGTTTCAAGAAAACTTTGAATTTTAATTACTTTTCGTTTTTACGATTGTAGATAACAACTCGGGCTGTAACTTCTGAGCCCCGAGTCAAGCGCGTGGGACCGATGTCGAGAGAATGTCAGCTACGAATGATATTTTTGACACAGAGCACCTCTACGATGACCGCCAGACGCTGAACGAAAATATATGAACTGCGACCAGGCGGCTCAATAAAAAGAGCCCGAGTTATTGGCTGGAATTACTTACTTGAACTCAGTGTTGATAGAAATTCAATCAGCTTTCCTAAATTTACTTGACCAAATTTATACTCGAGCTAAGCCCAAATGCCGGAGTCGCTACTGATATATATATATATATATATATATATATATATATATATATATATATATATATATATATATATATATATATAGGGGGTGTGGCAGAACCGATTGAGCAGTTTTGAGGAGTCAATGCTCGTGGGGAGGAGGGGGAAGGGAGGTGCGCCTGGTTTCGCTTTGCTCCGTAGACATCCCCATTTTAGTAGCAAACATGGGGTGTGGACGCGAGCACATCGTGACTTTGCCGTGCGCGCGTATTTTGAGAACAATCAATCTGTGATTGCGACACAAAGAGCTTTTCGGCGAGGGTTCAATATTCCGCGCAACGATGCCGTTCCTCAGGCGAACACAATTCGGTCCTGAATTAGGCAGTTGGAAGCAAATGGTACCACACTAAGAAGAGATACACATGGCCGACGCAGGTAAATTAGAAC
The DNA here is from genome assembly GCA_963969495.1 of Ceratothoa steindachneri. Classification (NCBI taxonomy): domain Eukaryota; kingdom Metazoa; phylum Arthropoda; class Malacostraca; order Isopoda; family Cymothoidae; genus Ceratothoa; species Ceratothoa steindachneri. The sequence continues at coordinate 39,656,071 of OZ018335.1, forward strand.
ACCAGCAAATGTGGAAATGGTGAGAACAGCGATCGTGTAGTCACCGAGACGTTCTGCTTGAAGGTATGCTGTGGCTTTGAGAATTTCCGACCGCAGTTTGAGGAGGATTCTGCATATGGATTTGAATTTCCATCCCTACAAAATAATGATGCCTCAAGAATTGAACCAAGCAGACTTTGCCAACCGCCGAAATCTGTGTGAAAACATGCTTGCACAGATCGCTCCCGAGGCAGCTTTCTTCAGTAGCGACGAGGCACATTTTCACCTCTTTGGCGTGATAGGCCCGTACTTCTTTGAGGAGGAAGGAATGACCGTGATCGTGAATTCCGAATGTTATGTCTCAATGTTGCACAATTTTCTGCAACCCAGAATGGAGGAGATTGTTGAATATGAGGGATTGGAGGACTTGGGGCTACAGCCAGCTAACACAGCCCGAAATTCACCCAATGTTTAGAGACGAATGTTTTCCGGACGTCTGGTGCCTCTGAATGGTGATTTAGGGTGGCCTGCACGGTCACCTGATTTGAGCACTTGTGACTTCTTTCTTTGGGGATATCTGAAAGAAAAGGTGTTTAAACGTCGCCTTCACACCCTACCACAGCTAAGGGAGCGGATTATTGAAGAAGTTAACGCTATACCCCGCAGTATGTGCGAACGTGCTGTACGAAACTTAAGGGATCGACTCCAACAGTGTGTTGGTGTTAGCGGCCGCCATCTTCATGGCATTATTTTCAGAACCTAGGGATTATAAATGGTATGTACTGCTAACCTCGAGTATAATAACATCTCTTCTCTTTATACCCCCTTACTTTTTTATAACTCCTTAAAACTTCTCGATCTGTTCTGTCGTACCCTGTATATATATATATATATATATATATATATATATATATATATATATATATATATATATATATATATATATATATATATATATATATATACTGGGGAAAGTATGGGAAGGTAACATAATATTTGTCACATTTGTTTTCCTTATAATTAGCTGGGGAGCAAGAGATGGTTCTGGCTTTATAGTGACACTTTTCTATGAACCAAAGGAAAAACTGCAGCTCAAGGAATGTTTGGATGATTGTATTAATTTCGTCTTGCAAGAAACAAGGATCACAAATGCAATATGCTCTCAGGAACATCGAAGAAAATACAGACCTTTTAACAGATACATCGTGACACGATAAATAATGAATATAGGCATTAGAATTAGTTGGCACAGACCAGCAACATCAATGTTGCCTTCCAGTACGAAAATACGATCAGAAATAGCTTATCCAAAAAATAGATCGATGGATAAAGAACAGGGACGTTTCTTTTGTTCCCTGCAAATCATGTAATGAAGTATATATCGGTGAAAGCAGCAGATTTTCCAAGAGAATGAATGAACACAAATGCAATATGCGACGGTATGCCCTCTCCTCGAGTTTATTTCTACATATGCCCAATGAAAATCATCAAATTGATATTGATAATGCTAAAATATTTCATATGTCTCACAATTATAACAACACAAACACGGTTGATAGATATAAAATAATGAAAGTTCTGAAGGGCAAATGGGCAGGTACATAGCCACAAAACCCCCACAGCAAATGGGTCAAAGAAATTAAAAACTGGGCATTTCTAAGGTTATAGAAACCCAGAAGATGACTTCATAAAATATGAGATTCGCTCTAAGTCTGGATTAACGTAGTAGACTCGAACGATGAGCCATGATCTGTCGAAACTTCTTGGAGACGCCTTTGGCCACCATTTGGAGAGGTAATCCAAAGAGTTTGCGAAAACTTTGACAACAAATATTTGTTAGGAAATAGTGCTTCCACAAATAACATTTGAACATTTTTCTTCCCATTTTACACTAATATAACATAGACCCATAAAATGTAACCTTATTTAGGTTATGTTAGATTGTTTTTACTCTTACAACAATATCCATCTTTAGCTGAAGCAACTAAACGTTCCATCTAATCATATTTTTTCCTGATGTTATCACTTTAACATATTTCTTCACCCTAAAAATAGAGCACCGTTTAAAATTAGAGAACAAAATATGAAAAAGCATTTTCGTGAAAACACTGGTTAATTTTCATAAATGTTTCACTGAATATGGTGTAAAAATTGTCTATCATAGTATCCAAGTTTCATTTCAATAATAGCAGCTGGAAAATGTTATGAGGAAAGTAATTTTCATTTGAAAAATAGGATCCGATAAAAACTAGAGAACGATTAGTATAAATGTAACCAAAACGATAAAACAATATATTGATAAGAATTATGCAGACCCTTGTTTTTAAGAGCCTCGGGACTTCGCCAATTTGACGTATTTTTAGGGCATGATTTTATTTCTTCCTTCTTACAATTTTGGCAAGATTTTTCACATTCGTCGGTTTCCAAGCCATAATTTTCTCACCGTATTTCCTGCATTCGTTTTCTATTGTGTTTAAATCAGGGCTTTGCGTAAACTATTTCATCGCATCGATATTTTCAGCATCCAAATCATGCTTCGTTGTCTTTGTGGGGAGAACGGAGCATTCATTGTCCTGATTGCAAACTGGCTCACCCATTGGCGGGTCACTTGTTCCTAAACAGATTCTTGTTTAACGTAGCGCTTAATTATTTTTTTGCATAAAGGGATGAGAGGACAGACTGCATAGATTGAAACCATGGCCCAGACCATAGCGCTACCATCTCCAAATTTAACCGTCTTTTCGTTCATGGGGGATTCAATCTTTCACTTAAACGACGCGTTACACGCCTCTTCCCATAGGACCCGAAAAAATTGAATACGCTTTCGTCGCTGGAAAACACTCACTTTTTGGCAGTGCACATGACACGCTCAGTAGCAAAGGCCAAGGAGCCGTTTTATTCTTTTTACTTATCATTCGTTTTTTAGCAGACAAGCGTTCTTTTACGCTTACTTCTCACAAGCGACTTGAGCTAGACTGACAAACACATTCACTTTCATGTTATCGCCAACTTATCATGAAATATCGGTTGATATCTCAAATCTGTCATTCATTGAAATCCGTTTCATAGTGCGATCTAAGCTGGGAGTGATTTCCTTCGACGGGAACCGATTTTTTTGCCCAGAGGCAGGACTGGTTATCCATAAGAAGCTTTATTATACGTTAAATAACACTCTTTGACTGATTAGAATAACTTTATAAGTCAGAAGGTGTCAATACTTTATTCTTCGGATGGATAACCTGCTTTCTAAAGGAGTTGTTGACTGTAACTCATTCGCCATAATAAGAAATGAGATATCTTGAGGAGCAGTCTACAATGCACGCGAGATGGCGTTGTTATACATATGCTACGAAATTTTACGACGTTAGGTTATCATATTCTAGTTTTGAACCCACCTCATTCTTCAACTGTATATACTGTATATTATTTTCTTCATGCCCATTTTTTATCTACTGTTTTATGAAATGAAACTTGGACAATATCAGAGGCAAATTTCTAGGAATATCCTCTGCAATTTTCATGGAACTTAAAGAACTAATTGTAAAAAAATGTAGATTTGAATATTTTCTTCTCTATTTTTGGACGGTACTATAATTAAAGGGATCCGTTTATTTTCCAAATACCGCACCATCCAAAAGCTCAGAACAACAGTACTTTTATCACAACTTTTTCCATAACTTTGACAGAGAAAATCCAAGGTCTCTAAAATTGATGTAGAATAACTAACAGGTAAGTATAAACTTGTATAAGTAAAGGTTATACAAATTTGGATCAAGAAAACGAAAGTTATCAACAGATAAGCAATTTACAAGAAAATATTAAGTACCCCTATGAAACTATGATCTTAAAACTGCGCCACCATGATGGTCCTTCAATTGGAGCCACTGCAGAGACTGTCAATCCCAAAAGTGTAGTGCATAATTTTATGTCGTCTTATGACAAAAAAGTTTATGTAAGGCTCTAAAACCAACCAGTATGCCAAAAAGGCCCCAGTAACGGAAGACCAAGCTATTGCCCAAATTTCAATTGGGCTGCAGCAAATTCACGAAAGCTTATTAAGATTTTGCCCATCAATTTCTACTCGGAAACTCTGTCACGTTGGGTGTAGGAAGACATTCTTCACCTCCGCACACCCACGCTCAAGCCACTGATCAATTCAAAGAATAAGAAGGCTTGTCTTGCATTCGCTAGTGAACACGTGACATAGAAGGATGAATAAAGGAAATAAATCCACTTCGCTGATTTATCTAAGATAATTTGTACGGATCCGATGGTGGGAGGCTTGCTCGTCTGTCTCAGAGCAAGAGGAACATCATCTGTCATTTTACTGAAAAGCGTGAAGTTTGATAGGCAGTATCATTGTCTGTCGCGTCATTTTGGTCGAAGGTACTGGGCACTTGTGCGCTTAATGGGAACAGTGAATGCACAATTGTACAAGGAGTTGCTCCGACAGCATGCTTTGCCCCTTCTGCTAGCCTACCAAAGACAACCTACGATTTTCGTATAGGATAACGCCCATGGTCACAAGGCCAGGTCGCTGAAGACCTCCTTAGACGACGAGGCCATCATGCTTATGAACTAGTCTGCAGAGAATATGGACCTGAATCCCTTTGAAAATTTTCAAAGAGACTCAGTGAGTGGTCTAAAAAAGTTCAAGAAATCTGGAAATTTCTGCAAGATGATTAAAACAAGATTACTGCGCAAGTGTGTCAACAGATCTTTCGTTCCTGTGGCAGATGTCAAATCATCATCGAGACTAAAGTCCTTCACATTAAATAATAATTCCTTATAACTTGTATAAATGTCTTCTATTGATAGTATCCACAATCGTTATATTCCAAGAGAAATTTGTCTCCGCTGTTGTTTGGATCATTTTGGACACATAATTTTTGGCAGTAAATTGCTTATTTGCTGATAGTTTCCGTTTTATTCATCCAAATTTGCATAAATTTTATTCATACGTAGGTTATACCACTCTGTCATCGTACACCAATTTTCGAAACCTTGGATTTTATCTGGCAAATGTTATGGAAGAGGTTTTTAATAGAAAAATAAGCGTTCTGATCGTTTTTGATGGTAATGTACTAACCATTCTTTGTATACAATGAATTCAGACAATGACTCCAGTGATGCAACCTATTTGAACAAAAATGCTTCTCTTTTTTTCATTGTAACTCCCTATTGGTCCCCAAATTAAACAAATAGACTTCCTTGGACGTGTTTTTTCGATTTTGAAAAAAAAGCAGCATGTAACAAATTAGGACAAGAAAGCGAAGGAACTAGGATTTGCTCTCGAAATTTCCTTGTATGAACCCTTGTTGTTCAACAAGAAAGGGTTGATAAATTATCGTGATGAAGAATCTTATCTTTGGGTGCAGCTTCTGCTATGATATCTTTTTTACTTCGATAAAATCTACTAGAAAGATGCTATCGTCTTTCTAACTTAGAAATTTACAAGGCAATCTGATCCTTAAAAGGTCTTTCTTTTGACCTCATCTGTTTTTGTAGATAATATTGATAAACCTAGGTTTCCTCTCCATCAACACTACTCTCTAAACCCAAAGCCACAGCACTACTCTCTAAACTAAATGACAACTCGTAGTGCAAGCATACTAACTGGCAAAACTGAAGCTGCGTTGGTCTCTAATTTGCTATATATGCATCGATAATATAAATAACTTTTGTAACGTAAGTTCAGTTCGAACTTTGAGAAAGAAGGAAAGGATGCTCTTTTAAGGATAGGTTTCATTAAATGAATAAGACTAGTTTCGGAAGTCTCCTGCTTCCATTATCAGCCTCGAAATAATGAAACAATACTCCATAGGAAATCTCCTTCAATAGTTGGAATTTTAGGAGTTATAAAATGGAATTTTTGAAACAAAAAAGAAAGATAATAATCCTAAATGAAAAATTAACTTGTTTGCCACAAGGCAAATATAAGGATTTCATTTCGCTGCGTCCTGTAAGAAGAAAAAGATTGTTCTCTTTCCCTCCCATCTAGAGCACGAAAGCTTTTTTCAGAGTTTATTTTCTCTGAGATTCTTTATGTGAGCTTAAGGGAGGCAATTTTATCTTCCAAACGGCTCTGCAGACTTGACTTCAAAATCCAGTGCGAAAGGTTTCGAACTCTTCGAAATTCGTATATCATGGATTGACAATCATAGCATGAGAAAATAACCAATTACCTTAATGACCACAACATATAAGGTATCTACAAACTAAACATCTTAAAAATAAGACCTCTTCCTTAAACTATGAATTAACGAAGGCTAAAAAGACATTCGGGTAGCTGGAAGAAATTTCGTCCTACGAGTATTTAACCCTTTTCTTTTATACATGAGTTGATTGCCAGAAACCTGATGCTTTCATTTAGATATCGTTCCAGTTTTTCTTCCAATTTAGTTTCTACTTCTTATTATGATTGCTATTATTATTATTATTATTATCAAGAACACTATTTTAACTTGGAAACATTTCCGGATAATTCCTAAGAATTATTTTTTCATTTTGAGAAGGACCATGTTTATTACTCTTATTATATAAATTTTTAAGATAATGAACTTTTGGGGAAAATATATATAATAAATTCTCCATTAATTAAAATGAAGGCATGGCTGTTTGATTTTTTTTTAGCGAAGTTCGATCCAAAACTGTTTTCATTTTAATCTTTTGCTCAAGGACAAAGCTATTGAGCCCTAAAACTCAGTATTAGGAGTTAATTTCGATCGAAAAATACAGCCCCGCGGGTTGTTTTTTTCCGTATTTCAAAAGAATTTCGATAAAAGTTTTTTTCTTTCTTTTAGGCCTAGAAAATAAGCATGGATCTAGAAAAAACACAGATCAAGGTAAAATTATGAGGAGATATGTTCTGGAAACCTTTTAATTTTTTAAGCCTAAAAGTCCGTTGCCAAAACCGGAAGAGCGGTAACTACAGATCGAAGGTCTGCCAGCCAAGGAGGAGTACCGCAGGTTCGGCTATTTTCTCATATTTTTGTTATTGGATTTGGTCGGGATACAATTTTTACTGATATAAAGTATTGTTATTTTTCATTTTCATTTTTCAAAAATTCTTATTTTATACCTAAAAATATTCGAGTATTTAAAGCGAATTTCTAGTGAACCCTTTCTGATTATTTCCAACTCACGATGGAATCAAAATCCTCCCGAAACTATTCTCGTTCATTCAATTATAGCTATCCTACATAGAGCGTTCTTTCCTCGTGTAAAAAGTATTTTTCTGAATATTTTAAATCCGTTTACAGGGCAAAGTCAACTTACAAAAATCTTAAGCAACCGCTAATAGACGAGAATAAAATTGGTTCTGAAAAGAACAGCTTATTTTATATCTTGATCATCAAGAGAGAGTAGTCGAGTATTAGCGAAAAGAGTAGAACTAAATGTGGAACTCAACCTGAGAATTTGCTTACCTTAGTAAACAAATTCACTCTTTATTCAATCTTAGAGAATTACCGATTCAGACCTCCTCTAATTGGACCACTTTAAATCATTGCTTCCGAGGGCCACTGGAAAAGATTATGTGGTCTGATCTAAATATAGAGTATTATAGTTGCATTTATAATAGTTAGGGTAATAGCTATAGTAATAAACCCATTACATCCCACTAGAAATTAGGAAACTTAGTACATTCTACATATTATATTTTGGGGGCTCGATTTGCCCCTCTGGTTCATAATGAAGAATCTTTATTGAGGCATCATTCAACTGAACTAGTAAAAACAATCTCTACCCACTAAAAAATGGAGAGATTGTTTTTACTACTTAATACTGGTAGAGATGATCTCTACTTGATCCAATTAAACTTTATATTTAGCCTTCATCAAATGTTAGAGAAACGACCCTAGGCGATTAAGCGCTCCTCAATACCCACAAAATCCTTCTAACCAAGTGACCGTAGGTGATTAAGCGCTCCTCAATACCCACAGAATCCTTCTAACCAAGTGACCCTAGGCGATTAAGCGCTCCTTAATACCCACAAAATCCTTCTAACCAATAGGCTACAGTCCCAAACAAGGATATATCGGTTATTGCCAATTCTGTGTTGGGTAAATAATCGTCCTTTCTCTATATTTGCTCCGAGACTGTGGAATGATATGCATGTTTTAATAAGCGCATCCCCTCCCTTGGTGTCTTCGAGCGTACCTTGAAGATCTACTACATCTCTTCTCTTGAGGAGCGCCATACAAAAATCCACATTATTATTATTATCATCCGGTTTATTATCTCCATCTGCTTTTCCTGAATTCATATGAGGCTAACCTACAACTAGGAACGCTTGACGGCGTAGGTTCGAATCCCCATCTTTTGTTCATTGACAGATTTAGTTTAATTTCCGCTCTCATAAAAAATAATGGGCTAATTAAATTGAAAAAAACAACAACCGAGGATAAAAGACTTTGATCCGGATTCGTAATTTGATTAGTATCTATCTGCGAGAGCAATATATATATATATATATATATATATATATGATGGGGCAAGGGGCACGTTTTACCGAATCTCAGTACAGTAATGGGGAAGAGTAGAGGGTAGGAATTGTCGATGTAGATTGAGAATTTCCCAAATAGATTTTGTCTATCTGTCAAAGGGCAGATGTGGACGAATACAATATCCGGATTCATTCCGAAATTGAGGAAAATATTAAAAGGACAATGGCGTTATGTAACTGTGCACTCTCCGAATGGTTTGTAGTTTAGAATTTATTAATGGTATTTCTAAATTTTGGCGTAGCAAATATACATTTAATAATATAACCGTATCATAAAAAATTAAGATGATTTTATGCAAAACACAGTACACAAAAAGGACAATACAACTTTTTTCTGGATATAATTTCAAATCTACAGATGACACAATTAGTCATGGCACACGCTGAATTTCGTTCAGTAAGTGACAATTATTAATATATTATTATTTAATGGGAGATGAATAAATTAAATAGGACATATACCAATAAATTAAATTAAGTTAATTTCCTTACAGTATATTATGGAATACTTTCGAAACATTTTGGTTTTAAAACAGGGTTGAGAAATTTCACGAAAATTGGCCTTTTCCCGGCTTAGTTAACTCTATATATTTATTTAATTTTTATTCATAGCTAAAAAATATTCGCATTAACATTTTCTTATTTTAAAACTTATATATATATATATATATATATATATATATATATATATATATATATATATATATATATATATTCAAGATTCTAGCAACTAAACTTTGCAGAATTTATTTATTTCAGATGAGTTTCAGTATAAATTATACCATCATCTTCGTTACAATAAAATGAGTGAACACACAAATGTTCTCACGCTAAGGATTGTTAGTGGGATAAAAGGAGATAATAGAAAAAAGTTATATTAAAATATAAAGATTAAGTCTTTTAAAAGAAAGGAAAGTGTATTAGGGTTCAGGTAAATTTTTAACAATATTGCCCCGCCAGTTTGGAGTTTAAGGACTTTTAGATAAAATGAATTGGAATCAAATAAATCTTTGTATTTTTTAAAATATAAATAGTTCATATATTCTGTTTACCATACGCCAACCAAATTCAAAATTTTGATTTCATTTTTATTCCTGTCATTTATGTCATTATTCCATTCACTTCTGCTGTTTCACCCCCAATTCTTAAGAGCATAACACTTTTGTCCTTTAATATAACATTATTTGTTTCTTTTATGCAACGAATGTATCCAATTTCTTATAATAAAATCTGCCAATCTATAGCAAAATAAATTTATTATAGCGCTAATAATAAAAGGACTATTTATTCCTAATCTTACTATTTGCTCGACAACTATAAAACATAAAAACTTTGTACGTAAAAATATTATATAATTAACTTTTTAATATAAAATACATTTAAAAATTTCCTTTCAAAGAGGAAACCACCTAATTGAGATTCTGGTCTTTATTTCCAGGCGTGTACCAATTGCTCAAAATTATACATAGGTGTAATGAGGAATTTAATCATGAAATAGAACTATATATTTCTAAGTTACTATAAAATAAAATGAATAATCAAATTATATTATTAAATCAATGTTAATTTGAGAAATATTACAAAATTTATGTGTCGGGTAAAAGATTCCTACTCAATAAATTTATTCAAAAGAATCTAGGCTCAAAATTAGCTTAAAAAAGTATAAAAACTTTACCTAAACTTCTCCTTCTTCTCGGACTTTATCTTTGTAGTTTGGTTTTATCCTTTTTTGTGTCAATCTTTGTACTACCAAAGTTTTTAGTATAGTACCATCCCCCTCTTTCACTCTCTCCCTTGTACATATGAAGTTGGTAGTATTTATAACGAACTACTTCTGCAATAAATTGATATCACGTTTTATATCATGTAGTTAACAAGATCAACAGACCTAAGTCGTGCCCCTCTCAATTATTTTAATAATAAAAAAAAATTAACAAACGTATTATCAATTAACAAACATATTTTCTGACCTTACGACCTTCAAGACTTTCAAAAATACATTGAAAAGTAAATTGGTTACCATCCGACCGCTCGACTACTTACTGACATAATAACTTAGAGAGTGGCGTTCATGCGACTAAAAATCCACCAATATCCTAGATTTATTCCATCGGCCATCGTTCTACGGTAAAAGTTCATCCTCTGCGCCTTTTTCGTCTGTCGTTTGGTGACTTCCTCTCCTCCTCCTCCTCCGACATCGGCCAACAACACTAAATCGATGCGCCCTTAATTGCCGTCTATCGTACATTGCATTCTCTTCTGCCAACAATTTCCTTGCTACAAACTCGCTGTTGATTCATTTTCCCGTCGCTTTATTGTATTCGGGAACATCCCGACCTGAAACCATTGCTCTGTTGACAAAAACACAATTGGAGGCTTTCATCTATTCATCCACCTTTCGTTCTCTGTCACCGTTAACGTGGTCGAATCTTCACTTTTACTCTGTGACTTACATTCCTGGCAAATCCTTCGATTGATTCTTTGACAACGAGAGCGTTTACTTGACATCTACTTGCCATAATTTATTGCCAATTCAACTTTAGAAGTGAATATTTTTATCTTAATTTTCTACAAGAACAATTAAAAGTCTTCATCTCCGTCTCGTAGCGTTCGATTAAATTAGTAGCTCGCAATTTCTTTATGTACCACACATCGAACGTGTTTCCTCCCTACAGAATATGAAGTTTTTAATATATAAGTAAGTGAAGGCGGAAGTTGTATAGCAAAAGTAGCGAAAAGAACAGACGTGGCAGGGAAGAAAATCCGTGGGTCCCATGTTCTCCCGAACCTGCTCTCATCGGATTACAAAGGCCTGACCACGTAGGAGAAGAGAGAGGAGAAAGTTTCAAACTTACTCACCTCGTTCGGTGCCTACCAGGGAGGCTGGATTAGCCCTAAAATGCGCCCCCTCCCCTCCCACCTTAATGCAACAAGCAGAGAAACGTTTAGTTCATCGACGGCTCCAATGCTCGAACTCATTTAGGGGTTGTAATTTTCCCTGTTGAATTACCATATATAACCAATTTTTGCCTGTTGAATTACCATATATAACCAATTTTTGCCTGTTGAATTACCATATATAACCAATTTTTGCCTGTTGAATTACCATATATAACCAATTTTTGCCTGTTGAATTACCATATATAACCAATTTCTGCCTGTTGAATTCATAAATATCAATAGGTTTTGTCTGCTAAATTCCTAAAATAAAATAAGTTTTGTCTGCTGAATTCCTAAATGTAAATACATTTTGTCTGCTGAATTCCTCAATAAATAAGTTTTGTCTCCTCAATTCTTAAATGTAAATAAATTTTGTCTGCTAAATTCGTAAAATAAAATAAGTTTTGTCTACTGAATTCCTATATATAATTAATTCTTTGCCTCTTGAATTCCTAAATGCAATTAATATCTTTCTGATGAATTCCTAAATGCAATTAATATCTTTCTGATGAATTCCTAAATGTAACTAATATTTGGCCGCCAATTAAATGCCTATTAAACTTCTATATGTGTTATTATTTTTTCCGGGCTAAATTCTTAAATGTAACTAATTTTTGCCCTCTGACTTCCAAAATGTAACTAATATTTGCCTGCTAAATTCCTAAATGTAACTGGTTTGTGCCTGGTGATTTCCTAAACTTAAATAATTTTTGCATGCTAAATTCCTAAATGTAAATAATATTTGTCTACTGAATTCCTAAATGTAAATAATTTATGACTAATGAATTATTATTAAATGTAACTAATTTTTCTTAAAAAATTTTTAAAGGTAACTTTTTTTCCACGCTAAATTCCTAAATATACATAATTTTGCTTTCTGAATTCCTAAATCTTACTAATTTTCTCCTATTGAATTCCGAAATATAAATAATTTTTGTCTGCTGAATTCCTAAATCTCACTAATTGTCTCCTATTGAATTCCGAAATATAAATAATTTTTGTCTGCTGAATTCCTAAATCTTACTAATTGTCTCCGATTGAATTCCGAAATATATATAATGTTTGTCTGCTGAATTCCTAATTGTAACTCTTATTTTATAATTGGGTCGTGTTCTTGGAAAGATACTCAACACTGAAACCACTAAATATAATGAACTGTTACAGGTCATATCGATTATTTTGTGTTTAAAAAGGGGCGACAACATACACCTTGTATGTCGTTTCTGTCTGGTAGCAGAGCAGACAAAGAACAATTTAAATAACGAGACTGGCCTAGCAATAGTTGACCTGGAACCAGCTTCATACAAATTAATTTATCACCTATTCTTGCTAAACTAAAGGCCACTCTCTTCCACCACTATTCTTAAAATTTGAACTAATGAGGAATTTTCTCAGATGAATCAACAAAGAAAGCCAAAGTTGTCACTTTCCTGAAACAAAGATTTCCACGTCTCAGTGATGCAGAACGGTATATTTGATTGTCCTCAAATCATGGAGCTGATAGAAGTGGTTAAATTCGACAAGTGCATTGAAGACAATGAAAGGCTTCTAGAATGTCTGCCTTTCATTCAATTCTTTTGCTGCAAACTTTCTCGGCAATAACCAAAATCCAAATATGATAATGTTGTAGAGGAGTTTCTGAGAATCATTCACTCTTTTGATAAAAAGTCATGTCTGTAAAGATGATATACCTAGTTCGCATTTAGCCTACTTTCTAGACAAATAAGGTGATTATACCGTGTAACAAGGTGAGCCTAATATCAAGATGTTAAGGTGATGGAAAAGAAGTACCGAGGACACTGGAAAGTAAATATGTTAGCAAACTAATACTGGTATTTCAAATTAAATATTCTATAAGTTAAACACAAAAGAATACCTTTTAACCATGGCATTACTTCCTCAATGATTTTAATTACACTGAAATTCATAAATATTTTAAAAATTCATATGGTAAAGCTGCCTTGAACAAATAAATATGCTAATTTCATACGTTATTTTCATATTCCGTTCATTTTTGTTAAAAAAAAATTGATAATAAAGTACACCTGATTGATGAAAACTAGTAACACATTTTCATTCAAGAAAATTTTGAACTAATCTCCAGAGCTTTCAAATGCAGATGTTTAATTCGTATATGGGCTAGATCATTAAATTTTTCCGGCTATATATCTAATCCGTCCTCTTTTTAGTACCTGCAATTCCGACTTTAGCCACGCTTTTATTTCTCTTTTTCTATGTAAGATAAAAATGAAAATCATAAAATAATTTTGTTTTCTTCCAAACCTTTACGATTCACGCAACACTTGTAAGAGCTTTAGATCCTCCAGGATTGCATCCTCAGCTTTCAAAATAAATTTATTTTTCTCCTATCTTGAACTCTTTTTCGAACCGTTTTTATGCTCAAATACCAAAATGTTTCTTTTGTTCAACAACTTCTTGCCGTCCATCTGTTGGAGAGTACCATCGCCGAATTCAAAATTATCCATTTAAATATTAATCAGAAATATTTATTTATTCCTCCTTCAGAGCTCCGCTTTGGTCGAAAGTCATTCCAGATTTGGATATTAGTAAATTGAATTTACTAATCAGTAAGTATAGCGATGTTAAGAATTGAGAAAACTATTATTTTATTGATACTATCAATAATCATTAATTGCTTACTATGTCATACATTTTCATCGAAAGGTTATACCAGTTCACAAGCTATACCACGAAAATGAAGACCCACGAGTAGATGGAAAAGTACACTTATTTCTGTCATGTCATACGTTACATTCCACACATCGGAACATCTTCAATGATTCTATTAAATTCAAAGAAACTACTCAATTTAGGGACGTACATTAACAAAAAACAAACAGACATGAATAATAAAAATACTAAAAACAAACAAGCTCAGGGTGCATCAAATAAAGCAAAAGAAGCGAGACTAAAGTTAAAATATGATAAAGCATAAAATTAAAAAAAAACGAATAAGTGAATGATGCCCCTAAAATATACACATTGCCATATGCAGATACTCGTTCGTTGCCAAGAATGAAAAAGTGAACGACAAAGTAGCATGAAATTAACTTGATAGGTTGTATAGTTATGAGACACGTAGGGGAAAGGAAGAATCAGTCTCTTTGAGTGTGGGGTTGTTGTTGTTGTTTTTAATATAAAGAAACTCTAATATTTTTAATAAATGGACTCAATAAGCCCCAAGGAGAATGGAAAATTGTCCGATGAAATAAGGTGGCCAGTATTTTCTGCTTGATATCGTATGCTGAACAATTCGGGTGTAGTTAAGGGTCTTTGAGTTCTATGGGATAATCCAAGATGTTTAGTCTCCCTCTGTTTAAGATATAGGCTAGTCTGGCCTAGGTAGCAGGCATTGCAGCCGGCACACTTGAATTGATATACAACAGAGGATCTCAACATCGAATCAATACGATCTTTATACTCGAAGAAACCCCCCCCCCCCAAAAAAAAACCCAATTATGATTAATTTATATCAAGTTAAATTGGCATTGCGGTAGATAGCTTTGCAAGATTTGCTTAAGGGTACCGTCCAAAGAAGTGGAGAGACCAATAAATGTGAGTTTAATAAAAATACGGTGTTTTAAAACAGTGGTGTATATGGGGTCAAGCAGATATAATTTATTTAATAAAGTTTTTGTATACTTGTGAAATAGGTGTATAGGAAACATGTTGAATTAAAAATATGTTCTCATAAAACTCATTTCTTTGTGAAAGTCCATCCAAAATGAGAAAGTTTTGAAGGCTCTAAATATTTTTGTCTTTATACTTGCTATTTTAAATATATGTTGCGTGGAACTGAAACAATTAGTCTCTAGAAGTGTGGTCGTGGGTTTTCTATAGACTGAAGTTTTTAATTTTCCTTACTTCCTGTGTACAGTTACTCGTACATCTAGAAAAATAATTTTGTTGTCCGTCTCAACCTCCTTCGCTTATAAACCATTTGCTTATAAACGATCTGTGGATGATTGTTTTCTTCTCTTTCATAATAAATCTCACGCACACCTATTTCTACACTACCTTAATGAACAACAACCAAATGTAAGGTTTTCGAAGGAGGTTGAGACAGAAAACAAAATTAATTTTCTAGATGTAACTGTACACGGGAAAGAAGAAAGATTAAAAACCTTCAACGGATGAATATTTGAACAATAATATTGACTATGGTTTGGTAGGTTATGGTTTTTACAGAACATGAAGAGGAACGAACGAATTTTCTGAATTAAGAGTTGGTTTTAAAGATTTAATATACATATCCTCACCGGACAAAGAATTAGTCACCTAGGGAAAAAAAAACATACGAGTAATTTAACATCCGAAGCGTGTAGAAACCTTAGTCAGCCGAGAGGCGTAGCTTAGTTTACATTAAAACGTTAGTTAGGTTTTATTTGTGTTGCGGACGGCGTGAAGATTTGTAGAAAGCAAATCAGCTCTACTTAAAATGGGCCGGAAAAGTGACGTCATGGAATGTCAAAAAGGTGTGATTGCATTTGGCCGCGCCAAAGGTCATCATGTGAAGAAGGTGGCGGAATTTGGCAGTGTTTCAACGAGTACGGTCATCCGGATTTACAAGCAATGGCAGAACTCCCAAAATGCGAAAAACTCTCGCCAGAATTGAAAATGGAAGATGTTGACAGACAAGGACCGTGGTAGAATATCCAGGCTTGCAATTGCAAATCGATTTGCTTCCAAGAAGGAATTGCTACAAAACGTCAATTCTGGTCCTTCACCACCCATTTTAGAAAGAACATTACACAGGGAATTCCATGGCATGAACATATGGAGCGAAGTGACGTGCAAGAGGCCCTTACTATGGTTACAAGTGACTAATCTTTGTCCAGTGAGCTTATATTGATTCTGAGTTTCTGAGGGTAGTCCGACATTTATTGCTGGCTATGATTTTAAAGTTTTCTATTGTTATTAATGTCTTACAATTTATTATGTGATCTCTTATAAGCGAACGTTCTTTTTTCGAAAGAACAGACCCTGTCCTATGACTAATTCCTATATGCGAAGAATAACGGGCACCCAATGATCACATAATGCTGCCGAAATATGAAGCCGAGAAACAACCTGGACAAATAAACTTGTAGACAACACCACTCCGCAAACATTCGTGTACTCGATCCGTGACAGGAAAAAAAAGTTGTATTGATTTATCATTTACAAATACGAACCTACATTCAATTTGAGAAAAATATTGTTTAACAAGTAATGAGAATTTCTGTCTGCACAATTTATTTATAGTTCCCATGTCGGGAAATTTAAAATAATGGATCTGCTTCGGGGCAGTAGGAATATTTATTTGGGGTAAATAAATATTGTTTAGAAATATTCGAATCATTTTATCAATATATAACGACGGATAGCTATTAGTAGTAAAGTACGTTTTCAATCTTAGGTATTCATGATGCATAGAGTCGTAAGTGGAGGAGAGATGGTAACCACGGTATAAAAAAATTTTTATGGTTGAAATTTTCTATTTAAAGTCACGCAAACTGAAAAGGTTTATTCCCAACCCAGTAAACGTAGGCTATCGCAAAACTGTATTGAGTCATACGAATAATGTCTAAAAATGGTAAGGTTAAGTTTGTTTCTGTTTCCATTGTAAGGTTAGGTTTGTTACTGCTTCCATTGTAAGATTAAGTTTGTTTCTGTTTCCATTGTAACGTTAAGTTTGTTTCTGTTTTCATTGTAAGGTTAAGTTTGTTTCTGTTTCAATTGTAAGGTTAAGTTTGTTTCTGTTTCCATTGTAAGGTTAAGTTTGTTTCTGTTTCCATGGTAAGGTTAAGTTTGTTTCTGTTTCCATGGTAAGGTTAAGTTTGTTTCTGCTCCCATTGTAAGTTGTAAGGTTAAGTTTGTTTCTATTTCAATTGTAAGGTTACGTTTGTTACTGCTTCCATTGTAAGATTAAGTTTGTTTCTGTTTCCATTGTAACGTTAAGTTTGTTTCTGTTTCAATTGTAAGGTTAAGTTTGTTTCTGTTTCCATGGTAAGGTTACGTTTGTTACTGCTTCCATTGTAAGATTAAGTTTGTTTCTGTTTCCATTGTAACGTTAAGTTTGTTTCTGTTTCAATTGTAAGGTTAAGTTTGTTTCTGTTTCCATTGTAAGGTTAAGTTTGTTTCTGTTTCCATGGTAAGGTTAAGTTTCTTTCTGCTCCCATTGTAAGTTGTAAGGTTAAGTTTGTTTCTATTTCCATTGTAAAGTTAAGTTTGTTTCTGTTTCCATTGTAAGGTTAAGTTTGTTTCTGTTCCCATTGTAAGGTTAAATTTGTTTCTGTTTCAATTGTAAGTAGTAAGGATAAGTTTGTTTCTGTTTCAATTGTAAGTTGTAAGGTTAAGTTTGTTTCTATTTCAATTATAAGCTCAAGATTGTTTCTGTTTCCATTGTAAGGTTAAGTTTGTTTCTGTTTCCATTGTAAGGTTAAGTTTGTTTCTGTTCCCATTGTAAGGTTAAATTTGTTTCTGTTTCAATTGTAAGTAGTAAGGTTAAGTTTGTTTCTGTTTCAATTGTAAGGTTAAGTTTGTTTCTGTTTCAATTGTAAGCTCAAGTTTGTTTCTGTTTCCATTGTAAGGTTAAGTTTGTTTCTGTTTCCATTGTATATGTGATATTTAGATCAATTGTGTTTAGGTATTGGAAGAAAGCTTCAACTTGAGTTTTATTTTGTAATACTGCAAAAGGGACATCAACGAAACGTCTATAAAACAGAGGACGACAGTCAGGTGGAGAATCTTGAAACATTTTAGATTCATTCATGGGCAAATATTTTCATGACCCATCTGGAATTAGTGTAAGAGTTAGTGTAAGTGTGAGGAGGAGGCTAAACATGAATGTAGAAAAGACAAAGGCAGTTATTTGAGCAAGTGGGGTGGGTGGGTGGGTTTGTAATGGTGCGGTATTACCTAGGAACAAGTTCGATATTTTAAATATCTCAGATATGTCGTGAATAATGGTTGTAAAGATGAATGAGAGAGTGACCAAAAGGTTTTAAATGGCAGGAAAAGTCTCAGGGGCGATTGGAGTATTGGTGAAATCTAAGTGTTCGAGTGTGAATGTGCCAGAAAGTTGGTGTGATGGTGATTGAGAGTGAGACTATGGTAAGAGAAAGAAATATGGAGTGAGAGTAGTGCAATTAGATAATTCAAGAGAGATGGTAGTGCCGGAAGTGAGAAATGACTGGGTAAGAGATGTTTTGGGTGTGATGAAGTGTGTGAAAGAGGTAACTGAGGAGTTATGGGCTTGTAAAAAGAATTAATGAAAATAGAATTATGATTTAAATCAGGGTGTACGCAGGGATGAAAGAGCGAGTAAAAGGTGGGTTGAATGTGTGAATGAGTGTGCGAGTGAGAAAAGGCCTACCGAAAAGACAGTGAATGGTGTGGGTGAAAGGAGTGAATGAAGTTACTTTTTAGGGCCTTAGACCCGAGCATGAACTCTACCTGAACGAGATACTACACTACATCTGATCCCATCGCTGTGATGGGGCACGAGGTAGGAGGGTGAGAGTAGTTTTAGTAGCATTGATGCGCACCGAACACACTTTGTGGGAAAAATGTCAATGAGTTGTGCGAAACAGGTATAAATGCCTAATTTTATATCATTCATAACATTCGTAGCTTCTTCAGTTTCCATGAAAAGCTAAAGAAAAGTAAAGTTCTTGGCCGTCGCTGAGACGCCATTCTCTGAATGGAACTCTACTCCATTAATTATTCTCCATTGAAATCATCTTCATTAAACTCCCTTCCATTGAATACATCTTCATTGAAATTATCATCAATGAAATCCTTCAATTAAATCCTTATCCATTGAATTTATCTCCATTGAAATCATCTTCAATAAACTCGTCTCCATTAAATTCATCTTTACTTAACTGCTCTCTATGGAATTCTTATCCATTGAATTCATCTCCATTGAAAGCATCTTCATTAAACTCCTGTCTATTTAAATTTTCCATTGAATTCTTTAGTATTAAATTCTTCTGCAGTCAATTCCTGTCAATTGGATTCTCCTCAATTGATGTAATCTCCAATGAATTCTTCTCTATCGAATTCCCCTATATTTAATTCTTCTCAAATGAACTCTTCTTCTTTGAATTCCCCTTCATAGATTTATTTTCCATTGAACTTTTCTCCCATCAATTCTTGTCCATTGAATTCTTCTCTAATGAATACATCTCATTGAATTCTTTACATTGAACTCTTCCCTACTGATTTCTTCTCCAGTGAATTCCTTTCATTGAATTATTCTCAATTGATGTAATCTCCATTGAATTCGTCCCCAGTGAATTAGTGTTAGGTGAATTACTCTCCATTGAATTCCTCCCCAATCGAATATTGTGCATTGGATTCTCCTCCATTGAAATCATCTCTCTGACTTCTTACCACTGAATTCATATATATAGAATTCCTCTCCATTAAATTTTCTTCATTGAATTCTTATCCATCGAATTTCTCTCCACTGATTTATTTTCGCATGAATTCTTCTCTATTGAATTTTCCCCAGTGATTTTTTTCGATTGAATTCTTCTTATCTGAAGTCTTCCCCATTGAATTCTTTTCCTTTGGATTCTTCTCCATTTAATTCCTCTCCAGTCAACTTCTATACATTGAATTTCTTCCCATTAAATTCTTTTTCATCTAATTTTTTAATTGAACTTCATTAAAGTCTACTCCATTGTATTTTTACAGTTGAATTCCTCTTCATTAAATTCTTATTCGTCGAATGCTTCTCAATTTAATCCCTCGTCATTGAACCTTCGCCATTATATCCTCTCCGTTGAATTCTTGTTCATAGAACTCTTCGCGATTGAATTATTATCCATTAATGTCTAGAAAAAAACAGTATTTTACCCATTTAATTCCTTCCAAGTGAATTCTTTTCTCTTGAATTACTCTAAATTGAATTCTTCTTTATCGGATTATTTTGGATTGGATTCCTCTCCATTGAATTCTTCCCTTTTGAGTTCTTCCCCTTTGAATTCTTCTCCATTGAATTACTCTCCATTGAAGTCGTTTAAATTGAATTCTTTTTAATTGAATTCCTCTCCATTGAAGTCATCTCTGGTGACTTCCTCTCATTTGAAATCTTCTCCATGGAAAGCTTCTCTCATAATGTCTTCTCAATTAAAGTCTACTACATTGTATTCTTCCGAATTGAATTGTTCTATATTGAATTATTCCAATTAGAAAGCTTCTCTATTGAATTCTTCTCTATTAAAGTCTATCACATTGTATTCTTCTTCTTTGAGTTCTTCTCCATTGAATTCATTCCTTTTATTTCTTCCCCATTGGATCTTTCTCCATTGAATTCCTTTCCTTTGAATTCTTCTCCATTGAATTATTTTCCACGCCATTCTTCTCTAGTAAATTCTTCTGTATTGTAGTCTTCACAATTGGATTTTTCTCCATTAAGTTTTCCCTATTGAATTCTTATCCATTTAATTCCTCTCCATTAAATTCCTCTCCACTGAATTCTTCTCCAATGGATTATTTTCCATTAAATTCTTCCTCATTGGAATCTTCTAAATTGAATTCCTCCCCATTGAATTCTTATTCATTGAATTCTTCTACATTGATTTCTTCTCTATTATTTTTTTTCATTAGTCTTCTGCATTAATTTCTTCCCCATTGAATTCCTCTTCTTTGAACTACATTAAATTATTCTCATTAAATTCCTCTCTATTGAATTATTCTACATTGATGTCATTTCCATTTATTTCTTCCACGTTGATTTTTTTTATCCATTTAATTCTTCCCCTTTGAAGAAATTTTCATTTATTTCTTCTCCATTAAATTCTTCTTCATTGAATTTCACTCCATTAACTTCTTATTACGTGAATTTTTCTCCATTTAATTCTTCTCATTTGAATTCTTCTTCAATAGATTCTCCCTCCATTGAATTATTTTAAATTGAATCTTCTCCATTGAATTATTCTCGATAGAATTATTATCGGTTGAATTCTTCTCAATTGAATTTTTCTGGATTGATTTTTTCGCAATAGAATTTCTCTCGATAGAATTCTCCTCGATTGAATTCTTTTCGATAGAATTCTTCTCGATTTAATTGTACTAAATTGAATTCTTGGAACTCAAAATTGAATATGATTGTACCTGTAGTGGAGTAGTTTTATCTTCGTGACAACCACTTTATTTAGCATTTCACAGCGAAGGTGAACCCATGTTCAATAATGGTTGCACAACCTTAGGGCCACCACCACACAAAGTGCTATCCTCTTTTTGCTACTCCAATTAGATAAGTTTCATTCACTTAAATTTTTACTAACCCACCAAAAAAAACAAGCATGGCGGAGATTGCCCTATTTATCTTTTCATTTAAATAAATAAATTCCTACTTATTACACTGATCCGATGATCCCATTTAAAGTCCGAATGAATATAGTTTTTTTTTCCTCCCCCCCGACTATAATGTTGTCAAGCAGCCGCATGGCGAAGATAGGTTTGTAAACACTGGTCCTTGGAGAAAACGCTCAACGATTCCTTTTTAAATCATTTGAGTAGGGCCAGAGGGGCAAGATCGTTGAAACATCTCCGACCTTGTGAAGCTTAGTGAATTTTAAAGCGAGACCTCTGGCCGCAGCATTTCGGGCATACAAGATTATATGAAGGAGGCCTTGTTATCAACTAGCTGGTTTGCTTCTTCAACAAGACATCGTTGTCAGGCTAAAAGCGGAGTGTTTCCTTTGAGCATCGCAGTGCTATTAATGTTAGCTTATGACAATGAACTTTAACAGCAAATGACTTTGTTTCCCTAATGATGGCTCTTATTAGTTACCAATAGCAACGCAAATTTTGCTAAAGTAAAAGATACAAAGAACTAGCATTAAGGTTGAAGCAGAATGCTTACTTACAAGGAATTGATTCTGTGGAGTGGCATCGGTTAACTCTTTCGATCACGTGGGGAAGCTTTTGTTTTGACCGCCATGATTGTGACGTCATTGAGGCCATGACGTCATGTTAGCCCATTGGCTGCAGTTTGCATATATGCATGCCTCTTGATCGATACACATGCTAGCGTGAAATTCAGAAGATAAATAATTCTTTAGATTATTGTTACCTACACGAATGTAAGTTCCTCAACTAAAACACGTCCCAAATATGATGTTGTGCTGAGCAACAGAACAATTAATCATTTTATCACAATGTATCGTTGTGTATCGAATTATGATAATTGCGCCATCTCTATAGGTACCTGAATCTTCAAAAATCACTATTTTCTTTACACAACATCACTCCTAACACAAAATGAGCCGAACAAAATTCAAACAGATGCAGAAAATGGGTATGAAATGACACATCGATAGGCTATTGATTAAGAGCACTACGTATTTATTTTCTGTGCTTTTTTTTCACCACTGATCGAGTACTGTAAACGTAAACACTGTGCAGACGACACTTGCAGAAGTGTCTCTTTGGGTATTTGGCGGAATGAGAATCGTCTGACGTCGCTCTGCCGCCTTGCAGAGGTACTCGGGGTGAAGCGACCCAAAACTATTGTCGAAGACGTCTGGGCAGTGGTCACTCTCCTTTCTCTCTCTCTCAGAACATCGACAGCCCAAATCGAATCCAGGATTCTCTCTTTCTCTCATTCTTATTACCGCTTTCTCCTCTCCTGCCCAATCGCTTACCAAAACAAGTCGGCCAAAGAGTTTTGTCCCGTTATGAAAACCGTGACACTTAATCGTTTAAAGTCACCCGAATGGCGCCGTCTTATTCTTAGTAATTAGCAGCTCCCGTAGGCGTGAGGGCGTGCGAGTTTAGAGCGCCAAACCGCCCGCCGCCCTCCACTACCTCCAATAGAATAGCAAGACTGGCCGTCTGCATGTTGTTCTGGCCTTGTGTGGTGGGCTCGCCTCTCTTTATGCAAAACTAGAGAATGAGATACAGCAGGGACTGCGATTAGCAATGGAAATGAGTACCTCTTGGAATAGTCATGCACCTTCTTCATATTTCATTCTTACCACGTTTCAGCTTCTCTCTAAACGCATCCATAGGTTTCGCTCGCCCCGCGGACACAATGTCGTCCCTATGACCCCTGGTTTTAAAGGCGAGTCTGGACGCACCGCCTGACTGATCCTTTTTGGGAGCCGCCGAAACGGGAGAAATCCTCGGTCCGTTATAACCCCGTGGACCGGCATACAGATCAGGCTGGATGGGGAGCGATACCGCCACTGGAGGAGATTGAGAAGGGGTGAGCAATGGAGGAGGAGATGAAGGAGGAGGAATAGAAGTAGCTGAAGGAAGGGGGAAGAGGCAGCGGATCTGATGACAAGTGACTTGGCTCACCATAAATGGATGACTCCCATTTACCACACACAAAATCACTCTTATCCAACTTTTATCCTCAGGAGTGACTTTGGCCGTTTACACTCATAAAACACAATTTACCCGCAAATAAACAAGAACGGTAAATAGAAACAAATTGGCGAGGGATTGAGATTATAGGGGAGAAGAGGATAAAAGGAGAAGAGGAATAAGAATTAATTATGCACTTACAAATATAAATGTGTACAAATAAACATCTTCAGTGGCGTCTTTGGAGTTCGGGAGGCCTAACCTACAATCAATATTCCACCGCGCCGCCAACGCATCAAGAAGCATCGTTCATATCCACCAAAAATAGGGCCAAGGATTTGCTGTGCTTTCAGAGGTGCGATGCTTGCTTTCAAGGTCTCTCTGTGGCGGGTTAAAGAGTTTCCGAGACCTAATGGCATTGTATTAATTGAAAGAAAATGCTCATACACGATCCTAAGTCTCATTTGAATAGTTTAAAGCTTTGTTTATGATAAAATCGAGCTTGATTAACCTAAAAAAATAGAGTCTTGTAACCTTCCTTACTGAAGGCTCAATTGTCTGTTGGCGTCCACTCACCGCAATAACGACCATCTTGTTTTGCTTCATTAAATAAAAATGAACTTAGATAATCCGCATGAATTCGACGTCTGTTGGTGTTCTGAAAGAAGATAATTAGTGTCAAAGTGCCTTGTAACATAAAAGTTTTGGGCGTCGGGTGCAAACAACTCCCACTACTCCTCAAAAGCACGGATAGGAGCATTATTTGGGTGCTGAGGGGCTGATTGCTATTTCATTCCTCCTCTGTATCCTTACGCCCATAACAGAAATGCTTTTTTGGGGGCAAATTTGAAAAGAATAGAACACTACCACCAACGACTCTCCTCCCCCCCCCCCTCGGCAAGGAGGTGGATCGTGTAACAGGGGTAATTCCTCCGCTGCAACTGAAACCTGGAGGAGTGGCACACCCTTCCGACCCCAATGCCACAAGAAAAAACTGATGCTCTTTCTGGAGTTATCTTTTGCATCGATTTTCAATTTCACACTATTTTTTCCTGCCAGTATCGAATTAAACTGAGTAAAATAAGGTGATAAACGTTCTAAATAACTCCCCTCCCTCTCTCCAAAATTAAATCCCCAAACGAAGTATTATTTAACGTCTCCAAAATCATGTCATAGACAAAAGCTTTCCAATGTAGTCTCCACCACCCTCGATTTAACATGAAATAAAATTGTTATGTTACCTGGTTGCCCTTCACGTTGATTTCATAGGTCCCCGTTTGAGGTTAAAACAGTCTGGCATCCCTTTACCGTTTATTCAGGCGTTTTACTGCTTTTACATATCTAAAAAAAATATTTTATGGTCCTTTTATGTTATTCCTAATACGTAAGGTTCTTGATACTTTTGAGTTTCTGAGTTCTATTTGTACTCATTCGCCAGGTTTCAAGGCAATACGACAGAAGTTGTCAAAGCAATATCATCAATATGCTCCGTTTTATACGAGTATATCGAGATCTTTGTCTTGTATTATCAAAAGGTATTCCATCTTCTATGTACCTGATCTAAGATTTGATGTTTGGCCTCTGATATGAGGAACCTCTCTCCGATTATTTGAGTTCCTGGAATAAAACCATCAATTGTTCCACTGAAAATTAGTCCTACTCTATATCCTTTGCGTTGAAATAGTAGCCAAGACACTGGTTGTGAAAAATTCTCGACATGAAATTTCTATTAAAAATTAGTGCGGGTAATTTCAATAATTCACTAGTAACGAAATCTTTTATTATTATAAACACTAGGCTTACCTGATTACATGATCGTCTCGGTTCTGACAAATGTATCTTCAATGTCTTCATTCTATCATCATAACATTTGTGTTTTAATCATGAAGTCAAAATACAAGTATGACCAAAACGACCCGCAAGCTACCTCCTAATCTCTTGATCACAGTGCTTTACTTAATCCACATCCTGATTCTCTGAGTATCACTATAATCTCCCTTAACTGATTCCACTTGTATCTATCTATCTGGAGTGATGATCTATGGCGTCGGAGGTGCGGTATGGTGTTCCACAAGCCTCGCATCTTTTTTCCTCTCTTCTTTTTCCTGTTATTCTTAGCCCCCACCTTAGTATATTATTCTGTGTCTATGCTAATACATATGCTGATCTATCTTTACTTCTCCTCCACCCTAGTTTGCTGAGAATTATTAACCTTCTCTCTGCAATAAATCTTTAAGGAAGGATTCTTGCAAAACATTCGGAAACTCACGTATGACAGAACTGAGCTATTACTGGTGTGTATTCGATCGAATATGGCTTTCGGCAAAATTAGGGCTCCTTTTCTTCTACGTTGGTGGTTCCTTTTTCTTACGTTAAATACCTCGAGGTCACCTTTGATAGTCAATTACCTCTCAAATTTCACATTGCTAATATCAGTAAATCTTCTCTGTTTTTTCCATAATATCATCCACATCCGATCATACACTAACTACAAAACTTTTAAGCTTTCGTTTCCTCACATATTTATAAATGTTACTGCCTTCTTGTTGGATGACATACATTCCTCGATCCCTTCAACTTGTTTGCAGTCCGTGTTCATCTCCGCAGGAGGAAGATTCGCTCGTTCAACACCCGAGCTGCACGATCTACGCCGATTGCCCATTTGATCGAAAATCGCATTACAGTTCCTCCTTGTTACATTTAAGATCTTCAACATGGCAACAACCTCCTACTTGAGCCAATCCTGGCTAGTGAAAACTATATTTTTCGTCTCTTTCTGCTCCCTCACTGTATGTTCCCCGGAATCGTCTTTGCTGCATTGGATATTGGGATTTATTGTGATTTTTCTCCTAGAATGTGGTGCTCTTCAGCACACACCTCGCAGCCCTCCTTTTCTTACAAGCTTTTTCTTAGATGGTGGAACGACGCTCTATCGTGGCCTTCAAGATGATTATTAAAAATACAAAAAAAGTGAATTTGTAGATCGACGCAATTCTTTGGGAAAAGGTTGATTTACAGTTTTATCACCATCAATAAAACGAATGGATGCTAAAACATCAGTGACGTTTGTTGATGCCTCAATTCCATCCCCCCTCCAAAAAAAACCCCTTTGAATAATGACGCATTTATTGCATAGCTTTCCTTCGATAGCAGAAGAGATTTCTAAAACACGCCTGCGACCATTATCCTTTGAGTTTGGGGAAGCTTTGTTTTCCACCCAACATTGTCTTAATAATCCTTCCTCAAGCAACTAAAATGATTCAGGTAAACACTTTTCTATGTCTTTAATTCTGAGAAGTCGGAGGAATCGTCCTTCTACTCTAAACGTTCTTTCTTTCCTCTGTTGCTCAGAATAACTTAAAATAATTTTCAATTTGAGAATGTCTTAAGTTTTTGTTTTATTACCTGGGAAACATCGATTCGTTAGACATTTTCTAACAAAGTATAAAACATAGTTAAGAAAGAGGGACTTAAAATCGTGTCCGAATAAAGCCGACGCTCCAGGAATTTTCCTTGTATTTGCGATTAGGCCCAATCTTAACCTTTATAATGGAGTAATTTCTTCAAGACTTTCAGGACATCAACAATTACCAGTTTCCTACTAAAATTGGGTTCGTGTGCTTCACTAGCTTTGTTTTCCACCCAACATTGTCTTAATAATCCTTCCTCAAGCAACTAAAATGATTCAGGTAAACACTTTTCTATGTCTTTAATTCTGAGAAGTCGGAGGAATCGTCCTTCTACTCTAAACGTTCTTTCTTTCCTCTGTTGCTCAGAATAACTTAAAATAATTTTCAATTTGAGAATGTCTTAAGTTTTTGTTTTATTACCTGGGAAACATCGATTCGTTAGACATTTTCTAACAAAGTATAAAACATAGTTAAGAAAGAGGGACTTAAAATCGTGTCCGAATAAAGCCGACGCTCCAGGAATTTTCCTTGTATTTGCGATTAGGCCCAATCTTAACCTTTATAATGGAGTAATTTCTTCAAGACTTTCAGGACATCAACAATTACCAGTTTCCTACTAAAATTGGGTTCGTGTGCTTCACTAGCACTAAAAAATACCCACTCATTTTCTCTATACCCTCTTAAGCAAATGGTCACCCAAATTTTACCCCTCTATAGTGATGGAGGGGTATCCGCTGTAGCATCTAGTCCAATCAGGGTTCATCTATGGGCAGAAGGCCCCTTACCCCTACTTTCAATAAAATCCCCCTCCCATGCCTACCTATCAAACACATTATCATTCACTTCTTCCTAGGCCAGCGCTTTCTCTCAAACATTCATTCACATATCAACCTGTCTTTTTCTTAGTCTTCCATCCCTTCACACATCTTGACACTCTCTCTCGTACATTCACTTTACAAATGTATCTCTCTTCAGTCTTCTTCAAATCACCTCGGAATAATTTCAGTCACAACCTCATTCACTCCCTTCTTCACGCCATTATCATCTCTTACACGGTATTTAATCACTCCTTTTTCACACCAAGCATCACTCGAGTTCTTTCCTTCTTCTTTCATACCTTAGTCTCGCTTCCACACACCAAAGATAGCACCAGCATTAGATCCTGCACCTTCCTGGCACACTCCACACTACAAAAGAGGCGAGATATATGTAAGGACAAGAAATCCTCGTCCCATCTTGGTAGGGATTGAAGATAGCGGCAAAACCTTTATCATTTAATCAGAGTGAATAAACCCGAAGCGGCTTCGTCTCTACCTTACAAACGCCTGCACTCTATTTTTTATAGGAATCTCTCCCAACTTCTCTTAGCAAAGAAGGAGTGCGCCCTCTCCAATATCTTCTGGTAATGGGTCTTCCGCTTTATATTCTTTTTGGGAAAAGCCCCTAAGCAGATTCCTCTCTATTGAGATGCTGACCCTCTCCCCTTAAGACTTCACAGAGGCCTCTCCATAAGATTTAGAATGGAAGAAGTAGCCGCAGACGAAATTGGTATCTATCAAGGTGTCTAGACAAAAAATTTTGCATGTCATGGATGTTGGTACGCTAGCGCTCAGACATTCAATGACGGAAGAAGAGTGCCAACCCTGTCCGGCCTGTAGCAAAACTCCCAATCCTGGTATATCCCGGATGCGACTTCTGTTGCCTGGGGTGTAAACCCATAGTGAGACCCTGTCCTAAGTAAGCAGGTTCCATAATCTTTGAAATAAGGTGTCTACGCTCCAGGACCAAAAATTATTGTCTGTCGGTAGATCGGTGGTTGGTGAGAGCTATACCTGGGCTTAACCTAGTTGCTGGGCGTGACCCTCCTATCCAAATTAGTGGCTCACACGTCATTTCAGTAAGAAGGACCCAAGTGAGTTCGTCCGGCCTCGGAACTCCCTTAGGGTAAGGAAGATAAGGAGGATAAAATAGTAAAGCTCCTCCTCATAGGTCTAAAAGAATATCAGGACAAAAGATTGTGGAGCTTCAAGTGCCACCGGGCCGGGCCGCTCATCGATATGATGCCTGGCGTCTTCGAGCCCGCTGTCTTCAAGTGGTTTCTACTCATTCGAGCGACTGATAAAACGAAGTTTTCTGAAGGGCACGTGTTCTTTTAGCGCAAGTACCTAGTTGGGTCTCTCAGTAATGAAATCAAGGGTCTATCGTTCCTTGGAAATTACTCTTTTGTTTATTTGGTTAGCCTTTTCCACAGAGAAAAATTACATGGTCTCTGGACAAACAATGGCACAAATGTGCGGGTAACCCCGCAACATACCATAAACTTTGTAAAATGAGTAGCCTATGATAGAGAACTGGATATTAATGAAGAGTTGTCCTACCAAAGAGTAAATAAGGGTGAGTGAGTAACTAGGAAGCAGGGAGCGATCTCTAAACCCACGCTAATGCTCCTAGGCACTTTCGGTTCGTGCTTGCTCCTATCACTACTGCGTGAAGGCATCCGTCTCGTTAAAGCGGAGGATCTCTCATTTCCACTGCTGCTGCCACATGAATAAATGTCGTAAAAGTGCTTATTTGGTCTACCGTAAATATGTAAAAACTGTTCTATGACAGAAAAGATAAATTTTTACACCCATCCCTTTTTTCATTCGTATATTTTTGAAAGGGAGTTCGTGGCCAATCAGGCTGCTGACCGAATTTCGTTCAGATACGCTAAGAAATTGGCCATGTCGCCATCTTTACGACCAGGCAATTCGCACGGCTCTCATATTAAAAAAAACACCTATCACTCCTTTCCCTTCCTGGCGTACAAGCTCGTTAGCTCTTATAGCCAATAGGAGTCCTTCAGTGTGTTCTATCTTTTTAGGTGCCACCACTGTTTGTCTAGCACTGATAAGGGCACAATCTCTGTTATAGTCAAACCCGAATCCGCCTTTCCCTGCGCGGCTATTTCTCCACAAAAGAAGATCCAGGCTACTCTACCTAGTTGCTCAACTTGGAGGAGGGAACGCACAGGAAGATGGCAATGGCCACCCCAGTGGCACCAGGACACCTGCCGACCAGAATGAGGGCAGTAACAAAGAGGCCTGGGCTTCGTTCCTCTACTCGATGCTAGACAGAGGCTAGCAGTGGTTGATTCCAATGAAAGAGGGGAAACAACGATCTTTAAAGCTACCTGCTAGCAGGAGAATTCTAGTCAGGTGAAGAATAATCGCAACAAATGGCTTGTGTTCAGAAAGGTGGATGCAAAATTTAAAACTATGTGATATTTGTTTTTTCTGTGTATATAAATACCTCCTTTCAGGTCGTAGTCTTGACCTGTCCATGTGCCCTTCGGATGCCTACTTGTATTTTGGATAGGGTTTGGACTCCGACCTCCATGGTAGCGATCACTTTCTTATTCAAACATATTTTTCTGTGGCAATACATTTGAAGAACCACATTTGTGTTACTTGTATAAACCACGTTGTCTTGCTTTTGATGAAATAACTGAATTCTCTATCCGACTATAGGAGTCTAGTTCGGTTGATCAAGCCTTTGAGATTTTCGCCAATACCTTTATCAACAGTGCCTATCTTTCATTCCAACAAATTCTCGCCGTTTCTCACACCGTCCACTTCTTTGGTGGTAGGCCGAGTGTGAGACGGCTCTAAGAGAGTAGCCATATGCCTATTAATGATACAGGAGTCATTCGAACGATTTTACCTTCTGTTAATTGTCCCTTGAAGGGTAGATTCCTTTTCGTTTCGAAGCAAGCTCGCGTCTCTGTATAGCTACTTTATAGCAATCATTTATACATATCATTACCCAATGAAAGATCCTTCTTGAAGGTGTATGGAAGCGTATCAGAAGGATTTGAGGTAAGTTCCATTGTGACCTTTTCCCCTTATCTAGGAAGAAAGAACCTCCATCTCAAGCCATTTTCTCCTGTTGGGATGCTGCTCTGCAAAGTTTAGAAGGATACAACTCGGTCGCTGAAGGCTGCCGACTGGACATCATCTCCAGAAGCGAGGAACCATTCAGTGGCCTGTTTTCGTTGATTGAATTCCGTTCCGCTCTTGCTTTCTACATGCATAGCGCTCATGGTCTGGATAAAGCCCCCTACACTATATTTCGATACTTATGAAATCTGGCTTCGCACTTTTTACAAATTTGTTCTGCAAGATTGGGTTAGAGGATATCTTCCAAGATTCCTGGTAAATTGCTATTTAGTTGTTTTTTACAATCCCTGGAACGTTTATTCCCCTCAGACTAATGTTGGGTTAGATTATTTCCTGGAGAGAAGAGGTTATCCGTCTCCTGCACAGTGCGACTTAATCAAGGTCCACATCGGATGCTCTGTTCGGCCTTGAGAGTGCTTTATGTTAGGGCTTACTTCACAGGTACCATTTCGCTACGTTATCCTTAGATATGGAAAAGGGCTATGAAATCCACTGGCTATACGTTATCATGACAAAACTCCATACTCTAGGCACGAGGGGATAGTCTACAACTTTGTGTGAGTGTAGAAACTCTCTCCAAGCCGCAAGGGGAGAACAGGGCGTATTGCAGGAAAGTATCTTCAGTGTCATTCTCTTTGCTATTAGTTACCAAATGAAAATTTCGGAATGATATACAGAAACAACTTGTCCATCATTTTTGTTGCGACTGAGTTGCATACCTTGTAAAGCAAGCTCTAATAAGCTCTGCACCGCGTCTTTCTTTATGCTACGATGTATGTATCATGTAATTCTGTCACCATCGGTGGCACCACCACGACCCCGCCTAGTTCATATAAAGGACTCGACTGGACGTCCTGGCTTCGTATCGATTCCTTGTTCTTGTATTGGGCCGACGCCTCACATATAAGAAACGAAATCTCACCCTTAGTTTCTATTGTACCCAAGTTGTAGACACTCTACATTATCTAGTGCTCAGCACGTGGGATGCTGATAGGTCCCTTAACTTTTATTTTATTTTTCGCCTCTAGCTCGACTACGGATGTGAATTCTACTACTTAGTATCCAAGTGCCTATTGTGGATGGTGGATTAGATCCAGCACAACCGGTCACCGAATAGCAGCTGGGACCTTTCGTATGCCTCCCATTGAGCCTTCCGATCTACACTTTGGAGGTACCACTCGTGTTTCGTCGTATACAAAGCATGATACACTTTACGCGCGGTTTCAGCATCTCTCTCGGTTGACAAAGCATCTCATTTTATCAACAGCAAATTTAGACGGTGCATATGCCAACGAGAGACGACAGTCATGTCCTAAAACGGTTCTAGGTAAATTCCGCTGCAGGAAACTCTCTCGCGTAAATTTCTTGGAGGTAGTTTTCAGCAGGGATAGACAGAGTTAGGTAAAGTTGAGTTGAAAACAATACAATGAAAGAAAGATTGAACTTATCTTATCTAATATTATTCCTCTCTCTCTCTTTCTCTCTCTCTCTCTCTCTCTCTCTCTCTCTCTCTCTCTCTCTATATATATATATATATATATATATATATATATATATATATATATATATATGAGCGCTCGATGACACAGGTTCAAATCAAACTTCTTTATTTATTTTCATATAACGGTTAAAATAGTTTGACCTATCTTTACGTTCTCTACATCTCCCATTTTCCTTCTTAAGCTTTCATTGGTTCATGTAATATTCTCCTTAGCGTTTTTGCGGGTTGTGTTAGCAATTTCCATTTACCTTGGGCCTTTATATACATATATATATATATATATATATATATATATATATATATATATATATATATATATATATATATATATATATATATACGTGTCATGTGATTTTCAATTATTACAAAACAAAAAAGCCCATGCCGCCTTCTACTAGAAAAACACTTGTCTTGTCTCTCACTGGATAAAACCTACACTTCGTTATTCAAAAGGCTTCTTCAATCAACCTTTTTGTGGTTGAGGATGGTAGCTCTGGCGATGAGCGTTGTGGTCATATAAGCGATGAGCGCTTGATGACACAGGTTCAAATCCAACTTCATTATTTATTTTCATATAACGGTTAAAATTGTTTGCCCTATCTTTCCGTTACCTACATCTCCCATTTTCCTTCTTAAGCTTTCATTGGTTCATGTAATATTCTCTTTAGCGTTTAAAAAACGCGATTTAAAAAATTTCGAATTTTTGTCCTTTTAAGTTTTTTGATCAGTAATAGCGGATATGAGTTGCAATTATAACACCAACATTGCCTATGAAAAAAAATTAAAGTTTGACATAACAATTCTGAAATGTTAAAAAACGCGCTAATAAATATTATCAGAATGCCCACGGCTCAAGTAATTTAAATATTAAGTTAAAACTCGCGCCCCATCTGCTTGAGGCTCGCTTTAAAGTCCGTGGCTGCCACCCACGTAGTCATACTTGTCTGAACTTGCTCGCCCAGCAGCACTAGTGTGATGTCATGGTGCTTGCCTGCTTGCAAGAAATGGCATGCCACAGTTCCGCTTGCCCGACCGCGCGCACTACTGTGATGTCATGACACTAGCCTGCTTCGAAGAAATTTCATGTTACGGGACTTACAGTATATGTCATGTTAATGATTTGGCTGTAATGTCATGTCGCCGACTTGGCTGTGAGTCTGAAACAGTATAAAAAATTTTCATTTGCCCAGTTCAATATGACCGAAGCAGACGTGCACCTGATCGGCGTCTCAATATCGCACGGTAAAATTATGAGCAAGTTCATTATTACTGCTTTATGTGACCACCAACTTTGAATTACTTGTTGCCTGAAGACCACACCTCTAAGAACATGTGGCCATCAAATATTTAACCACCAACATGCGTACTTGCCTTTCTGGTGAAGAGGGTGATGCACACTTCTCAAAACCTCTTTTAGAAGTTCGAAATGGCAAAATTCCACTTTCTGAGAGACCAACACCATTGGCATTCCTGTAGAATTAGGAAAAAATCTCTATTACCTGGAGAAACTAAAGGCAGAAATATACTCTGATTTACCTACTAACGGTGCTATGTCTGAATGGCAGGCTGGGCGTACAATTCTCGCTCATGCATGAGTTTCTCAGTGATCAAAATAATAATAATAGTTATTTATAATGCACCGTTCAGGGCTGTTAGCCTTGAAGGGCTAACAGAAAGTTTACAGGGGAGAGAAGGCAATTCTGCGGAGATAAGTCTTCAGGAGACGTTTAAAAGTAGCAAGAGAGGGAGAGGATCGGACTTCGGCAGGAAGAGCATTCCAGAGTCTAGGAGCACAAACAGAAGGAACGGTCACCCATTGAGCAGAGGACAGAACGATGAGTGTTAGGATGGGAGCGAGGTTAGACCGGACTACTGTTGGAGTTTGACGATGGGAGAGGGCAGACGATCCGCAATGCTTTGGATACTACCATTTCTGATGACTAGGCTGTGAAATATCCCACGGAGCTGCTAAACTCAATTGAACTATCAAGAATCCCTCCTCACCTCCTGGTACTGAAGGGTGGTGTCCCTGTCATGATTCTGAGCAACGTAGAGCCCCCCAAAACTACAAATCGCACTCGCTGCATCATTACACGGCTACATGAAAATCTAATTGAAGCTACAATCCCCTGTGGTACTTACAAAATGAAGTGGTATTTCATCCAAGAATCTCATTCATCCCATCAGACTAGGTACTGCCTTTCCAATTCCGAAGGCTTCAGTTTCCATTCAAGTCATGCTCTGTCATGATTGTGAATAAGAGTCAGGGACAAACTTTCAAAGCAATTGGGGTGGATCTCTCGATCCTCTGCTTCTATCATGACCTGATGTATGTGGCCACTTTCCACATTGGCAGCGGAGAAAAAATCAGCATCTTTGGACCGAAATAACGAACAAGGAACGCGATTTATCCAGACGCACTAAAGAACTTAGAGTCCAAGACCCAAAATTTGAATGTGGAATGTTATGTTAGTGTGATTATCGTTATTTGTTAGTCTTTCATGACACAGTACTCCATTACATTCTTATATCTACCAACTTTTAATTGCACAATTTAACTCAAGCAAAGAATTTAATTTGTTCAAGAGAGTTTTTTATGCCCGGGCAAGGCTGAGTACCTTTGAGAGTTTATCAATAAAAAATATATTTCTGAGGATTAGTTTTAATTCTAAATAAAAAATTTGACCTAAACAACCAATTAATAAAAGAATAGATCATATTTTAAGGATCAGGTTTAATGTAAATTAAACTCAATGCTTCTTAAAAACTGCAAAGGATTTTTATTTTCATATTCTTCAAGTCTCACCTTCAGTCTTGCGTCTATGACTTGGTAGGTGGGTGTTTCTGTTTGCTTGATATCTCTCCGCGTCGCACATGAAGAATATTTATTTGGCCTATTCCTTGTTCTCCTCTGAGGGCTAAGCACATTTTCCACAAATTTGGGCGGGTGGATGTTATTGATAACCGCAAAGCATAAGAGCTTATGCTAGCCGACTGGATAAGGCGTTGGCCTCCCAACGTCTCGGTACCGGGTTCGATCCCGGCATGAGCGGAAACAAACGTCAGCGCACGTAGAGATCTGGCTACCGATTGGTGGACGCACTGACTCACCCCTGTATTCGGGTGGGTAGATCTTACACCTCTCACTTCACACATAGCCAATCACAACGCCGCTTTCTTTCCTTTCCCGTCTTCACAGCACAGCACACACACACTCTCTGTTCCAAGGAATCCTCCTGATGGGTATCTATATCCACGTATCTCTGACGCGGATCAAGTCCCTCTCCCCCGAGGTGAAGAAGGTTTTCACCTGAGCGCTCTTTGATGTCAAAAACATAATAGTTCCTGGCGCCTCTCCCCAAATGACGATTGGCCTCTGGGGCCCTCGGGACGACCAGCGATTGTTTTACTAACCTTATATACATTTGATTATCCGGTCGGGGATCCTCCCAGTATTATGGAAGGATTGGCGTTGACTAACTAACAGCAAAGTATTATAAAACTCTTCCACGGAGTTATTTGATCTTAGTAGGTCATTCAGAACACGGTCGCGCACATTCTTAAGCTGTATAGGAAAAAGTGGGGTGGGTTTCTCTTTTGCGACGAACACCCCGTCCACGCACGATGCCAATGTAATTAATTTCAAAATAAGTTTGAAAGTCACATGAAAAGCTTCATCGTCAGAAAAATGCATCACTAACATGGCTAATCGGCAACAACGCTAAAGCAGTAAAACATTTGAATTTAAGTTAGAATTTTTCATGATTATTGTATCCTACACTCCCACCTATTTCGCTGACTTTCCGCCAGCAAGATTGATGAAGATGTAAAAGACATCCTACGACTTTTGCATCAGAAAATATTGACAAAAAAAAGAAGTTATGCAGTGCCTTCTCAAAGTCTGCGAGACAATTGGCTATTTGGAGGCAAGTTAATGTATAGCAGAAAATATGCGACGGTAGGTAACCTATTTTATGTCTAGATATAAAGCAAACATGCGTGGCACTCACGCCTATTAATGATGGCATGCAGTGTCGCCAACTACGTCCACAAGTTTGAACACACTTTAAACGTCCCATCGCATGCCCAGTTTGTGGATGCTTCGAGGTTATTAAGCTAGTTTCTGCGGCAGGTACTAAAATTCTGGCATCATCTTCAATACCGTTGTCGAAAGCCAAGAACAGTGAGCGATCATTTAGGAATTTCACTGATTCTGGAATTTTGAATCCGGTCCGACAGGTTGGGGACGGGGGAATTCTTAAAGATTGTTGTTTCCAGTTGAATATGTTACGAGAAAGGGCGGTCAAAGTTGTCAACTTTGATTTTTCTTTCCTAGTGAGTGATTGTAGAGCAATAGCAATTGTTTCTCATGAGGATATTGTAACACTCTCCTTAAATTCACTTTTTATTGCATTGCCTGCTTCATGTTTATGACTTCCTGTTAATAAAATTTTTTCTGGTTTACAGTTATTGTAATTCTTATGGACCCCTGCTCTGCAGCATTCATAAAAACGTTCACAGTGCCTATATTGATTTATTTACTCAGTTGGAACCAGCATTTTCATTTGGTGAAATTTATCACGAAGGAATTTACTTATAGTGGTTATTTACCCCGAGAGAATTTACATATGGTAAAATTTACCGCCGGGGAATTTACGCGTGGGAACTTACCAATGAGAATTTACCGTGGATTAATTTACTGGCACCCCTAAAATTCTGGTTCAGGGCTATACACCGAAAGAATTGCGTTAGTATTTCTTGTAAGATACACATCGTGTCTCACTTTTACGCCGTACCCCCCCCCCTCCCTCCCTCCGGGTTTGAAACCGGGAAAAAACCTCCAGGTGCTGCAACTGTCTTCACGGCAGAGCTGGCTGCAATATAGCTGGTTAGTAAAATGGGCGAACTGCAGGATTCTAAAGCTCTTTAATTATTCATATCGCCATATAGTGCGTGCAGAGTGCTATTTAGGCGTTGGAATCTCCGCATCACCTAGTTCCCAGGTGACATGACTACTGATTGTTGGGCGGGTGTTGAGATTATCTTGTGCTGGGTTTCTGAACCTTCAGGGGTTGCTGAAAATAAGCGCTTAAATGGTGGGGCCCAGGATGTCGGCACAGAGTGAGAAACCGGAACGGAGTTTCTCTTTTGCCCACTCTGACTACATTGTAGGGATTAAGGCAGACCTACGAGCGCGCTCGTGAATATCTACCTGCCTACAACAGCGCCGCGACTGTTCCCATTGATATATCGCACGTCTCATTTGTATCAAGTGATTTTGGTAGCCTGCGACTTGGGTACACATCGTATAAGATACTCACTTGAACCTTTCTGTCAAATAACCTATTATGGGGAACTTTGTGAGAGGTGCTTAAGCACCGTGACGGGTAGGCTTCCGCCTGTACCTTGTCCTTGAGAGGGACTCCTTCACACCAGTGTAGTGCGATCGAATATGGGAATGAGACGTGCCTCTTCCATCTTATATAATTATTTAAATTGTTGGCTGCACGGTCAGACACCTGGGGGAGGAGGGCTTCTCTTCCACACCTAAACGTGCGGTGTAGATATTTAATTGTTGTTGTTGCTGGTGTTTATAGTGTCGTCATTTTGGTTTGCTTTTAGTTTAGGTTTTGATTAAGTTAGCCTAAAAGTTGTTTTTTAGGGGAACGAGGAATTTCAGAAAATAAAAAAAGCGTTTTCCTCCTTTTTTTTACCCTTGTTACTACACTTCAACATTAATCAACTCAACATTAATCTTTCATTGTCCTCAAATCACGCCCTTCGTATACTACCTTTAGATCTCCACTTTTCTTTTTATCCAACTCTGACTTTTGCTTTTCACACAGTTTAGCAATTCACACTGTTAGGTTTTCCATCTGAGTCTACATTCACTGCATCATCACAACATAGAAGTAGTGAAAGTTACTAGTTTCATCTTTCTCATACTTTTGTCCCTCTTACCATGATTACGTCGTCCTCTCTTCTCACCTCAATGTGCAGGTTGAAGATCTTCGTTCTCGCTCTCAGGATGCAGCTAGAATTCTTTGCGGTTAGTTAGCTTTAACGCCACCCATCTCCTTTCAATCGTGGACTACGTCTCTGGACCGAATAGTAAAATTCACATAAGAATGAGAACGACAATCTCTGTCAAGCTAATACTAAGAAACCAGGTACTACTCTTCGTTAGAGTTGGTTCAGGGAGAGCACTATACAGTTTTTTTGCCACCAGCCAGAGAGTAGGGAACCCTCAGTAGTCCAAAGGAGTGTTACTCAGTCAGCATCTGGGAAATGTGGGTATGTTAAACTCTTAGTCAGCTTCCGAGAATGGTGTATTGTGCGAGTGAATGAATTGGGATGGTAACAACAAGGAGTAACAACAAGGAAAGAAGGTACCCTAGGAGACCTTACGGTCCATTCAAAGAGGGTACCTTTGGACTAGCATTTGAGCGGGCACAAGGCTGCTCAATTGTTTTGCGTCCCTAAACGGCCACTTTTCAAGACTTTGTCTAGTCTTGACTTGAACTGGTCAACAGATTCACTGTTGACAACTTCCACTGGAACTGCGTTCCACATACCGCAGATACTGTAAGTGAAAAAATTTCCACACAGATTGCGGTTGTAACGCTTCAGTTCAAGTTTGAAGCCGTGATTGCGCGTTCTGTTCTCACTCAGTGTGAACATATCCCGGTAGTCAACATTGTCGAACCCTCGAAGTATTTTGAAAACTTCGATGAGCTGACCACGCAGTCTACGGGTTTCCAGCGAGAACAGATCTAATTCCCTTAGTCTATCCTCATAACTTTTATGTCGGATAGAGGGAATCAGCTTGGTTGTCCTGGCTTGTACGCGTTCCAATCTCGCGATGTCCTTTCGCAATGAAGGACTCCAAAATTGTACGGCATACTCTAGGTGCGGTCGGACAAGTGAGTTGTACAGGCACAGTACAATCTCCTGGTTCCGATAACCAAACTGGCGCTTAATATAGCCTAGCATCCTTTGGGTTTTTTTCTCCGCCTCAATGCACTGTTTCGAGAACTTGAGGTCACTAGTGATTGTTACACCCAAGTCCTTCTCAGTGTCGGTGGATTCCATAGCAGTGCCCTTAAGGATATACTGAGATTGGGGGTTTCTGTGGCCGATATGCATTACTTTGCATTTGCCCACGTTAAAAGGCATCTGCCACGTGTCCGACCACTCCCCAATCTTCCCAAGATCTTCCTGCAGGCGGGCAGTATTTCCATCCTTTGCAACGTTCATACCAAGCTTGGTATCGTCGGCAAATTTGGAAATCTTGGCAACCATGTCACCGTCCATGTCGTTGACGTAGATGATGAATAGTAGTGGTCCCAGGACAGAACCTTGAGTCACCCCGCTAGTAACGGGCACCCACTCAGAAGACTGTCCATTCACCACCACCCGTTGCCGTCTGCCACTTAGCCAGTTCTCGATCCAGCCGGCTACCTTTCCGTCTATGCCTAGCGCTCGCACTTTCCGGAGAAGGCGGCGGTGTGGTACCTTATCAAAGGCTTTCTGAAAGTCTAGGTAGACCACATCCACCGCCTTGTCCCGATCGTGCCCATTGAAAACGAAGTGGAAGAATTCCACAAGGTTCGTCAGGCATGACCGTTGCCTTCGGAAGCCGTGCTGGGAACTCTTCAGTAGCAGGTTTGACTCTAAATACGACGTAACTTTGTCCACCATGATGCTTTCCATGAGTTTACCGACTATCGAAGTCAGACTGATAGGTCGGTAGTTCGACGGTTGGTTACGGTCTCCTTTCTTGAAGATAGGAGTCACCTCCGCCTCACGCCAGTCTCTAGGAACGCATCCGTTCCGGATTGACATGTTAAAGATAGCGCACAGATGTCGTGATACTTCCTCGCACACTTCCTTCAACACTTTAGGTAGAAACCCGTCCGGTCCAGGGGACTTATTCGTCTTTAGGTCAGCGATCTTTTTCTTTATTTCTCCTTCGGTGAAGTCCATTGCCTCCAGCTTTTCCCCCGAGTAGGAATCCGTTGGCTGGGGAATGGGACCACACTCTTCAGTAAACACTGAAGAGAAGTAGTCGTTGAGGAGGTGAGCATTTTCTGCATCTGAATGCTTTAATGTCCCCTCCTCATTCCTCAAAGGGCCAATCGTTCGACGGATTGGTTTACGGCTGTTCACATATCCAAAAACCTCCTTGGGATTCTTTTTACAGAGTCTCGCCACTCGGAGTTCCTCAGACCGCTTAGCCGCCCTTATACTGGACTTCACTCTCCTGGCTAGCCTCCGGTATTCGTCAAAGTCACCCGAGATCTTTGATTGCCGGTACACATTTCTCTTCTCCCTAAGCAGTTGGCCGATTTCTCGATTAAACCACTTTGGTTGAACAGAGGACCGACGGGGGCATTTCAGAGGGATAAAACGCGATTAAAGACTCATGAATGTGGTTTTGAAACTGTTCCAAGAGTCTTCAACAGCATCGCACTCTTCTAGCCTCGCGTCAGTCAGTCCCGCGCGTAGACCTGCAAAGTCTGGTAGAGAGGGCGTTGATGTAATTCGCTATAGGTCTGTAGAGGCGCGCTGTTTCCCAATTGAAGCTCCGCCTGATTAGGGGTAGCTCGATGTGAATCGATCATTGTAGCCAGGAGTGGAAAATCAGCCCCTTATCCACGAAGAGGGTGAAGACTCCACTTTCTTCTGGATATCTCTTATTCTCTGCTTAACACTCCTATCTTCCATTGCACTTTGTAACCTTCATTGCAGACAACTTACAATTGTGTTGTGGGTAATTTGTCACCTAATTTCAATAAAAAACAGAGATAATTCATTCATAAAGATATATTTACCAACATTACTTGTTAAAGGCTTGAAAGATTACTGGACTATTCATTTTATTCAAAGAAATCGCCGTCAGCCCCAACCACGGCCTCCAGGCGGCGTCGGAACCCCGCTGCTGGCGTTCGCGACGGTTTCCCTGTTTAACTGGGTCAAAACTGTGGTGAGTCTTGATCTCAGCTCCACCTTGGTGGGTGAAATGGGCTTGTTTGTCTCTCTCTCTACCATCACCCGCACATAAGTGTCTAGAGGATGGGGAGGGCTGTAGTCTGGGGGAGTTAGGAAGCCAAATGTTCAGAGTGATGTGGTCAAAGAAATTGTCCGACAGACGAGACTTGATCCTTCTGCTTGTGTGGCATGGTATAGAGTCCTGCTATCACCGTACTGCTTCACAGCAAGCACCTACTGTATCCAGGATAACACCAGCTTCTCTACACACTCTATGTAGTGATCCGTATTGAGTCTGAGGCCATCCGGGAAGAGAAACGGAAGTATAACGAGACCCTCGCTACTGAGCTTCCCAAATACCACGTTGTGGACCGAGAACTTGGTCTTCATGTCTCTCAGTAGATATCTTAGGGGACATTGCAAGACAACGGTGGCTTTGAGAGTTCACCACTTGGTCCTGGAAGAAAGTTTTCCCATCTGAGAAGATCCGAAATATGCCAGACTTGAAGGGATGCTTTAGTTTGTTTACAAGCTTCGCAGCACGTTCTTTTCGCTTGTCCTTCATCTTCTGCGACAGAAGCTGCCCTTTTCTCGTCTGGTATGAGTAGTAGCATGTTGTGGACTGAGAACTTGGTCTTCATGTCTGTCGGTATATCTTTGGGGACATAGCAAGACAAAAGTGGTTTTGCGAGTTCACTACTTGGTCCTGGAAGAAAGTTTTCTCATCTGAGAAGATCTGAAACATGCCAGACTTGAAGGGATTCTTTAATTTGTTCATAAGCTTCGCAGCACGTTATTTCCCCTTGTCTTTCATTTTCTGCGACAGAAGCTGACCCATTCCCATCTTGTATGTATAAGTAGTAGCTGATGTCCCCATGCACTACCTGCCTGATGAGAAACTCTAGGACCCCTTGTCCCTTGTTATGGACCACATTATGTTGCTAAGATCGTTGTCAATGGCGACATGAATTTGCGCCACAATTTCAGGGCTTCTTTTCTTTTAAGAACGCTTAGATTGAGATTTCTGAGACGCCTTACCCTCATCACCATAGCTTGGCTCATCTAACTCTTTCCCGATCTTCTGCACCTTGTGCAGATTGACACCCAACCACTCGAACATCTTTGTATTTGAGGTCCTGGCGTGAATACCAAACAGCACAGCTTGCCTTTCCCCAATTTTTAAGAATTGAATTTAGACATTGTATTGATTCCTTCACAGGCGATGCACAACTGACTCTACGATGATAAGAAGAAGAAAGAAATGACGCCAGACAACACGCATGCGCAGAGTTCAGATTTGCCAACACCGACGAATTACGCATCGCATCCTGCACTTTCGACTTATTACATGATTCTTATCATCTATTGCATTTGAAACCTCAATCACACAACGATACTTTTGACACATTCCATAAATCCTATCTTTCATCGCATTTAGAACCTTCATCAAACATCACATACTTTCAACACATTATCTGACTTCAATTTCTTTATATTCCTTTCCTATTTTAACTTTGTTTCGCCTCACATTAAATGAGCGTTCTAATCACGCAAACATCATAATATAGCTTCCGCTTCCCAGCAACCAAACCACGAACTCATTCCAGTTGCCTTTCTACCTTTTATGCCCTTCAACGTCTCAACCTCTTCTCTCTAATCATATTTCATTTTGTTTCCCACAATCATTCTCTTCATTTTTTCAAAAAATCTCCTTCGTTCACACCTCAGCTTTATTTCATCCAAGGGCATCAGCCCACTCACATCCCTCACACATATCTTTATCTCCATCTTCCGTGTTTGATGTTTCACTGTTTATCAAAATAATTTTAGTTCCTCTCCTTAAGTTTATATACCATCTATCTTGATTTGTTTTCCAACCTCTTCGTTTCTACTTC
Organism: Ceratothoa steindachneri; assembly: GCA_963969495.1. Classification (NCBI taxonomy): domain Eukaryota; kingdom Metazoa; phylum Arthropoda; class Malacostraca; order Isopoda; family Cymothoidae; genus Ceratothoa; species Ceratothoa steindachneri. The sequence goes on from OZ018335.1 coordinate 39,699,561, forward strand.
TGATTTTCATTACCCGTTTTACTTAAAATTCTCTTTAGTATTTCGTTGTCTTTTCACCAACAAGTATGGCTTTCTCTGGTTTCACTTCTTATACCTATGCATTTTCTTCCTAACCTTGTTTTTCTATTCTGAACGAATCTAGCATACATTTTTGCTTCTATTTTACCATCACCAATCTTTCCTTCCCTTATCCAGGTCACATTGATATACAGGTCTGTGTCACCTGTATATCTATGTAACTCTGTTGACCTGCGCGTTTCTTCAGCTAAATATCTATCATAAAAATTTTGTTACAGTAATAAAGATGATACCTTCCCTAAGGGCACCTTGAATCTGTAGATAGACTTAATCTACTGAATATGTTCTCGGAAATGTGTGTGAAAGGGGATAGGATTGAGCTTTTTAAACATTTCTGGTCTAGATTAATTGTATGTTGGCAAGTTCTTTGATTTGGAGGGTAATAATAGGACTTGGGAGCAACCGTTGAAAATTACAAAACAAATGGGTGTGTTTGATTTGCAAAAATATTTTTTACCAATCTAGTTGTAGACTCCTAGGATAAAAAAAACGCAGGAGGTTGTGTGTAGTCCAAATTTAAATGAATTGAAGTGTAGATTCGATGAATATATGGGGGAAAGAAGACGAAGGCAGTTTTGTGTTCGGACTCAATGTACATATTGTAATGATGATATATATATATATATCTATATATATATATATATATATATATATATATATATATATATATATATATATATATATATATATATATATATATATATATATATATTATAGCTGTATGACTAAGTCTTTAGTAAGCCTCGATTCGTGATGCTTTAGAAGCAATATTCTGGATTCAGTATATGTGTCTGTTGGATGTTTCTTGCAGAGGCTCTTTGATTGACTCGGATGACCTCTGATTGGCTTTTACCACCCGTTGAGTTATATTATTTTGAAATATATTCTTTTATGATAAAAGGTAAAATCAGAAAAGAGTGCTGCTTATAGAAAGGTTGATTGTACTCCTCTAAAAAGGAATCAGGGGAAAAACCCGTCGTCGTTAGCTGTGGAATGACTCAAATGTTTAAGAATTTAGAACCGGAAGGTGAAAAACAGAGACATTGGTAAAGAGGAACAAACGGAAGTAATCTCCCTTACCCCCAACCCCAGAGAGAGAGAGAAAGAGAGAAAGTAGCATAATATTGACATTAATAAGAGATCGGTGGGTGAGACGGGGACTAACAAAAGGAGTCACGTGCTCTGGATCAACACTCACCCCATGAGATGGGAGGCCCTGAGGGGAAATGGAACGAGATGCCGAGACCGCTCGCTCAACTGAAAGGGCTCCTGTCTATCTGCATGCGTCTCTCCGTCAATAGAGCCGCGCTCATTTCCCTTTTACAGCTATTTATAAACTCTATATCTCCGGTTTCCAGTTGTTAGAAACTTGTCTCAAATATTTCGCGTTCTGTCCAACTTCGCGGCAAAATCCTGTTTCTTATAATCTGTGGGGAGGGGAGGGAAGGGAAGAGAAGGGGGGCATTGAGAGAGATCCTACAAAATTTTTAACCAAGGATTCTTGTCATTAATGGAGCAATAGAACGCGCGTCTTAAAAATGATAATTTTCGTTTTTTTGTGATCTCAGGATATGTGGATATCTCATAATATCTAATAAAGTCCAAAAACACCGATGAAGAAAAGAAATACGAGAGAATGTGTAATTGTTGTCCCTATGGTTAAAGGCAGTGTTCCAATTTTAATCCGTACTCCGGCTTTTTAATTGGTAAATTAAGAAAAATGTGACTTTGGAGAATTAAAGATAAAAATTTATTATGCCAACGAGTTTATATTGCAGTAAATAAATCACTTCCCGTTGCGAGGAGGGAAATAAATCACAATGATGAGACGCCAGTGGATCACAACAAATCGCAACTGACCGCGAGGGAAAAATAAAGAAAGGATGAAATTGACATCGAATATGGAATTTGAAGCGTCACTGAACGTTATCATTGGTGTTTGTGAAGTCGGTGCTACCTTCTAGAATGCAGTCTGGGTGAGAGTATGAGTGGAGAGAAAAAGAACTAGGTTGATTGACGACGGCATAGGATGAAAAGCAGGAGAGTAATTAGGTGAGATCTTAGTGTAAGCGGCAATGGCGGCGGCAAACTGGCGATAAAAGATTTAAGAGTTTGATCGTGAGACAATCAACGGCTTCAGTCGAATTAATAAGTCTCACTTGGAGGATTCTTTATTGCCCACCGTTGCTCTCGCAGGTCTTGTTCATTGTAGTGAAAGACAAGCCCTAACGACAGTAGATGATACTCTGTACCTCAATCTGTACGGAAGTAGGGAAGTTTGACATGGGAGATGGCACGCCCGTTTATTGCTTGGTTATGTTTAGTTAACACTCCCTCCAGACATTTTTTTTTGTCCTAATCCTTCAGGAAATTTTTCCACCTAACTTGTTTCCGACATAAAAAAACACACGTTAAGAAATGCTTCCGTAAAATCCCTCACCTTCCTCATTTCAACGAAACAAAGCGAAGAGTTAAGAAAAGTTCATTTTTTTTTCATACACTCTCTCCTTCCCTAATCTCAATCCATTTTCCACTCAAAGGTTATACTTTTGGTTTCAGCAAAACAGCCACTAAAGAAAATTACGCATTCCATATACAAGGTGAGAGCCATAGTTTCTGAACATGTTAAAAAGAAAATGATTATATAAATTTGTGGCTTCTTTCAAAATTTAAAAAAAAAGAATTTAGGCAAAATACTTTTTTAATTTGTTAAAAGTATTAATGAACACGGTTTTATCTCTAACACCAACGAGCACAATTCAGAGAAATAATTACCCAGTATTGCTTTCAAAGGAAAAGGATAAATTTCTTATTAACCAGCGTGTATTTTTAAGAAATATATCATACCTGAAAAACGGAACAAATTAGACATTAAGAAGATAATTATTAGTCTCAAAAAACAAAGCAAATTTCTAAATAATCACATGCAAAAATCCACACAACGGAAGCCAAACTCGCAACATAAACTTCTCAGAACCCACTCCCTTCGCATGTAGAACACTTATTGACTCAATATTCAATAAGAACTTTAATAAATTCAAAACAGGGATGAAAACTTTAACGCAGAATTTACAATAAAGTCACTTAAATATCTTTACCTCTCAAATTAAGAAGATAAAGGTATTTAAATTGAATAAACTTCACAGCCACCAGAACAACAGTTATCGAAGTGAGCAAATGAATGCGAATTGAATCTCCATATTTGAATCTTCTACCGATTAAGCCTCCAGCGTTCGAATCTGCCGCGTTGCTCTTGTCACTGTTAGAATTTCATATTTCCACTTTGTGTGAGGTCGTCTCTTGAGTTTATTTATATATAAAGATGCCCGGTCTTGGACTTCTTTTGTCCATGCTTCTTCTGTCGTTTCTTCTAGTAATGTTTTGTTCCGATTTCCACTTCATATTATCATCTGTGTTATATACATATTTCACTCGTTTTCGGTTTCTTATTCCTGCATTTCTTTGGAAGCCTCCAGGTGAGATTCGAAATATATATTGTTTCATCTCCCCCTTCTGAGTTATTCTCACTTGTCCGTCTTTCTTTGGTTCAATGTGACTTATGATCGAACATAGTTTGTATAGTTTTCCAGATCTGAAACTTGTCTCGAAGAGCCTGGAAATATGATAGTTCTTTTGCTACCTGAAAAGCATGAATCTTATTTATATGATCAAAGAGTCTGGAGAGCTTTATGGCTTCATTTGAAAATATCTTCTCATAAAATAAAGACATGGTTACTGTTAGTTACATGGCGAAGAATTAAATCCACATTTTAAGTAATCCACACTGTACTGTGTACCTTTCTTTTTAATTGCTGATTTTCTAAATTGACTATATGGTCTGGTTCAGAGAATAAACGATTGGAAATGATACATCTTTATAAAATCTAAAATTATCTATATATATCACATTAAATCTAATAAATACTACGAGCTGACAGATACAAATTGACACTACAATAAGAACATCTAGTCTTAAACCAGACTTAATTCTCAACAGCCCTTTCAACACTGAACGCGAAAACTCAATCAATACTAACGTAAATTAGGATTTCAGAAATTGTTGTTAAAAGTCTCCAAACGTTTGCCAAAATAAATTCAGGACTAGTCACGAAACGACAGCACCAGACGTACGACCAGTCTTATGAAATTAAAGATTTTCTCAAACATTAGAATTTTCTATCGCCCGCAAGGAATACATTTCAGATGCACTTCCAACGAAAGAAAAGCATTTGAGGTAGTGTGAAAATCACGAAAGCGACTAATTGATGAAGACTAGTTACATTCGCTATCCAAGATACAAGCTAACTTAATATCTAACAAGTTCTCGAGCAACGCAAACGAAGGAGGTTAAAAACTTCGGATGAAAGCAGCGGGGAATGAGATATCTCACTACAGCTTATGATAATCAAGCACGATAACCATTGGCTAGGTATCTGGTAAGATACCCTCCGAGCAGAAATTGGAACTCAGCTCGATTAACAAAAAATGGTGTTGATGAGTTTCCCTATCCATCTGTAGATGTCATCAGTTCGGGGGACTTTAGTGACCGTGTGATGTAATTGTATTCTGACTAAGAAACATCACGGATGAAGAATGTAAAAAGACGTGGCGAAAGATTCTGCCATGGATACATGGTTTACGATGGTGCTGTTGCCTTTCTGGATAATGGCATGTGGATCTTCGGTTGAGCTTACCCCAATTCCTTTTGACCTGTTTCCACACCTCTCACAGTAAACTCTTCCCATTGCGTGACGACACCTGCAATATTGAGCGAAATAAAACGGAATCTGTTAATCGCCTGACGAAATACACATGAATTAAAGCTAATATAATTTCTAGTCATCGCATCATTCTACGGACCGTCTCACACACGAGTCACCCCTAAAGGAAGCGATTGGCGTGCAAAATGGCCAGACTTTCGAGAAATAGTAGAGATGCGGACAGATATAAAGACGACGGGGAAGAAATCAAAGCCCTCATAGACCAACATGAGTTCCTCACTGAGATAGAAATGTGAGTTGTTTCCTTGAATGCGGACTACCGTGCTTGATTCAAGCACCACCGAAGTGGGCTTTCAAGTTTGGTGAAATGAAGCATTTGGCCGGGAAATGAATGAGAATTTGGATTGGAATGTTATATTATCGTTGAAAGAAGTAAAATGTTGAGAAACCAAGAAAAAAATAGTGGCGTGAACATCAATGATAAGAATATCATGGTACTTGTGAGCAATGTGGAGGTTTTAAATATGTGGATGGGAAGATTACCTTGACGAGTTGTATAATGTTGACATGGAAGATGAAGTGAATGAAAATATGATTGGCTTCGCAGTGTTAAATTGAGGGCTATATCAGGATATGAAAGCAATAAAACAGGCATAAGTGATTTGGTGCTCTGAAAAATAGGATGGCAGACGGAATAGATGATATATGTAAGTCTCTTAAATTCTAAAGGTGCTGGTAATTTCGTTATGGAATGGGTTTATTGGTTGTTCTGTAAGCCATTTTAAAGTGTAAGAATGCATGAGGACTAAATAAATGCTGTAATATTATCGTTATATAAAGATACATGGATGAAAGGTGAATAAAAGAACTGCCGTAGAATAAGTGTGTTGAATTTGGTTGCACGGTTTATGGAATAATTGTGATTGATCGTATAAGAGGGATAACAACTCATGGATCAGTCAGACAGTCAGTTATGGCACCACTCAGTCAGGCAGTCAGTCATGGCACCACTCAGTCAGACAGTCAGTCATGACACCACTCAGTCAGACAGTCAGTCATGGCACCGCTCAGTCAGACACTCAGTCACGGCACCGCTCAGTCAGACACTCAATCATGTCACCACTCAGACAATCAGTCATGACACCACTCAGTCAACCGTCAGTCATGGCACCACTCAGTTAGACAGTCAATCATGGCACCAATCTGTCAGGCAGTCAGTCATGGCACCACTCAGTCAAACAATCAGTCATGGCACCACTCAGTCAGACAGTCAGTCATGGCACCACTCAGTCAGACAGTCAGTCATGGCACCACTCAGTCAGACAGTCAGTTATGGCACTACTCGTGGACGAGTATAGCTTGTGCCCGGGGTTTAAAGGTTCGCGATGGTGATTTGTCCCCCGGCTACGCCTGTGCGTGATTTGTTTAGCGTGGATGTACTGGTGCACGAACATTGTACCGACGATCTTCACTGCGGAGATTGATGCCCAGTGGAACAGGAGACCGCGACGATCGGGTCCTCTCCACAGTTAAACTCAAAGATAGATAGGGGATGAAAAAGCTGGTTTTAAATCGGGTAAGAAGTGTGGTATTTAAGTATTTAAACCGAGACATCTAATGAAAAATATGAGATGAAAAGATGTAAAGTGGATGTTGGGTTCATGAATCTGGAAAAGTTGTGAGCATGCAGCTAGGGAAGTATGATGCCATACATTATAATTTTTTAAATGATGTGAAATATCTTTATGTTTGAAGTAAAGCATGTGTTCGGGTGAAAGCTTGCTAGAGTGAGTAGGTAAGGTTAGGGTGTGTGATGACACCATCACTTTTTAATATCTCTACAATTGAGTACTGAGAGAAATAGGCATAAAGGTGTATGATAAATTAAGAATGGGTTTATTTATGTTGGCATATGCTGGTGATCTAGATTATAGTTAAGAAGAGGCTAATGTATGGAGCGGGTTAGTGAGGGGCATGCTTAAGGTCTTATAACAAGAGATGATCCCCTATTTGGATGTGGTGCTGGAGCACATAACACCATAGCTATGAAAGACCAGTTTAGCGTTGAAAAATGAAGGGTCGTTTTGTATCGTAAAGGGTATAAAGGGATGGGTACTTTATAGGAGATGATGCGTGCAGACCTTCCTTTGTAGAAGAGTGTTTGATGGTGAAGTATGTTAAAAAGTGTAATGAAAGTTTAAAAATTTTGTGCCTTTCTATGAGCATGAAAAATGGTAAAACATCTAGGTAGGATTGACTAACAATCAACCTTACAAAGCCTGGCGGAACGTCTTGGTGACCAAATAAGATAACCATAATAATAATAATAATAATAATAATACAAATAAAGCATAATTATCTTTAAAAGTAAATAAATAAAACTACTCCCGTCAATGAAGAAGTGGGGATTCGAACTTATAGATCTAGAGAAAGCTTAATATTGTGTATATAGGAAGGGATTATGGCAGGTTCAAGGATGTAGGGAATGAGTGGTAAACTTGTTGAGTCTGTGAAAAGTATTATGTTTGAAGTAAGATCATTGTTCGTGTGGATGATAGCCGGAGTGATTTGATATATAAGATTGTTATGGTAAAGTTTTGGGCTTATCGCCATAATTGTTTAAAATAACATGTTTCTGCTTCTGGTGCATCCAGGGAAAGCTGGCAACCCAATCATGGCGAGACCTGGCAACGCCAAGCCATTCGTGGCCTATTTATTCTTGCACTCGCGCACTCGCAAGAGAGACACAGTATTGTTAGTGATACTATTCTCTCGCTCAGCTGCCATGGACAGCTCCACTGAAAGTGCTCGCTTTCACATCAACCTCCAAGAAAGCTCTCCATTCACGCAAACTGTAAGGGCCCTGACTTAACCAACCGTTCAAATACGAAGCAACGTAATTTTATGTACATATTTTAACAGGGTCACAAAAGAAATCTCCAATTGCATAAAAAAATTAGATCTAAATTAAACCAAATCAGAGCACCTACACATCTAGAATTACAAAAAATCAAACATGTCAATACCTTCATCACACATCAAATATCCATAAGAACGGAAAACTGGAACCAATACATGAACAAATTCAACTACAACTCGAACTTAACGTAAACCAGTAAAACTCTCATTGACTTATCCCACGGGTAAGCAACTGATTACTTTAAACAAAATACCCCCGCCCAAACAACATGACAACATATTTATGGAATACAAACGATCATCAGTAGGACCCGACTGACAAATAAAAGGCATCTTAAACCAGAGCAGATCGGTGGGGAAACGGCTAAAACACTCATAAATTTAATTTAAAAACAACCTAACTAAAGATAGGAAAAACAAAAATCGATACAAACAAATAAAAAAAACAAAGAACAAACCCCCACCCCCACTACCATTCACACCAGAAAACGTTCAGTTAGCCATCAAGTCTCTCGAACAATTCAAACACGCATATCCTGACAAAATATCAAACATTTACGAGTACAAAACCCTCCACGTTCCCCTTAAAACACAGTTATACACATACACATAAACACCTTCGCCTCATAACACTACCACCCCCTTCAGACACTAACAACCCACTTCCCCCCAAAATAGAAAACTCGGAGAAATCACTAGGGGGGATTCAAGACTTCAACTTCGACCAATTTCCCACAGAGTAGGGTTGTTGCACATCATAGCCACTAAAAATGACGCCTCCTCCTTTATATCCTATTAAGCACAAGGTCAATCCCACCATTTTCCCAACGCCAATGCCACCCCCTATAGTAATTAAGGAGGGGGGGAGGGGTATGTGCTGTAAGATTTCGTCCAGTCAGGGGTTTGTCCTTGGGCACAAGAACCAGAGCAGGCCCCCTCATAAACCCCTCATGCAAATCTATCATACACAACATCGTCCAATCCTTCTTAGTCAGCCATTTTTCTCTCTCACGCATCCATTCGCATAATCAGCTCACATTTTACGCGGTCTTCCATGTCCTTTCACCCCATGATACTCATTATCGTATATTCCATTTACGAGTCTATTCTCATCCTTTCTCATTCTATGGCCATACCAACTGAGAGCACTTTCAGCCACAAACTCATTCCACCCTTCATCACACCACAACTATCTCTTACTCACATATCCCTCTCAAGTTGTCCATTCGCCCTGCCCTCACTTGAGATCTTTCCTTCTCCTCTCATACCATAGTCTCACTCCTATTTACCATTGTTGGCAGCAGCATACTCTCAAGCATCTTCATGAAACTTTCCTCTTTCAAACCGTTGCCATTCCCTAAAGTTCCAATTCTCCCTAAAGATTTTCCTACCATTTAAATCATTGTGGTTGCAATCTGCTTCATATGTACCACTACTATTTACAATGCAACCTGGATACCATACTTCACTCAAATTCTCACTCCCAGATTCGTTTACCTGACTATTTTCTGAATTCACTTTTATACACTTCCTCTCACACACCATGTAAAAAGTTATAATTAACATTCCCAAATCTCTTTCACTCTCATCCACAAACACCAGGTCATTAGCATATACCACCATAGACAAAACCCATAACTATTCCTCGCCAATCTCTCACCCTCCTTTTATTTACATGCCTACTTATATCAGTACTCCAACAATAATCATATTAAACAGCCACAGCGATATCCCAATATCTTATCTTACACCCTTACATGGCAAACCCCTCACTCTGGCTTAATTTCAACACAAATATTCTAAACTCCATACCTTCTTATCACCTGTCATATTTATTCTATATCTACACAATTATGAATTTTCTATAGATCTTTTAACCCAGCATACACCCCTTACCCCTTGGTTTTCAGCTCTTTCAGTACAAATATATACTTGATTCATACACCTGTTTTACCCTAAGATTACCATAATTTATATGCTAAAAACCAGCACATTTCGATAATTTGAAAGCTTTAAACTGGGAGATTTTTCAATTTTTACTATAGGTTTTGGTACCTAAAGTATAAAAATAGTCTTCATAACCCACCACCTCTGGCATGAAGTTTAGTACTTACCCTAAAAAAAGAGTACTGACAACTCAACGCAGTTCATGTGAATATTGCATTTACATTGCAAAACTCCTTTATTCAAAGTAACTCTTTCTTGAGAGCAAATGCTCTGCATTCCTCATTGAAAGTACTCGTTTAATGATTGCAAAGTGCCTGATAAGAAATACATGTACTACATAACCTTATTGAGATTATTTAAAAAAAATGCTTTGAAATGATTGTAAAGTTGTAGCCGTTTCTTCACACTCCATTTATTTTACCTCTACTTAACACCTTTTGTAGACTAGAAAGTTTTAGTAAGGAAAACATCATCAAACAGATCATCAGCATTGGTTATAACATTTCCAATAGTTTCATTATTTTGTCATCTTCTGCTTCAATTCACTTGCCACGAAAACATTTTATATCTAAACCCATTACTTTCCACCACCAAAGCTGTGTCACCACAGACCAATATAAGACAGGTAGCAATCATAAGACCTGGTAAATTCATTCTTAATTTCTTTTACCAGATATTCTCTCTATTTATCTAACACTGATAATTTTTGGCACCAAATGGAATAAAATTGTTATCTAGATTTGCGATCAGTATACCAATGGTTCGTCTCCTTGACGAGAACACCGTGCAAAAGACTCGTTCACTTAAACTGATCTGATAGCCCCCACCCTCCCGCACTCAACCCTCTAGTTTAATAAGAGGGTTGTTAAATTGGGCTATTGTATACAGTCACTTGCTTGTTGTGGGTAAGGAGCCTAGTAGTCGAATATCTTGGCTGCGTTCATCGCACTTTAAAGGGCTATCTAATCTCACTTTAACGTTAGTTTTCAACATTAAGTTAAAAAACAATATTACTTCCAGGGGTTTTCGTTTCCTCCATGGCTAAAATTACTTTGCTGAGCAAACCAAGAATTAAATTATGCAATTAAAGTAAAGAACTGAAACAGTTGAGAGCTCTAGAATAATTTGGTAAATCTGTTACATTAAACCGTATTGCTTATATATACTATTTATATAAATATATGCTAATAGAGACCAAATTCGATAACATATATGTACAGTATTGCTACTTAGGTACATTCGACTAAAATCTGGTAAACTACCATTTGATGTATATAATGCCTAAAAAAATAATTATAATTTAAAAACTACGAGATTAGAAACGGGAAACTCAAGAACAATTTAAAGACATCCTGGACAAATTAATAAACCTGTCCCTCAAACCGGGACAGTCCCGGCCAAATCGGGACGTATAGTAAGTCTACTTTAACACTTCTAAACCTCTTTTGTTCATTCCTTATCAATCCTTGTAATATTTTTTACACGTGCAATCATAATTTTTCCATACACTTTAACTCCAAACATCAATAACACTCAGATTGAAATATATGCGAAATTTATATTGTCTTCCTTTATTGCAGGCGATTATTCAAGCAAAATTATAAAAGATGAATAAATACAACTATATATGGGTAAGCCTTACAGGTCTAGGTTTTTAATACACCTCTAATATATTTTAAAATTAACAATTCAATACGAAGGCAAAATGCCTATTGAATATAACAGGTGGCCCAAAAGTTACTTCACATTTTTAAAAATTAATAACACAAAAACTAATTAAGTTATAAAAGTGAGTGATATAGAAAATGAAAGAGAAGATCTTGGATTTTTATTATTTAAATATAATATCCTTCAAACAAAGGCGGATTCTTTGCACCATATTTTCCATGACATTTTCCAAAACATCAGGAGTGATTTTGTCGATTTCTTCAATGATGTTTTGTTTCAATTTTTAAAGATTATTAGGTTTATTTACGTATACCTTTTCTTTAAGGTATCCCCAAAGGAAAAAATCTGGAGGGGCAAACTCAGGTGATCGTGGTGGCCATAAAACGTCACCTAAACGTGAAATTAACCGACCAGGGAAGGCTGCTCTTAGTGTTGCCATGGTTAACCAATGTTCAACAACAGCCACAAACGTCAACTAGGATACATTCCAGTCAACTAGGAATTTCTCGAACGTCATTGCAACGCATCCTAACAAAAGAATTGAAACTTCACCCATACAAAATTCAAATAACTCAACAATTAAATATTGTAGACCATCAAAAAAGAATAAACTTTGCACGCGCATTTTTGGGACTAACAAATGATCCGACTTTTACCTCGCACCTAATCATGTCCGATGAATCCCATTTTAACATTACTGGATACGTTAATAAACAAGATTGCAGATTCTGGTGTGCTGAAAACCCCATGATAATTCATGAGCAGCCTCTTCATGCACAGAAAGTTACGGTCTGGTGCGACATGACCAGTTCGAGAATCATTGGTCCCTACTTCTTCGAGGATGCTGACGGAAAAACAGTGACAGTAACAGGGGACACTTACAGAGAAATGATACAAGATTATTTATTGCCAGAACTGAAAGATTTGGATATACACGATATGTGGTTTCAACAAGATGGGACAACACCACACACAGTGAGAGAAACCATGGCAACACTAAGAGCAGCCTTCCCTGGTCGGTTAATTTCACGTTTAGGTGACGTCTCTTGGCCACCACGATCACCTGAGTTTGCCCCTCCAGATTTTTTCCTTTAGGGATACTTTAAAGAAAAGGGATACGTAAATAAACCTAATAATCTTCAAAAATTAAAACAAAACATCATTGAAGAAATCGACAAAATCACTCCTGATGTTTTGGAAAATGTCATGGAAAATATGGTGCAAAGAATCCGGCTTTGTTTTAACAATAATGGAGAACATTTGAAGGATATTATATTTAAATAATAAAAATCCAAGATCTCCTCTTTCATTTTATATATCACTCACTTTTATAACTTAATTAGTTTTTGTGTTATTAACTTTTAAAAATATGAAGTAACTTTTGGGCCACCCGTTGCCTTCGAATTAGAAACCGAAGTATTAATCAATGTTATACACTTATGTATAAGAATTTAATAATAACTCTCAAACTACCCAGTTTACACAAATTTAAAGTCTCATTTAGGCTTAGTAAAAAAGTAATTGAGATCAGGTAAAATAAAATATAACAACTCTAGACCCCCCCCCAAAAAAAAAAAATATATAATAACTAGCGAGATTCCCTCCAAATTTATGAATCAAATAAAACCGGTATTCGGTCAAAGGCCACTACCAGGCTAGGAGATTAAGTATTATGTATCTAGAATCTAGTGCGACAAAATTTCACTTGTTTTAGACACGTACATAATCACCAAACCGATAATTCACGCATACTACCAATACGTAACAGCATCGAAATTTCGCAACCACAATCCCAATATATTTAAACAAATACTCTAATGGCATTTTGAAAACAGCACAAAACAACACAATCCCCCAAACCAAACAAGCACTAGAACACTACATCTATACATAAACCAAACTAGAACAATGAATTAACACAATCAAATGACAGCCTCCGTACTCAAATCACCATTGATTATTTCGATAACAACGAAAAACTGGTTAACCATTATGACTAATAAAGTTTATTCAGTCATTCATCTCCAGGATGACTCAAATATTAGTCACAGAATGACTTGATACTCTAATTCATCTCCAGTATGACTCAAATATTAGTCACAGAATGACCTCGATACTCTAATTCATCTCCAGGGTGACTCAAATATTAGTCACAGAATGACCTTGATAATCTAATTCATCTCCAGGATGACTCAAATATTAGTCACAGAATGACCTTGATACTCTAATCGCCAGAGTTTTAGCCAAAGTGACTAGTGAGTAAATCGCTTCATCAGTCCTCCATCATTTATAAATAAACTCCTCACGATGCAAATCAGTGGCCTATCTTGGATCCACGAAGCGTGCATTGCATGGTCGTATCTTTGAAGTTGAAAGAGAATAAAAGCTACAATCACTAACCTGGAGCAGTCACCAATCAGATTAAATTCTCACCGCACTCTAGCCCACCCACATACATTCTTTCGATAATTTATTTATTACTGACAACGATTAAAATAATTTAAAACTACTACAGGGTGAGCCCCCAAAAGGCCCTAACTTTTGATACGATTCATCGCGTAAGGGGCACGGTGAATTACCTTTCTGGCCGCCGTGCTGAGGGGACTCAGCACCCCAGCTTAGCGTCTTTTCCTTCTTTCTGAGAGCCTGTGTTTTTACCCTACTTACTCACTTTCCCTACAACCTCCCAACAACTTTCTCTGGTCAGCCTCTAATTTCACAGGGTAGACGCCGACCAGCTTCCTCTCACCCAATTATCACGGATCAGGGCTGAGGGGGGAGGGGGTCAACGTTCCTTAACCCATGAGCTCTGGCCTAGGGTGGTGGGTTTTAACAACCTGTTTCAACCCCGCCCACACCTTCCTCACATAACCTTTCTTCCTCCTTTCTCTGTCTATCAATCTTAAGTTGCGCCTAAGGTGGAGCCGCTATAATGATGGGCTGCAAGATCACTAGGCGGGAGGAGTAGCCTCAAATGGTGGCAGCTGGTTCTGCTGCCCCGTGTTCACCCCTCGCAGAGCGGGCTACAGCGTGGGGGTAATGAGCGTTTGCGTCCCGTGACAATTACAGGGTCACCATGCCCAATGATGATTTAAATAAAAAACTAATACTCCCCCTCTACCTTCCCCTCGACCATCGCCGGAGCCGCCTTCGGGCAGATCCACTGTGTTTTATCAGGGGACCCTCTAAATTTATTCTATCGGAGAGGAGGCTTACTCCTGGTCAGAGAGAGAGAGGGAGAGGGTGAAGACGCGCGTTCTCGTCTCTTTCAAGGAGAGAGAGAGAGAGAGAGAGAGAGAGAGGGAGGACACATTTGGTCGACCCTTTTTAATACACGCTAACAAGGCCCAAAATCGCGAAGGTCGTGACAGGCTGTAAGCCCGACTTCGCGGAAGCCTGAACTGTACTTAAGAGCACGAAGGATCCCGCCGGGGACCCTTCGGTGAATCGGGTAAAGTCCACCTCGCCCGGCGAAGCGTCTGCCCACTAGAAACCTCCCTCTTCAGGCGCGGGGAAAAGTCCCTCCGTCTCACCCCTATAAAATGGTCGACGCCAGACTTGGATAGCATTAAGTAACTGCCTGCGTCCCGAGTATCCGCGAGTATCTCCGATCCTCCCGTCCCCGGTAATTCCACATGAACCCTTGTAGAACTCGTTAAGCTCCGTGTATTCCTTTAGAACTCGCGAGGGTCAATCCCATACTCATTGGTACATGTTACCCGAACCCAACGCGTCAAATTCTCTATTCGGCATTCTAAATCCGAAGGCAAGTTCTGAGGTTATCTTGCGTAATAGTCGTTTGTCAAGAGGCTATTATTGTAGACTCTAGTCCGTCTCTAAAAAGGCATGACTACTCCCTCGGTCCAAATCTTCAAGGTAACTGCAGCGCAACTCTCCTGTGCAAGCTATTCCCACCCTCATTTTAAGCCTCTGTCATTTGGCTTCGCGTGCGCTCAAGGTCTCAATGTCATTTGAGAGTCCCATCTGTCATTGTACGTTTGTGTGTTTACGGCGATCGACCCGCACAGATAGCTCTTTGAAGCCGGGACTCGTGTACGTCTCTTATGTTTATATACTTTAATTAAAACCCTTTCAATTCTGTAAATATATTATCTGCATACTAGTAAAGTATATTTTTTACTCCGTTTCTATTGCACTAGAACTTTTCCAAGATAGCTAAGCATTGGCTAACCTAAAATTGCACTCTGAAACTAAAATTTCACTCTGAAACATAATTGCAGTCTGATTTGTATTTAGAATTTCACCCACGCTCATAACGGCCTAATCCGTTCATAGGACTCTCTCCCTCGGACTGAGGAACTTTAAAAAGTGTTGGGTTCTAACATCAACCTACGACATATAGTAATATCTATATTAAATTAAACTGATGTTAGGTGTGGGGTGACTCTACGACACTCTTTCCCAGGCCTTAGACAGTATGATCTTCCATGAGGTCGAACCCGGGGTAGATGACAAGCACAGAACCCTTCTCCACCCCATATGCAAGATACTTTTTTGAGGGTTCGGATACCCGAGGCCTCATAAGGAGAGGAGGGATATCTTTTCCCGGCTGGTGCTCGTATTACACGCAAGACCTTCTTCATTTCAGAGAAGGATCTTGCCAAAGCTGGTCCATCTGGCTTAGGGGCTCTTGCCGATGGAGGAGAGAAGAGGGTTCATTCCCCGCCCTACTCTCCTAAACAGAAAAAAAACAAGAAAAAGACTCGGGTCTCCTTTCCCTTCGCAGAAGCCGCAAGAAGGACTGGCCTTCTGCCGTTTCGGTAAGCAACCAAGCCACGATCAGTACGTCCAGCTTCGTTGCTCTCCCCAGTGGGTAGTCCCAGAAGAAGACCAGAACTCCGCAGAGCGGAGCCGCGATTACGTTGGAGCCCCTTATTCAGAGGCACCCTGCTGTTTTCGAGCGCGCTGGCTTCAAACGCTTCCTTGTTATTCGCTCCACTGTTAGCCGCATGTTAGCTGAGGGCAACATGATCCATCAGGGGAGAACTCTAGCTAGAGTGATTGGTAGAGAGCCGAAGGTGACTTGTTTTTCGGGCGGGAGCCTTTTGGCGAATGCTTCGAATCACTCCATGATGGCACGCCTGTGAGTGTAATGCCGCACTCTACCTTAAACTTCATGAAAGGAAGAGTTTTGAGACCCACCTCTACACTCTTCATCACGTTCGAGGGTGACAAGCTTC
Organism: Ceratothoa steindachneri; assembly: GCA_963969495.1. Taxonomy (NCBI): domain Eukaryota; kingdom Metazoa; phylum Arthropoda; class Malacostraca; order Isopoda; family Cymothoidae; genus Ceratothoa; species Ceratothoa steindachneri. The sequence continues at coordinate 39,716,095 of OZ018335.1, forward strand.
ATGAGTTGGTGCGTGCCGGTCGGTATCGATACAGCGTGAAGGCATTCGTGCCCCTGCCACGGAGGTACTACTAGTGACACTGACCCGGCCATACTAATCGCTCTTGGAGACACGCAAAGTCGGGGTTAACCGAAGGCCGTGTAACTTGCTCCAAGGTCGCACACAATAAGTCAAAATCATGTCTGTCTAAGTCTGTCAATTACGGAGAGCCGCATCTCGCTTCTTAGAAACAATTTGGTGCGTATCTCCTTCAGGGGGAACTCATGGCCATTCAAGCCCAGGATTGTCTCTCATTTTGCGAGGCTATAACCTTGGTCCTGGCGTGCTCGGCACTTCTTAGGAAGTCTTATGCCTCAATTTAAAAATGCCTCTTCTGCTCCTGGCCTCTCCAGGCCTGGAATCACGGTGGTTTCCGCGCACATTGGAAACCCTTCTGCAGGTTCTACCCATCCCGGGCGCTCCCCTAGTAGAGTGGCTGCAAAAAGGGTTCACACCCAGTCCTGTCTAAAGCCTGGGCTCCCCTCCCTACTTCCAGCGTGACCGTTTCCCGCAAGGCAAAACGGCCCCGTGCCTCCACCGAGTTGTTAGACTCACAGGAGGCAAAACCCCTGAAGATGCTTATGAGGCCATCTTCTGGTGTTCCTAAAGCTGCTTCTCCGATAAGTCCCCGAAGGCGACAGCACCTTCAACGCATTGTCCGGCCAACAGCGCCAGGAGTTCTGCCTCCGGAAAGTGTACGGCCATTCCAGTGAAGATCTACTCTTCGAAGAGGGACCCCGTATCTCCAACGAGCTAGATCTGGAGGACATATTCGTTCAATGGTATTGCCACGGACTCCGTTCCAACTGGGAGGAGCTGCGGAGGCTCGTCTCCTCCCGTTCTCCGTTAGCTATCTTTTGGCAGGAGACCATGCTGGGCGCGTGCCCCTTGCCCACCCTCAAGTGGTATAAGGGTTTTGCGACCCCGCCACCACGGAACGGGCGGAAGGATGCGCGATTTACAACCAGCATGATGTCTCCGTTTATCTCTTAACTTTAGATATCTCCTTTCAGGCAGTAGCTGTGCTGCTATATTCCGCGTATATTTCACCGTCAGCCGACTTCGACGCAAGGAACTTCCGCCGCGTCATGGCACGGTTGCCGAGGCCATTTCTCTTGCTCATAAATCTGACGGTAGACACCCCATCTGGAGAGCCGCCTCGATTAATCAAAGGGGTCAAGTCCTTGCCAACCTGATCGACGAGATGGAGATAGGTGTTCTAAACGTGGATGCTCGAGACCCGCTTAATTTTCCTGTCTTGATCTATCTTTGTGTTTTCCGGATGCACAGCCTGATTTGTGGGGGGGGGGGGGTAAGTCGATTAGCTTGAGCTCCAAGGTAGTGATAACTTTCCCATTTAAATATCATTCTCTGAGCCATTGCCGCCCGAGAGCCCGCCCTAGTGGCGCTCTGGTCCGCATTTCAGGAAATGACTGATTTCTCTGTCTCAGTCAACGAGTTTAGGACGGTAGATGAGGCCGTTGAATTCTTCTCCGGCAACTCCATCGCCATGGGCCTAACTACTATTCCAAGAACGTCTGACCATTTTTCACGACGACCGCTCTCTTGGTGGTAAGTCGAATGTGAGACGGACCTCAACAGAAGCGTTATGCCTACATGCGCTATAAGCGCCGCCCGAACGACTTCACTGTCGGTGAATTTAGTCGAGCTAGGGCTAGGTTCCGGTATATTTTTTTGAAGCACGCCCGTCGCTCTTCTTGGTGGGTATATGTGTTTTCACTTATAGTAGAGGTGTGGAAGCGAGTCTAAAGGATTCAGGGAAAGTTCTTGCAGGACCCTCCTCCCGTTCTCCATGAGAATGGAACCGCAATCTCGAACCCTGCGCCCATGGTGGAATCCTTCGCAACTTATTTTTCTGCATTCTCTAGCCGGGAAGCTCCTCCAACGCATTCAATGCGCGTTGTGATGTCGCAAAAGGCCGATGACTCTACTTTAACTCCAGAGGTGGTGAACCTTTCAATGACAGGTTTACTTTTAATGAGCTGCGTTCCACTCTCGCTTTGTGCGCGGACACGCACCTCCCCCTCTTGTCCGGACGATGTCTCGTACGTCTTGCTTTGTTACCTTGTTGAGCAAGGCATGGCCTTTCTGTTAGATTTGTCAAACAGGATCTGGACAAAGGGTATCCTCCCAGATTCTTGGCGGGTCGCTACCGTGCTCACTTTTCGCAAACTGGAGAGAGACCACTCTACCCCGGCTGGTTTCCGCCCAATCTTTCTAACCTCTTACATGTGTAAGTTGATGTTAAAATTGCTAAATTTTAGATTAACCTCCTTTCTGGACGACATAGGTCATGTGTCTTCTGCACAGTGCGGCTTCCTTTAGTTCCACTCCACGTCGGATGCTCTGTTCTGACTGAAAAATTCCGTTTGCGAGGCCTTCCTTCGTAGACAATACTACGCCACGATGTTTTTTGATCTGGAGAAGGTCTATGATACTGCATTGCGGTTCACTATTATGGAGGCTCCAAATTTTTATATCTGAATTTTTGCGAGATCTCCGATTCGACGTACGGGTGGGAAGAGCCCTCTCCAGCCCAATGAAGAAGGAAGAGGGTGTCCAGCAGGAAAGTCTCCTCAGTGTCATACTATTTGCCCTGAGCATTAATGGCATCACCTCGCTGCAGCCGGAAGATGTTCTAGCTACGCTCTGCGTGGACGACCTTTCAATCTCTTTTGGCCTGGCCCAGATGCCAACTCTGGAGCGTCGACTCCAACATGCATTGAACCGTGTCTCTCGCTATGCCGAAGCGCACAGGCTTCCGTTTTCCTTGGTCAAGACTGAAGTGGTGCACTTCTGCCGCCACCCGCGACTCCAACCTGACCTAAATTTGTTTATAAACGCGGTTTGCCTGGAAGTGGTAGACTCGCACTGTTTCCTTGGTTTTGTATTTGACTGAACCCTCACCTAAGAGGCTCATATTCGCAGCCTTAGGTGCTTTTGTACCCGCCCCATGGACACTCTCCGTTCCTCGACGTTAAGCGACTGGGACGTTGATAGGGCTACTGCCTTTCTTTTTTATTGATCCTTTTTTCGTCCGAAGCTCAACGACGGATGCGAATTTTATGCATCCGCAGCCGAGCGCTTATTGAGGAAGGTGGACTCGATCCGGCACACCGTCATTAGCCTGGCGACCGGTGACTTCCGCTCTTCCCCCATTGATAGCCTAATTGTCGATACTGGGAGATGCCACTTGCTCTGTCTCGTGCACAGTTCATAATACTCCTTTACACGTGAGCCAGGCCCCTCCCTATGTCGGCAATAACTCTCACTGCATTCGCAGCTGATCTCGATAGTGCCTATACTGCAAATACACGCCCGGCATGCCCTAAGCCCTTTAGGTTTAGGGTTATGAAACTCCTTCGAGAGTTAGGTAGAGCTCGCGGGCTGGTGGCGCCCCCTGGTTATGCCCAGGACGCCACTCTGTTCGGTACCACCTCTGACTATTTGTCAGCACACCTCTGCTCCTATAGCTTCTACCGCACCGGTAGTATTGCGTTCGGTGATTTTGGAGCACACTTCGTGTCACGCTGGAATCGTGCCAGTATATAAGGATAGCTCGAAGTCCCAAGAGGGGATCGGTTTCCACGACGTATCCCCTCTGTTTAAATTCAGGGGGGGTTTGCCAGGCGCCAAGTCTGTCTTCACGGCCGAGCTGTTTGCAACAATACACCGTTCGTACGGTAGATGACGCGATGAGCCTGGTTCGGAGACCGAATTGTGATTTATAGCGACTCACAAAGCGCCCTGAGTGCTCTAGGGGCATTGGAATCTCCATATCCCCTAGTTCGCGATATCCCTGACGCCTTGGTTTTGGCGAGCTGCTTGGCAAAGAAGATGAGAGACGGTCGAGGGAAACTTAAAGTTGCGTGCCATTGCGCCGCGACTGTTCCAATGGACTTAACCTCCAATGCAACGACGACTTCAGGTTGCTTTCTGTCGTCTCCGAATTGGACACACTCGCGGGACGCACCGCCATTTGGTGTGGCGCTCGCCTGCGCCATACTGTGAAGACTGCGTTGTCCCCCAGACTGTTCGGCACATTCTTGTTGAGTGTCCCAGGCTAGCTGATCTCTACGCACGTTATCTGTCCCAGTACCGGGCGAGCCGGGTCGCTACCGCTTTTCCCTTGTACTCGGGACGAGTTCGTTTATACTGACTTGTGGACTTTACCTTTTGGAAGAGACTGGCCTCTTCCACTTTATTTTGCCTATTTTGTGTGTTTCTTTTTGTAAGTTGCATGTTCCTGAGCTGGGGGAGGAGGACCTACCCCCGACGCCTGAGCACGATTCCTTCTTGCCTTTTAGCCTTTTCTCGTTATTTTTTCAGCATTTGTGTTTTTTATCTTTGTTATTTGTTATTTATATATTGTTATTTGATTTTAGTTATTTGTTTTTAATATAGCAGGAGAGGTAGGCTGTTTTGTATACGGCGACTTATGCCCAAGTAGGCAGTTGCCAGATGGGCTACCTCAAAGAAAAAAAAATCGATACAATTCATGTCTTAATTCAACAAAACATTAACTAATGAAGCCTTTTGGAAGTTGTGGCCCGTTTGGGGGGTCGCCCTGTATAATCGATTTCTTTTAAATTCACAAATCCGCCTCTAAGCTCTGATAGAAGATCCTTTCCCATGTTATTACAAATGTAATATTAATATGATCGAACTTTTAGTACTGATCCGCAAAATGCCTTTTGATCTATCAGGGCGGACCGAGAGGCTCAGGTGGAATCCGAACCACGGAAAATCTAGAGTGTATAACGAAGCTCTCAGGAGCCTAGTAGATACAAAGTTGGATTTTTGCTAGAGTCAGAGTTTTTTTACTAGGGAGCGGGGACACAAAACTTCGAGCAGCGTCATAAGCTGGCCGCCCATTGGGCGGATACGCTGTTACTCAGTTCCACGGTAGTAAGTAGCTCTCCTCGCATCAGCATACACTCAGCTACTCACGCACTTCTATAATTTACCTTCCACCCGTGACAGCAGAACAGACTCCCGCTCTACTCTGGTCCGGAATAATGTGCTGGTGTGTCCTATGGGGTCACTCATATCCACTGACGCGGGAGGGGGTGAGCCCACTTCATGAAGTTTTAAATTCTTAAACTCTTATACATAAGAGTTTATTCATTAAATCCTTATACATATGTGTATAGCATTAATTAATTAAAGGTTCCACTATCAATGGTTTGCGTCAAATACACACAATACGACACGGAAACCTCCACTCCACAAACACACAATCTCTCCAACGAGAACAGCCACTGGTGCGATTGGGTTCACCAAGTAACTGTCATTCTGATCTTTAGGTGTATTTCATTATCCGTTCGTTGGATTTAGTCCAACGTGTGAGGGACGAATGGTGCTCTCTCCCTACCAAAATTGTATGCCAACCGCCGTGAAGACAACCAAAATGGGGTTCTATCCCGCCACTAATCACGCACGATGTGGCTTAACTTTGTTGTAATCGGAAACGGGGAATCAAATCGGCTAGGCTATAGCTCACTTCTCGAAGAGCATCTTAATGAAACACATGGTTGTGTATAGTCGTTACAGACCTAAGTCACCCTAACGACGAAAATGCAGGTCACAAACAAGAATGTCTTTTGAAGCAGAATTATATTAGTCAAATTTATGGGTAGAAATTATGAAAGTTGTTTCATTTTAATAGAATAGAATTCTATATAGGTAAGTATGCCTCGCCTGCCTATTGTTTTAATACAACTTCAATACATATAAAACAAAAAGCAAATTACTTGATTCCTTTCAGGTAGGCCAAACCAAACGGACGAGTTGCAAAACATGCAAGCGACATTTAATAAGCTTCGTAAAAAATAGATTGAGATTTAGAAGTATTAATTTAGTTTAAATAAGTTGTAGAAACTAGTCATAATCATATATCTTAGGGAAAGTTAAGTAAAAAAAATCCTAGGCCTATTACACTAGTTGCCCAGAAATGAATGGCATTCCATGGCCGCCAACAAAGACGTTTGAGATTTACATACATCAAACTAATTATTGGCACAACGCGGAAGAACTGACTCGCAACTTAGGTTCGAGATCCCGTCTTTAAGGGTTTGGTCACAAGAAATTTTGAGTCCGATGTCGGGCCCATGACCGAATTCAGCATGTGCCACTTGCGGTTAATTGAAAAAAAATAAAGTATTCGTCGTCTTATTAATTATCAAACAAACTCTTGATGTGGATTGCCAATGTCTTCTATAAGTAATTCATATCCACATACCCCTGACGAAGTACCATGAAGGGTTCTAAGGTCGCTGGTTGGTGACAAAACACAATACAACCGACAGCGCCCCTTAACGAGCAGCGGCTCCTAGGTGGTTTAAGGCATGCCAGCGATTGTAAAAATGATCTTTATATATCATTTATTATCCGTTTTGGGGCCCTTGCACCCTATACGAGAGAAAGTTGGGGTAACTTACTAACAAACCCTTGAGTGAACATTAAAGCATTTAGTTAAGCTCGGATAGTGAGCATGACTGAGACTACTATGGGTGAGACAAATAACTAAAATGAAGAAAGTTTAAAGAAAGGTTTGCCTTTGAATGTAAACTTTTAGTTCTATAAAACTGTTAAGAAACTATGTTAAAATGCAAACATTAAACTTTGTGTGGTCTCTACCAGACAAAGGCACAATCCCAAAGTTCACAGCATACAATCATCACACCATAGACTCACAGGAATCTACGCGTTTAAAAGTAATTTACAGTAAACAACACATTATTACTTTAGGATTTTTTTACCGTATTATATTAAACTGGTCAACAAATTTTAACTTTTTTTCCATGATTACTTAATTTTCAGACCCGTTCTTGGGAAATTTGGGGTCACTGAGTTTAAAAATAGCAATATTTTTTTTTCTATCACGTCAAGTTTTTTATTTATGGACTGGTCTACATTGGTCCCAATCATAGTAGCAGACTATCTTACGACCAAGTGAACGGAAGTGGAGGCGTTTTGGTATTCTTATTTTATTTTATCTATGTATTTAGATTTCTCTTTCTGCACATTTAGATATATAAACCATTTGTGTATAATATAATTCTGTGTCTTTTCCCAGATTTGTTTTATGAAATAACATTCAGTAGTATGTCGTCATTACGAAGGAAATGTTTGAATTCCCCTGACTCGTTATATGTGGTTCTTTTACTGCACCAACTCAAAGAATGAACATCAGCATCTTTGTGAAAAGAGCATACTTGGCTTACTTTAAGATTAAATTAGGTGATCAGGATAAACCGTGGGCCCCGCACAATGTTTGTAAACCATGTGTCGAAAATCTACGCCAATGGACAAAGGCCACAAGGAAACAAGGGTAGGATTTGGCATTCTTACCGTGTGACGGGAGCCCAAAAGAAACATGTAAAAGATTGCTACTTTTGTCTCACAAAGAAAACGCAACGTAAAATAAGTTAGTCAAATCTTGATTAAGCAATTCGACCAGTGTTTCATTCAGATGAAATTCCAGTACCTGTATTCAAGGAACTTCCTTCACTGGACGATGTAAGTGATATACGTGGATCTGATGTAAGCAATGAACTTGGCAGTGATCCAGACTTTCTATATATATATATCGACCAAAGAACGTGGAATCTTTAGCCAATTAGAACTGAGTGATTTAGTTAGAGACCTAGCCCTGTCAAAAGAGTTAGCAGAAGTGTTAGCTTCTCGACTTAAAGAGAAGAATTTGTTGCAAGAATAAACAAATGTAACTTTTTATCGGAAAATGGAGAGATATCTCATGACATTCTTTAAAACTAAAGAAGATTTGTTTTACTGTGGGACGTGGCAGGACTGTTAAACGGGATAGGTGTTTCCGAGTATGATCCAAGTGAATGGAGACTTTTTAGAGATAGTTCAAAGAAGAGTCTAAAATGTGTGTTATTCCATAATGGAAACTTGTTCCGTGCGATTCCTCTTGGTCACTCTGTGCATTTCAAAGAGAAATATGAACACATAAGATTTGTATTAGATTTACTCAAATATCATGACCACCAATGGATCATATGTGTGGTTCTGAAAATGGTAAATATTTTACTCTGCTAACAAAGAGGGTATACAAAATATCCGTGTTTCCTGTGTTTATGGGACAGCCGAACCAAAGACAAACATTGGGAACAGAAACTCTGGCCAGTTAGAGAATATTTGACTGTTAGAGAGAAGAATACATCAACCACTTGTTGAACGAGAGAAAATCATCTTCCCGCCCTGTCACATTAAACTAGGGCTGATGAAACAATTTGTGAAAGCTCTTAATGTGGAAGGTGACTGTTTCAAATTCATATGTACAATATTTCCTGGCTTAGGTTATGATAAAATGAAGGCTGGATTTTTTGTTTGGTCACAAATCAGAAAGTAAATGGAAATCCGAAACTTCTCGAGTTCGATGACTGACATAGAAGAAGGAGCATGGGATTCACTTGTAGCTGTTGTAAAAGGATTTCTTGGAAATTAAATGGCTGCTAACTACAAGGATTTGGTAGAGACATTACTTGATAGCTTTTATCGTTTAGGCTGCAACATGAGCATAAAGGTTTATTTCCTCAAGAGCCATCTTGATGAATTTCCGGCTAATCTTGGCAACTTGAGTGATGAACATGGAGAGAGTTTTCATCAAGATATCAAGATTATGGAGGAGAGGTATCAAGGCCGATGGAACACAAACATGATGGCAGACTACTGTTGGAGTATTCAACGAGACTGTGTAGACATCAAACACTCCAGACACTCTTGTATGCGAAAATTTCTTCCATGAATGTATATGAATGTGTACGATTGCTTTTGTTTTCTCCATTATATTAGAAAAATAACCTGTATGTATTTAGTAATGGGTGATGTTATGTTACAATGCATTTATTCTTTCAAATTCTGTTGACATTTTAAGTTATGGTTTGAAGCTATAACACTTAGGAAACTATCTTTACAGAGTAAACACATGCAGTACGTCGTAAAATAGGAATATGCTGTAGAAGAAAAACCTGATGTGTTACAAAGAATTGGATGTCACATTTGAAATTAGCACGTCAATATTAGTTAAAAACAACCACAAAACATAAGTCAGCAAAGAGTGTGTTGACCAGTGTTATTATTGCTGATGGCATCAACAATTAGTGATGAAATATATTTATTTGGCTTGCCCTTTTTTCTGATTCTTATTTAGTAAAATGGCCTCATGAGGGTAGTAGCTTACGGTTCGACCATAGGGTCGAGTCTTATTATTCAATCGTGTCCATTTAAATACCCGTGACTGTATCTTTTGGCCTTCATTCGTAAGCTATTTGATACCAGTAACTGTATTTTTTCGACATCAGCCGTAAGCTATTTTGGAATTATTTTTCTTATTAATTGATTTTGCAATTTGACCTGAAAAATCTTTAATAGATAGATATTTTGTTCAATTATATGACTCATTGAGTTAATTGAATACTTATAAATATACTTTTGATTATATTTAGACTTTATACACCGGGTATTTGGAGTGAAATATTATGAACCATCACCATCCCTTGCAAAAATTCATTTATGCTGCATATTCTCTTGTTGGTTATTTATTAAAGTTTTTAGTTTTTTGTTTTTTTTCATTTTCTGATTCATGTTTTGATTTTAAAACTGCCCCAAAGAATCTTAATACTTTTAAAGGGGTTTTGACGAATTTCAAGGATTAGAGGTTTTAGTAGAGTTGAGGGCAGCATGAACTCCTCACATTACCATAAGTCACCAGAAGAAGTCGGCTCAGACTGATATTACTCACATAGCTATTTAAGCTGTTTTTGAGATATTCTTGAAAGCCATACTGGGGTATATTCCTCCATTGCTGATAAAAGGTAAAAACGTACCTTGGTCGATCTTGCTAAGATAGTCGACTAAGTTTATTCCTATTATTATGTAAACTGTGAAGGTTTGCCCACACAATTTCTAAATGTTCTATTTGATCGCAAGTCAGGATTCGAAGGAGCTTCTAATCCACCCTGCCAGGGTTTAGTATTGTAACGTTCCCTTGATCGAAGGTAAGAACTACCGTGATGGAGGAGACTTCAAAGGAATTCCGTAAGGCAAAATTGCGGCACGGGAAGATAAAGAGCATCGGCACAACCAGGTTAGGCATCGGAGGAGCCGAGGATCGTCTTCCCGAAAATGAAGTAAATATCGAAAACATGCGAGCACGAGAGGTGAGGTTAACCATTTCCTTTCGTCTACTTCTTCTCACATACTAACTCTCTCCGTCTTTTATTTTAATCGTTGATTCTGCGCTAGTACCATCGATAATACAACAATAAAGCTGTAAAACGTAAACAGCCTTGCCGTTACATTTAAATGGGTACTTCGCCTCTCCGTCACATTCTTCCTCTCCTCACTTATCATCATGCTCTCCATTTTCTGCTACTAATTGTCACTTAAACCAGAAAAGGCAAGTGGCTCATGAGTCGACTACTCGCCTTCGTATCTTTAGCCCAGTTTCTATTCGAATTTCGAATTGATGTAGGTAAGTAATTGTGTGTAGGGGACAAAAAAGGGTGTGTGTGGATAGATAGCTGAAAATAGAGAAGTAGTGAAAAGAGAAAGAAGTTTGGAAGGGTGTAAAGGGTTGCTAGGCGCCTGGTGGTTAGGCCTATCGCTTTCATTATTTTCTTATTGTGTAGTTTTTGTTGTTGTTGGTTATATTTTACATTTTTTCATCGTGTTCAAGCCATTTGTCTTCATAATTTTAATGTTCTTTGGTATGTAATGTGCATTGCTGTTGGTTATGTAATAAATTACTTTAATTTTGTGCTTAGTTTTGTTGTTTTTTTGCTTATTTGTTTAGTGTGTAGAATTAGTGACATTTGTTTCTTCTTTTCTTCTCTCTTCTCGTCTCTTTTGGTTGATGAGTCTTGATCGATTGTAGTTTGTCAAAGTTCGGAGAGTGTTCGTAATTTGGAGTTATATTGAGTCTTGATTGGTTTTGTCAGATCCAGTGTTAAGATTACGCTTCCTTCATGGGGAAGAACCGCACTTCGGCTCAACCAGACAACAGGTTGGTGGAGCTTGGAAATCTGGCTCGACATACAGCTCTTCTGTTCTGGTTAATCATCGAGGTGATTTCCTCATTCAGTTCTCAATTAACCAGTTTTTGCATATTCCGTGTCCGTTCTTTTATGACTTGTTTAATAGGAGTTATTCCCGCTTCCCTGTGCCGCTCTTCTTGTCTACTTATTTCCAGCCTGCGTCTTCCCGTAATTAGGTACACGCATTTATTCTGCACAGTTTGTAGTCTCCTCTTTTGTGTCTTCGAGACACAAGAGAGAGCGGAAGCGGGATAAAGCAACGTAGATCGTACAAGTGCGTTGTAGGTCTTTTTCTAGTTGCTTTCTCGGAGGTTTCTGAACATGAGTAGAGTTCGGACTGCAATTGAGGCTTTAGAAATTCGTTCTGTGAAGTGCTTCCTGTACCCGGTTGAAGTTATTTTAATTCGAGTACATTACACTCTATGGTGTATGGATAGCGCCTATCCCCCACCCTGACATCAGAAAGTAGCCTCCTGCCGATGGAAATTACTCGTACCTTGAATTTCTCCTGGTTGGTTCTAATTCTCCATTGGGCCTCGTAGATATTTAGATTTTCAATTTCTGCTGCTGTCATTCGAGCTTGCATAGGCGAATTACTCCAAGGACATGTTATTATCTGGCTGAAGTCATCGACGAATTAAATGTTGAGGCAAGTGGGGTTCACAGGTGCTGGGATTTCCGCAGTGTATATCCAGTAGAGAGAGTGGGACAGACCCCCCTCCCCTGCGGGAGGCCCGCAGTTAATGGAAACTTCGGTCCGTCCGTGCACCCCATACTGACATGCGACGCCCTCTTCATGACATAGTCACAGATAGTTCTCTCTAAGTTTGCACTTAGGCCCAACTGTAAAATCTTGAACTGCATTTCCCGTTGCCACACCTTATCAAACGCCTTTGACACATCCTGACGAACAATGTCTGCGTAAGTCCTTTCCAGTTTTGCTTGGGCTAGCTTTTCTGTGATGACATTTATCGCCATCTCCGTACTTTGCCTTCTTCTAAACCCGAATTGATGTGGGCTGTAGAGGAAGTTCTTCTCCAGGTAAGACATCAGTCTGTTGTTAAGGATATTCCCAACTGGGCCAGTAGCTCTCTCTCTCTCTCGCAACGTCTAGTCCTTCCCATGCTTGGCCAGAAAAATAATTTTCGCCGTTTTATATGCATCTGGGAAGTATCCCGTGTTTAGACACGCGTACAAAATTCTTCTCACTCCTTCGATGACGTTTACTGGTGCGTTTTCGAAGTTTAGTTTCGTCAGCCCCAATTGTACCGGGGAATTTTGACGGAATGGGTGGAGCGCACCAAATAGTTCCTCTTCGGTGATTTCGGCGTCTCCGTCGCGCTGACTATCCACCTTATGGCGAGGGTGCGTTTTATGTATTTGCGTGTTAATTAGGTCTATGATGTTGCTTTCAAACTCTATGTCATAATCTTTGTTCTCTTCTTCGGTTAGGCTGAAGATTCTTTCCCAATAACGTCGGAATATTTCTTCTATTCTTCTCTCTCGATGGTTCCGTCTTCATTTTGTATTTCAATTTTGTTCTTCGTACCGTTGATTTTTTGAGACGTCGGATTTTACTCCAGAAGTCTGTGGGTGACGCATCCTGATTGAGGCTCTCGATCGCATCGTCCCAACGCCTCTACTGCCGTTCAAGGATCAACTGGTTGAGCTCTTCTTTGATCTCTTTACTACGTCGTATTGAGTGGATTGCTGCATTTTTGTCGTTAATTTCATACAATAATTTCAATTCACGGTACAAATCCTTCATCTATTCAGTCCATCTATAGTCAGTCCATCTATAGGTTGAGATTGACTTATACTTGGACTTAGGGATACAAGCACTATCCACGTTGATTAGGTGGTTATTAAGTTCGTCGAGTGCCTCGGCGTTCTCCTCGAGAATTGCCTCATCTAGTTTGGGCGGATGGTAGGCCTCAAAGAGGCGCGCGTACCGTTCCAAGTCTGTTCTTCTGTAGTCCTTCCTCGCTGCAGTTGGAACTTGTATAGGGTTCCTGTTGATGGTAAGCAGGATCCCTATGTGATCACTAGATGGTACCTGGACTGGCTCCATGTAGTAATTAAATGGTTTATCTCATTTTTGGTAGACACTGACACTGGGTGCATTTTGCTTCCAGCTTCTCATTGTGACAAGTCTTGCATTTTCTTGCACTTAGTTCTTTGAGGAATTAATTATTCTGATATTAGCACCCATGGAAGGCGTAACCTTCAAGGTTTTTATGGCCTCTGGCGAGTATTTCAATGGACTTTTGTCAAGGCTGAAGTAAACTTTCCTATTTTGTGCTTTGATTTTTGTCCACTACCTCTTGTCTGACTCTCAGACACACAAGCTTGTTAACCGCATGATCTCTTTTAAAGGATGTGGTTCATTTTTCTTTCGCAAAGTTCTGTCCTATCGATCCGCCTTCCGGCGGCTCAACCCTACTTTCAGCACCCTCTACACGATTTTTCTGTACTTTCACTTCCTCCCTCGAAAGAAAAACCTGTTTTCGCACGTCCTAGACGTCTATCCCGAAAAAGAATTACCACAATACGTAAGGATTTTGATTATATGTTAAGTGAAGGATTTGCTCATCCTTAAACCTCTCCTTGGGTCTCTCTTCTTTTCCCAGTACCGAAGTCTACACCAAGACTCCAGGATTTTAGGCGATTACATACAGGGCTTTGAATTTTGATACTATTCTGCAATTACGTTCTAACTATGAACGATCATTTTACCCGAGCTTCTAGAGATATCTATCTTTCATCTCAAGTTGATTTTCTTCTCTATTTTGTTCATTACACTTTTATAATCAACCTTGGGAGTCAATTTTAATACCATAATTGTCAAGAGCTCATATCAGTTAATTGATCTTTTCGTTTACGGACCACGAACTACCTTGCGCAAAGCAACTGCACGGTTCGACGGTTTCGCAGCCAAGCCATGGATAGTCTATGATTCAATGATCATAGTAATACTTAGGAGACAAGGTGCCTCTAAGTCTGCTGAGGATCGTTCATCCTTAAAGGAGGATTTTTCTTGCTCTGCTGCAAGATTAGTTTACGGTACGCACTTTCGTCTTTCCGGTCAATACTTTTCTTCTCTTCTATCTTTGCCGTCTTTTATCATTACTTCTGCATACGTACACGACTTGGTTTAGGTAATGGCTGAGATTTTCTTTACCGAAAAAGAAATGACAACTTGTTCTCATGTTTTGGTCCGTTGATACTCAGCGTGCTCATATTTATAACCGGTTTACTTTGGATCTTTTTTTCAACCTACCAGAAAGCCAAAGTTCTTTGCCCTTCAGTGAACTACCGAGCAGAATACTTTTCAACCGCGTAAAACCAGTATTTATCGGCGCTGTTTACCCCTAACAGTCATTATTGCCTTTCCTTCGATTGGTATTCTTATTGGTCCAGAGATCGTTACCATAGCGTTTCTATTCCTTTTCCTATCCGTGTCACCCCTATCCTTCCTACACAAATGATATCGCCTTACTTCGCATGCAGGAACCCTCATTATCACCGGTAGGCAACTAAGAGCAAGACATGACCTCTTTTGTCGCTCCGTCTCCAGCGAACCAGCTTCAGAACTATCCTGACTCGCCATTCTTGACTTCGAGAGAGCGACCCAAACAATATCGTGTCAATCCAAGCCCCGCATGTAGGTGCCTTGTCCGCGTCTGAGGGCAATGCTTTTCTTTTGAATTCATAGATCGAAGTCATCTTTCTGCAAAATTTACACGCTCTAGTCAAAAGATCAGAAGACAAAGTCCTTTCCGGAACAAGAAAACTTACATAAACTATAGACGAAACGATCGTCAGTTAATTTATTGCGGTATTGAATATAACAGGTTACGTGCCATATTTAAACTGACTTATACGTAATGATTTTATACGTTTGGTATAGCAATGAGTAGCAAACCTTCCCACTGCATCGGGCATGCCTGGGCACACTTTACATCCACGTCAAGCAATTGGTTGTAAACAAGAAATTAGCCAGTATTATTATGTTATAAAACAAAACTGAATCGGCACATAAAACTGAGATTACCTAGCGACAAAGATAAATTTGATTTCATTGGTTCTGATGTCAGGAACTGTGTTTGAAATGACGCCGGTAAGAGACAACCTTAAATGTGTTAAAGGCTTTGGGAAGCATGAAACAGGTAGCAGGGTGGTATGGGGGATGTTTTCGCCTGAATGATTTGTTCCGGTAGTGCGAATAATTGGGACGGTAAATGCGAATGTGTACCTAAACCTCGTACAACAACAACATGTTATACCTTCACTCCGAACACCTTTGAACTAGCCTACAGTATTTATGAAGGACAACACGCCACGCTATAAAGTACAGCGAGTAAAATACTATTTCGAAGAGGATATCGAAGTGACGAAGTGGCCTACTCAGAGCCAGGACCTGAATCCAATTGAGAACCTCTGGACGATCATTGTGGACAAAGTTCGAAACCCGCAGCCTTCAATTCTGACGGATTTATGGAAGAAAATTAGGCAAGAATGGGACAAAATAACACCAAATACTTCAAGAAACTGGTGACGTCCTGTGGTCTTCGTTGCGACTAAGTAATAGAAAAAAAAGGCTTCAACACTTCATATTAAGTTTTGTAAATTTCATTCTTGTCAAATCTTGCTTTGTTTCTAGTGTATATGCTTGCTGAGCAATACTATAATGGCAGTTTTCTTATTTTTCAATATTTTATTTTGTTAGTTTATTTAGTATAATTCTTGAATATACTACAGTATCAAAAGACATCTTCATAAAATATATATTTGATGGAACTTTTGTGGTTTGAATTGCATCAATTGTTTATCCAATTAGACATACTTCTGTTTTACTTCTTGTTTTAATTGAGCTTGACATGTTAATTATATATAAAAGAGTCTTTGTTAAACACAGATAGCCACTGAAACAATGCTCCCTCTTCACTGGTTCACACAACACTGAGTAGGGCATTGGTAGTTGCCAACTGGTAAGGGATGTGCTACTGAGACAATGAAACGCAATATCAGAGCGCCTATAAGACTGAATGTTAGGCTTATATGTCCTTTGTACCTACCCCATAACACCACAGGTTATAGCATGATAATGAAACTTACAATGCACTTAATATAGCTATTAACATAATACAACTATTAATATATATTTAAGGAAATAATTACTCTGAAAAAGACAAAAATTCACTAATATTTAACTATTTATTATATTTTGCACATATTATTAATATGTGTGAAACTAACATTGTTGTGGCACTACTAAATATTATTATATTTTGCTGATAATTTGCACAGCGCATTTTTTTCTTTTGGGCCATTCCCAATATATATATATATATATATATATATATATATATATATATATATATATATATATATATATATATATATAATATATATATATATATATATATATATATATATATATATATATATATATATATATATATTTGTGTGTGTATTTAAAGGCCCAAAGATATGAAAACTGGTAACGTAACCCCGAAAAACGCTAAGGACAATATTACGTGAACCAATGAAAGCTTAAGAGAGAAAATTGGAGATATAGAAACAGAGAAAAATAGGGCAAACTATTTTAACCGTTATATGAAAATGAATAAAGGGGTTGGGCTTGAATCTGTATCATCAAGCGCTCATCTCTATTATGACCACGACGATAATCCCAGAACTACCATCCTCAACCCCCAAAAAGGTTGATTCAAGAAGACTTTCGAATAACGAAGTGGAGTTTTTTATTCAGTGAGAGACAAGACAACGGTTAAAATAGTTTGCCTTATTTTTCTCTATTTCTATAACTCCTATTTTCTTTCCTAATCTTTCATTGGTTCACGTAATATTTTCCTTAGCGTTTTTCCGAGTTGTGTAGCAGTTTTCATTTCTTTGGGCCTTTAAATACATATATTATATATCACGTGTTATGTGATTTTCAATTATATATATATATATATATATATATATATATATATATATATATATATATATATATATATATATATATATTTATATATATATATATATATATATATATATATATATATATATATATATATATATATATATTTAAATATATATATATATATATATATATATATATATATATATATATATATATATATATATATATATATATATATATATATATATATGGAAAGGTTCGTACAAATGTGTCAGACAATCAAACGTATAAATTTCACTCCTATGCTGCGGCACACATTACCATAAAATGTTACCAATTTAATCAATATTAGGCCCTAATTGACTTGCAACGAGCTCTTCGCTAATATATATCTTTCCTCCTCCAATCCTATACAGCCTGGCTTATCGCTCTATTAAACTAATTATAAGAGTGCTCTTTTTTCCACCTACATCTTGTTAAGAAGGAAAACCTAGTCTCGCGCTCAGTGGTGAGACCACAGAGTGAGAGAGATATTGACCAAAGACATTCAAATTTCTGCTCTCATGCGACTGAGATTAAAACTTTGATTAGGGAAAATAGCTAAAAATATGGCAGTGTCGATTAAATGGCAATGCGTAGATGGATACAGAAAAGTATCTAAAAACAGAGCTATTCCTTAGGCTAAATACAATACCTTATTATCTATCCTCCATCAACTATTTAAGATATTAATTTGCATATGGGTTCCCACAGGAAGATCTGGCTCTGTTGTGAAAATTGGGCTCGTCTTGGTGAAATTTCCGTACCCTTATCTAAAGTTGCGTTTCTCTTCAAAAATACCAATTTTCTATCGTCTTGTGATGCTAGAGAACTAATTGTATATGTTCACTATACTGCCTATACGATCTTACTAGCAGCCATTTTTACGGATTGCGCTTAATTCAAGTCAGTCTGAGATAGTGTCGATAAAAGGCCTTAATTCTACCCCACTGAATAATTAATACCATTATCACCAGCTGCAAGGGCAAGAGCAGAAATAGAGTAGCAGCTACAACAGCGTTATGATATACCAGATTGGAATACCATGTACGGGGAAGTCTAATTGGAAAGTGAAATTTTGATACTTAATCAATTAGACGAGTAAAAGCAAGCGAACAAGCGTCGCTCCTGTCACGCTGTGTAGAAAAAGAGAGAATCACAGTGAGTGACCAGACAAGCACTTAAAAGACGGCGTTCGCATCGTGGCTTCGCAACACATTCTGGTGTGGATTGTATGTAGCTGTGTGTACATGTCGCTTACACTGCGCTTAAAAACAATAGAGCTTGAATGTGACAATACATCGGATGGTAAGATTTAACGGTCAACTTTAAGACACCGTTTAATTCTTGAAGCGAACGATGAATTTAATTTAGCTTGAAAATATTTACTTCGAAAAAACATGAATTTTCATTTAGCAAAGACTGCGTGGAATTTTTTAAGTTTTCAGTAGTAGAATAATGAAACATTGTTTTTACTTGGACACACTTTCATTACTTACCTCAATTCTACGGAGGAAGGTGAGGAAACATTCACAGTCTTTTTATATTTTGAAATCTTCGTATACACCCTAAATTTGCACATTACCAAGAGAGATAGACAAAAAATGGAACAGCATAGGTGGAAAAGAAATACTAAACCAGAGCAAAAACGGAAAATGAACTCTTTCATGTAACAGACTGATATTTGTTTAAGTGTGTGTTTATACACGTGTTATTTTCATAATAATGAAATATAAGAATGAAACAAAGTAATTGGGACAATGAAACATCTGGTCAACACTATTCGTATTCAGAATTTATATTCCCCTTTTGATTCAACATCGGAAAACTACTACAACATCTACACCAGAATCACCAGACTTGGCTTTTTCAGGTTTTCTATACTATATGTACCACCATATTAAAACAAACACTTGAAGAGGTGTTTTCAGTGAGTCTTTCTTCCTCTATTACCTATTGAGTGTTTGTCTGATGATATAACTTTGTTTCTCTGATGACTTCTCATCGATTGAGAGACAGAGAATTTATCTGGGACTTAATTTAGTTTGTTCTAGGTCTTTGCCATTAGCCATCCATTATGCAACTACGTGTTTCTTGAAGGACTTCTGCAACCTTTGAGCCACGTTGGAAACTTCACCTTTGCGATTTCCACGTGTTTTTTGTAATTAATTATGTAAATATTCGTTTTTTATATATTTTTTTATTGGAGCAGAAACTAACCATATGTCTTATATATCACCATAATTCTGTCCTATAGGTTCTCAATGAGACTCCATAGGTAAGGCGAATTCTTTATTTCTGCTTTCTTTATCCATTATTTTATATATATATATATATATATATATATATATATATATATATATATATATATATATATATATATATATATATATATATATATATATATATATAAAGATATAAAGAAACAAATGTTTGGAAGTATAATGTTTATTAAAATGGGACTAGTTTCGATATGAAATTTCCCATATCATCTTCAGCCGTAAACTGATATGGAAAACTAAATATCAAAACTACATAGTCCTGTTTTAATAAACTCTATTCTTCCAAACTTCCAAACTGTGGTTCTTAGTACTCGTACATTTAATTTACCCGTTATTAAGGAAAAAAAGGTGTTATCTATTTATCGATATCTATCTATCTATCTATCTATCTATCTATCTATCTATCTATCTCTCTCTCTCTCTCTCTCTCTCTCTCTCTCTCTCTCTCTCTGTCTCTCTCTCTCTCTCTCTCTCTCTCTCTCTCTCTCTATATATATATATATATATATATATATATATATATATATATATATATATATATATATATATATATATATATATATATTGTCGTGGTATAGGTTTCTATATACCATACATATATCTATTATATTCGATTTTTAGAGTGCGCTGGGTTTCCTTTTAATACTTTTGGTCGGCCGGGTCCGATTACGAGGTCAGATTCTCGTAAGGGAGGGCTAATCCAATATAGCTACTTTAATTCTTTATTGGCTGAGTATTCAAAGTCTTAGTTTGAATACTTTTTTATATATATTAATAATTTAGGTTGAATAGTACAACAATAAAAGACATATAATAAGACAAATAGTTACAGAGGTTAACGGGCAAGTACTAAGATTAGGTATTTAAAATGCAATAAAATGTGTAGGCTGGATGGAATTAAAATTGAACTTTACACAGGGACATAGTAAGCACACAATGATAATGGGGGAACAGTAGGCGGCAATTATAAATTTGGGGAAGCTAAAATATATGTTACAATACCTTGTACAAAATGGAGGGGGGGGGGGGACGATGGTCGTTTCCTGCGAAGTGGGGAAATGAGGTTGAGTCACTTCGACGAGGTCCAGGGTCTACTTGCTCGGAATTGAAGTATTCTTTGGAGATGACAGGGGGGGGGGGCAGAGCCTTCGAGAATGGAGGCTGTGAATTCCTCCGGTGTAATTTCTTCGAAGAAAACAGAGGGTGAGTTTCTTCTGAGACGTCAACGGGTTGTTTGGACGACTATGCGTAATTAAGGGGGTATTACGCGAAGATCAACCTTCAATTAAGCCTTTTGGGACCAAGACTTGTGTTCTTCTTTGAAGATGAAGACGTTGCACGGGGTCAGACGGTATTCTTACGGGGAGAGGATTCTTAACTAATCCAGGGTGGATATTTGTTTTATCCAAGGAGGGATATTCGATTTTATCCCGCAAAGCCCTTGCCTTCGGCGTATGACAACCCGAATCAAGGAGGAATAAGATAGTCTGTTCCAGGTGAGTTTTTCTCTCACAATCTCTTCGATTCCTGGCGACACGGGTAAATATGTACGCCTGGAGGGAGGGAGCTTACCCCATAGAAGGGGGGGAAGACTATCTCCATCGTTTGAGTAATGCGAGCGCGGCTTCGGCTGTCGTTTACGTCAGGCGATCCCTGCGTGGCTGGAAGAGGGAAAGATGCGGGGAAGACTCCTTGTCTAAATACCCGGATTGATAAGGGCTGCATTCCTCAGCTCGATTCTGTTGTTTCTCACGCTTTTGAGTTTGGAAAAATGCTTCTAAGCGACAACGAGGTCCATCACGTGGAGGCAAAGCTTAAAAGCAACGTTAATTTCCCATCACGTGCTTTTTCCCTCATATATATATATATATATATATATATATATATATATATATATATATATATATATATATATATATATTAAGCAAAAAACAGAAAAGTTTCTTTTATTAAAATATATTTAAAAATAATAATATATTCTACGAAGATTTCATATGATATAATCGTCTATTCAAGAAATTATATTAAATAAACTAACAAAATCAAGTATTGACAGATGCACAATAGGAGAACGATTTTTTTCAGGAACATTCTAGAAGTTTCTTGAAATCATCTCACAATATTTTTTAAGTAGGTAAGAACTGTGCATCCGCCATTGTTGTCGTACTCACTCTTCAAAGAGGCCATCACACGTGAAATTGACTTCTGAGCTCATTTAAACAATTGTTCACTTGAAGTCTTCGATTAGGACTCTTTCTGCGATTTCAAGGGAGGTAGGAGGGTCAAAGAGTGTACTTTCGCGCGTTCTGAACTTATACATAACCACCGTCCTAGAAGACAGAGTTATTTGGCGCTTCTCTATGAAGGATCACTTCGCACTGCAGCAGGGATTTCTTGAAAAATTAAGACTGTCGAGAATAGAGGTTCCTTGCCACCATGTGCCTTGTCGAAACCACGAGGTCAGACAACGCCGAGCGAGAGCCGTGGCAACAGTCCGAATATCAAACTGCTTTGAGCAGTGAAAGGATTGAAATGTCAAACGCGCGCCTCTGTCGCCTCCCGGGGCATTATCAAGAAACACCCTTGGGGGTACTTTCTATCCCTCAGCGCCGTGGTTGACTAAAGAGAGGTTCCCTCCTCCCCTTGGCCTGAGGCTTCAACGGTTCCGGCTGGTCCCTAGATACTGTATTGGCCTGCCATTCTCAACGAGACACGTCCTTCCCGATCGCGCTCCGTTTTTCCTACAAGCCTGTAGGCTAGAATGATGCTGAAGGATCTGAGCCACAGTTAATTGGACCATACTCCCTCCAGTTAGTGTTACTACTAGAGGCTAAACTTCCTGTGGTTAAATTCCCTCTAATAACGAATTGATCTCTGTTTCATCTCTTAAAGCCTCAAATCCAAGCCAAGCTGAGAAGAACCATCTGTGGCATCCTACCTAGTCATTCCTGTGTACATACGTATCGAGGCTCGTTATAATCTCCCGAACACTCACTTAGAGCTCGCCCCTGTTCGCTCCTCGTAGCTCTGTGTCGAGGTTTAGTGAGTGGGTAATCCCAGTCCCACTTCCCGGACATATATTTTATTCCCGCACTGAGGTGAAGCGGAGGTGAAGTTTATCCAATACACCTCCCTTAGCCACTTCCAGTGAATAAGAATAACCCCAGTGCCTACCTTTTGGTCAAAACTGAGATGATGATCCCCTGAGTGTGTCCCCATTCAGTAAAAGCCAATCATGGATGGATCGGTGTAATATTAAGATTTAAGCCGAGTCGATTGCTTAATAATTGCCAAAAGATCGTCCAAAATAGTTAAACACACAGATACAAAAATAATCTTCAATGTACATGAATTTGAAATAAGCAACAGCGTATATAGATATAAATAGAATTGATCTTTGCTCTAAATAAGTAAGTCAACAAAAAATGTCGTGGGGATTACTTTAAAATTACTCACTAGGATGCTTGCGTCTTAATGGCACCCGACAGAACGAATGGAATATTATTATTGAGATAAACACTGATTTAAGCACTCGTAATACTCGAGATTATGGGCTCGGGATGGGAATTCTAGTTCACAAACAAACTGGTGAAGTTAGGGGCGAGGATAATTCGATTAACGATAACTTTGAGTTCGTAAGTATTTTTGAAAGTGACGGTGATGATCTTCTTCTGGTGTCGATGATTGCACCTAGTCCGGCCGACCGAGGTTACCGAATGAGTAGGTAATCCTAGACCGGTGATATACTGATCCTATGCCGGATCACGAAGGCGAGCCAAACTGTGGCTCAAATCGGACTTCTTCTTCCTCGAAGTGCCTGTCCGATTATTTGGCTGCTGGAGTGGGTAGCCAAAACCGATTACCTAACTACGTCTAGGATAATCCGCAGATGGAGTTCCTGTGTAACCTCTGACTCTGAAGGAGGGAGCTCTGCGAGAAGTTTGACACCTACAAGTACCGTGACGGCTACAACCAATTCCCCGAGAAGTTCCTTTCTTGCAACGGGCGAACTGTTTCTTATGTGGAACGATCTCCACTTCACAACGTAGGTCCAAGGTCTTCTACCCGAATCCAGGGAGAAGTTTTCTTTCATTTCTCCCGCGAGCAGAAATCAGGAGAGAGCACTGAATTCTCATAAAATCCGTATCGCCGCGCGAAAGACATTTTTCTTCTGTGGGCAGATAGTATAAGTCTTTCACACCTTTGAGCCACGTCGGAGTTTACGACGGCACGAAAAGGGGCGATAGGCAATTAGAGGCTGGTGCATTTAGAAATATGGGCGTGACACGTAGCTTGTGTCGGAGTATTTCTGCGTACACTTATGTACGCAGTATTTAGATTTCTACATACCTACCCGTTTTGGAAGACATTATTCTGACGTGTAACTAGGAATAGTGTATACTTTTAACATTGGATACACAAACAATACAGAAAAAAACAACAAAAAAACAACAAATCAAAACGGGAGTTCAAAGAATACAGGAACATCGTAAAAGAAAAAGGAACACACGGATTAACGGTCATAGACAGGAAACTCTTGAATAATTAAAAGCTGATGCCCTAAGTACAAAAGAAATAAATGATTATATTCGATACATTAATCCGGGTAGCAGGATATAAGACCCACATGCCCCCCCAAAAAGAAACAAACAATCAAAAATTAATCACGGCAGTTATATAGCGTGTCATATCACCAACTTTAAAAATATAACATATGAATTAATTAGTAGGCGAACACTAAACCTTTATCCAAAGCTTACATAGCTATAATATCGATTAGTTACAAATACTCACTGGGTTCGTCTACCGGGTTCCTAGACAAACTATCTCCGAGTACATTAAGAGATCTCTTTAGATATCGGATATCCTATTGATATTCGGATAATAACAGGGCCTAACGCCTGAGTCTTCTATTCTGACTCTTGCAACTTTTTAAGTACGCTAGGGGTTTGTGATCCGTTTCTATGGAGAACGGTCTACCTATTAAATATACGTGAAACCTTTGTACCCCAAACACGATAGCTAAGGCTTCTAGCTACACAGTGGCATACTTCTTTTCTCGATCGGAAGGTTTCAGACTTGCAAAATCCACCGGGAACGGCACTTCTGCCTTGTATCGCAACAAGGCGCATCCAAGTTCAAGGTGAGGGGTGCCGATCTGAACGCCGAATTTCTCCTCGAGATTAGATAAGTGGAGGATAGGGGCAGTCACTGGTTTCCGTTTGAGCCTGCCGAAGCTGGCAATAGCCCTGGGGTTCCACTTAATAGGGTCTGGAGATTTCTTTTTATGCAGGTCATTTAAGGGAAAGGTGACGGGCGCGAAATGGGAGACAATACGCCGATAGAAGGAAGTTGCTTCTAAAAGGGGCCGGGGTTGTTTCTTCGAAAGTGGGGGCGGCCTATTCGGTATTGGGTTTACCTTATCCTTCTGTGGGAATATGCGGTTCGGGCGAAACTTGAACGCTAAATGGGCAATAGTGCTATAATGAAAATAGCAATTGGAGGGCTTACTTGTTAAGCCGTGAGACCTCAGTGGGTCTAAGAGTGGACGAAGGCTCACGAGAGGTCCCTCCCTTGTACGCATGGCGACGTACACGTTGTCCAAATAGATTGTGACGTTTGCTACCCCTTCTACACCTTTCCGCATAAGGCTGTAGTATTCCCTTAAGAGCAAGACCATTTGGGCGATCTTAACGGGCCCGAGTTCGGGGTTCACAACTTACTCGGGGGAGGGTTCTTCCTGGGGGAGCTGGGTAGAAGGGAGAGCGGGGAAGCTGCAAGTCTCCGTCTATCTGTCTTCTCTTTTCTTCTTCTTCTATTTTTATCTTTATTCTTCTTTTTTGGCTCCTATTTCTATTTGTCTTCTTTCCTCTTCTTCTATTTTTATCTTTATTCTTCTTTCTTCATCTTATATTTCTCTCTTTATTCCTTTTTCTTTGGCTTCTACTTCCATCTGTTTCTTTCTTCGTCTTCTTTTTATCTTTATTCTTCTTTCTTCATCTTCATTTTCTATCTTTATTCTTCTTTCTTTATCTTCTATTTCTATCTGGAGGTCACCTCTCCTGGCTTTTTCCCACAGGGGTTGTAGGGCAGGGCAGTCCTTTTAAGCCCTGGCGAACTCAGCGTTATTCGGCTTCTTGAACTCAGGGCCGCACGGGAGTTTGAGTGGGGATTATTTGAAAATTACTCACTAGGATGCTTGCGTCTTAACGGCACCAGACAGAACGAATGGAATATTATTATTGAGATAAACACTGAGTTAAGCACTCCTAATACTCGAGGTTATGGGCTCGGGATGGGAATTCTAGTTCACAAACAAACTGGTGAAGTTAGGGGAGGGGATAATTCAATTAACGATACTTTTGAGTTCGTAAGTATTTTTGAAAGTGACAGTGAAGATCTTCTTCGGGTGACGTCTTATCGCACTTAGTCCGGCCATCCGAGGTTACCGAATGAGAAGGTAATCCTATGCAGGATCACGAAGGCGAGGCAAACTGTGACTCAAATCGGTCTTCTTCTTTCTCGAAGTAGCTGTCCGATTATTTGGTTGCTGGAGTGGGTAGCCAAAATCGATTACCTAGCTACATCTAGGGTAATCCGTAGATGGAGGTCCTTGGTAACCTCTGACTCTGAAGAAGGGGGGTCTGCGAGAAGTTTGACACCTACAAGTACCGTGACGGCTACAACTAATTCCCCGAGAAGTTCCTTTCTTGCAACGGGCGAACTGTTTCTTATGTGGGTCGAGCTCCACCTCACAACGTAGGTCCAAGGTCTTCTGCCCGAATCCAGGGAGAAGTTTTCCTTTTATTTCCCCCGCGAGCAGAAATCGAGAGAGAGCACCAAATTTTCATAAAATCCGTATCGCCGCGCGAAAGACCTTTTTCATCTGTGGGCAGACAGTATAAGTCTTTCACACCTTTGAGCCACGTCGGAGTTTACGATGGAACGAAAAGGGGCGATAGGCAATTAGAGGCTGGTGCATTTAGAAATATGGGTGGAACACGTAGCTTGTTTCGGAGTTTTCTGCGTACACTTATGCACGCGGTATTTAGACTTCTACACTCTGTTAAATCGATTACTGTAAACATCGAGTATCCATTGCCATTATTTCATTCTAAATATTTATTGTGTATTCTGTGTAAATTATTAAATGCTATTTTTGTTTCTACCTTTTCATAAGCCTTATAGCCAGCAGCGGTCATTAGTTTAGTAAGGGCCAACCGTACTCTGTTGTTTGTTAGTTAAATCCCTTGCACTCATTTTTAGGAAGGTTGTTCCCCTCCATCCCTTACTTTGACTTCCATTTCTGTCGCGACTAGAATTGAGCCAAGGTCACTCATTTTACCTTGAGCGCCCACCCATTTCGGGTAGAAGTAAACATATATTGTTGTGGGTCATTCTACGACAAAGATCAATCGTGGCATGAAGTGAGCCATTTCACTGTGTCCACTCGCCTCAATGCATTTGGTTTAAAAGCTTGTTCTCCAGCAACCAAACCGATAATCAGTAAGAAGAACCGGAAGGCAAGACTAGAATATGGTGATGCTCATGCTGCTATTTGGAGTGATGCCGTTTGACAAAGAATTAATTTCCTTGACGAAAGTAAATTTAATATAGTCGGATCTGATGGTATACGTTTTGTTAGACGCGTTGCAGGTGTGTTAAGAAGTCTGCCAAACATGAAGGAGACAGCGTCATTGTATGGAGGATCTTTTCGTCTGAAAGAGTTGAACTGCTAGTGCGAATAATTGGAATGTTTAATGCGAATGTGTACCTAAACCTCGTACAGCAACATGTTATACCTTCACTCTGAGCATCTCGGAGCTAGCCAGCAGTATTTATGTAGGACAACACGCCACGCCATACAACAAAGCAAGTAAAATATTTCGAAAAGAAGATAAAGAAGTAATGAAGTGGCCTTCTCAGAGACAGAACCTAAACTCAATTGAAATCTGTGGAAGATCATGTAGACAAAGTTCGAAACCCGTACCCTTCAACTGTGACGGATTTCTGAACTAAAATTAAGCAAAAATGGAACAAAATAACCTAAAAATACTTCAGGAAACTAATGAAGTACTGTGGTCGTCTTTGCGGCTAATTAATAGAAAAAGGCTTCAATACCAAATTTTCTATTTTATGTTCCATCGTTACCAAATCTTTCTCTGTTTCTACTGTATTTGCTTGCTAAGCTATATTGTAAATGATCGTTCTCTTATTTTGCATGCGTCAATTTTTTATTTAGTAGTTTTATTTAGTATAATTTCTTGAATATATGATTGCATCCTATGAAATCTTCATAAAATATATTAAATGCATGCGTTTATCTAGCATAGGAATTTCATTTGCCTACTCATCATATTTAAAAAAATATTTTTATAAAGGAAAACCGTTCTCTTATTTTTCTCAGTGATATATATATATATATATATATATATATATATATATATATATATATATATATATATATGGCTGTTTGTGGGGGTGCTAGGACAAGTTATGACAAGTAAGGACCTGCAGCCGCACGCTCCTGCCTCGTCTAATTAAGAAGCAGTAGCTGATCGTAGATCGTCAGTCATAAATTTATCAACAATGGAGAAGGTTGAACACCGCGCAGTGATCAAATTTTTTACCAAGGAAGACAAGAATGCAAAAGAGATCCATGAACGCATGGTTGCAGTGTACAGCGACACCGCCCCTTCTTATGCAACCATTGCTCACTGGAATAGGAAGTTCCGCCATGGTGGTGAGTCCCTTGAAGATGCCCCCCGTCCAGGACACCCGTTAGACGTGACCAACGAGCACAATGTGGCCCGTGTGGAGAGGATCATTCTCGAAAATCCGACCGGTGAAGTGGAAGAAATCGAGTGACAACTTGGAATATCACATGGAAGTGTTATCAACATCATCCACGACAATTTGGCCATGACCAAGGTTTCTGCCCGTTGGGTCCCTAAAAACCGCATGCCTATCATCGACCTTAATGTCGTCAAAGACAACAAGGCCAGAGTTGCACAAGCTGCCATGCGCGAGAGCGGATTCGAGAAGCTCAACCATGTCCCCTACAGTCTAGATCTGGCCCCTAGCGACTACATTTTATTCCGCCAGCTCAAGGCTGCACTGCGTGGACACCCATTTGGGGACGATGAAGATGTCCAGCTCGCCGTCCAGGAGTGGATTGAACAGCAGTCGGGAGATTTCTGGTTGTCGGGAATTCGAAGTCTCAGTGACAAGTGGCGCAAGTGCATTGAAGTCAAGGGTAGTTATATTGAAAAATAATAAAACACTTTTCCTCATATCTCGTTTCCTTATATCCGAATTACAAAACTTATTGACCGCCTCTCGTATATATATATATATATATATATATATATATATATATATATATATATATATATATATATATATATATATATGTATATATATATATATATATATATATATATATATATATATATATATATATATATATATATATATATATATATATATATACACTCGTAGTTAAGAACTCAAATGAAGGTTATTTAGATGTAATAATATAACAATGTCTGATACTATTTGAGACATTACAGTGTCTGATCCAGTAATATTTTTAATATTGCATATGTTGTTAACACCTTTTTATTACATTGTACCAACTACCTTCATCTGTTTAAATTTGAGAGTGACTAAAAATTGGTTTACCGACAAACTAACGTTACTGGATTTATGTGCTAAGTAATTTGAGTCTTCAGAAAGGAAACAATGACACCAGCTTGTTTGTGGTCATCTCTTGCAGAGCCTAATAAAATTCAGGCTTGCCCTCACTCAGGTGATCTGAGTCCCTCGGCGATGCAAGGGAGAGAGAGAGAGAGAGAGAGAGAGAGAGAGAGAGAGAGAGAGAGAGAGAGAGAGAGAGAGAGAGAGAGAGAGAGAGAGAGAGAGAAAGAGAGAGAGATAGAGAGAGAGAGACAGACAGACAGAGAGAGACATCTGGCTTGTACCATTTACTAGTTGTACCACTTTGCTTCAGTAGGTTGGGCTAATGCAGACTCTGCCATTTTATTATAGTTGGCTCTGGGTGCTATAACGCTCCTTAATCCTTTCT
The DNA here is from genome assembly GCA_963969495.1 of Ceratothoa steindachneri. NCBI lineage: Eukaryota > Metazoa > Arthropoda > Malacostraca > Isopoda > Cymothoidae > Ceratothoa > Ceratothoa steindachneri. Next base: position 39,745,555 of record OZ018335.1, read on the forward strand.
ACCCATTTTTTATTTCTTCATAATTTACTAAAGATAACACAACGTTTCACTTTTTTCGTAATAATCATTCAGTTTTAATGGTGATGATTTATTTGTAAACAATCATTACTCATTGATCTTTATTTTCAATAACCCCTTTACCTTACAAACTTTCCAAGAGGTAATAGGGTAGAGAAAAATCTGTTTAGCATTTTTGATGTTAAAAAGTAGAGATTTAGAAATTCACTTCCATGTCCCTAATTAACTGAAAAATCAAACAACACAAACAATAGGATGGCCCCGAGAGTCACCCTTGGATTCTTTATAACTTTAAATAGCTTCTTACTATTCATGATTTTACAGTGCGATTTCCTTCTCATTTGCTGGGCTTGTTTCAGATCAGCACTATTTATTATTTTTAGTCCATTGGGCAAGATTTATTCACTTAATCATCCAGTTATTACTCGTTCTTTGAAACATGTACAGCAAAAGCGAACAATTTAAATTCGTTATCTTCAGCTTGTTCAACGAATACTGGTAAAAAAAAATGAGAGGAGAGGAAATTATCAGGTCTCCAAGAAAGTTCTTTCGTGTTTTTTATATACCTAGAAAAATGAAAATACAGTTCAAATACATAGTAGAATTCATTCAAAAAAAATAGTTTATATTCGATTCATCGATATTTTCCCAATAAAACAAAGATTATATCTGCAAAGTAAATTAAACGGCTTCGTTTTAAAATGAAAAAAAAAACTGTTTCAGTCTCGCTTCGAGCGTTCTTATCAAAGAATATTTAATTGCGAATTTAGATTTTCCAAAGCCATTAGAAGTTGAAGTATACGATGCACAACCGGAAAAAGTTAGGGTGAACTTATTGGAAAGCATCTAACGCTATCAACCGTAAAGGAGTTGTGTTTCCTGCAAAGCAAAACACAATCACACTCCGAACTTGCAGTACAAGATACACCGAATACGTTACTTTTGCAGCTAATGCCTCACCACCATAATTACCTGATAGGTCTATTTTTTAAACAACCTTTTAGGTCTTTAGGCAATCACATTCGCAATGAAGGATTATGTATTTGATAAGGAGACACTTGAAGTGCGCCCTCACCTTTTTGATTTAAAACTTATTTTAATCAAGAGATATACAGGGGTTGGACAAAATAATGGAAACATTAACTAATGCACCCATTCACACCCAAAAAGTTTTTAAAACTTGTTTAAAATGCCTGATAATGACGTTGAACACATTGGTTTCCATAATTCACAGATCTTGCCATAATCAAGTTTTTTTGTGTAAATTGGAGTAAAAACTAGGGGATATAATCCCTCTATAAAGCGTCTACGAAGGAGCTAGAGCAGGTTTCACCCGAAACCAGTTAAATTCGTATAGATACGGCCCAAAACTGTATGAATCAATTGGTCAGCGTATTGAGTCTATTTATACTGCTAAGGGGAGGGGACTCAATTTCAGTAATTTAATTAATGTTTCCATTATTTTGTCCAACCCCTGTATATGTACTTTTATTTTGTTGTGGAAAATCTCTGAAACGGATAGAAGAAACCTTTGTTGAATAAATTCTATGGTTTGAACTTGGTTTGAAGAAAAACGAACAAATGTTCTTGAACACCTGATACCTTCCGCTGGTTCTCTGCCTTTCAGAACTTTGGCACTCGATGTGTGGCAGGAAAAATACCACTATACCGTCAAGCGACACATCCTGTAAAAGGCAAATAAGCAGAAATAGGGGTTGGCAGACCAGATCATGTCATATTTGGTAACCACCGTAAATTTATGATCCGATTGTGTGTGTAGACTATGAGAGGTATATGAAATAAGGAAAAGAGATGAGTGGAAGCCAATGTGTTTAAAACGGAGATTGCGGATACTTATTCTCGCTCTTTGTAAGACAAACAAGTAAGATAATGTAAAGTATTCTAGGCATGGAATGAAAAGACTGGATCAGGATTGATCATGGTTGTAAATAGGGTGTGGCAGTGCTTTAAAATTGAGTGATATGCAATAATACTTGGGTATAAATGTGCGAACTCTAGAATTAGGTGGATTAAGTTGAGATTTGCGAGTATTAGACTGTGAGTGGGTGTAGTATATGAATCCTGAAATTATAGAAGTGAGTTAAAAAAAAGAGAGGTTCTGGTAGATGGATGTGAGTATGAGTATTGGCTTATGATTATAGTTGTGACTGGAAAATAGGGAGACAAGATGGAACTTTGACACACATGGGGATAATAAAAATGAAGATAGGGTGTTATGATTCTGTAGTGAAATATACATGCGTGGGACGATTACGCTCATTCATGAAAAGGATGTGCATAAATATAGAGTGGAAACTCGAAGTGTTGACTAATATTCATTCAATTAATTTAAGAACACAATGTACTATTACATGATGTTTAAACTAAAATGAAAAAAATATGTTTATGTAACAAAAGGATGTAACTATTATTCAAGAAGACCGCCTCTTGCGTTGATGACATGACAATGACCAAAGCTCAAGTGGAGCGAGGTTTCAGCTTAAATTTCCTTTCAGCATTTTTACAATTTTCACTTCAGCATTTTGACACTTTGATGTGATTAGTTATAAACTTTCTGTTCATGCATCACTACACTACAATCTCTTTGGAGTTCAAATCGCCCGAACTTGGAGGCCAACGTTCCTTTGACTAAAACCCTATAGATTTCCCAGGCACAAGTCTTGAACATGTTTTTTTACTGTGTGAGGTTGCTCCATCTTGTTGACGGGTTCTACTAGCATTTCTTATCGTGACAGACACCAGGTGATGACAATTCTTCAACCTGTCCCCCAAAATATGCTGATATATTTTTAAGCCCCTCTTCAATGAAGATGTTAGGTTCTTTTGGGCTCGTTGATGTTACGCCCCCCCACACCATCAACGATGTTGGTTTTTGCCCCTTGAAAGATGTCCGCTGTTCAACCTGAATCACATTTATATTTAGTGTCCAAACAAGATCATAATGTGTGGCGTGGGTGGCGTAGACAGTGACCAACTTCTCCTCCGGCTAAAGAACTGGAGGCTGTGAGTCATCTAGGAAACTACTGGAAGAGCAACTTTGCTCTTTCGACTCTTTTATTTTTGGTGGGTTTGCAAAGCAGATTTCCTTTTGTTACTTTGAATGGGTGAAGTTATAGATCATCTTTCAGCAATTTTTGCTTGGTTACATGGCTCAATTTGGCCTACAAAGCAAGTTTTCTAGCGCTTATCTTTGGATTTTGCATGATATTGTTCATCATGTTATTGATGAGGGTTGGTGTTGTCATTGATAGGAGCGGGGTGGTTTTCACTCAGGGAAGACAACTGACTCTCTCTTTAAGTAGTTTGATAGCTTAAAAACTGCCAGATCTGATCGCAGTGGCGTTCAATATTTTGAAATTATTACCCACTGTCTTCTCACTTCTATACAAGTACTCTATTGCTTCACATTTTGCAGTCATATATAAAAGCGAGTGTTGTTTTTTTATGAATTTACACTCTGATTCACAAAATTCAATATATCCTGAAAGTCTACAATAAAGAAATTATTTAATGTATGGAAGTGTAAACATATTTAAAATGACTTCGAAACAGTAGTCTATAATTCGTATTTTCACTCTATAGAAATGGGTTGGATAAAAGAGAAATAGAGAAGTTAAAAATATGATTGATTTTGACTAGTAAGGATGATTATACTGTACGTATTTGATTTGAAAGCTGAGAAAGGTAAGACTATTATACTATTTGAGTAGATTATTCTGTTTTGTAAGGCTAAATTGGTTGATGTATGGATGAAAAGAGACAAAATGTTATAAAGGAAGGGAGAATCAAAAGTGAAAGGTAGTTGAAATAAATAAATGGAAGGGTACATGTGAATAATGAGATAGAGCAAATGTGAAATAATTTTAAAGAAGTGCTGAGTAACAGAGGAACGAATGTATTTGTGTTTGCTAGAACTGAAAAAATGAAAGCAGAATGATATATGGTTGTATTTATGATGTGGATAGTGCAGCGAAGTGCAAAAGGTTTATTTATAAATGTTTAATAGTGTAGATGTGAATGGCTGGAGATCAGGAATATATCGTACAGAGAGGGGAAAATAGTGAACCGAGTGATAAACAAGAGTAAGAAAGCAACAACTAAAACATCTAATGGAAAATGAATGAGGATCTAGATGGGAACATGAAGTTATTTTGAAATGAAGAAAAGTGAGAAACTAAAGAAGAATATTTTTGTGAACATGAAGAATAAGAATACGAAAGGGACTTGTGATCACTGAGGAGATAAAATTAGACGGAAAATCTACTTTGATAAGCTAAAAAATGTGGGTATGGTTGGTGAAGCGAATGTGAATATGATTGTCTTTGCAAGCGTAGACCGAGAGCACTATCAGCTATAGAAACAACAAGTAAACTAGTGTTTGGTTGTGATGGGAGTGGGCTGAAATACGGGAAGGTAGCATGAGTAGAAACAATAATATCTGAGATACTTAAAAAATGGACGTGATCTTTTTATGGAATGGGTCTGGTAGCTGTGTTGGAAGGCAGTTGATAGACAAAGAGTACATGGAGCCGGAAGAATGCGTTGAGTATGCCTTATATTAAGTGTAGATGGGAGAAAGGCGAATGAAACAACTACGGAAGGAAAAGTCTCAGGGCTGGGAGAGTCTCTGATTGTGTGTATCTAATGTAGTGCATTTTATACTCATGGAATCTTTTAAAAGCTTATTATCGTGTAAAAAAGGGAACATTATGGCAGGTTCTATGAATGCATTATGTGAATGATAAAACTTTTTGATGATGAACAAAGTATTTATTATGGATATAACTCGTGTCTGGGAGTAAAAGACACTCATCAGACTGAGTCATTAGATATAAGTGACAGGCTGTTGGTTTGTTATATAATTCTACTAATGCTATATATGTTGGTACATGCTGACGATCTGGTGGTAATTGTTGAGCCATTTATGTATTTGGAAACGTTAATATTAAGCGTTGAAGATTTTCTTTGTAGAAGTGTCTGGAAGTAATTGCAGTAACAAGAAAGATGATAATGTTTTGGGGGTGAATATGAGTTGTAGTGTGATATTAGAGTCCGTGGTATTTCCTATGAAGAAGTGTGAAGTTGTAAGTATTTAGGCTATATCGTAAATGACACTGGTACAGTTGAAGCAGATTGTGAAAACAAAGAATTAAATATTAGGAAAGGTTCTGAGGTGAAAAGACCGTTAGTAAATGTTAAATGTTTGAGAGTATTGAATGTGCCAGAAAGGTGTATGAGAGTACGCTCCTGTCAAGGTAAGTTTATGGAAGTGAAATAGGGGTAAAGATATAGATGAAAATATGTCAAGAGAATGTGCAAACAGACATTTTGAGAGCGATTCCAGGTATTAGGAGAGATAGTGTATATTGAGAGATATTTAGGGTGTGAAGATTATAAACATGGTTGGGATGAGAGTGTTCTGAAAGGGAATGGGCATATAAAAAGACTAGATGAAAATATATTTGTGGAAGGATTGCCTGAGAAAGTGTGTGTTAACATCTGTAAAAGGTTATAATACCACAGGAAATTCGGGGTAATTATGTGAAAGAATATTTAAATAACAACAAAATGTTAGTGAATGAGTAAGTGGGTGATACTGTGTATGATTATCATCATGGCCGGTTTGATAGCACTTTATTGATATGGAGGGACATTTTAGCTCGAAAAAACTGGCACGTCACATTATGGTTGATGGGCACTAAAAGTTTGCGATGAGGAAGGTGATTTGTAGTGGTGTTGATGCGCGATGAACTCACTTTGTGGGGGAAAAGCTTTCGAAGATGAAGTCATAAAAATTTCGACATCGAGACATAATCAAATGTAAATATTCATCCATAATTTAACAATTAAATGAACGTAGAAATCCTTTTCTCTTTATTAAGATTAAAATTTGATTTTTGTTGTGTAAATTGGGGCCAATCCCGGTCGAAAATAACCAAACGAAAATTCAAGAGAAATATGGTGTTTTTAAACTGGAAATATTATGGATCCATCCAATCGCTTCGTTTAGGAATAACGCTTTCCTACATAAAACAGAAGTATTTAGAAAATATTAATTAATAACTTACCTACCGGAAACATAATTTTTTACTCTAAATTTCTAAATGAGTTGTTACAACCCAATTCGGTAAGTGGTTATGTACTGGCTCAATGTAAAGTTAGTAGAAAGAGGAATTGTGAAAAACTAAATCAGAGAGTAAGGGCAAATTTTGCCAGGAAAATTTGTGTAGAGAAAGTCAGGTATTAGAAAAATAAAGAGTAAAATACAAAGGGAAGAATTGTCAACTGGAAAATGTATAGGATATAGCAATTGATGATAAATGGTGTATATTTTTTAAAAGAATTGAAACTTATTTAACCGACGATGGAATTTTAATTCGCAGAAAGAATGAGGAAAAGACAGAATGATGAAAAAATTGGTATAGTGAAAAAAAAGGACCAGGTTTCTTTTTCTTCTTCTTCGTGTCATTATTATTATGCGAAAGTCAAAGAGAGATCCCCTCTAAATTCTCTTTAATGAGATATTTTTGAATAAAGTGTTGAAATGACGGAAGTGAAAATCTGTATGAGGCACATACGAGTATATAACCTGAATACTCAAGTCGGTTAAGATAAGAATGAAAAAAAGAGTTAAAAATAAACAATAACTTGACGACTCTATATCTTTAGGGCTCTCAGCACGGCTTCATTTGTGAAGAGTGGGTATGTAGGAGTGTTTTTGCAGCTAAAGTAATATACATCTCGGTTAGACTAAAAAGGTGGTGGCTTTGAGATAGATGTCGTGATGACAGAAAGAAACAGTAAGGGCAAATTTTGAGTTTGTAAAACTATTTTAGGTGGTCAAAAAAGAAAACTGCAGTGAAATGGATTTTATTTTTCAGATGAACAAGGAAACGTAAATAGATAAACGTATAAACGTATACATATGAAGGGTATATGGCAGACTGTTGAGAGAAACTCTTTCTCATTTTTCTCAAGATGTCGATCATGGTAAACTTTTCTTCATTTTTTTAAAACTTCATCTCTCCATATTGTTACTAGTCTGCTTTTGGGTCGTCTTATAGGAAATAGAGTCTAATCTTTGATCTTTATGGGCCATGTTTTCTTGAAATCTCCCCCCATTACCCAACCCAGTTCCAGTATATTTTCTTTATGATCTTTTTTACTATACAAAAAGATCGGAACTTCTTTATTCCTATCTTATCTTCCATAAAGTTTTGTCAGAGAAAATCCAAGGTTTTAAAATTGGTGTCAGATAACCTACTGTTATAAACTACTTATGCGTAAATATTATGCAAATTTCATTGAATAAATGAGAGTTATCATCAGATAAGTAATTTACTAGAAAAATGTGGTGTCCAAAATGATCCGAACGTTTAAGTTTTTGTAGAGAAAATCTACATTGATTTGCATAGCCACAAACTTCAATTTACTATCGTGTACGCTAGGTCATTCTGTTGCATATGTAGTCCACGAAACATTCATCAGAATCGGTCACGCCTTTCTCTGCTCGCGATTTGATCGTGAAGCTGCGCCACCAAGATGGTCTTTAAATTGAAGGCATTGCATAGGCTAGTCGAGTGTTCAAAAATGTGTAATCTATAATATTCTGTCGAGCTGTCGACCAGTAAATCTATAGAGTTATGTAGCGCTCACATTGCAAGATAGAATGAGACAATCAAAGATACCTACTAAATGAGCACTCTGGAGTTTCATAAAGTCTTGTAGAATGGGGCAGCTTTAACCAAAATAGCATTCCATGAATAAATCCGAAAATAATAGAAAGAGCACTGTTCCCAAATTGTAAATATTTCTCTGCTGTAGTATAATCTAAATTCAACAGCTTAGTTATATTTTTCCAAATCATTGTTACTCTCTCAATCACTTGCTTATTTTGACCACTAACTAAATAATTTTTATTTCCACTACTGGTATATGAAGAAACTTTAAACGAATTTATAAAAAGAAACGTAAGAGTGGAATATAGTGATTTTGAGTTAATAATTTAATAAAGTAAATAATTAAAATCTTATCTTTTTAATATATTTGTTATAAATCGATTTTAATTGACGAAAAGAATGTTTTGGGGCGCTAAAAAAAGTAGGAGAAACGGTGACTATTGGCAACAATCCATTGCCTAAGAAGCAGGTCATTCTTTCGTCGTGATATGATTATAGAAGTATTGTATTAATTCCTTGTTTACTATTATATAGTAATTGTAAGACTTGACAGTTGTGCAAGAGTTAATAAAATATGTTAATGTAAGTTAAGAGAAACAATTTTATGTTATAAGAACCGAATAAATTTATTAAAGGGGTTCTGAAAAAACCGCATTCATGTATTCGAGTGGTATTATGAAAAAAGGGAGATGGACGGCGTTTAGGGATGAATTTTTTAATCAAGAAAAGACATCTGAAGATGATTCCAAGGTTCCCGCCGAATAAAGAATATTGAATCATGCTCCAAGATTCCTTTTACCTGTGAGGAAATCTCCGATGACCATTTACCCAGCTTACCAAGCAAAAAGAGAGCCGTTTTATTCTTGGATTCATAGCCTTGTGAATACAAGTCATTCACTGAGGAAGCAGCCAGCCAGCTGCCCAGCCCAATTAAGAAATCTATTTGGCTGCCCCAAGAGTGGTACCAAATATTCGGTGACAAATCACCCCTTTGAAATTATATCACTCTAGAAGAGGCTTAACTCAGTCCTTACCACCTATAAATCAACCGGAAGGCCAAGGAAGACCTCAAAATAAGAATATATAACAATTACCAAAATTGTGAAGAAGGAACGTTACAAGCCGCCCGCACCACCGCGGTAAAGCCATTGAACAATCCGACAGAAGAAACAGAAGGCACGTCTTGCATTCGCCACTTTCAAAGTTAGATGGACGGATGCCCAATGGAGCCAAGTTCACTTCAGTGACGAATCTAAGTTCAATTTGTTCGCATCCGATGGCAGAAGATTCTTTGTCGCAGAGCAGGCGAAATATTTTTTGTTGATTGCACCGAAAGAGTGCAAAGTTTGGTGGAGGAAGTGCCATGGTCTTGGGCGTGATTTCGGTAGAAGGTACTGAGCCATTTATGCCCTTAGTCGGCACAGTGAATGCACAAGTGTACAAGGAACTGCTGCGACAGCATGCTTTGTCCCATCTGAGAACTTTCGAAATTCAACCTGCAATGTTCATGAAGGATAACGCCTTCTATCAGCAACCAATTCGTCGGAGACTTTCATGAATGACAAGTAAATCACCTTAAAGTACTGACCTGCCTAGATTTCGGACCTGAATCTCATTGAAAATGATGAAAGACACTTGAAGAGAGGTATAAAGTCAGGAATCCGAAAACAGTTCAAGAACTCTCGAAAATTCTTCAAGATATACGTATGGAACAAGATTGCCGCGCAAGAAGGCCAACAGTTGATTCCCTCCTGCGCCAGATATCAAAGTGTTATCGAAAATAATGGATTCCACATTAATTACTAATACTCATAACTTGTATGAATGTTTTATGCTGATTATTTAATCGTCATTATCCCAATAGAAATTTGGTTCCGCTGTCGTTATCATTTTGAACACTCCAATTTTTCTATTAAATTTCTATCTACGGATAACTTTCGTTTTATTTATCCAAATTTGCATACCCTTTGCCAATACGTAGCTTATACCTGTAGGCTATCTTACTTTGATTTCGGTAACTTTGGATTTTTTCAGGCAAATGTTATGGAAGACTTTGTGATAGAAATACAGGTGTTCTTATCTATTTGAACGATACTGTATCTTGAAATTTGGGTTTATCACTTATCAGAATCGAGGTTTTTCAATCACACCAGCTTGGAAACTCTTAATGAAAAAACTGTTCTGTTTCATCTTGCGCACATTTTTAGTTCCAGTACAATCATGTTGATCAAATACATTTTTTTGTGACTGAAAATAGTCACAATATTCTACCGAAACTAGTTTTCAAATAGTAATCTCCCGTTTGCAGCAATTATCTCTACATTAGGAAATACATACATTGAAATTCAGAGCAATGTAATAAAATATATGCATGGCGAGTGATTCGGGGAGTAAAATAATCGACTATAAGTGAAAAATATTAGTTTAAAGTCAAACAAACTAGTTGGGGAGACTTGGAATTCAAATATACAAAGAAAATCGTCGATAAATGTACATAAGCTCGAAGAATGTTTGCAATTTCAATATATTTCTCTATAAAGAAACCAGGAAATGGCTTCGCCACTCCCTCCTACGGGGGGAGCTTGCGCTTCGCTACTAAGATTAAAATTTAAAATAAAAAAAAGCAGCCATGGTTACAATTTTATATATTTTCTGAACTTCGCCAATTATAATAATTTTAAAAAGGAACTCTAAACAAATATAGTTATAGAAGAAGATATATAAAAATACATTTTCTGAACTTTACCATTTGTAATTCTTTGGGTTTTAAAAAATTTACAAAATTTCGATACTTATATTTATTTCTGAACTTCACCATTTTGTTTTTGATATTATAAAAGAACTATTAGAAATAACTTCGATAAAAAACCATAAGTCATAACCAAAGTAAGATGAAATTATTATTCCAATATTCAAAAAATCCCCTTCTTAAATTATAGAGTTAGTGATGATGATGATGATGATGATGATGATGATGATGATAAACATATTTTTAAACTCTTTGCTTTACATGTTTAGGATCAAGTAAAGATAGTCTCTCCCATTTTACAAAGTAAAGATCATCCCTCCCAAAGTTACACCAGTAAAGATAATCCCTCCCAAGGCTAAAATAAAAAAAAATAAGTAAAAAAATTCATTTACAAACCTATTTGTTAGAAACTTTATTTTAAAACAATTAAAAATTGTATACTTTGTAGAATTTTAGAAATTAAATTTAAAAACTTAATTAAAACGGCATTGGCTGGCAATCGTTTCGCAAACATCATTGAAACATTGTATTTATGTCTTTCAAGCCACATACATTCCTGTAAATAAGAGTTTAGCACTTCTCTCTTACATCCTCACATGCGTTTAATTCTTAGTTTATGCTTACTCCAGTAGCTTTAAAATGACGATGTCATCACCTCGTATACGTCCAATTTTACCAAGTAAAGGTCATCCCCTCCCCAATTAACCAAGTAAAGTTAATCCCTCCCTTGAGTTTTAGAAGAGATTATATTTACTTGATCCCATGTTTGCTCTAAGTCCGTCATTTTGAGAAAATATTCCATTATTAGAAAAGTTATTCATATTATATCCGTTTCTAATCTTCCAAAGCTTCATTAATGTTGGTGAAATTTCACGTCGTTCGCTTAAAGAGATGAATTATGATTTACTCGTAAATTTAAAAGGAGTGAAAAAATTAATTTGCATTCGTTTTAAAACAATACGCTGATTAGAAGACTATTTTAACTCTTTAAAAACTTGGAAAGGATCGGAAAAAAATGAAAGAGAATACCTAATTCACCACGACACTATTAATAGGACAATAAACAATGGCTGCATTAAGTGCAGAATATGGGCCTCCCAGATGAGGAGTTGGTCGAAAACAAGACCAAAGAAACGGTACGGATCCACCTTTTCCAGGCTGACGCGGAGTTCCTCCGCGTCGAAGTCGGCTCACGGTGCATGTACGCAGTATACCTCTTATCCAACTGCAGCTGAACTGCTACTGCATGAAAAGAGGTATTTAAAGCAAAGAGAAGAATAGGGTCATCATGCTGGGTGTAAACCGCTTATCCTTCTTCCGGGCAACCATCTCATGGTGATGGGATCGCAAAACTCTTATACCCGGTATGGTGGGAAGGGTACACATGCCCAACACGCTTTTCTGCTTATTGGGAACGGGAGGAGACGACCTACAGCAGCTAATCTCAGTTGGCCCGGAGTCCTCGGCTATGCTTTTGAGGAAACATGCCCCCCGGGCCTAGCTCGGAGAAGATGCGGAGGCACTCCTCAATGAGAAGAGTTTCACGGTAATGACATTAAGCTTCCTGCAGTCAGAACTCCTGGCACTGTTAACCGAACATTGCGCTGAAGTCGATGTCGCCTTCGGGGACTTATCGGCGGAGGTTTGGCTTGCTATTTCAGTCTTTGACTCCTTCCGCCTCGAAACTTTTGGCGGGCAGGGCTTCTTCGGAGGCGGAGGTCGTTCATTTGGAGGATCCATCTTCTCCAAGTCCCCCCGTCCATGCTTGGGTGGAGTAGTAGCAACAGAAGCTTCTTTGGTGCTGTCTTCTTTTGGGAGACAGCTTTTAGAGCCACGGAAGACGGTCTCACTACTACATCCAGGGGTGTTGCTTCCTGTGAGTCTAACCACGCGGTGGAGGTGCGCGGCCGTTTCTCTGTACTGGAAACGGTCAACTTGGATGTGACCTCTTTGTGCCACCAATCTCTGCCATGTGAGCGGCTGATATGAGTAGAACTCGCTGTTATGTTCCCAATGGACGCTGAAATGGAAGAATTTGTAGGCCTGGATGAGCCAGGAGCAGAGGAGGCTTTTTTTAAATTGAGACATAAGACTTCCCAGGCAGCACAGAGAACGCCAGCAGGAGTCCTTAGCCTTGCGAAATGAGAGCCGATCCGTAACCTGAACGGCCATGATTTCATTCTCCAGGAGATACGAAAAACATTGTTACGAAGAATCGGGGTGCCGCTCTGCGCAATGGACACACTTAGCCCTAAACGATAGGGACTTAATGTATACGGCCTTGGAGCAACTTACACAGACTTCGAGTAAACCCGACTTTGCACGTTTACACGAGCGATTCGTTTGGCCGAAGCGGTGGCAGAAGTAGCACCTCCGCAGCAGTGGCACGAATGCCTTCACGCGGTAGCGATACCAACCAACAAGCACCTACTCAGGGAGCGTGACATGGTCGAACGTGACGAAAAGTGTTTGGTTGGGTCTCAAGGCCCCAACCTGTCTCTTCCTCACACGTTTGACATTGATCACTATGATCAGCCAGCTCTAAGGTGATTTCTTCTATGCAGTTGTCCATGAGTTCCATAGAAAAAAAAAACCCTTTCACGAAGTTCATGTGAGAGTGAAGCGTAACACTCACCGGCTTGCTATTAAGTCTCCGAAGGGTACTTACTAATCATGGCCGCCTCGGAGGGATCTGAAACATTCGCTAGAATGCTTCTTCTTGAGAAACAGGAAACTTGCGACTCTCTACCAATCAAGCTAGCTAATACTTTCCTTTAATAGATCATTTTGCCTTTGGCTAAAGGGCAGCCATCAGTGGAGCGAATAAAGAGAAACCTTTTAATGCCAGGGGCTCGAAAATACTAGGTAGTCTCTCAATGAGGGTGCGTGACGTAAACGAAGCTCTGCTAAGTATATTTGGAACTTTGGTTTTTGTTTGGGCCTCCAACCCTAGGTTGCATCGTGACCGGATGTTGCCGATCTCGGCTTGGTCACTTGCCGAAACGGCACCGGACCCGTTCGTCCCCGAAGCTGACGCATGAGGAGAGGAACCCTTAGACCTCTTTGTCCTCTTCCTGTTCTTTTCGTTTCTGGGAGAGGAGAAAGTGTAATGAACCTACTTCTCTCTACAAAAGGAAGGAGCCATTAGACAAGATTGACCGACATCAGCAAGAACCTTTTCCGAGATGGAGAAGCTCTTAGCTGTCAAAGGAACACCAGCCGTGGAAAGAGGTTTCTCCTCTCATTGTGATTCCTTTGCGGCTCGAGCCACTTGAAAGATAATTGTACACGGGTGGATCTAGGTTCGCTGTTTGGAACCGAGCCTTGGTTCGCCCCCATGTAAGGTTCTGCCAATGCGACTCGGTCACCTATTGGATCACGTGTAGCTCAGTAGGAAGGGGGGGGGGAGGTACTTCCATGTGGCCATCATCACATGGGGCATCACGGATCACATTCTAGGTATCTTTAGTCAGACCCAAGTCTCTACCCGGCGAACCGACTTCTATTGAGTAAGAGAAGGAGGCAGGCACGCATCCCCCTAAACTGTCAAATACAAGGGGAGGTCAATAAGTTTAGGGAATAGGTAGGGCAAAACAGTGGAAGAGAGATGGCTGTTAGGGGGAGGTGTTAGGACAAGTTATGACAGGTCAGGACCTGCAGCCGCACGCTCCTGCCTCGTCTATTTAAGAAGCAGTAGCTGATAGCAGCTCGCCAGTCACAAATCTTTCAACAATGGAGAAGGTTGAGCACCGCGCAGTGATCAAACTTTTGAGCAAGGAAGGCAAGAATGCAAAAGAGATCCATGAACGCATGGTTGCAGTGTACACAGACACCGCCCCTTCATATGCAACCATTGCTCGCTGGAATGAGGAGTTCCGCCATGGTCGTGAGTCCCTTGAAGATGACTCCTGTCAGACGTGACCAACGAGGACAATGTGCCTCGTGTGGAGAGGATCATCCTCGGAAATCGACGGATGAAGGTCGAAGAAATCGAGCGACAACTTGGAATATCACATGAAAGTGTTATCAACATCATCCACAACAATTTGGCCCTGACCAAGGTCTCTGCCCGTTGGGTCCCTAGAAACCTCACGGCTCATGATCGACTTCAACGTCGTCAAAGTCCACAAGGCCAGAGTTGCACAAGCTGCCCTGTGCGAGTGCGGATTCAAGGAACTCAACCATCCCTCCTACAGTCCAGATCTGGCCCCTAGCGACTACATTTTATTGCGCAAGCTCAAGGCTGCACTGCGTGGATGCCGGTTTGGGGACAATGAAGATGTCCAGCTCACCGTCCCGGAGTGGATTGAAGAGCAGTCGGAAGATTTCTGGTTGTCGGCAATTCAAAGTCTCAGGGACAAGTGGCGCAAGTGCATTGAAGTCGAGGGTAGTTATATTGAAAAATAGTAAAACACTTTTTCTCATATCTCGTTTCCTCATATCAGAATTACAAAACTTATTAACCGCCCCTCGTACATCACTGCAGGTGGTAGGGCCCGACGGATCACGGTTTTCTTTGCCTCCCTAAAATGGTTATCCTTGTGGAGTTCATGAGTGACTCAAGGGGATGTGGTTAGGGTGAATCCTTAGTATCCGTAGGCCTAGGAGAAGAATAAGCATCGTCTCGGGTTGAAAAAGTGTTGTAGGGGTCCCTAAGAAAGCACAGAGGGAGTCATCTCCTTTTCAGAGGTGGAGCTTCCCTAGAGCGGCTCCAAAGATGACCCTGGGGAAGCCCCTTTTCCCTACGTGGATAATAAGAGTGGAGCCCTTCTACCGGTTGAAGGGGTGTTTCGTGTTACTTCGTCCTTCCTGACACCTAGGGAGGTCGAGGCCGCGCTTGAAGGCGAATTTGCATGCGAAAACCCACTATTATTTCCACTTGTGACCATAGTATCAGAAAAAGAGAAAAAATAACAACAAGGAGTAACAACAAGAAGAGAAGGTACCCTAGAATACCTTACGGTCATTCAAGGAGGGTACCTTTGGACTAGCAATCGAGCGGGCACATCGCTGATCGATTGTTTTGCGTCGCTAAACGGCCACTTTTCAAGACCTTGTCTAGTCTTGACTTGAACTGGTCAACAGATTCACTGTTGACAACTGCCACTGGAAGTGCATTCCACTTACCGCAGATACTGTAAGTGAAAAAATTCCACACAGATTACGGTTGTAACGCTTCAGTTCAAATTTGAAGCCGTGATTGCGCGTTCTGTTCTCACTCAATGTAAAAATATCCCGGTAGTCACCATTGTCGAACCCTCGAAGTATTTTGAAAACTTCGATGACCTGACCACGCAGTCTACGGGTTTCCAGCGATAACAGATCTAATTCCCTTAGTCTATCCTCATAACTTTTATGTCGGATAGAGGGAATCAGCTTGGTTGCCCTGGCTTGTACGCGTTCCAATCTCGCGATGTCCTTTCGAAATGGAGGACAAGTGAGTTGTACAGGCACAGTACAATCTCCTGCTTCCGATAACCAAACTGGCGCTTAATATAGCCTAGCATCCTTTGGGCCTTTTTCTCCGCCTCAATGCACTGTTTCGAGAACTTGAGGTCATTAGTGATTGTTACACCCAAGTCCTTCTCAATGTCGGTGGATTCGATAGCAGTGCCCTTAACGGTATACTGAGATTGGGGGTTTCTGTGGCCGATATGCATCACTTTGCATTTGTTCACGTTAAAAGGCATTTGCCACGTGTCCGACCACTTTCCAATCTTCCGAAGATCTTCCTGCAGGCGGGGAGTATTTCCATCTTTTGCAACGTTCATACCAAGCTTGGTATCGTCGGAAAATTTGGAAATCTTGGCAACCATGTCACCGTCCATGTCGTTCACGTAGATGATGAATAGTAGTGGTCCCAGGACAGAACCTTGAGGCACCCCGCTAGTAACGGTCACCCACTCAGAAGACTGTCCATTCACCACCACCCGTTGCCGTCTGCCACTTAGCCAGTTCTCCTGGCTAGCCTCCGGTATTCGTCAAAGTCACCCGAGATCTTCGATTGCCGGTACACAGTTCTTTTCTCCCTAAGCAGGTGCCGATTTCTCGATTAAACCACTTTGGCTGAACAGAAGACCGATGGGGGCATTTCAGAGGGTTGAAACGCGATTGAAGACTCATGAATGTAGTTTTGAAACTATTCCACGAGTCTTTAACAGCATCGCACACTTCTAGCCTCACGTCAGTCAGTCCAGCACAAAGGCGAGCAAAGTCTGCTCTTCTCAAGTCAAGTTTCCTTGATTGACTAGCAACAGACCTTACCTTCGGGATCTTGAAGCTAAATCTAACTAGCTGGTGATCACTGCCACCGAGCTCTTCGCCTACAGAGAGATCCCCAACGATATCATCCCCAGAGGTGAAGACCAAGTCGAGGATGTTGTCTCCTCTCATCGGTTCTCTGACCCATTAAGTGAGGAACTCGTTGTTGGCGAACTCCAGAAGTAGCGCGCTCTCGCCACAGGTTGCTCTGGTTTCCCAGTCAACTTGTCTGTTGAAGTCTCCCATAACGATGCACACTCTGCCTTGAACCAGCTCACCCAGCAGCTGGTACAGTTCCCTGTCCTTTTCAACGGGTTGGAAAGGGGGTCTGTAGATATTAGGACCCCATAATGACTTGAAAGGTTGAGAAAAAAGTCTCCATAAGATCAGAAATCCCAGAATGTGATCATTTATACGAAATCGGTTCCGTTCCAGAGTTGATGGGCTTTGCCAAACTGGCCGACCATTCAGCTGACATTGTCCTGGAGATTTGACCATAAAGGATGGTGCCGGCGTAGCAACCTTATATGGTACTGGAGGAAGGTGAGCAGAGTCGATGGCCCAACGCAACCCATACTAAATACTTGCCCTAGCCAGTGGGCTGTTGGCCCTCGCAGCAGGTAGGGACCTCACGGGATTCCACTAAGACTCTTAAGAGGGCAAATTCGCTGGGCAACCAGAACCTCTGTGGATAAAAGAGTAAGTGTGGAAAGGACTAGAAAGGTATGGTATTAATATAAGTAGAGAGATGCGGATCCACTAAGTACTAGGGCGGGTTCTCAACTAGGATTATCATACTCTGGTGCTAGGTGATCTCAGGATGAAATACAGTCCACCAAGACACCATGGCTACTGCCACGTGGTCGGACACGTGGCAAATGCCTTTTAACGTGAACAAATGCAAAGTGATGCATATCGTCCACCGAAACCCCAAATCTCAGTACTTCCTCAAGAGAACTGCTCTTGAATCGAGTGACGCTAAGAAGGACTTGGGTGTTACTATCACGAGCGACCTCAAGTTCTCGAAACAGTGCATCGAGGCAGAGAAGAAAGCCCAAAGGATGTTAGGCTACATAAAACGCCAGTTTGGATATCGTTACAAGGAGATAGTACTTTGTCTGTACAACTCCCTCGTTCGGCCGCACCTGGAGTATGCCGTACAATTTTGGAGTCCTTCGTTTCGAAAGGACATCGCAAGGTTAGAACGCGTACAAGCCAGGGCAACCAAGCTGATTCCCTCTATCCGACATAAAAGTTATGAGGATAGACTAAGGGAATTAGATCTGTTCTCGCTGGAAGTTTCTCGAAGTTTTCAAAATACTTCGAGGGTTCGACAATGTTGACTACCGGGATATTTTCACACTGATTGAGAACAGAACGCGCAATCACGGCTTCAAACTTGAACTGAAGCGTTACAACCGCAATATGTGTGGAAATTTTTTCACCTACAGTATCTGCGGTAAGTGGAACGCACTTCCAGTGGAAGTTATCAACAGTGAATCTGTTGACCAGTTCAAGTCAAGACTAGACAAAGTCTTGAAAAGTAGCCGTTTAGGGACGCAAAACAATTGAGCAGCCATGTGCCCGCTCGATTGCTAGTCCAAAGGTACCCTCTTTGAATGGACCCTAAGGTCTCCTAGGGTACTTCCTTTCCTTGTTACTCCTTGTTACTAGACCGAACTCTGTCCAAGTGGGAACAGTCCTCCTGGTAAAAAGTGCAGGTAGAAAAGGTTGAGGGAATAGCCTTAATAAGAAATAAATAATAATAAATAATAACATATATAATAATGAATATTACTAATACTATTAATAACAATAATAAAAGGTAGGGAGTGATGGAGTGGGTGAAGGAAAAGCACACCGACGACTTTCCTAGGCCCCATCAGGGTGTTCAAGTCAACCCAGTGACGGGGCTTCCTTTATTTGCACTCAGGCCGAGAGGATGTGCAGCTTCTTTGTATACTGTCCCTGCGAGCAAGCATTATTGGTGTGAATCAAACAGTCTTGGATCCATTCAATCAGTATTGGAAGATTTAAAGTAGTATTTAAGTGAGTCAAGCAGTATTTGATAGAATCAACAGTTTCGGACTTGTTTAAGCACTATTGCAGCGATTCAAGAAGTATTAGAGGGATTCAAACAGCATTGGACGGGTTAAAGCAGTACTAGCAAGATTCAATCAGTATTTAATGGATTCAAGCCGTTTTTCAAGGATTTAGGCAGTTTTGGAGGGATTCAAGCAGTATTGCAGGGGTAGTAGCTGTATTGTAGGCATTCAAGTAATATTAGAGGAATTCAATTAGTATGGGTAGTATTAAAGCAAAATTTTAGGAATTCAAACAGTATTGGATGGAATTAAGCTGTATTTGTGGGACTCAAGTAGTATTGGAGGGATGCAGGCAGTATTAGGGGAATCCAACCAGCATTGATGCGATTCAAGCAGTATTGTAAGGATTCTAGCAATATTGGGTGGATAGAAGATGTATTGTAGGGAGTAAAGCAGTATTGCAGGTAGTCAAATAGTATTGTTGATATCTAAGTTGTATTTGCGGGATTCAAGCAATAATGGAGGAAATCAAGCTGTGACTCAAGTAGATTTAGTCGGATGAAAGCAGGATTAGAGGGATTTGAGCAGCATAGGAGCGATTCAAGAAGTATTGGAGGTATTTAAGCACCATACGAAGGATGTAGGTAGTATTGTAGAATTTCAGCAGTATTTAAAGGATTCAACCGTATTAGTGGGGTTCAAGTAATTTTGGAGGGATTCAAGCAATATTTGAGTAATTCCAGCAGTATTAGTAAGGTTCAAGTAGTATTGGAGGCATTCAAGCCATATTGCACGAATTCAAGCATTATATGAAAGAATCAAGCAATATTAGATATGTCAGGGCTTATTTGAAGGATTCAAGCTGTATTGTAGGGATTCAAGCAGGTTTGGTTGTATTCAAGTAGTATTTGAGGGATTCAAGTAATTTTGGATAAATTCAAGCAGTATTTAAGGCATTCAAACAGTATTCTACGGATTCAAGCAGTATTGGTCGTTTTCATGTAGAATTGGTGGTATTCAAGCAATATTGGTTAGATTCAAGTAGTCTTGGAGGGATTCAAAGAATATTGAAGTCGTTCAAGAAGTATTGGTTTGATTCAAGCAAAAATAGAGGCAATCAAGCAGTATAAGAGGTATTCAAATATTATTTGAAGCATTCCAGCTGTATTAAAAGCATTCATGCAGTAACTATTTTTCAGCTATAGCCCCAAAACATCCCGTGAAGATGTCAGATGGACAATTGTTGACCATCTAACGACTTCAATTGAATCGGTTATTTTTTTTCCATGATTTAAATATTCACGATCACTTCAGATTCAAGCAACTTTGGAGTACTTTGTTTCGAAAGGACATCGCAAGGTTGGAACGCGTACAAGCCAGGGCAACCAAGCTGATTCCCTCTATCCGACATAAAAGTTATGAGGATAGACAAGGGAAAAAATAGACCAGTTTACATTTAATATGGGTCTTCAGTGATTCGACCCGTTTCATTTGTTCGCACACCAATTTACTTCTTATTCTTTTCGAAAGAATAATGAGTGACATTCAATCAAAGAAAATGAGTCCATGTAATTATTGGTTAATAAATGTGATATTCCGGATTCCTCAAAGCTTTTCTAAGGTCTACTTACGGTAAAATATCATTGGTAGTTAATTAATCAGTAATTATCCATGTTGTTTTGATCCTTGTTTTGTTTTTTGCTACTAGAATAATTTGAATACTTTTGCGAATTTGAGATTATGTGTAAAAGATTATCATGTAATTGCAATTAATCGTTCGAATACTATGTAATGCTGTTTCTAAATCTTCACTATCAAGAATGAATATATACATAATTTCTCCGCTACTATTCCCCTAAATTAGAGAAATTTGTTTAAAAATGGGATTAACAGAAAAATGGGTACTGTGAACTTTTTTTAGCCTCCAAAAATGGGTCATGTAAACTTTTTTTAAGCCCCTAAAAATGGGAATAACAGGAAAATGGGTTTTGTGAACTTTTTTTTAGCCCCTAAAAATGGGATTAACAGGAAAATGGGTCTTGTGAACTTTTTTTTAGCCCCTAAGAATGGGATTAACAGAAAAATGGGTTTGTAAACTTTTTTTAAGCTCCTAAAACATCAACTTGATATTTGTGATGATCCTTATCTTCCTTACTCGCTCAGGAGACTTGTTTTATCCTGCTTGTCAGTAGAAGAAAGGTTCTTGCTAAAAATCTTATGCATGGATGAAATCCATTTCGAGGTTTGGTTTTAATTCCTACCTGTTCAGTATGCAGATAATAAATGATATTTAAGCAGGAGATATGGTATTTAAGTAGGGGGTATGATAAATCTATGGGAATGGTTTTCGATTATATTTTACTCATAATTTTACTGCTTTCCTGTTGGTAAATGATGGATTTTCATGAAATTTATAATAAGGGGTACAGTTCAGTTTTATAGAGTAGGGACTCTCAAATTCTATACCCTTAGGTTCTCAATTACATATAATGAACACATTGATACCACCAAACTGATGCCTCGGCTCAGAAGATATATACTTCCGCATCCGAATTTTCCACCCTGAAAAAAGTGGACGTGGCAATAAGTTCTAATCTCATTTATTATTCTTTCCAAGAAAACGCTAATCCAGAAGTAATCATCAGCACTCGTATGTAGGTCAGAAAGATCTTGTTAGTATGAAGCTCAGAACAAACAATAAACTAACCAGGTGATACATATAAAGCGATTTATTTGAATGAACCACTTTCTGTTATTTTGTCAAGAGGCATTAATGTCCTATTCTTGTCACTTGGTCCTAAATTACTTTGTCGATAGAAGGTTAGGGCGTTTACGTTTCTTTATTCAGGCTTCTTTGGAGGCACTCTTCCTTCCCTGACCGAATAATAAAACGGAGACTGCCATCCTCCCATGGCACCCTTTAAGTATAATTTTCTTTGGATTGGAATTTTAGTCCTTATGCCAGATGGTCATAGAGGAGAAATAAGCGTGTGAAGGAGAAGGCCAAGTGTCTCGACGAGACCTTATGGGCCAATGTTGCTGAATATTTCCCTTGGGAACCGGCCGTGCCGGCCTTCCCTCTTTTATGTCTAGATTTGCCCTCACTCCTTTTTCCAGTGAGGAAAATTGTGCAAATGAGAACAAATCATTCCTCTTATTTATTTGTGTCATTTTATTCCGACGCCCGCTGATCTGGACGGGGCAAATTTAATCCCAGGAGGCTTCAATGCTCGGTAAAGGGTTGATTTCCCCCACCGGGTTCCCCTTCTCGCTCGCATCGCAGAATCGGGACACGTACGCGGTGCCGGCTTCTCGCGCCCAGCTCGCGTTCTCCAAAGGTTGATGTTGCTCGCAAGCAAATCAAAAAGGCGGAATTTCCTCTAAAAAAGAGATGGGCGAAACTCATTTCCATGCTTCCATGATTTGTCTCGCCGAACTCATTTCTTCCGGACAAAGGCAAAATATTCCAGGTTGTCGTGTGAAGCCATGGTACGCCATTCGATTTGAGGAGTGAAAAAAGGGAAAATTAGTTGAAAATGAAAGTAGTAGTTTTATTACTAGTCAGCCACCGGAATACACCCCCCCCCCCAAAACTGGTGGTAGAAATCTCTAACAGCCCTACTCTCCCTCAATAGATATTTCATACCCTAATGTCTGTGTAATTCGGTTCTCCTACGTACCTTATTATGACGATTTTTATGGCATTCCTCTTTTTGGCCCAATTCTCTTTAAATTTAAAGGTGAACGCGCTTCTTAGGGAAGTTTCATAAGTGATCAAATTAGGGAAGATAAAAATATTGGGAAGGAGCATAACCCGAATGGCTAACAAAATTACATGGAACCTTAGGAACAGTAAGGGCGCGCAACTTACAGGGTGGGATAAAATGTAAAAAGCGAATGATTAGTGAATTACATCTATAAGGTTGAATATAGCAACGTTCATTTATATTTGGTGGCAGTGAACTATAAACACTTTCTCTAAGGACGCGAGTTTATTATTACCAAATTGTATAGTATAAAATTCAAGAAACAGCCCCCATGTTGGCAAGGAGATCGGGGGAAAGCTACAGGAACCGGTTCACCTAGTTCTATTAGGAAAAGGGATGAAGTCCTTCCACAAGCTAACGAGGTCCATAAAATATTGGGCCTCTACTAGAAATCGCATTTGGTTTGGTAAGTCTTGTCATAATACGAGGGGCGGTCAATAGGTTTTGCAATTCGGACATTAAGAAACGAGATACGAGGAAAAGTGTTTTATTATTTTTCAATATAACTACCATCGACTTCAATGCACTTGCGCCACTTGTCCCTGAGGCTTCAAATTCCCGACAACCAAAAATCTCCCGACTGCTCTTCAATCCACTCCTAGACGGTGAACTGGACATCTTCATCGTCCCCAAACCGGCGTCCACGCAGTGCAGCCTTGAGCTAGCGGAATAAAAAGTAATCACTAGGGGCCAGATTTGGACTGTATGGGGGATGGTTGAGCTCCTCGAATCCGCACTCGCGCAGGGCAGCTTGTGCAACTCTAGCCTTGTGGACTTTGACGACGTTGAAGTCGATCATGAGCCGTGAGGTTTCTAGGGACCCAACGGGCAGAGACCTTGGTCATGGCCAAATTGTTGTGGATTATGTTGATAACACTTCCATGGGATATTCCAAGTTCTTCTTCGACCTTCACCCGTCGATTTTCGAGGATCCTCCTCTCCACACGGGCCACATTGTGCTCGTTGGTCACGTCTGACGGGCGTCCTGGACGGGGGTCATCTTCAAGGGACTCACGACCATGGCGGAACTCCCTATTTCAGCCAGCAATGGTTTCATAGGAAGGGGCGGCATCGGTGTACACTGCAACCATGCGTTCATGGATCTCTTTCGCATTCTTGCCTTCCTTGCTCAAAAATTTGATCACTGCGCGGTGCTCAACCTTCTCCATTGTTGAAATATTTGTGACTGACGATCTGCGAACAGCTACTGTTTCTTAAATAGACGAGGCAGGGGCGAGCGGCTGCAGGTCTGACCTGTCATAACTTGTCCTGACACCCTAAAAAATGACCATCTCCTTCTTCTGTTTTGCCATACCGATTCGCAAAACTTATTGACTGCCCCTCGTATCAAGAGTAACGTTTTGCCTCTATCCAAATAGCGAATTCTTCGCTTAAAATATTCATCATTCAAATTTTCCAAACGACAGAATCCATGTATTGAGTTCCCAAATGAGTTAATAGAGCAAACGATACATTAGTGTATTGAACTCAGATGTGCAAGAGAATGAGGAAAAACGTGCACGAAGGGGTACTTCAGCGAAAGGATTTTAGTGAAGGAACCTGAAAACGAAGCAAATTCTGTTGTTCTGGGTTACGCCACAACACAGCCATCCCAACTTTGTACAAAAATGGTTAGAGTTGAGGATTAATTACTGAATCTCTCACGGTATCTCAGTACCATTTTATGTTCTCTTGTAGTGGTAGGATTGAAAGATGTAGCAGAGAATTAATCGGAGAGTTTAAATTATCATGTTCTGAAGTATTTAATAAAGATAGGATTAGAAGTAATGGTGGAGGAGTGGGTTATGTTAAAAAATGATATAGGCGCAGATTTTCAGCAGCTAAAATCTAGATAAGTCACATTAAATATAATCCCGTTTCGATCTTTAGGCCACCAAGACAAGAGGAAAGGTTCATAGTAGTCTTTTTCACACATTTGCGACGTTAGTTAGAAAAGGAGAACAATTCAATGCGGGTAATTTAAACTTTCTAATTCTAAAATGTTGTATGGATATGGCAGACAATGTAAGAAAACATTATGTAGGTTTTATAAATGACAACATGCTTTTCAATGATTTACTGGGCCAACTGCGACCTTAACGATGTTCTACATAATTACTAAATTAAGATCCAATAAAGCCAACTAATATCCACTCAAGCTTTGTGGATGGCCACTAAAAATAATTTTCAAGCTCTAGGATAATCCAAAATAGTATACAAAAGATTTATGTAACAATGCTATAGCAAAAAGATTTTTTTATTATAAAATCACACATATTTGGAATAACTTTCTTAAGGATGTCATTGAAACAGCCACGATATATAGGTTTAAAAATAGAATCGATAAATATTGTTATAAATTATAATCTTACGTAAATAAGAGGTGTGAAGTTATTCTTTATCAATATCCTGTCTTCCTTTTATGTCTCCTTCAACACTGACTTCTACCCTTTCCTTTTTTTTTCTTGAGCAAACCTCGAGTGGATATTAGTTGTCTTTATTGGATCTTAATTTAGTGATTATGTAGAACATCGTTAAGATCACAGTCAGCCCAGCAAATCATTGAAAAGCATGTTGTCATTTATTAAACCTACATGATGTTTTCTTACATTATCTGCCATATCCATACAACATTTTAGAATTAGAAAGTTTAAATTACCCGCATTGAATTGTTCTCCTTTTCTAACTAACGTCGCAAATGTGTGAAAAAGACTACTATGAACCTTTCCTCTTTTGTCTTGGTGGCCTAAACATCGAAACGAGATTGAGTTCGATTTTGACTAGGGATGAAATTTAGTAAAAAAATATTACAAATCGCTGATTCTAAGGGAAATAAATAGGGTTCATCAAATAATTCGATTCAATAAAAATATTTATGGAAAGTTTTCAGTTAAGTCCAAATTTTCAGCATCTACCCCTTTCCGCCTAAGCGCAAGCGCCAGCGCCACTAATACTACTCGCCCCTATCAAACAAAAGTCTACCCATTAGTTTGTCCACGCCCAAAGTGATTCTTAGTGATGAGGTATTATCTACTATAGCATCTCATAGAGTCAGGGTTCATCCTTAGGAAGAAGGATCTAATCACGTCCCATCAAAATCATACATATACACTATATCATACACTTCTTCCTCTGTCAGTCTTTTCTCTCTCACACACACTCATTTACGTAATCACTTCACCTTTTATGCCGTCTCCCAACCATTCTCGCAATCTACCATTCCGTCTAGTATATTTTCTTTACATGACTATTCTCAACCACTCTTACATGTCCATATCACCTCAAAACAATTTCAGTATCAATCTCTTTCACAGCATAACATTCTCTTGCCTATTTCTCCATCGTACACCAAATATCTCTTTCAAGTGTTCTATCTGCACTACTCTTATTTTATTTTTCTTCCATGATAGAGTCTCAGCCCATATACCAATGTTTACATCAGCATACTCTCATGTAGCTTCCTGGTGCATTTCACACTTAAATAACTTACCAGTTACTAAAGCACTAATAGTCCCAGAGACAGTTCTACCGTTAAAATGTTGTAGTTGCTTTCTGATTCATCTCTAACACTATCATTACAGCGTTTCTTGTGTAGATACTTAAGATTACGGTCTTGTTAAAGAGGAGATTTGCTTAAATGGATCAAAATCTAGCTGTGCATTGATCACTAGCGGTGTTCGTTGGGGCTCAGTTCTTTGGAAAGGGTTCTTTATCATCTGACTAACTCTATAATTCAGGAAGGGGATTTTTTTGAGTATTTGAATAATATTGTCATCTTAGTTTGGTTATGACTTATGTTTTTTTAATCAAAGTTCAGAAATAAATATAAATATCGAAATTTTGTGAATTTTTAAAAACCCAAAGAATTACAAATGGTGAAGTTCAGAATATTTATTTTTATATATCTTCTTCTATAACTCTATATTTTAGCAACGTAATATTTTGAAAGGGGGTAAATTTAGTTTAGAGTTCCTTTTCAAAATTATTACAATTGGCGAAATTCAGAAAATTTATAAAGATTTATCCATAGCTGCTTTTTTTTTTTTAGATTTTAAATTTTAATCTTAATAGTGAAGCGCAAGCAACGTCCGTAAGGGGAGAGTGGTGAAGTCATTGCCTGGTAATCTTTATTAACAATTTAGCAGTAATTTATGATAAAAAATTTCAAAATTAGTTGATAATACAAAATTAGGAAATATAGAAAAGTTACAAAGCGACTTAAAGTATGTAGTAGAATGGGCTGAAAAAAATGGCATATGAAGTTCAGTAGAGTTAAGTGTGAGGTAATGCACTTAAAGCACAAAATCTCATGGAAGTGTAGAAAATGCACGGTCATACACTAAACACAGTTTCTATGAAAGAGAATTTGGTGTAATAATTTCGAGCGACCTAAAATTCTCAAACAATGTATTGTAACATTCTGTAAAGCCAACAGACATCTGGATTACATAGATTTAAGTTTGCATTCGAATAGAAACATATTATTTTTCCATTATATGTAGCGTTTGCTTATGTCAGAATATGTAATTTAATTTTGGTTTCCTAATTCACGTAAATACATCCTAACCTTAGAAAGCATTGAACGGAGAGAAAAGAATTTAATCCCACAAATTAGGAGTAAATCCATCGAAGTAAGACTGAGAGATCTTAATTTACTCCAAACGTAAAATCCTTGTTTTGTGAGGTCAAATCTTTGAAGTCATTATAATACTAAAGAGTTTCACTAACATAAAGTATGAGATGCTATTTGGATTAGATGACGGAGTGGACACTAGAAATATTTAACTGCTTCAAGTAACCAAAAGATTTAACTGTGATAATACAGAAATTTTCTCGTGTAAATTAGTCATATATGGATTAATTTGCATCAACAGGTCATTCAATAAAATCCTTCCTACCATTCCCCCTCCCCTTCTTTGACTGTGACCTCGGGTAGAACTTATGGAATTTTCATGTCTTTAATTCTGTAATTACGAATATATTCGCTTTTTTATCATGTCTTTGTTTGTGTAAAACACTTAAATTATTTGACCTTGGTGGGCACCAGTGGAATCCCGCGTTCACGTAATCTGTGGAAGTTGTGGTAGTCAACATTTTGCTACAACTTCTTCTGAACTTGTTCTCGTTTCATAATAGGGGTATGATACCTATTATGATACCCGTTCACACGGGCAACGCTTTCCCTCTTTGTGCAACGTTTCACTTTTCAATTAGCACATCATCTTAGCTCCGTGGCTGGAGGTTATCTCAATTTTACTACACATAAAACGTAATGAAAATCATGTATGTATTGGTAGATGCCATATTCCTCTCAATATTTTCCCTATTCGTAAAGATTCTGAGTAATTAGAAAAAAAACAAGAGATTTGTGTGTCGAAATCATGGCCAATTGACTGTATACCGGTACGACTTATTTTCCTACTTTGATTCGCCTTTGTCTTGGAGTGGACTGTTGAGGATTGTTAGCTTTATTACACAGAATAAATAAGTTAACTATATCAATTAAATATGCATAATGTAGTAACACTTAAAAGTTAGGTTTCACTTCAATGAGAATTGCTGTCGAGAATTAAACCTCGTTTAATGCATTGAATTTATTCGCTTCACTTTAAGCACTACAAAACACTGTAATCATATCGGAATTGAGAATTATGCTTTTTACCGTATTTTAAAGTTTGAGGCGTGAAGGGAATTAGATGGTCT
Source organism: Ceratothoa steindachneri (assembly GCA_963969495.1). Classification (NCBI taxonomy): domain Eukaryota; kingdom Metazoa; phylum Arthropoda; class Malacostraca; order Isopoda; family Cymothoidae; genus Ceratothoa; species Ceratothoa steindachneri. The sequence continues at coordinate 39,773,798 of OZ018335.1, forward strand.
TTAATTTGAACGAATTACACCCATAGAATGACTTGGCAGCCAAGTCGAGATGAAGACTTCCATGTGGAGAGGATATGTCGAGGAGGAAGTGGTTAGTAGCTTTTGGTTACTATGGTTCCCTGGGTGTGAAGTTTAAGGTTTCGGAGGCAGGCATAGACGATTGATGAACCTTGACTTCTAAAATACTCTGAAGTTATCGAATCTCTTTATTTCTCTCTCTTTTTTTCTTTTTATCTCCCTATCTCTCTTTATATATCTATCTCTCTCGCCAAGCTGGTTTTATTCCTTGACAAATTGGGGGCGTCTGGTGTATCCCCTATTTAGGGAGGAGTTTGTTTCCAAGCAAGTTTACTTCCAACAGAAAGGGAAAGGAGATTACGAACGCCTCAATCTGCCAATGTGTATAGAAAGCTAGCTTTGTTCTCTTCCTCACTAGAGAAGTAGGCAGAAGCTTGACAAGAGTTCTCTTTGTTTGCACAGAAATGCCTGTGTACATTTGGGTCAAATCATCCGGGCAAGCTGAGGGGCAGCGTCTCCAACATCTTTGAGAGGAATGTTTAAAATTTTACGCCAAATTATAATCATGATCCAATCCGCTTTTACTTTACAAGAACTTCATGACTGATACTCATATTCAGAGTAACGTGTCTAAAGAGTATCCAGAAGAAATATAATATTTAAAGATCCTTCCTACATATTTTACAGCAGATTAAGGTTTATTGGGTCAAACTTCAGTGTCTAATAGGTTTGTTCCTGACGTTAAGGCATATAAACAGTTCGGGCCAAGAATTAAACAGAAAAGGCAAAACTTTAATCGCAATCACTAAAGGTCTTTTAACTCACTGGGTGATAGTAAATGATTCATAGATGTTAAATCTCCTCAATAGTTAGGCGATCAAATTCAGACGCATTGCTATCAAAGATCTTGAAATAATTATTATTTTACTAAACCAGATGAAACTTTGTTCTAGTCTGGTTACTTGGAGCTAAAGGGGCAGGGAATGCTTTTTCTCCTTTAAGCAAAGGAGGTCATCATATTTCGAAGATATAAGTAAAAACCGATGACCAAACAAAATAACAGAAAAGTTACCACCATCTTACTACGTACATTCTCAATCATGATTAATGATATTATCCTCTCCTGGATGTCTGAAAGACGAAGTGCGAGTTGAAGTGTTTTGAAAATATTGATGCTTTTTCAGCCGGTGTCTGCAATAAATATTAAAATATTACCTCTCTGCAAATCAATAAAGAAAGGCCTAAATTGAAAAGTTGGGTGTGATTTATTAAAGACTAATTCTTTCACGATTAGTGAATTTAAGATGAAAATTGTTTTCTTTTAAATTTTGTTTTAGGCAAAAACTACTAAGTCAAAGGAGCCAATAAGAATAATGGAATCTTGACAGAATAAGGGTGAAATTTTATGAACATGTTAAGGATTCTAGGGGAACAATCTAGACACTGTTAATTGCCTCTAAAATACAATTATGGATGTTTAGCTTAATTTTATGACTATTTTATCTTTTTATAGCTTTATACCCGATTTCTTCGAAAGACTTATTTTATTGTCGTCTCATTGCCAAAAACTTTCAAATTTTTGTTCTTAATGTTCTCAGCATTTGTGTTTTAAAATGGTTATTTATTGTCTTGCACTCTTGCCCTCTTTTTATGGTCGTTGGATATAATTAGCAAATGGTTGTTAAAATTTCAAACAAAGCAGGAGGCTTGTTGCTGTATTCATCCTGAACTTGATCTGTTTTTTACTACGGCTGTTCTATCAAGTTTGTTTTATTCCCAACTGTTCGTTTCATTTCTTACCTTACTGTCTTTTTTTGCATTGGAGGAAAGGAGGTTCAAATTACTGGAGGAGGAAAAAAATAATAGACAGTAATCTTTAAAATGGGAAAATCTTAATTCTTCTAAGGCCTAGGAATAAGCAGAGTGGAAATGGTTTCACATTTTGAAAGATATTAAGAGACTTTAGATATATTTATTTACTGGATTGAATTCGCAGCCATTAAAGATTTGTTCTCTTTCTCCCTATATGAACCTTTTCCTGTATTTTGGTTGTTTGTTCTCTATGAATGCCAATGCCTTTGATTATGAACGCCAATTCTTTATAAAATCAACTAAACATATAAGGAGGAGAAGTAAAGACTTTTGTTACATTCGCGTTTCAGTTAAGAATTTTCCTGTTTAGGAAGCTTCAGTTAACGAAGCGTTTGCCTCAATAGTCTAATCAATATTCTCGAAAAAACTAAGAGTGCGAAAATAAAAATATTCTCTTTATTTATAACTTTTATAATGAAGTTCTAATGAAAATTTACGCAAAATTAGACAACTCACTCCCTCTGCTTTTCCATAAATTCAAATTTGAACGTCATCCAAACAGCGAAGATGTTTTCTTGCTTAAGATAAATTGGGATCCTTTGTAGAATAAGCCAATATCCCTTGCAATGGAAAGTAGCAATAAAGCGATACAGAAACTTCGGAAAAAGTTTGATACAAACAAAATCTAAAAGCTTATATTCCATGTTTAGTTCACTCGACTCGGATATTTTCATAAAATCATGAAAGAGGTTTGTAATTAGGCAACAGCACTTCTATTCATTTATCTTTATAGCTAAATTGGTGTGAGATATAACGAAAAGATCGATTCCAGGTATTTTTTCACATTTTTTTTTCAATCTTTCCAGAGTAAATCGTCACACACTAAAAGCCTATAAATTTACAAAACAAAAGAACATCGGGAGAAAAGGTTTTATACGATATGGAGCGGTATAATTGTACGGTCAGCATTTATAGATGGTGTAATATTATGAATGAAAAGGGACCTTAAGATAGAAAGGTGAACTATCAGATTTATAAGATCCTAGGATTTTCCATGCAAAAGTTGGATTTGGATTGAATACTGTAGTCACAGATAAAAGAATCATGTTCCATAGTTAAAGGTTTTCCACTGTGGCATAGACGCCACTCCCGGCTGCCGACTAGCCACGAGGCGCAGTGAAGAGTCGAGGTAGGAGGCACGTCGTAGCCGGCAGTCAGTCTGTTCACTCTCGCTTTCTCTCCTGCACTACATTCCACATTCCTGAATCCCGAGAGCAGGAATAATCGCTGGTAAATCAAAGTTATAAAGAATGCGGTGTGTTTCCATAACCGAAGGCCCGTCATTGGTGACCCACCCTTCCGCCCAATGAGCTCTCACTAGTCACTCGTATCTAATTAAAGCTGAGTGCGAAAAATAATTCAGCCACCGTCAATGGTGAACATTGCGATCATGAACGTTGAACCTACTCACGAGTGTTTCTCAACTCTTTGACCAACCACTTAACTAACTTGAAGCATCTTCTCTGGCGGGGCAAAACCCGACAACTCTCCTCCGTCCGGTTCGAGATGGCATAGGATTTGGGATTCCGTGAGTACAACTACTTCAGGCCTTGGCTTTCCTCTTTTAAATTTACTTACATATTCGAGTATTCACTTGAAAAAAACAGCCAATACTTTACACTCAAATCTATTATTTGATCGTTTGATTGCTTATCGCTTAAAACTAACCACTCACAAATGTTAAGTTGGTGTGGAAAAGCTCGAATTCCTGTCATTTTCTAACCAATCATGTCTTTTCCAAAATTTTGTAGGATTGAATTCAACCATGCATTACTTCCTTCACAGACAATGCACAACTGAGTCTACTATGAAATGAAGAAGAAAGAAGTGGCGATAGACAGCACGCGTGCACGGAATTCAGAATTGCCAACGGCGACAAATTACCCACCCTAAAAAAAGCTGTGAACCTTTTAATTTTTAGCTTAAACATAAAAGATTCTGCCATCAAATATTAGGTTGCCTAGATGAGATTCCAACTCAGTTCTTAAAGTCAAAATCGAAATTTTGAACGCATTTCAACTAAGTGGCCACTAAAGTTTTAACATAAGCAAGTGCCGAGGGTATGGGAGCGGCATCCGAACCTTTAAGAAGGAATAAATGGGTTCTATTAGCTTTTTTCTTAAAGCAGTTTACGGTTGTACAGAAAAACGTCAACTTTTTTTCGTAAGCTCTGCATTGATTTTGAAGAGGTGAGAAAATTCATTGCCTTAATTCAAGTTTCAGATGTTATCCTTGTAAATGACTACACAGCCCAGAAACTTCATCTCGCTTGTTCGGCACCATCCGTTAACCCCCCGACAGTTGTACTTTATACGCAGTTCATACACCAGGTACCAAGGTGGTGTTCACGCCTACTGATACACTTTCTAGGGCCTTACCAACCACAGCAAGCAAGTCCTATCACAGTAACACTACACTAAGTCGTTCCGAATCCTTCACCATAATTTCCCCAAAGCTCTCTCAGCTCGTTTACTCTGACCATGAGTCGTTCTTTCAGGCGTCTTTGGTCGCTTTGATCGTGACCTTCCCTTCAATATTCAAAGCCATCGATCATTTCTTCCTCGCGACTAAACAGTAAGTTTCCACATGCTTAGAAAATATATAAGATAGGAGCTAAAAATATACTCCTTACTCAGTTTAGGCCGTTACAATCGATTCTTTCTTTGGTCCTTTGCGTTTCGTTGTTCGTAATTCATTCAAAAAGTGAAAATCTTCAATTTCTAACACGAAATGACACATTGTTGGGTTCGAACTACTCTATCTTTGGTAGGTAAATATTTCGAATGATCTTCAATACGCAATGGTATCACGTATCTTGTCCGAAAAACCTAACATGCCACCCTGCACGCACGTAGGAGTAATTAAACAATTTCCTCTTCCAGATGATCGATTTTTGTCAATTATATGGCCATTTCTGGTCCGTAATCTAGATTTCATAGCTTCAATGATCTCTTATTATCATTGATAGATATAATAAATGAATAGAAATATACCTAACATGGATCAATTTTCAAGAGAATTCATTCAGGCATTTTTAAATGTTTGGATTTCTGTGAAGCCCTAAATATTTCCGATCTAGCCTTTCATCTGCCTTTTTTATCTCCTTCGGGTAAATAGCGATGGAGAATTTAATAATGAAGTCGTCGCATAAATAGCATAGAGGTTGGTATTAGTTGGAACCACAACAGAACACTGGTTTTTACAGATTGTCATGGGCATTACTTACTTAGCGCACGCAAATTAAGACGGATTATTTGATCCCCATTAGGTCAAGATCATCTAAGGTTTCTCTTTGTACTGACACAATATTTTTCTGCTTTCACAATGTTTTTAAACCTCTAAATGAATTTACGAGAGCTCTGAAGGTACAGATGAGGAATTTGCACCCCATGTGCTCACGAAAACCTCCCAAATTTCAGGAGGTTCACATCCAGAAAACCTTCCTACTTGTTTACACGAATTCGTTAGAAACTTAAACCGTCTTTTGGGAGGCTTTAATCTATGGATGAGAAAGACTGTGCAGCACAGCAAAAATTCCCTCCTAGTAGGCTACAGGTATGTAAGGCGGTGATTTTCCTGGAGATATGTTACAGTAGACGCAAGAACTTCCCGATTCCAATTAACTTTTTCAAATTTCAGTGTCTAGGAACGCAAAAATAGACCAATGATGTCGTTATTTATCGTTTTTTTGTGACTGTTATTGCATGATATTTTATGTCTGTATAAGTGGTTTGATTCCAACAATGGCTAGGTAACAGAAAACATGTGCAATGACATGGTAAATCATTTCAAAGGGCGAATACCAGTGGTGAAATTACAAGATATAATCCAGCGGGCGAAATTCACGAGAGGAATGGCGTTCCAAAGTGGTCTGAATCACGTATAGAAATGTGCGATGGTCTGTGTACGTGAGAAAAGTTTACCCTTCCACTTAAAGTACCGCTCCCTAAAATTGGAACGCCTTCACTTCTATCACAACATCTTCTATAACTTTTACCAGAACAAACCCAAGGTTTCCAAGATTGTTGTACGATACCCTACAGAAATAACCTACGTATGAGTAAAATTTATACGAATTTGGATGAATAAAACGAGATTTATCCGCAGAGAATCAATTTACTAGAAAAATTGAACTTCCCCAAATGATCCGAACGCCTAAGTTTCTTGTAGAGCAAACCGGCGTTGGTTGCTTAGCAACTAAGCTCAGTTGAATCTTGTCTACGTTGGGTCTTTCTCTTCCCATCTGTCATCCAGTGCTTGGATAAGACCTTCTCGAGAAGTGAATACCTACAATGGCCTCTCCGCAAGAATTTTCTTTAGGAAAGATCTCTAAAAACGGTAAGACGAGAGAAGTAAAGATGTCTGGAAAATATATATTCCTTGGGATACAAAACCAACTAGATGCCAGTGTCAGCGTGATTGTCTATGCTACACCTGGCACCTCTTTACAGAGACGTTGATCACGGTCCAGTACTGCGATACTACTCATGCCATTGAACAAATAACAACAACCTTACATTTTCCATGAGGTTGTTTTGTATGTTTGTGTTGAAAATATTACATTCATTTTTTGTTCCTATTTTTTTTCTAGTAATGTTTCATGCACACTTTTAAATTCAAAACTTTTATTTTTATCATTATACAAATTACCCTTATGCTTTTTTAAATATGCTTCAGGGGCTAAATCGTAATGACCACCTAATAAAAAGAAATATACCTTATAATTGCTTCAGGGGCTCAATCGCAAAGACCGCATAACAACAAGCTATGTTTATTCCCCTTTTAATGAGTTTTGTTTTTTTCTAATTTTAGATCTCTTTTAACCTTGCCCTTGAGTATTAACTAATTGACACGTCCATTCAAAGAATTGAAGACTGATATGTAAGAATATTTAATGGAATTTGAAGAGATTGGAATCGTTTATACTTCCGCCATAAAGTAAATCATCTTGCGAATAAAGCTCGGCTCCTGAAGAAGATATTGCATGTGTCTGTGACAGTCTTAGTAAAAGCCATTTCATCCAATTTCATGGATGCATGAAATAAAATTTAAATTAGATATACTAATTTCAAATTAGGATGTCATTAAATTGACACAAGATAAAATCCTAACCTGATTTAGCAAAATGGCATATTATTGAATAAAGATAAAGTTACAAAATTTTTCTAGGATGACGAACTAGGAATAAACTTCACAAAAGAGTTTAGTGTTCTTATTATGAAAGAAGTTTAAATTAATATAATCTGATTATATAGCTTTAAAAATCGAAAAATTGGGTCAAGCAGAAGGAAAATAATAGAAACATTTAAAATTAATCCAGTGACAAGGCTTGAAGTAACAAACCTTGTTACTAGGACAAAGACAGGTCATCAAAACTGTAAAGACAAGACGAGAAACTAAGTTCTCTCAACCTAAAACAGAAATAAAGAGAGGTCCAACAGGAAGGTGCTCAGATATCTGCCAGGGTAAAATAATACAAGGAATGCTTCCTCAAATATATTAAATAAATATAGTGCACAATCAAGTCACAGATATCACGGAAGTATTGAGGCAATACACAGATGGTGGCTGACCTGGAAACAGAGGACAGGCGTAACGACCCCAGATGTATCCGACTTCCTGGTGAGAGCAACGGAGACGGGGAGGTCGGTAGCTAGCAACAGGTGCAGTGGCAGAGGTAATGGCAACCAGTACTGACAGGAGTCTGGTAAGGCTGTGAAGGTAAAACTAGGTCCTCTTTGTACCAACTCCTGATCCGCTCTGAGTTTCTTCGCGTCAGGGAGTCCTATCTATAACCTTTGTCGTGACTGTGTACGTGACTAAATGCCTGCCGGCTTTCAATCGCCACCCCGCGCCTTCCAGCCGCTACGACGTTATTTTCTAGTGCGTCGTAAGCTACATATTAGATTACTCTTACAAAAACAATATAACAAACAAGTTGGCAAGAAAATGGACACAATAGAGACTGACTACTAATTAGTAAATTAAGAATATACGAGTACGCTCATCTCTAATTCTTTTCACGAATACTTATGGTGTTTTCTCCCTTCAACTCTCTATTTCCTTACCTCTAATAATAACATTTCTCTACCATGAATGACTTTCGTGGTAATTTCGATTACTCTCATTACAACGCATTTAATGATGTCAAGAGATCTAGGCCATACCTGCTTCTCCTACATGTATGGCCACACCACGCTCCGCATCATTTCTCAAGATTACGCTCCCGGAACAAATACGTTTTCCCCTAGCATATGCCCTCAATTAGGACATTGAATGTCCACAGGTTATGTATTTTCCACATATTCCACTGCTTCTATCTTTACCACTTTCTTTATAACCTTCTAATAAAACCATGGCGTCGCAGATAGCCTCGTCGTTAATTTCTTATCCTCATTCTTTCTATGCCGAAAAAACTGCTATCTTCTCTAAGAGTTGCCTTTCTTTTCTCAAAAATATTAAAGTTAATGAATAAATACCAAAAATGCTACTGGCATTTTTGTGGCAGCGAAGTTTCTAGGTATTGTTACTTTTGTTTTTACGATCATTGTTTCAGAACGTCTTCGTGAGTTTGCTAGTTCCAATGATTCTCCAGAATTAGTATTATCCCCAATCCCCTGGAAGCCGGGAAGATTTGAATGCGGCTCATTCTACCCCGCAAGAGAGCCTGCAACTCACACATTAGGAAACTGAGGACGACGCGTTCACTCCGATTTATAGGGGAGCTCCATCAAGGCTAAAAAAATTATGACAAACAACAAGTATTCAGTTTTATTCTTGACTCCTATCTTACAGTTTTGTCACTCTAAGTTCCATTTAGCTGTCATAAAGTTAGAGGTGCACCATTGCCTCAATCATTGGGACTTATAATTTGGCCTCTTTCTCTCTAATTTAAAGTGTATCACAGAAGAAACAACTATTTCTCTTGTCCTCTGTATTACTTTTAGTGAACTTGGTTACATGGCGAGAGAAAAAAAAAGGTTAGAACCCTTCTTCTAGGATTTTAGGGAGGAAAAAATTAAAGTTTGCACGAGAGCAGGGGTGGCAACGCCACTTTACCTATAACTGTAAAAATTGGGTAAATAATTGTTGAGTCTACCTATTTGTGCCACTTTTGGCCCGGCATGTCATAATATCGCACAGTGTACTAAAGAAAAGTGAAAATTAACACAAGGAATTCGAGTCATTCAATCCCTTTTGCAGGTCTAAGAAATATAGTGCAACTAGATTGAAAACTCTCATATACACAGAAAGGTAGTTTACTAACCAAGGCAGCACATACTATAAGTTGCTGGGGCAATGTATCGGTGTCGTAGATATTTAGCACCCGCTTAGCGATTCTAAATGTTTAACGTTGTTCCTCGTCATAATGCGTCAGGGTTTTATGTAGTAATACAATGAAGTGCTAAATGTCATAGGATAGGTAGTTAAGTTTGGATCATGTGTTATTGCCTCTAGATACGCGAAGTGCAGCAACTGTACTTGAAAAGATTCCATAAGTAGACGGGGGAACTCTGGAGAGAGGTTTTCACATACTGCCTCGATAGCTCTCCACATTTCCTTGTTAACATCTTTACGTACCAGATCTTGAGTTCAAATAGATCGGCCTACCAAGCCCTGTAAATGCTCGAGTAGGTACATTGCAGTTGAACATGGTGGCGGCACCATTCATCGGAGCTAATCAGCATGCTCCTCAAACCAATTCTGAGATAATTGGGCACGATGACACGGTGCATTATCCAATTACCACCAGCTTGTGTTTGGTTGACACTTGGAATCCCTGGCCACATCGAATATATGCCACACCAGATAATTACCAGCAGCCTGAAACAACTGCAACCGTGATTCATTGGACCATGTTCCGTGTTCCAAGAGCTCCTGGGTTAAATTATCGATGCCACGGACCAATGCAGGTGTGACGCTCTTCCTTGTATCGGGGAGTTAACATGAGTACTCTGGTGAGTTTTCTGAGTCCATATCCCATTGAAAGTCTGGTACCTCTTGTATCCAATGATAATGAGATTTGAGGCCGTATCGCTGGCCATGATCATTAAGTACCCGAAGTAAGTCGCCTTACTTTCCATGGTGGCGGTAATGCCTCAAATGATGGTATTCTCGTCACTCACTTGGCACAGTAGATCAAAAGATATTAAATCTCCCATTCGCATGCTACTCATTGCCATGCCCCTTTCCAAATCTAATTATTCACGTCACTTTGGCAAAAACAGCTAAGCAAATGTTCACACTGATCTACGAGATGTCAGGTCACAGATGATATAAGTATGTGTATTTTCATGTCGCCTCTGGAAGGTGGAGCTGTTTGCCATTATCTCTACATCCTCCTATCTTATGAATTTTGGTACTTCATTTGCAAATTGTCCAACATAGAGTGGATCGTAATCAAAGGTCAGTAACTAAAGATTTATGTAAATGTCGGATCTTTTTTCTTCTTTTTCAGCGTAATACCTCTAAGTTTTCTCTTCAAGTTCTCTGTCATTCTGAGAAATAGGAAAATTTTGCATTCAGGTAAATTTTATTTCTACTAATAAATTGTTTTTAAATTTAACTTGATTTATTCCTTTTGTTTCCTCCCCTTGTTTTTTCTCTATCGGAGAAGTTGGGCAAGTTTTTTAAGTTAAATACTTCTTAAGGAAGGATACTTTATTTTGCAACTTTCAGAGGAAGTAGAGTAGGTTTTATAATTTTGCGTTAAGAATAATATTCCTCTAGAAAAAACGCCTTTGTTGGATTTCTTAGAACACCAGACAAAGGCTATTGTTAGAGGTCGTAAGCCGTTGGTTTCGGGAATTAAACTCTGATATATTATAAATTGCTTTTGGAAATAAATATAATTTAGACCTTAGTGGCTAATAAATATCATACACTTAGGGGCGTGTATCAGTGTGTGCCGCTATAACCTTGATTGCATATCGGCACACCATCTTGGACCAATTTCGCGTGGCGGAACGATAAGAATAAGGGGACCACTTCGCTCTCCCCAATCTAAAGCTGTAAATCGCAGATCAGCTGATATCTCCTGATACCTCTTAAAAACATATCTGAGAAGTTGGAAATATATTTAAGAGTAGGAAAAGTCCTAGACGCAGCGGTAGTGGGGTAAGCCAAACCACAGAAACTGTTATCTACCTCTTCGATATGTTTGAAACTTGTAAAGATTTTTTTTTTCCTCCTTTGGAAGTGCTCCCGTTAACACTACCTAAACAAGAACAGTAAGACTCGAGTTATATTGCCATAAATCTTTCAAGGAGGTTTTGGGTTTTGCATACTGTGCATAAACCAATGGATCTCTTTTAAGAACATTTTTCAACAATCAGTATAAACAAAAGGGACGTAGTTGAACATTCCTGCAGAGACGGTTGCATGAATTTTTAATCATCACTGAAAAATATTTATACTTTCGTCAAAGGAAGAGATATTTCAACCTAAGAAGAACAGTCGAGGCCATACATTTACCCTAATTTCGCTCTCCTCGTCCTTGATCATTCTTGGGCTGGCTGCGGATGGGCTACACCTTCTTGAGGTGAGAGGGGTTAGTAGGATTGCCTGTGACCATGAGATCTTGTAATTCTCTTAAGCCGATTATTTATTATCAGTCTGCTTTCGCTCTATTGATTTTCTTTCCCCTTACAGAAATCCCTGAACGTCTGATAAGATCCCTTGATCACCCATTGGACGCTCCTTGAACACCCCTAGTCGCATCTCATAACACCCTTTGAGCGCTCCCGTAACTGACTTTGAGACCTTCCTATAACGATGTAGTACAGCTCTGCAAAAATTAGACTGGATGGTAACACCATTGAGCAGTCACGTAACGCCCACTGAGCTCTCTCGAAAAATCCATTAAGCCCTCCCATAACATCCTTTGAACCCTATTGCCAATTATGTAGCATGCCTGTTGCGTGTTTAGTCATGCCGGTTACACCCATTGATCGGTCAGGTAACACCCATTGAGTGTCTTCCCGACAGTGACCCAGCACAAGTCTGGCAAACTAAATATGGATCGTAAGACCAAATGACCCCTCTTCTACCATCAATTGAGTGCTCTTGTAACCCCGTAATGCCCATTGATACTTCCCGTACATCCTGTGGCAGATTCAGGACATCCAATGAGTTAAATCTGGAGAGTAAACCCGTAGAACACCACTAATACTTAACTGTATGTCAGTTTGACCTATATGACCTTTGTCTCGGAGTGAGTTCTTGAGGACGTTTAATATATATGTTTTTCTACTCTGGAAAGTTGCAGGGAAAGAGATTGTATTTTGTGCCTTACTAAGGAAAATAATTAATTGAACTATATTACTTATATATGCAAAAATATATTAACACATAAAAAATGGACTTCAGTAAATATTACTACTGAGAATTAAATCATTTGATTCAATTTAGGTTGTATGTGAAAGTTTGCGATTGTGCGAAGCGAATTAAATGGTCTTCAATTTCGGTCAAGTTACACCTAATGAAAAACCTGCAAAGTGAATGGAGATGTAGGCTTCGATTTGAGAAGTAGATTACGAGGAGAGCCATTAGGACGAGTCAAATATTTGAGTGGTCAACTGCGCACTTTGATCTTGAAATGCAGACAACCATGACCATCGATTTCGGCGGCAACTGAGAGCTTCTCTTTTGGCAAGAGTCTCCTCTCCGATCGGAGAAGGGTAGCTCTGGCTTGACTTATCTTAAATTATCTGAACCCTATGAATCCTTATATCAAGCTGTTCTATTTTTACTGAATTGGGAAAGTCTGGAATATCCCACAATGAGATAGTAATTTAGTTCCAAAGCAAGTTAACTTCAGGCTGAATGGGAAAAGAGATTAGGAGCGTCTTAATCGGGCGAAACGCAGAAAAGGGTCACTTCGCTCTCTTGAACGTTCAATTAGGAGGCAAAAGCTCAGCCGAAAGATTCCTTTGGTCGCATATCTATGGTGCAAGTCGTTTAGGCATGCCGATGGGTGGTGTTTCCTATATAACCATTAAGAGCTCCCATAATTCCATAACACCTACTGAGCCCTCCTATAAGACCCAGGGCACGCTATTGACCAACATAAGGTTTTCAAATTTCGTCAGAATTTGCCGAATAATTATGATGTTATTGCCAAATAATTCCTGGGCTAAACTTGGAAGGACTTTGGCGAATATATCGTTCGAAAGAGAATGTAAAACAACATAAGGGGTTCAAATTCCGTTAGAATCGACTGAATAGTTATGATGTTATTGTCAAAACAAAATAATTCCCGGGCTAACCTTGGGAGAATCTTGGCAATTATATCATTCTGAAGAAAATGTAAAACAACATAAGTGTTTCAAATTTCGTTAAAATCGGCCGAATAGTTACCATGTTATTGCCAAAACAAAAGAAAGCGAAACGACGAAAAATACTCTAAATCCAAATTATTGTACAACAGCGTACCACGGCAGCAATGAGAAATTTGTAACTCATTCAGTTCAAAATATACAAACTTGACTCAATAAAGAAAATACCTGCCAATGGTATGGGAAAAAGGGAACCCCAAAACTCAAAATTTTGAACAGTCTGCAAATTTTGATGGAAGTTTGTGGGTTTTGAAGGATATCTGTAAATTTTGAAGGAAGTCTGCAAATTTTGAAGGATGTCTGCAAATTTTTAAGTAAGTCTGCAAGTTTTGAAGGGAGTCTGAAAATTTTAAAGGAAGCGAGCAAATTTTGAAGGAAGTCTGAAAATTTTGAAAGAATTCTGCAAATGTTGAAGGAAGTCTGAAAATTGCGAAGGAAGTCTACAAAGTTACGACAATCATTGGCTGACACTTTAACCAAAATCTTTCCTCAAAACACATAGTCAACCATTTTAGATTTCATTCTCACAGGTAAAGTTAGATTCACATGGAACTTAATATGTTTACTATTCATGCTTTTTGGGGAAGGAGGGTAAGATTTGTTTCTCAATATAAAATCCTCCATACTGCATTGTGTTAATCAAACATAATGGGCACCATTATTCGGACTATGGCTATTTCTTAGCTGTAGTTAATTGATTATCAAGAATTCAAAATTGCATAAATTTAACTTCATATCAACTTCAAGATTGAAAGTGTCATTAATCTTCTTCCGTTAACTTTTCCCATATTGAGAGGCGGATTTACGGGGCTTTGATCCTTGGATGTTCTGCTCATTAATTTTTGTATATTTTATTCCAGCTTCATTTCAACTGTCGACTATCACCATTTGCATAAGAAAAATCGTAGAAGAATGAAAATATCTTAATTTGGAAAGAGTCAGGAAGTAAAGTGGGATTTACTTTTTCATACATATATACAAAAGGCAAAGCTGTTCCTGGCTTAAGAATTTACCCCGCGCCAAAGGAAAGGGAATGGTGTACTCCAGGAGATGCAGTATTCGGCAGATAGAGTATGAATTGTGCGAGTGTTAGGAATGTGAATATATGTTAAGGTGTATCTGGTTCCTAATGAACGCAGATACAGGTTAAAGTGGTCCAGATTACTCATGTGCCATGTTTCAAAATGTTTCAGAAAGAGGTAAGTTAACTATGATATTATTATTAATATTTTTATAAATCCTCGAATACTTTTGGATGAATGCCGGATAGGCTTTGCTATGCTGTGTTGCCAAGTAATAATATTTTTCCTAACACGTTAAGTTAGAAAATTTATTATAGAGCCAAAATAAAAAAAATAGGCACAGGTTAAGGCAATTTTTTTATATCGATTGTTAAAAATAAAATAAATATGTATATAAAGTTAATTAAGTTTGAAACAAATGTGGTAAATTTGGCACCCCTGTTTTGAAACAAACCAATTTCAAAATGTTTCGACACTATTGTTTGAAATACCGCAATAACGTAAAACATTTAACTAAATTTAAGTTATTATATTGAAAAAATTCATATATAATTTATTTATAACTAAATATACCATAAACACTCCGTCTGTTATATCAAATAATAACATTAAATTGCCACACTGAACGAAATTCTGCGTAAAGAGTGACTTGACTAATTGTGTAAACCTGTACCTCTGTTGCCCAAGCCGATAAAGTACTAGTATATGTTAAATTTTGGGACCAAATTGCACTGGAGCATTGCAAGGCAAAAAATGAGTGACGTGTGATGGTTGGTGAAACGGCATTAATGAGCTCTTTTGTACTAAAAGAAATGGATGTATTAATGTATTATGTGAGTGTGGATGATTTTGTGTCCGACCCAGGGTCAGGATGGAGGATTCAGTAAAGACGGTACGGGGATGGTGATGGTCTGTGTCACCTGGTGGTGTAAAAGTGAACTCTACCATGAAGATCGAGGTGTTGATTCATAGGCGTTCTTTTGTTTCGGGGTGTAAGTGTTAAAGTGAAGTGCTACGGGTGGCTCTAGAGATTTCTTTTGTATTTTCTCAGGTTGTTGGTGTGTTTAAGTGTGATACTGGAAGCCCAGACCTGACTGGAATAGATGGGAGGGGGGTATTCTGGTTGTAAGTGTAGGTGATGGATGCTCAAAAGAGGTGATTTTGAGTACTCGGAGTGCATATTTTTGTGTTGTTGTGCGTTGTTTGTCATGTGATGATGTGTGTATCTTAGTCGCGTGTGTGGTAACAGAAATAACTAACTGTTTGTTGTTTGATTAGGGAGGTGGTGGTGTGGTAGTCTTGTGGTGCTGTATGTCTTGCTCTAAATGTATTAATGTTCAAATTTTAAAGCGAAAACCAACCATGGTATCTCGGGGGGGGGGGGAGAAGCCTGTAAGGAGAGATATGTAAAGAAAGAGATGAAGATGGAGGATGCGAAATTGTGTAGGAGATATAGAGAAACGCATCCTCCTCCTGCGGTCATTGGGGGCGGGAAGCCGCACAACTGCAGCATTGGGGTTTGGAGAGCGCGCAATCTTCCAGATGTCAGTGACAACATGGTCTTCATGGTATACTTGCAGCACCCCCCTCCCCTCTTGTGGGCATACTCCAAGGTTCTGGAATAATTTAGAAGGTGGAGACGGTATTCGTTTGCAATTTTTCAACTGTTAATGTTGTGCATATTTTGTTTTACCTTCGTTGTCGATTTTTTTTAAAACAATAACCATTTGTGTTTTATCTTTTGAAGAATAATTGACTATGCAAGTTTCTATCCCCCCCTCCCGCCCTTTATGCAAGAGGCATTGACTCCTGCTTGGATTCCTCGCCGGAAGGACAAACGAAGTGATTTCAAACTTCCTCAACATCAGCAGAAGGATGGTAGAAAATGAAAAAAAGGAACTAGAAGATTCATGATTTGATTCTCAATGACAACAAAGAAGAAAACCCATGGTTAACTATCTGACGCCAGCAGAACGACGGAATTCGTCACTGAAATCTAAGGAAATCATAAAAATATCACAGAAAGTTGATAAGTGCAATTGTGAGGAAGAAAGGTATGGATAAAAAGCTCATTATGCTGGTGGTGCATTAGGACAATTCGTGCCAAAGGCGATGCAGGAAAAGCGACTCGAGCACCTCAATATGTTAATCAACAAGTTGAAACACCTGTTCCTAGCCAGACACGATGTGGTGGCTCGTTTTCGAACACAATGACGCGCCCAAATTCATGCAGATGCAATTTTCAGCGACAATCGTGGTTTTCGGTATCGTGAGCAGTGGAAGTGAAGTTATGCCACCACACCTCTTCGTGAGGGCCTCAGGCTGAACATCGATGGAAGGCTACATCTGTCTTCTGAGTGAGGTGGTAAGTTCTTAGATTGACCAGATAGCTGCAGGGTGTCCTTACGTGTGGCAGCAAGACTCTGCGTCCTGCTATACCAGCAGAAAGGCCAAAGCCTGGCTGTAGGAGAATTTCTTTAATCACACAGCACATGACATTTGGCCTCCCAACTTACCTGCTTACCTGGCTGCAGCCCCGAGAGACTCCTCTCTGTGGGACGCGGTGGAAGAAGAGAGAAAACAAATCCAGTTGCATCACGAAAGACGAACTAAGGGCCAGGATTACCAAGGCCTTCAGAGACCTAACAGGGAAGAGAGTGACGAAGGCTTATGGCTAGTTCTGAGGTTGCCTAGTGGTTGTCATCGAGTAAATAGGTTGTTTCGTTGAGTGAAATCGACAGAACATGTCATGAAGGAAAACTGACACAAATTTGAAGAATATATCTAAAAACAAACACCTTTTTTTTCCTGAGACAGTCACTATGCAAACGAATACTACCTCCTCCCTGTATATATATATATATATATATATATATATATATATATATATATATATATATATATATATATATATATATATATATATATATATAGAGAGAGAGAGAGAGAGAGAGAGAGAGAGAGAGAACAAATGCAAGTTGTGCAGGCGGTAACATCCACCACATGGCTTTTCACCATATATAATTTCTGCCTATCAAAAACCCTGTAAAGACAGAAAAAAAGGGGCAGAGACAATGTTTTGCAGATTATATTACCATACAGTGAAAGTGAAACACAAATTTAACGCAAATCAGCAATGAGACAAAAAAACAGGGGGTTTTAAAGGCAGGGGAAGGGAGCATTGGAAGAGACAGAAATGCTATATGGTTATATAGTATGCAATACGCAATACAAGGTTTCTGCATCTTTCTTTCTGTCTTCAAAGGTTTTTGAAGGAAAATATTAAATATGGCGAAAAACCGTGTGGTGGAGGTTACCACCTGCACAACTTGTATTTGCTCTTTCTTTGTAACTGATATGGATAGTGAGCCTTTAAATTGCGAGCGGGTATTAGGATATGGTATAAAAATCCTTTGGAGGTTCCTAGCCTGCCGTGATAAAGGGTTTGATTATGTGACGCATTAGGATGGTTTGAGTGACTGTGAATGGTAGGTTAATGGTTGAGCATCTGACCAGCAATAAGCACTCTCGGATCTGACTCCCAGTCTGGATAATTCAAACTTTTTCCCCTGGCGTTATCGTTATTTCTGTCTTCTTAGTATGGATTGTTTTCATTGTGCCGTCCCTTTCCTTAAAAAAACACCTCTTTCTTGTCTTATTGCTCATTTACGTGAAGTTTCTCTTTCTTGTATAAAAAGGCAAGTTATGGCTAACTCAGCTCTTCATCAAGCCCCCAAAATAATTCTCGATTTATAAGGGCGGGCTAGAATGGGTAAAACAATTTTTCCATTCTCTTCGAAAGCAGGGATAACAATTTAAAAAGGCTGATTGATAGAAATCTTTTTAGATTGTTTAGAAAAGCTGGATTATACGTTCTCCTCTCGTGATTGTGAGAAGAGCTCCTTCAGAGGGCTTGATAAAGAGCTAGTTAGCCATAGCATTGCCTTTTTAACCGCCTAATTACGATTGTGTTATTGCAAAAATAATTCCAGATATATATATATATATATATATATATATATATATATATATATATATATATATATATATATATATATATATATATATGTATGTGTGTGTGTGTGCGTGTGCTGTCCGCCGTAGGTGAAAAAAACGGGGTCGATGGGCGATATGGAAATTTATTCATCTTATGTTTCTTTTACCGGTGGAGTAAATGGTGCATGAGTGTGTTTGTGTCTATGTATGTGTCACTATAACCTTGATTGTGTAAAAATGCTCCATCTCAGACATATTTCTCGTCAAGGAACAATAAGAATACGCAGGACCTCTTTTCTCGTCCCAATTTAAAGCATCAAGGGGAAAATTTAGAACAAACAAAATAACTAAATAAAATGCAATTTTGTTATTCTTAACTTCTATAAGGGGATCAATGGGGTCTTTGAAAAATAGAGACATACAGTGATCTTAATGGTGCCTGTTTCGAAATAAAACAAGAATAACCATCCCCCAAATTATCCTAAACATCGTACAACGCTAACAAACCCAAATAATCAAACCTAAGAATCATAACAAAAGAACCAACTAATGATCGTCCAATAAAACCATCAAATCCATTAACCTGAACCTAACCTTCGTAACATAATTGATAATCATCAAAAGCAACCCACGAAGTTAAACAAATTTACATACGTAAAAACAAACAACGTAGAACCATTAAATAAAATCAACAACCCCCACAGCCTAACCTCAACTTCGTCAAATAATTCACAAAATCATTTAAAATAAACAAATCTAAACAACCTAGTCTAAAATTTGTCACCCTTCAAATAACTCACAACCATCAAATAAACCCAACTTACTCTAACTAACCTAACCTAGGAAACACCAAATTTACTCAGAACCATTTGGTGTACCTTCGAGAGACTCGCATTCTAATCCGAGCAACGTCTGGTATCTTAGTTTTATAGTGATATTTCTGCAGTGAATTGTGATGAAATGTCATAATCTGTTGCAAGTGTAGCGTCTATAAGCGTTTACTAATTTTCTTTGTAAATCTAGTATACTGTTTATGATTTTCACGTAGTGTTCTATGATATATCGAAGACTTATTTGTAAAGATTGGGATTATTTGTATTTGAATTGATGTTTTCATGTGTCTTGTTCACTATGTTTTGTAATAGTTGAGATTGTTTGTATTTAAGTTGATTTTCCCATGTGTCTTGTTCACTATGGTTTGTAAAAATTGATACTGTTTGTATTTGAATTGATGTTTTCATGTGTCTTGTTCACTATGGTTTGTAAAAATTTATATTGTTTGTATTTGAATTTATGTTTTCATGTGTCTTGTTCACTATGGTTTGTAAAAATTGATATTGTTTGTATTGGAATTGATGTTTTCATGTGTCTTGTTCACTATGGTTTGTAAAAATTGATATTGTTTGTATTGGAATTGATGTTTTCATGTGCCTTGTTCACTATGGTTTGTAAAAGTTGGGATTGTTTGTATAAATGTTGATGTTTTCATGGGTCTTGTTCACTATGTTTTGTGATAGTTGAGATTGTTTGTATTTAAGTTGATTTTTCCATGTGTCTTGTTCACTATGGTTTGTAAAAATTGATACTGTTTGTATTTAAGTTGATTTTATTCATGTGCCTTGCTCACTATGTTTTTCAAAGTTGGGATTGTTTGTATTTAAGTTGATTTTTCATGTGTTTTTTTTACTATGGTTTGTAAAAATTGATATTGTTTTTATTTGAATTGATGTTTTCATGTGTCTTGTTCACTATGTTTTGTAACAGTTGGGATTGTTTGTAGTTAAGTTGATTTTTTTCCTGTGTCTTGTTCACTAGGTTTTGTAAAAGCTGGGATTTTTGGTATTTAAGTTGATTTTTTTAGATGTCTTGTTTACTATAGTTTGTAAAATTGATAATGTTTGTATTTGAATTGATGTTTTCATGTGTCTTGTTCACTATGTTTTGTAAGAGTTGGGATTGTTTGTATTTAAGTTCATTTTTTCATGTGTCTTGATCGCTATAATTTGTAAAATTGATATTGTTTGTATTTAAATTAATGTTTTCATGTGTCTTGATCACTATGTTTTGTAATAGTTGGGATTGTTTGTATTTAAGTTCATTTTTTCATGTGTCTTGATCGCTATAGTTTGTAAAATTGATTTTTTTTGTATTTAAATTGATGTTTTCATGTGACTTGTTTATTATTTTTTGCCATATTTGGGATTGTTTGTATTTAAGTTGATCTTTTCATGTGTCTTGTTCACTATGTTTTGTAATAGTTCGGATTGTTTGTATTTAAGTTGATTTTTCATGTCTCTTGTTCACTATAGTTTGTAAAATTGATATTGTTTGTATTTGAATCGATGTTTCAATGTGACTTGTTTATTATTTTTTGCAATATTTGGGATTGTTTGTATTTAAGTTGATCTTTTTATGTGTCTTGTTCACTAGGTTTTGTAAAAGCTGGGATTGTTTGTATTCAAGTTGATTTTTTCATGTGTCTTGTTCACTATAGTTTGTAAAATTGATATTATTTGTATTTGAATTGATGTTTTCATGTGTCTTGTTCACTATGTTTTGTAACAGTTGAAATTGTTTGTAGTTAAGTTGATTTTTTTCCTGTGTCTTGTTCACTAGGTTTTGTAAAAGCTGGGATTTTTTGTATTTAAGTTGATTTTTTTATGTGTCTTGTTCACTATAGTTTGTAAAATTGATAATGTTTGTATTTAAATTGATGTTTTAATGCGTTTTGTTTACTATGGTTTGTAAAAATTGATATTGTTTGTATTTGAATTGATATTTTCATGTGTCTTGTTCACTATGTTTTGTAAGAGTTGAGATTGTTTGTATTTAAGTTCATTTTTGCATGTGTCTTGATCGCTATAGTGTGTAAAATTGATATTGTTTGTATTTGAATTAATGTTTTCATGTGTCTTGTTCACTATGTTTTGTAATAGTTCGGATTGCTTGTAATTAAGTTGTTTTTTTCATGTCTTGTTCGCTATAGTTTGTAAAAATTGATATTGTTTGTATTTGAATTGATGTTTTCATGTGTCTTGTTCACTATGTTTTGTAATCGTTGGGATTGTTTGTATTTAAGTTGATAAATTCATGTGTTTATTCACTATGGTTTGTAAAAATTTGGGTTGTTTGTAATAAGTTAAAGTTTTTATGTGTCTTGTTTACTGTGGTTTTAAAAATTGGATGTTTGTATATAAGTTGATTTTTGTATGTGTCTTGTTCATTGTGTTTTGTAAATATTGTAATAGTTTGTATTTAAGTTGATGTTTTCATTTGTTTTGTTTACTGTGGTTTGAGCCACGCAAAGTTACCGTTTTGCATATTTTTTCTCTCTATTCAGTAGTTTAGTGTGCCATGGAAGGTTTAAAAGTTTCGAATCTGTTGTTGTTGTCTCAGTGTCTTTATTTTGCGGCTAGGTTGTGAGTGTTGGTTTGTGTGGTCTATCTTTGGGTCGTTCTCTTTTTGACGCATTCTATGATGATTGGAGAGAAGTTTTGATTCCCGTGTTTTGTTTCCTCTCGGTGTCTTTGTTACCTGGTGTTAATAGTTTATTGAGGAATGGGTATTGGATGGGTTTTACAGGTTTTCTTCTCCGCCGTTGTTTGAGAGGTTTTACTCATTTCTGTTGTTGCTATTGGAAAGTAGAATTGAACCTATCGAGGGACACTTGTATAATGATTAGTTAAAGGTCAGAAATAAAAGGCAGGGTGCGTTTTACAGGTTATTTGGTAGTTTTACTCAGTACTGAATGGCTGCATATCATGAATAGGTTTTAAATTGTTTGTTGGCAACATGCGGTGGTTGTTTAGAATAAATCAGGGGTTAAACCCATTTAAGTGATGGTACCTATATAGGTTGTATCTTGGGTGTCGCGCCACGATGTAACGCATCGCTATTTGATGGAGCGCTCGCCTGCGCCCTATTGCGACGACTGCGTAGTCCCCCAGACTGTTCGGCACATTCTTGTCGAATGTCCCAGTCTGGGTGATCTTCGCGTACGTTACCTGTCCCGGTACCGGTATGGGAGGGGTCGCTACCGCCTGTCCTTTGTACTTGGGACGAGTGCGTGCACATTGACTGGTGGACTTGTCGACTTTTGGGAGGAGGCCGGCCTTCTCCCTTTTATTTAACTAAGTTTTGTTGTTATTTTTGTTATCGTTATTGTTATTGTTTTCTTTCTAGGTCACACGCTCCTACGCGGGGTGGAGGGGGACCTCCCCCCGACGCCGGAGCCTGCTCCCTAATTGTTATTTTCTGTTCAAATTTTTATTTTAAAGTAGCCTAGAACTAAGCTGTTTGTTTGCGGCAACTAAAAAAAATGTCGCGCCACGATAAGTCGTGGACATTGAAGTCACCCTTGACGAGGGTGTTTTTTTGTTGTGTAGATGTTCTGAGTAGTGAAAATGTACTCGTACTTCAGCCACAAATGTTTGTTGTCATGCGAATTCTTTTTTGTGTTTACTCCTATGTTATGTGCTTCAAGGTAGAGTTTATGAGGAGTGGCTCAGCATTTTTGAGGAGGCCTGCGCTGTCTTGTGGGCTGGATAGTTGAGGGTGAGCGGGTGGGTGGCAAGCTAGGGTGTTTTTATGTGATGTACTGGACCTTGTGCATGTGGTTCATGTGAATAAAGTATTTTGTGCGATGAAGCTGTGCCAGAACGCTACACAACTTGTAGCGTATTGATACGAATTCCCGTTTCTCGCGCATTGAATTCTTGCATGTGCAACTTGGAGTGATTGTTAACGTGTTTCCGGACTATAAGGTGCGCTTCTCGTGGATTGAGTGTAGTGTTCTTGTAGTGGTGGTTGGGTAAAGGCTCTCATCTTAATCGGCGGCTCTTCCTTCGCCCCAAAATCTTGATATCTAATAGGCAGGAATGGACGTCTTTTACTTGATGTCTTTCTAATGCAGACGATGGCATTCTGTAGAGTAACAGCTAGAGAGAAGGTTGTCGCCTTCAGTAGTAATAATTATACCAGTAAAACTAGTTTCAGACTTGGGTAGTGAGCCGAACTGGTTAAAGAAGACCAGTTAATGTTAGAGTTTAGCCCATTGTGAAATTAGGAATGTTTTTACTCAAGTTCGTAGTATTTTATGTTGTATCTTCGAATTGCAGCTCAAAGTTACATGTTTTGACACCTTTGAAGAATTAGATATTTTCCATTTCGCCCATAGCATTCAATGTGGGCGAGATTTGCACTTCAGTTCGTGTTACAGATCATTTTTTACATTAATCTTTCTCGTCTATACTGCTATGTTTCCATCTTCTTTACTCACCCTTCCTCACTTGATAAACCCGTAGAAATTTCCTTTGTTTCTTAACAGATTGTCTTTGTTAATGAAAAATTTATCAAATTTTAAAAATTAGTGATATGATTTTATTCGCAACTAATTTAAAATAATTTTTCATAAATATTTATCTTCTGCAATTGTTAATCTTTTCGGAGATATCACAGTCAATTTTAAAGCAATTTTTTTTTGCACTTTTATGTTTTGTCTTTGCAATTGAGGAATGCTGTCATATAAGAGACACCGCTATTGCTACTGATTTTCTTCGAGCAATTAAAATTGATTTGAAATTGAGAGAAGGATTTGCAGCAATGAAAGGCACGACAACTGGAGAAGATTTACTGGAAGAAGTCGAGGTATGTCAAGTAAATTTCAACCTAGACTGGGTTAAATTAGTGGGACAACTAATGGATGCCCAAGTCTCAAGGATAAAAATAAATGATTGTCCCGCAGGATTCAAGATAAAGTAGAGGAAATTAATACAAAGCTCTAAATAATTCTGTAAAAAATGTTTTAAAAATTGACAATATAGTTAAGCCTGTCACTGAATGAGTCAACTTTATTAACTCAGGAGCATTGAACCAAAGACTGTATTAAGCTTTGGCGGAAGTGGAGTCAGATTACATGGAAGTTATTGCGTTATGCTTCATAAAATTGTAAGATGTTTTAATTTAGGCAATGACTTAAAAAGAATTTGGAATTGAGTTTTTGAGTTGTTCTTAGAAATAAAACAAAAGCAAAAAGATTTCCCCCAGGAGAAAGAAATCAATTGACATTGCTATTGATTTTGCATCTTATTTATATGATCTCAATTCGATATTGTAAGGAAAGGGTAAATTTCTGCTTTATGACTAAATTACGGCTTTTTTAATCGCCTTTTTAACACTTTCTCCTGGAAAACTGGAAGAATATTATTCCCAACTGGAGGATTTGCATATCGAGTTATTTAAAAGATTTAATGATATTTCATTGATAAAAAAATGATTTCCGCCGCTGGGCTAATCCTTGGCTGTCGATGCGGCTTCCTTTTCCTAATCTTCAGTTTGAAGTGTTCGAACTTACAAACGATTTTCAGTATTTAGATTATTTTAAAACTGTTCCTATTTATAATGTTTCTATCTATGCCTCTCTGAATTATGAGAAAGTTCCACGGTTAAAGTATTTAAGTGATTAGAATAAAACTTCATATTTGAAGCCTAGCGGCGTCCTATGCATTAAGAGATCTAAGAAAGGGAGGGCGCAATGTTTTTCAACTTCTATGGTGAATTTGATGGAACGAAACAACTTAGTAAGTTTGGTTAAGAATATATTAACATTTAGATTATTAGGTCAAATACAAATAATGTCATCTACATATGTAAGCCAAACGAAGGGGTTTCACTAAATTGTGTTGATAATTTGGTATCGAAGAACTCCGTGTACAGATTGGTTATCAAATTTATACTATCCCCTATAGAACCGCGGACAAAAGTTTTCGGAAACCCAGAATTTTTCTTATTGCTTGGATATGTCAGTGAATATGGTGTAGGTTTGCATGTATGTGTCCAATATAGCTGAAAAGCAAAATAAAAGTACAAGATTCATTATAACTTTGTTGAAATATCTTAAATGACGATGATATTAAAATGTATGGAATCATGGTATCATTATGAGGTATGTCACAGTCAAAGTGTCTTCATATAACATATTTGTTGATTAATATGATATTCCATGTCCACAGGATTTAATATTTATATGATAATGGGGAAAATATGTAACTATACCGTGGAGGAAAGAAGTCTGATACAAAGAGGGTCTCAGTTGTAGACAAATCACCGGTGTTGCAGAAAGTGTTGAAGAAGAGCTGAGAGAGAAGGTACATTAAAGACTAGCCTCGTTATGGATAGTTCCCAAGGTGACAATAGATCTCTGCGTCACATGACCCTATGAGATCGTAAAAAAAATGCAGTCTAGCTCCAACATGAATGAAAAAAAAGGCAGTCAGGTTAATGCACCCTTTACCTCAGTCCGTCACAGACTGCGCTTGCACAAGGCATGAAAACGTACAAAGACCGCCAGAAGCGGCTGTTCAACCTGCGAGTGATGTCGACTGGCTTGGACACGCGCCCAACTGGACACTGACTCAGTAGATCGTGTCTTATGGCCCGACGAGTCCTCGTTTTAGTTGTTTTCTACCGTAGGCAAAGTTAAGAGTCGACAAGTAGCTAGGGGACTAGTAGGATCGAGAGCGGATAGTGCTAACAGTAAAGCATGGTAGCCTCTCTGTAATTGTATGGCTCTGCATGTCGAGTTCAGGGATGTGTCTTAACAGCGTTTGTTATTTTATCATGACATTAGAGAAGAACCTAACTGTCCTGAAATAATGACATGCTGCCCTCAGTCTGAGACCTCTCCAACAACGCTCAGAATGTCATTTATTAGCAAGACAATGCCCGTCTCATAAGTCTGCGTCCACCATTCAGTGGTTACGGGACAACAATATTCTGGTGATGGATTGGACACCTCAGTCTCCGGATATGAATCCCCTGGAAGATCTCTGACAGAGCCTGAAAGAGGCCGTAAGACGTCTCGTCAGCCAGACTTCAATGAACAAATGAAGGTAGTTGTCATCGAGAAGTGGACCAGCATCACACCCCTCACCTGATACACGATCGCGGAGACCATGCCTTGAACTATAATGTTCTCATCACTGCCGAAGGACCCTTGTCATGCTACTGAGCTAGCTGTATCAGCTTGGTGTCGCTGTAATTTCACAGAGTTCCTTCTGCTTATTTGCTATTTGTTGCTGATGATCAGATTTTTCGGCATATTTTGTATTTTGTTAATTCTTGTTGATTTGTAGTAATATATATATCTCATTGTTATTATTTGTCCTTATTTCACTATTATACTCATATTGATATGAGATTAAAAACTTTAAGACCTTGCATTTATCTAATTTCATAACATTTCTGAGGTGTCCGAAAACATTTGGCCTGGGCTTTACCCCCTCGACAAGTGCAAAACCTCCGAAAAAAAAATCATATCTCACATTAACGATAATACCACAGGTTTTGAAACCAAAAATATTTACATTGTTCTTACTTTATAACAACGCTTTTAGTAGAATTCCAAGTCTCATCTAAACTATTAAAATAAATGTAGATTTTGAATAAGATATCCCTACACCATATCCTTCTCAATCACTGACTCACCTTTCCACGATCTGTTTAATCTATAGGATGTATTGAGTGTATAAAACATGATTATGGACAAACAGAGAAAGAACTCCCGGTTCGTTTTTAACATTAGGGCAATGAACGCGATCATAGTAAATAATCGGCCCTATTTATGCATATTTAAAAGTGCAATCAGGCAATCAATTGAGACAGCATTATTTCAACTATTAAATGTAACAATTATTTTTTCAGAAATAGTTTAGAATGTAAATGTATTGGAACGTTCCCATTTCATCATAAAACCTCGGCTTGTTCTTGTTAGATTCATTTGTACTCGTAACTTCCTTCATCCAATCTAACTATTATATAGGCTGATGCATTCTCCCCTTTTGTTTATTTATTCTCTGAAAAGGTCTATGTGAATAAAGACCTTTTTTATTATATATATATATATATATATATATATATATATATATATATATATATATATTATATATAGATATAATAAAAATGAATTCTGTCTGTGTGTGTGTATGACTGTCCATTTATAGGAAGAAAGGTTAGAGAATCTACATAAAAACTAGAAGTTTATTCTTATATAGGATTTTCCGTGGAAGACAACGGAAGTGGTCCCAATACTCTAACTACCCCCGATTGGAGATACGGGCACTTTTCTAA
Organism: Ceratothoa steindachneri; assembly: GCA_963969495.1. Taxonomy (NCBI): domain Eukaryota; kingdom Metazoa; phylum Arthropoda; class Malacostraca; order Isopoda; family Cymothoidae; genus Ceratothoa; species Ceratothoa steindachneri. Next base: position 39,801,168 of record OZ018335.1, read on the forward strand.
ACTTGCCCCGTTTGTTCGACAGTGGGAACGTGAGCTGAGTTTAGACACCCTACATCGTTGTTCACCTGTGAGAAGCAAAAGCAAACGGTTTGTCCATGCACCACAAGGAAAGGCGAAGAATATTGTGTACCAAGAAGTGTTATGATGTAGCATTCATTGGTTAAAGAATTATTTGTGATAAATAAAAGAATTTCAAACTGTATCTTGCTTATGACTTTTTTTTTCACCCAGGCAATGTCGGGTACCTGATTCAGTGGCTCATAAGGGAGCCTTACTTAGAAGCACTAGGCAGGACAATGCTAGACATCAGGAATTGTGAGACTCCTATGGGAGGTGTCACTCTTTTGGTGTAAGGTGACTTTAGGCAGAGATTTCCAGTGATCTCTAAAGAACACTGTCTCTAAACACAAATATGAGAGCAGAGCTCTTTGGTGATCAAATGTTTGCACAATTTACAAAAAACATTCTGACATTGGGAAATGGCAAAGTATCTCTTGATGCTGATGGTGGAATAGAAATATCTCCTGTCTGCATAGTTATTAATACTATTGATAATCTCAAGGCAGGGGGAATCTTCAAAAAACCTACAAAAACTAAAACTAGCTGTGTGAAAGATCTATATCAGCTGCAATGAACAACACTGTCTGCAGAATCAATAAACATATACTGCTTTCCCTCTCAGTAAGTATACAAATTTAAAAGACAGTTGATACAATTTCGGATCATACTCAAATACTCGATTATTTCACAGAGTTCCTAAACCCTCTAGAACCTCTTAACTTGAAGTGAAGTTAGTAACTCTAAATAATGTTGTTGCGCAATTGGATCCAACAAAACTCTCTAATGGCACTCGGCTGGTGGTAAATAATTTGATGCCAAATGTCATAGAGGCAACCATTCTTACTGGAAGTGAAAAGGAGAGGATGTCTTCATTCAGAGAATATCAGTCAATCCATCCGGGTCAGAATTGCCATTTGCATTCAGAAGAATGCATTTCCCAACCCGTGTAGGTTTTCCAATGAGAATTATAAAAATCATAAGGCGAGACTCTATTAGTTGCATAGTTACAATTAGAGGAACCCTGTTTTTCTTATGGTCAATTCTATGTTGATTGCTCTAGTGTTGGAAGCAAAAGGTTATATGCTTGTATATGCTCCACAAAGAAAAACTAAGAATATTGTGTACCAAGAGGTTCTGTAGCGTTGCTGAACAAGATTAAGTTTAGTTCATAAAATGAGGACATTGTTTGTGAAGAATAAAAAAGAAAACGATAAAACCCGTCTTACTTTATTTCCGAATGCACATTTTACCCGGGTAACGACGGGTATTTCTGCTAGTATATGTATATGCATATACACTTATATATATATATATATATATATATATATATATATATATAATCGTATAGTTGGGCAGTAAATTTTCTTCGTAACATGCTTTATTGAAGGCGACTGCTAACTTATTGTTAATTGTTTTCTTTTCGAGTCACTCGATTTGTGTTGTTCCGCTTTTGGTCTTGGTTTAACCCATGGATTAGTTCATTAAAACTTTGATGAAATAATACATAGGTTAAACCAAGACCAAAAGCGGAACATAAGACAAATCAAGAGACTCGAAAAGAAAACAATTAACAATAAGTTAGCAGTCGCCTTCAATATATATATATATATATATATATATATATATATATATATATATATATATATATATATATATATATATATATATATATATACATATATATATATATATACATATTTATATATATATATATATATATATATATATATATATATATATATATATATATATATATATATATATATATATATAGATAAATAGATAATAAATAAGAAGAGCCATAAAAAAGTTCCAGTTGGACTGCAAACATATCCTAATTAACAATAGCTACTCCAACCGAGAGTTTGACAGAATACAAAAGAAAATACTCAATTCCCGGTTTGAGGTAAAGGAGGAAAGGAAGGCATTGTACTACTCTACTACATAAATCACATGACGGACTCTTAGAGAGCAGACGAACGAGTGCTACAAGATGTATTAAATACAAACATTACTCAAGAAGCTTACAACAAATTTTGATCATTGCGAATCTATTACAAAAACAAAAAAGTTAGCAACCTACTGATGAAAAATAACCTCGTCCCTAAACAATGTAACTTGAAGGCTACCAATGGGATGTACAAATTTAAATGTGCCCAAAAGACTGCAGGCCTCTTACCAGCATCTACTACATTGGTATGACCACTCTCTACTCTTAGCCGACGTTTAACAATCCACCTAGAAGGCGCAATCAAGTTACACTAAGGTGAATAATTTTCCCAGCAAATCTCTAGATAAATACTAGTCGAAAACACTACCATCCTTAGAAGAAATTCGCTTTTACGCCGCCTGAAATCTTTGAGGCTCTACAATCATGCTGCAGAGTCTTGTTTTCACACCTAAGGCCTTCCAACGGCCACCTCATGTATCCAGGACACCACCAACTACTTCATTCATTTAATGTAGCCCTCGGGGAAGATAAAGGACCTCTAATGTGTCTCTGGCTACTGACCACCTCAAATTCCATAATATGGACAAGTAACATGGTTTTCATGACTCTCGGTACATCTTTTGGGACTCGACAAGCCAGCGGTTGTTTTTGCGAGTTCACCACCTAAGACTGGCAGAATATTTTTTACGTTTGGGAAGAATCAAAGCATGCCAGGCTTGGTATGATGTTTCAGGTCGTTCGCAAGTTTCGCAGCATGTTTACTTCCGCTTGTCCTTCAGCGTTTGTGACAGAAGGTGGCCTTTTTTCATCTTGTATAGTAGCGGATGTCCTTATGCGCTAACTGCATGATGAGAGAGTCTGATACTTCCTTGTCTTTGGCATAGGACCTTATTAACTTGCTGAGATCGTTGTCAATGATAGACTGGATCTCCGCGAAAATTCAGGGGGCTCCTTTCGTATCAGAGCAGTTAGAGTGTTTTCGAGCCGCCGTACCATTGCAATCAAAGCCTGACTAATGCATTTCCTTTCTGATCTTCTGCCCCTTCCTCAGATTCACCCAAGACTCAGAGATGTTAGCATTGGAGCTCCCAGCGTGAATCCCAATCAACACAGTTTGGCTTCGAAAAATATTTTGGAAGGAGTGAATTGCTTCAGGGACGATAGAACATTTTACTTCATTATGAACCTTTAATTCCTGTTTGTTCTTCAGTTTTAAGTCTCATGACATTTTTTAAAACTCATGAGGGTGCAATTTTTGTGGAAGGGGCGGAACCAAACATAGCATATATCGTTCTTCTTACAAAGCACCAGCAGTCTAGACATGTGGCTATCAGGCCAATAGCATGTTTTTAGCTACCTGTATGGGGTTTGGCTGAGCCTAGCATATCATTTAAACATCAACAGACAGATATGCAACTCTACCAAATTTCAGCTCAATCGGTCAAGACATGTTGTCGAAAGATCAATAACATTTTTAAATCTCCATTAGAGACACTGTATGTGGAGTGGAGGAACCTAACATAGCCTTTAACCTTCTTACAGAGTTGTACCTCTTTATTAAATTTCCGCTCGAACTGTTCAGAGAAGTTGGCCGGTCATAGCGAATAAATAAAGAGATAAACAAACTTCCTCTTTTATTTAAATATTTTAGTCCCTCATTATTTCGCTTTGTTTGAGTGAAGAGTTTAGAGTTCCGTTGTCACTGTCATTTCCTTTGTCCTAATAAATATATCAATTCCAAAATTTACAGAATGCGGTTTTACTTCCCTGTTTTTTTGTGTGTATGTTTTTAACATACATATGCCTGTCCAACCTTTGATGTCCAGCTCTGCTAACCGAAAGTACGCGGAGTGATGTCGGACAAATATCTGGGGCAGAACCACCTTAGCTGCTTCAAAAGAAAGTCTGTTATTACGAAAGACAGTATTGTGACATAAGAAATGAGCATTTCTTTTATTATTATTCAAATTTAAAGGGGAGAGAGCTTCTTATATGATGACATTACCCCAAGACAGGGTAGAGCCTTATTTCTTAAATTAGTTTATTAATTCAGTGTAAAAGAAAAAAGTTACTGACATAATGAAAGAGTACCCTAATATTATTCGAACTTTAAATCCCTTCTATTTAAAGAGTTCATGGTAGAAATTTATTGTAAAATTGCCTCAGATTTGTGAACTCAACTCAATATTTTTGACAGACATCAAAAAGTAGGTGGCTTTCTTATAATATTTCACCTGGGTCATCATAGTGCGGTCAATGAATCTCAGGGTTAAGAGATGAGTCATTTCTACTTTCCTGCCCATCTTCAGATTAACTCAACCATCATGGAAATTTAGCAAATTTCTTATATGTTAATGCAACGTTTCGCAAAGAGACAAATTATTTAAAATGAATAGTATAGCTCCTAATTAGGACGGTAAAATCGCCTTGCCAAAGATATAAAATAACAAGTAATTTAAATCAGATTAGTAACTAATGTAAACTACCACCATTCTTGGTGATTAATACCCAAATGCCAAAACTTTTAACCGTTTACCTTCCTCAAAACGTTCTTCTCCACTACGAAAAGGCTTCGAATCATCCCTTTCCTCAAAAATATTGAAAAGATTTACCTGTTTTTCACATTTCTCATCCATTGACTATACACAAATTTTCCCTTATTAGGTGATTACGTGCTAAAAGCTTTTAGAGTCCGATATTTTTTCTCTGCTTTTCACTCGTAGTCTCACATTTATCCCTTGTTATTTTCACTGTTTGAGTGACATGTACCAAGCGTATCCCCCCCCAAAGGGGGAGTTGACGGGCATGAACTAATATCTACAGTACTCTTCTCATTTCATCTCATAATGTATTACTAAACACTAAGATACGCATAGTTTGCACTTCACATCCCAGAGCAAAATGACCCAACACGACCCCTCAGAAATTTCTTCCACACACACCTGATATTAACATTAATATCTTCCAGTTGTCGGTGTCTCGCATTATAAATCCACCTTTTACGCGGTCTTCGTAAGCACACCATCACATCTAATATGATATATTCTATTCACAATTCCATTCTCATCCATTAGTTTACAAACCATACAACCTCAGAACTTTCTCGGCTACAACCCCATTCACACCTTATTTCGCACCTTGTTTAATATAACTCAATCCTTTCTCACACTATCTACTATTCCCACATTCAAGAACTCACATTTTTAACTAGTCCCGCCCACACTTTAACTTTTCACTCTAAACACCAACACGTTATTTCTATATTTTGAAACCAGCATATTTCATGCAACACTTCCTGCACATTTTCCAACCAAATCCCAACCATTCCATCTCGCTTTAATTACCCCCTAAAAATTTCATCTCATTCCTAACCGAAGCATGGTAATCAACTCCCTCCGCACCACTATGTATCATTTAGGATTAACTTTAGATTCAGCCTCACACTTTCCAAAGAGACACATAACACACCTAAATATCACACCTGACCCCATTTTCACCGTCAAAGACCACCACCTTATTCTTATCAACATTTCCTTTTAGCCCTCGCCATACACATGTCCCTTCAAAGGCTTAAATCAAAATGGCCAAATCAACTCTACTCTTAGTCTAATAAAAGTAACAGGCGAAAAACAATATAGATAACATCCTATTCTTCATCAACTTCACAATCCTCAGTTTAACTCCACTAATACTTCATTAAATACACTATACAGAGATATAGTAAACAGTCACGGCGACATTTCGCACCCTTTCATTGCACAACTAGGTTTGTCAAAGAAATCACTAAAGAGTTCCGTAACTATAACGTACTCCTTAATTCCAACAGAGAAAGTTAATGCCAACCCAAAGCATTTTTAGAAGACGCCGTACAGCGTCCCTATTGAGATATTATTGAGAGAAGCGATAAGTTCCATTATGAAATATACGACCACAACGGATACCAAAATCTAGATATCAACTTCTAAATAAACCAAGAATTACGTAAATAAAAAAAAGTGTAGAAGCTTAAAAATCTAAAAAATACAAAGATATTTAGCTAGATTTCCGTAGAATTAACTTACTGAGGATTAAAGGGAAACTTTACAAACTGTAATTTTGTTTCTGCGAAAGAAAGAGGGAAAGTTTCGACGGAAGACAATTTTGTGAGGTTTAAGCTTCATTGCTTCATGTTGTGTAACTGAATATTCACGTTTCTCTGGAATCTTACAGAACACTCATTATTTCTATAAAGGTTTCATAGGTTTTATAGCCGGTTTCATAGGTTTTATAGCCCCTCCAGCAAAAGGGTAAAAATAAATAATGACTTCTACAATTCGTTTTGGTTGCTTAGGGTATCATTTTAGGAACCTCTTCTGAACGATGGTTCTCCATTCGTGGCTCAATAACAATAGGATGTTGTCCCAATTACTGGGCTTGAATTTCTCAACTCGCGTTTTCAGGCTCACCGCTGCAGGTTTTTCGTTCGGATTAAGATCTCGAGGGGTCCAAGCCATTGTCTCACAAATGTGATGGTGGTATCTAAACCACTTAGTTATTTATGCTTGTGGACACCTTTGTCTCTATCATACTGAGAAACTCATGGATCAAAATGGGTAAAATTCGCTAGATTTGGTCCTAGCGAATATTTGAACACTTTTCATTTATATGGGCGTTTTGAAGGAAACATACCCTCCACCAAAAGTTTTGCTGTGCTATTAAAACAAATAATTTTATTTGAATAACGACTTAGGTAAGGTCAACACCATTTTCAAAACTTAAAACTTGGACGCCATTTCCATAATTGTTAACGAGATATCCAATACCTTTATTCCTTTATATCTGTCTGACTGTATATCTGTTCTGTCTGCATACCCGAGAAATATGATAAAAAATACTAAAATTTGTTAACTGCTCAAGAACACACCCATGGCAGTATGAGATATCATTAAATAGCTTTGAATAACGTTGTATGTTTCAACATATTGCACTACAAGTAGCAAAATATCTGTTCTTCACAAAATAGTTCGTATCATCGTCAATTCATCTATTCAGGTAAGAACATATTAATTGACTTGACTTAACTTGACTTAAGATAGCAGGTCATAACGACCCCTTGCTCTGCGTCTGCCTGCTGTTCCCCAAAGTCCACTTGGTCCCGAACCAGCTATTCATTCTCGTTCAAAGGCAGCGCAACATCCACAGGAATCTGACCCTTCCATCTCTTAGATGGTTCACCTCTCGGTCTCCTACCTTGAAAGCTGCCTGTATAGGCTTATCGTACATAGCTTCCTGGCAGTCTTCTCATAACATGTCCAAACTACTTTACTAATTATACCAATTTATTAGAGTTTGGTACTTTTCATGACAATGTAAATGTAAATTTCACAGATTCTCATATCAGGTAATGGTTGGCTACTGATTCCAATTTGTCTCTAGTTTATGCAATTATTTTGATAATGGCAGATTAACAATGCACTAAATTTAAATTTCCGTTGTATGATTTCTGAAGACGAAACCCACAACTGTATCTACTTATTAAGAACAGAGGACGATGAAGTGAAAATGTGCAAGCTTCTTTCTGACATGCAAGCATTCGGATACTTCCTTTACCTTCACTCTAAATATAAAATGAGAGTGTTGAAAGCCTAAAGGATATCTGTCCGAACATTAAAGTCTTTAGGCGAGAAAGCACCTATTTCAACCAGGCTCGAACTATATTGCTTCAGCCAACTGCACAATGTTTTCAAGGAATGGAAAGGATTCAAAATTATATCTCGAAGATGAGCGATTCACACAAAGAGAAAATAACGAGAATTATTTTTAAACTCCTGGATAGTTTCTTTGCCATCACCGATGCCTAGTATGAAAGCCGTCTTAGGTACCGAGAAGATTTGGGAGTTGCTTGAGCATCAGCGTCAGAAAAGACGCCCAGATTTTATGGCAGGTTTGAGCAACACACATCATGTATTTGATGCTGGGAGAAGGAAATTAAAAAATAGATAGCGTTCAGAGGTTAAAATGGCACTTTTAGAGCTCTAACTATCAGCTACAGATGACATGCATGAATGAGGACTAAATGGTGGATCGGTCACACTTACAAGGTCTGCTGACGAAAAAGTCGCGTGCTCTCACTTATTCTGATTTATGACTTTCGACCCTCAAAACTTTCAATAATTCCCGGACTAACCTTGGGAGAATCTTGGCAATTCTATTATCGAATGATCAAAACAACATAAGTGTTTTAAATTTAGTTAGAATCGGCCAAATAGTTATGATCTTATGGCCAAAACAAAATCATTCCCGGGCTAACCTCGGGAGGAATTTGGCAATTATATCACTTGAAAGGGAATGTAAAACAACATATATGTTTCAAATTTCGTTAGAATGTGCTGAATAGTTACAATGTTATTACAAAAACAAATAAAAAGCAAAACGAGAACCGACCGACCGTAATAGTGAGATGTAGTGTTTGTTGCTCGCGACTAGACTCGCACGCGCCTAAATAATCATGAAATTTGGATAAATTGGTAGATAGAAGAATTTTATAGATTGCCCTTTTCAAGCGCCGTTTTATTTTTCTTGCAATAAGAAGAAATTAACCTAACCTAGCTAAAAATATCGAATCCCGCATCGAGAACACAATTAAAATAGCTTCAATCTTGTGAAATTAGAGCAATTCCTATAGGAATAGGCTAGGAAGTGACGACATAGCGGTCGAAACTCAAAGAACTAAGCCTAAGGTGACCAAAAATTGAAGAACTAAAACCGAAACTAGCTCACACTAGAGAAGCCCGCATCGAAAACCCAATTAAAATAGATTTAATGGGGTAAAGTTCGCTATATTCTTATAGAAATAGGCTGAAATGTGACGCTATAACGTTGAAACGTGAGAGGAATAGACCGAAATTGGAGAAAAGTACAATAACTAAACCTAAAGTAGCTACAAATATCGAAGCCCGCATCGAAAACACAATTAAAATAGCTTCAGTTATATGCACTTAGAGCAATTCATATATAAATAGGCTAAAGGAAAAACTGATCGTCGGCCATTTGGGTTTTAGTTGTTTTTTTTGTTTTTTTAGTATGTAAGCGTTCCCCCTCCTGGGTTTGGGCGGTTAAAACGAGAGCAGTGATTTGTAAGGTAATGTTCGAAATTATTTTGAAATGACTATGAGCAGCTATTGTTATTTTATAAGGTTAGTTCATATATTTTGCTTAGTCACGTTGGTGTTTTTTGTATTTATTTGGGTATTTAATCGTTTTTCCCCTGGGTTTGGGATGTTAAAATAATTTGAGGGATTTTTATTTTTTTAGAAGTTATTCCCGATTTTTTTCTTAGTCACTGTAAAAAAAACAACCTCTGACCCCCTCCGCCCCCAATTTATTGGAGACCACGTGCTATTGGTATCCCGCCATAGACGACGTCATTTCCTGTTCGAACATTCTCGAATTTTCGACTCTTAAGCATGGTGGAAAAATATTTCGCAATCCTGCCAACTAGTCCCAATCCTCCCCCCCTTCCCCCCAGTGACGAGGTGTGAAAGAACCGCACTGTCTCGCACCTTGCTGCTAAATGATGAATCGACCTCGCCTCCTGATTAAGATGTCTGGAGCTTGTGACTCCATTCTCCAAACTCTTCCCTCACATCCAGAATCGGGCATACAAATACTCGGGTTATTCTGTAGCTCGAAGAGTCCAGCCCACACCTCAAGGCCGTCCTTATCGTCTCGTCCCGTGAGCGTTCGTCAGGCAGCAAGATTTCTTCAGCTGTGATTCTACCCAAGTCATATGGTAGCTTCTCCGATCGATTACCTTTGAGGAAAAAGAAGATTCCTCTTTCAGTGGAATTACGAGAATTCCCACATTCCCCGTCGAAAGTCACCTTTAAAGTTTGACTATCTCATCGTAAGGTTAGTTCGGCTCGTGCCCCACATGCCTCATTCGGATCGTGCCCAACCTACCTCATTCGGATCATGCCCCACTTGCCTCATCGGATCGTTTACCCACTCTCCTCATCGCAAAAAGGACCTTCCTGGAAGTCATCGACCCGTAAGACTGAAACCCCCTCCATTATTAGTTTTGTCATGTTCCCCCTTTTGATCTGAGTCTAGTAACATTAATCAATTAATTCCATTTAAAAATCCCTCCTCATAATAATTACCAAGAGACTCTTTCAATTTAAATAATTCCCTTTTGTCTATTATTATTCTTATTTTAATCTTTGTAAATAAAATTATATTTCTATTTTTTCATCTTTAACTGACCTTGAACTATACTCTCGTCCTATTCAAGTAAATCTCGCCAACCATTTATGCACTCTGCTTGATTTTTTAAGGCTTTGAAACCCAACGCCTCAAGTGTGACCTCCTAGTCGATCGTTAATCCTTGCGAACAGTCCTTCAACGGTTCGCGTTGCAGTAGGTGATTACGTCACTCCCTCCCCCCACACATAATATAGGAGTAGTGTATGGTATAGAGTAGCTGTACTACGACAGTTGATGTTTGTTTACATTGCGATGGACGGCCCTTTTCCCCTTTTTGGTGTTTTTTTTTATTTTGGGGGCGATTTCCTCGTTATCCCAAGGTTTTCGCTAATGAATTAGATGCAATTAACACAGGTCAGGAAGGAAGAACTTGCGTTCTTCTAGAAGAAAAACTTGGATGTGTCTGATCTGCCATACTGCGCATCCTGACACTATGTACTGTATTCAGTGTGCTAAGTGGCATTTGCAGTATCGCTGGAATCACAGACAACTGGTCTCCAAATTTTGCTTTTCAAGCGCTTCGAGATTTTACATATGCCTTGCTCACCAAAAGTTCCAAACGGCGGACATAGATGCATTCACTAAAGTAGTAGTTGCTAAGCACAGAACAAAGCTCATAGACTTTGAAAAATCACAAGCACTTCAAATTCGTAATCACTAACAGAGGGTGCTTTATATTCCCGAAATCTTTCTGTGGGAGTTTCATACAAGAGGATAAACGTCCGTGCCACTAATCATATGTACAAAGAGAGATAGATGGCTAAGGGGCTCTATGCCATCAAGATCTGATCGCTTGGAATTGGCCGTGCCTGTTAAGTGAAACATCGCTTGTGTTATATTATCCGCAAACTCTATGTTCATTTCATACATCCTTCAGTTGCTAGAGGTGGGGTGTTGTTGGGTAGATTGCGTACAATACCAGACTCAAACACCCACCTCGGGAAACCCAGGCTTCAAGCTTAATGGGCTTACCATGATGTCTAAAAACATCTTCTCGCTCTTCGCCTTGCTAACTTTTCCATTTTTATACAGAGTGTCATGTGCGTACTCCGTTTTTTCCGGAATCCGAATTGGTACTCATTATAAAGAATGTTTTGTTCAAGGTGTTGATCGCGACTGCGTTTTAAGATCATTTCATATACCTTCACGATAAAATCCAGTAGCGAAATAGGTCTGGAAATAGCTTGTGTATTAAGATCATTTTCGCCACTTTCAGGTCGTCGGGGGAGCTAGCCTGTATTCAGGTTTTTCATGAAGAAGATCGCAACCGTGAGGAACAACGGGACCCTGTGGAGCGTAACCAAGACTTTGTGAGCCCAGGCCTGGACCCCCATGAGCCCGAAAACCGCCGCGAGAGCTCCAGCGCCCGCCTGAACGTAGCCAACCCTGGCTCCTTTGACAGCCTTCCCGATGTTAATCACCTTTTCAAGGCCTGCCGGGGTCAAGGCGTCAAGATGTTTATCGACAAGCACTATCGCCGCTGGGTGGCTTCTGCTCCTACCTACCTTTCTACACCTCTCTAGCTCCTGGATCTCAGCATTATTGAGGAATCTCCAGTGTCACAAGATGCCACCAGGTCTTTTGTGTTTCCAAACCAAACGGAATGGCAAGACTCATCTAATGCATGAACAAGATCAAGAATTACTTCAAGCTCCCCTCCTTCCGCTTTCCCTCTCTCTCCAAAGTCCTCCGCTCTTGCTCTCCCAAGGACTGGGCCGCCAAGGTAGACCTCAAGGACGGCTTCTACCACGTCCCCCTCCATCCTAAGGCCCGTCATTGGTTGGCATCAGTTGCTTGAGCTTCGCCGGAGCCCCTTTCATTATGCAAAACACTCTCGGTGCCGGCATTAGCGATTTTGCTAAGTCCGTTGGCTGCCTAGCATTCTGCTACCTGGACGACGTCTTAATCCTAGTCCCTTGCTGCGCGGTCTGACGCTGCATCCAGAGCCTTTGTCAGGGCTCTATTCACATTAATGAGGCAAAGAGTTTTCTCTCCCCCGCCAAGTCCATTACATACCTGGGCGTGCGCCTCAACCTTCGAAAGCGACGTCTGGCTATTACACCGGAAATATGTAACAAGACTCGCCAGGCCCTCCGTTTCACTTGCCAGCACCCCGTCCTTGGCCGCTCCTGGACCCGCTTCGCGGGCCTCTTTAACTTCCTTGTACCCTTGCTGGGCCTTCTTTTCCTCTGGGTGCAGATCTGCTTGGACCAATCTGCCCATACGGATCGTGGCAAGATCCCTCGCTCATTCCTCTCATCACTTCGGCTCGGCGTCTCTGGGATCGCCCTCGTGCAGGACCCAGAACCGTACTCACCGACGCTAGTGGTTCCGGTCTTAGGATTTGGTCAGACAATGTCGGTCTAGGCATCCCTCTTCCGCCTGGTACCTTTGACAACATCTTCGTGGCCGAGTCCGTGGGCGTCTGGCTCGGTCTTCTTCTGTTCCCCAGGGTGTGCCTTTTCACCGATAACCTTGGTGCTCTCTATAATACCCTACGGGGTAAGCTCCCGCTACAGCTTCTCCGACGTCTCTCTCCATGTTCTCTGAGTAACCTCTCTAGTAGTTTCCAGGCCTGGTCCAGAAACCACTCCTTCGTCCGCTCTGCCAACAATCATGCCGACTCCGCTTCCAGACTCTTTGAGAACATGAGTCATTCTTTATCCTGGCTCGCACGGTCCTCACCTTCTGGGTATATAGAGAAGACGCAACGGCTAACACCGGATGGTCGTTTTATCGTCGTGACTGGCTCTTCACCTCGCCGTTGGCTCTCCACTCATTAAAAACGTTCTTTAAATCCTTCGAAGATCTTATTATTTGCTTCAACGTAGTTTCTCCTCGTGAGTCTTGATGCCCCTGATGCTTTCTATTTAAAGCTGCCTATTGTTTTTATAAGCTCTTCAATCACCAGGATGGCATTATTTCCTTAGTTGGTGTTCTTATTTATGTTGAGAAAGTGGTGTGTGTAGGTTCTTTCTATTATTTGATTAAGTTCTTCTATAATGCCATTTTCAATGTCAATGTCGAATTGTCATTTTCTTTACTGATCTTAAAAATGTTCTTCCAGTGTTCTCTAAATACTCATTCAACTTCAGCTTCTTCTTCCATTTGGTCTTCTCTCTCATCCTTTATTTAAATTCTTTTCTTTACTGGCTTCTCTTCCATGCTGTTCACCGATTTCCAAAACTCTTTTGACGATCTTTCTTCATATGTCTTGTGGATTAGTTCGCTCCATTGTTCCTCTTGTTTTTAAATTATTAATATCATCAAGTCTCTTTTCTTCCTTTTTTAGTTAGCTGTCCCGGTATCTGCTTGGTCCTTCTCTACATATATATTCTGAAGTAATTCTCATTTCTAAGTTTTTATTTATCATTTGGGATGACCATTTGGATTCTGAATGGTTCTATGGTTTCTTTCGGGGATTGCTTCTCTCTGAGTATATCAATGTTTCTCTAATTTCCTTGAGTTCTTCGTTAATTTCTTTTAGTTTCTCTTCTTTGAGTGCCTTTGTATTATAGTCTCTAATGATCTCTTTATTATTTTTCCAGTCTGTTTGATATTAGGCCTTATATTCCTTTTATGGCTTCTGTATGGGTAGCTGGTTAACTGTTAGTAGGGTTACTGTGGTCATTAATTAAAATGTCCACTGTTTCTATGTGGTGATTAAATGGGAGGTCGAGTTCGATAGGCAAATATCTGGCTTTGATGCTACATTGTTGTGAATGTAGGTTGAGAATTGCCCTAATCTTTGTAGCTTTTTTTCTATTTACCATCGCTTTCAGATGTCTGCCCACGCGTTTTGTGTTTGTATATCTATTTTCTGTGCAGTTGGTGTTTATATCTCCCATAATGATGACAGGAATTCTATTATTGTCTAGTCTTATGACGTTGGCGTTCGGGAGGCCCTCCTTCGTTGAAGGTTAATATCTCGTTGATATGATGCCACTATTGAGTTCAAGTTTTTTTTAATGCAGCGTATGAATTTTAATAGTCGCTGTAAAAGACTAACCTCTGACCTACTCACGTTATTTGGAGACCACGTGCGATTGTATCCCGCCATGGAAAACGTCACTGCCTTTCAGGAACATTCGAGAAGTTTCCACTCCTGGGGGTATTGGAGAATTATCCCCCAATCCTTTAAATTTACCCAGAGCCGTCCCACGGCGATGAGTAGAGAATGAGCCGCTTGTTTCTTTCGCGCCTTGCCGCTAAAAGCTGAATTTTCGTCAGCTTCACGGATTAAGATGTATAAAGCTTACCTTATTCCCTGCTCTGAATACCCTTTTCCCCCTTCCGGATCACTCGTACGAATTTCCGGTTTTGACTTAAGATTGAGGAGTCCCACACGCATCTCAAAGTCGTCCTCATCATCTTGAGTCGAAGTCCCGTGAGCGTTCATCAGACAGCAAGACTTTCTCCGCCGTGATTCTACCCCAGTAATTTGGTAGCTTCTGTGAACGGCAATCCTCTGAAGTTTCGTGACAGTCTCCCTTCGTTTAATCGATCCGAAGAAAATCTCCATCGATTACCTTTGAGGAAAAGAAGTTTCCTCTTCCAGTGGAATTACGAGTAATCCCACATTTCCCCGTCGAACGTCATCTATGAACATTGGCTATGTTCATCGCTATTTTTCGGAAGGTTGGTTCAGAGCGTGCCCCACTTGCCTCATCCGGATCATGCCACACTTGCATCATCGGATCGTACTGGGCTTGACTCCTCCCAAGCAGAACGTTCCTCAAAGTCACCGACCCGTAAGATTGAAACCCCCTCAATTATTAGTATTGTTAAGTTCCCCCTTTTTGATCTGAGCATAGTAATGCTGATTAATTAATTTTATTTGAGAATCCATCATTATCATAATTATCAAGAGACAATTTCATTTTAAATAATTTCTTTTTGCCTATTTTTATTCTTATTTTGATATTTGTAAATAAGATTATATCTTTGTTGTCTCATCTTTAACTAACCTCAAACGATACTCTCGGCCTATTCAAGTAAATCTTTCCAACTATTTCTGCACTCTGCTTGATTTGTTAAGGCTTTAAACTCCAATGTCGAGTTTGACCTCCTGGTCGATCGTTAATAACTGCAAACAGTCCTTAAACGTTTCGCGTTGCAGTAGGTGATTAAGTCATCACGCCCCTCACATAATATAGGAGTAGTGTATGGTATAGAGTAGTATACCATGACAGTCCCTCTTGCGCCCTATAACCCAGTTCATTTTTTGACCGCAATGGTAGACCCATCGGCTCCTCTCCTCTCTCTTCTTTGAAGGGTTAGTCGCTACGGTAATATGGTTCCATATCTTCATCTTTTTTTATGCGAAGTCAATTCTATATCCTGATATTAATATTATTTCAGGGTTTCATTTTCTAAAAATATTTCCGTAAATATATTCTTTATCTTTACAGCCGTTTGTATTTATCTGTAGAATTATTAAATTCCAAACAAATCACCAGGTCATTTTAGGGGCACTCTGTGGTGATGTGGTCCTCTATTGTTTAGCAACGAAAAAAGATCTGGATGTTGATGAAGGCTTCTCTTTAAGGATCATCATACAGAAGGCAATGAGTCTTTTCAATGATTTTGTAGGCCATTTTGGTGTTTTCATGCACGATTTTGAACACGTATGTATCTGTGTTTTCGGAATTTAATTATTTCGTGTACTTTCAGCCATGGTTACCTCTCTTCCAGTTCTTCTTTTATTTCATATGGTGAGTGGGTTCCAACGGATGATTAAATTTTTCGGTATATCAAACTCTTTTTGGTTATGATATAGGGTGGAGTCTTCACTTCTAGGTCGAGCTTCTTAAGGGTGATACTTCCTACCTAGGGTAAGAAATGCTCTAAGTCCTTGTTCTCCAGATATATGACGATAAATCCCATTGGCACTTTGAGGCATTTGATGAGTGGGTTTGTAGGTCGATGATGATCCTTTGGGCAACTTCTTGCATTGTCATTCCTGTTCCTTTCATTCAGCGTCAATCTCAGGGGAAATCTTTTGATAAATTTCGTTTCCATGTTTCTCTTGGAAGGGAGGGGGGAGGGGGGAATTTCCTACTTTGAAGGGATAGAATCTAGACGTTTAAAATCTTATTCTGTGTGTAACTACTAATTCCTTAAATACCTTCCCTAATAACGCACTCCTTAACCCTCCTGCTCTAATAGGCCTACACTAATATACGCTTCCACAAGGTCTTGACTCATGTCTTTGAGAGAACCCCTTCTTCGCACTCCCCCTAAATGGGCTTCCTTCCAGGGTTCACTGCACCATACTACCAAGAAGGTCTGGGTGCAGTGAGGGTTGCATAATGTTACAAAGATATGAAAAAAATGTGGAAGTTAGATAGAGCAAGTGCAGAAATCCCTCTTTGGGGGATAACTCCCTACTTAGCAACAGCAAGTCTCTCCAATCAGACTAAGTATTCATGTAGTTTGGGTGTAGTTTTTTAAAATAAAATTGCCTTTCGTGAGAATCACGTTTTTCGCCTGTCTCGTCTTTGACCTTGCTGCTTTTAAGAGTGAGTGACTTTACCAGAGCGTACAACACTGAAAGTTGTCAGTAAGACTGAGACGTAATGTTCATCCGACCAAGGGTTAATGTTATCTTCTGAATGGTTGTCTTAAGTGGGCGTAGATCTGCCAAAATCGCTAAGATCAATCAGTACGAGAGAAGAAGGAAGACCAGAATGAACAGGGGTAAGTTCAAGATCATCCCGTTAAGCTGCCGGTATACGTAGCCCATCGTATCAGGTGGGATGAAAACGGATACTCCGGCAAAGGCGTAGTACTGGGCCTAAGGAGTTCCGCCCATGGATAAGGGAAGCACCACACGAAGAAGCAGAATCTGGGTACAAGGGAACTCTCAAAGCTTTACAGATTTAGAGATCTTAGCTCAGCCAACATTAGAAAAATGTACCTAATATTCATCCGATCTAAGCTCATATATCCTGCAGTGGTGACCCAAGAGATCAACAATCCTCTATGAGAAAACTCCAGCGAGTGCAGAGCTCCTCCTACCTCATCATCAACAAGATCAGAAGATGCGACCATCGACCGCGAAATGGGCTGCGCAGAAAACAACGCCTGGAGTCTATCAATGTCGCAACTCAGAAACTGGTTAAAAAGCTATGGGCGAAATTGAACCATAGCATCATTCCAGAACTGCAAGGAACAGGAGGCAGGATCAACATCTTCGTCAGACTGCGGGATAAAGTTACCCGAGAACAAAATTTACTTGCAGTATGATCTGTTCCGAGGAACAGATAATATCGTCATCCACATAACCAACACACAAAACTTAAAGGAAGAAAGTAAGAAGAAAACTAAAAGAAGCATAAATAAGTACAAGAGAAACAAGGCAACTACATGGTAAACTGCCAAACCAGATTACCTGAAAAGGCTTGAAATCTAGGAAACACACAAGCACCAATAAGTTCACCAAATCATAGAAATACAGATCAAAGGAGAACACAGTAAAGTTAAAGAAAAACACAAAAACAATTACGACACAAACATAAAAACCACACAAAAATAAGTCATGACGACAAAAAATAAAGCGATGTTCTCATCACCATAGCAAAAACTCTTCCTGCCCTCTTGTTTACCATCACCTTTTTTCATTATCAAATTCTCTTCCACTACTGGTATAACAGCCTACTATGCCAACATGCCGCTCGATGTTCCACCCGGGAAAAGGCGGTAAAGATCTTAATAGGCAGCAGGCGACGACCTCGTTTGCTACCACTCAGCTGATGCTGATGAAGCCGGAGTTAGTGTTGAGAAACTTCATAGTGTCAATGAAGGACGCCTACGTCTCTTTTCTTCTTATGACAATGGCAGACGTGGCTACTTTTGCGACGCTCCAGTTGATTCTCTGGTTGGTGCCTCGAAATGTGCACAGTGAGGGCGTTCGTGAAAACCTCCAGGCATATGTCATGGCTCTGCTCCTTTAGTCTGGTTTCTATGCCCTTGTATGTTTCTCCATTAGTATAACAGGGGACAGTCCTCATACGGCGCACTGTATATCACGGTTCACTTCTCCCTTTTCTTGAAGTCATTAGGGCGACAGATGTGGACGATTTTCATCCTACGATAATTGTCATCTTACAGATACCTACCAAAAAATGTTAATTTTGATTTCTATAGAGGTGACAAATACATTCGTCCATGGAGAATAAATCTTTAGTTAAATTAAAGTTATCATACTTTATATATATGTATATATATTGATAAAAATTATTGCAGTAACACAGTCTCTCTATTTTAAGTGTTACCTTCTCGTTTATGTGAGAAGAGCTCCTTCCGAGGGCTTTGATGAAGACTGTGTCTGCCAAAAATAGCCTTTTAACCGCATAATTAACTGTGTTACTGCAATAATTTTTCTTAATGTATATATATATATATATATATATATATATATATATATATATATATATATAAAGAGAAAGAAAGAGAGACAGACAGACAGACAGACAGAGAGAGAGAGAGATGTAGATAGATAGAAAAAATATTGTGATTTTGAATTAATATTTTAAATTTGTAGTTAGGAAAGACATACTTATTCACAATATAGCACTACTTCCAAGTCTTAATCTGACATTACTCTTATCATATTTAATCCTAACCATAATATGTCTATCAAATTTTCCAATGTGATGTTTATTACACTCTTTACAATTAATTGAATCTACCTTTTACATTAGGAACTATGTTATCTGAAAACAATATTTGTATATTTTGTTGTTGTGATAAATTTGTAAATATGTAGTTTGTGAAAATGGCGAACAAACGGTAATTTTAGTCTCTATTTCTTCAATTTTCCTCTTTTATAAAATGAACATAGCTCAGGGTTCATACAATCATCCAAGAAAAAACAATACAAACACTTATTTTAACATTTATATGCACAATGATCTAGTAATGAATGAATGAACCAATACAAGTTGGTTTTCTTATGTATCTAAAATATTTGAACCCATTAAATGTTCTCCGATGAAATGAAGTATAGTTTTTTTTTTGCTTTTGTGCAGAAATATATGCATGTACTTGTGTGTATGTTTGTATTAAAAAAATCCAAACTTATATTTAAGGAAAGTTTATTCTTCCTGGACAAATTTATCTTCCAGCTCATTAGAAATCAAAATTAAAATAAACTTCTCTCTTCCAAAGTTTAACGCAGGCTCTCGCCGATCCTCTTTTTTTTACCTTCTCTAAATACTACATCACCTTCTCTAATATTTTCATGTATTTAAGAGCTCATCTTAATGTATTCACATTCCTTTATAATGTCTTATTAAATAGAAAATGGCTCGATACCAATCTTGTCTTATCTTACGAGGTAAAGATAATTTAATGTGTCAATTGTTTTGTGATATTCGATCATCTACGTACATTTATTTATCTACAAACACCGATATATAAATATACACATAAATAAAAGTAACATAAGACGAATATAATGACACAAAAGGTTTAGTATGTGAAAAATTTGTGAACAATATTTTAATCTCTTAAATAAGAGCGTTCAAAACCCCCAAATAAATGGTACATTTACAAGTTTTACTGAAGGATAGATTTAAGTAAAAATACCGGAAAATATTTCTCAAAAGAAGTTTATGTTGTTCGAAAGGAAACGGATATTCGATGATCGATGAATTTTTGTTTGATTAGTGGATTTAAAAGTTATTTTAGCTGATTTATATCTTTCCTGGGCGCAGAGGTGTGGCGGCCCTGGCCGACCCTCAGCAGAAGCGTCCACTTCGGCAGATCCTAGACGTAAAACTCGACACAAAGTGTAATATCCCTTTGGAGAAATCATCCCAATTGGGGGGTTTGGGAGTGCATGCGCAATATATAACCTAAAGTCTTAGCCTTAAATCTTAATTTTAAGTCATAGAAGATAAGGTTACATAGCCTCTGCCTCTCAACTGTTGGCGTACTACCTGCTCGTAGTCCCTCTGCCTTTAACTGAAGTTACGTCCTACGGCCGAGTGCCGGGGGATATAACTCGGCCAAAACCACTGCCTTGTGGGAGCCCTTGGAAGGGCCAAGGCTTCAAGAGTAAACCTGGAGCTCAAATCTGCACGATGCTCGTGCATTAGGCGATATTCCAAGGAGGGACATTTTTTCGGCAGAGTACTGCAACTTAAACCTGCTCCAGTAGTCCCGGATCATTTCCTTGCCACTGTACTTAGTAAGGGAAAGTGAAGATGGTGTACTGAAGAATGTACACCTACTTCACACCTTAAACGTCATCGTGCAAGTTGTCACTTCATGCATTGCTCATCAATCAAACATCATCAAACTCATCCATGTATGGAGTGGCGTCGTCATCGGCAACGATGGACAACATTAAGCAAGTAAGTAGCAACTAAAGTGGTCCTGGCCTGCTTCTACCACATGAATGGAACTCCACTACATTGGGGGATGAAGTACTGGCTAGAACGACCCACAAGCTCGATTCCATTGATAGACAGGATAATGCAGGAAGAAGTAGGTTACCAACCAAAAAAAATCAAAACAATGCTCCCTTTCTGGGGGCGTGGGGGTCTGCCCGGTTCATCACTCCCTCAAGAGAGGAGAAGGAAGGAAATGAAAATTCTCGCCTTCCCCACGAAAAAAAGAATAACCTTAGGAAATTAAGGACAGTCTCGAGGATATGGTACCTCATTGATAGATAGGTGGGGTCTTTGAGCCAGCCGGCTTCAAACGATGCTTACTCGTCCAGACGACTGACGGTATAAGGTTGTTCGACGGACTCATACTCCGTCAACGTGACAGCTTAGTTTCGTTTTTTATAGGGAACATGGGGCCTCGTTTCTCAGAAGAAGCCCTTAAGTTTAATATGCCAAATATTGCTCAGAATATAAAACTAAGTGATATTTGGGCACTCAATAGCACATCTGCAAGGATGAGTCCAAATTCAAACTTGAAGTAGTAAAAGGGTTATTCTATTCCATGGTCCTGTGATTCTCCTCTCTTGAGGGTATTACTGAATAGGTGGCTGACCAAGAGTCAATTAGAGTTCAGTGAGCATCGAGGAAGGAAGGATGGATCTCTCGAGTCACTCCGATGTTCTTCTTCACTTTCTGATTAATTAGAATCCCATAATAATTGTCTACTATCTGGTATTGTGACTACGGGAAGGCATTCGTTCGTGCTGCTAACGTTTAGGTGTTGCCATTGCCACCACTTTGACCAAACTAATATCCTTTTGAAGTGCAAAAATGGGTCAACCTTATATCTTTGTAAAAGCTCTCTAAGGCTGTGCACGATAAAGCTGTTTCGCATACCATAAAGCTGGAGGAATTATGGCATATTGCGCCTTGCTTCTTTTACGGCTATGTACCAAAATGAGTTCAGATGTGCTAAATAGAGAGAGAGAGAGAGAGAGAGAGAGAGAGAGAGAGAGAGAGAAAGAGAGCAGCCAAAGTCTGCGCGACCAGGTACCTCTTACGCCTCTCATTTGTAAAAAGGTCTCGCTGCCATCGGAACATTTCTGAAGGTTCTACTTGTGTAAATTCGACTTTAGCTATATCTGCAAGACCATCATCTGAATGCTTGACTGCTTCAAGGACTAAGAATCGGCTACATTTTCCGATCAAATTGCTAGTATCAAAAGTGGCTTAGCTTAGGAAAGTGGTATGAAGCCCACTCCAAGCCATATTAAAAGGTGGGCCCCAGAAAGAGGCTAGTAATAGGTAATCTTCGGTTACTGTATCCTTAAGCTAAATTAGACGTGGGGTAAATGGAAGTCGGTCCTCTTCTAAAGATGCGGGGAGAACTGATCCCAAATGTACCCAGCCAGCTGAAATAGAAGATGGAGGAGAAAAATGAGTTTGCTGGTCGAGCCAATACTTATCGTTTAAGGCCTCGAAGGCGACAGCACCTTGGACACATTCTGCACCCAACACCACTCAGCACACTATCTCCCTCTCGCTCTAAGCAGGATACGGCGATCCCGGGTAATGTTCTACTCTAATAAATGGGCCTATACACTTCGTTCTAAGTACATCTGAAAAGCAGTCCTCTTTAATGCTATTGCAATGAAATCTGGGATAATTAGGAGCACGTGTAAGGCTTGAATGATCCTGCTTCTATTTATCTGTCTGTCTTTAAGGGACCATATTGGAATCGTGCACGATGCACAGCGCCAGGTGTATAATAGTTCCACTCGCCCTCCGGATAGGGAAGGATGGCCTAGCAGGTTGTTGCACAATTTATACACGATATAATACCTCTCTCCTTCCTTGGTCTATCAATAACTCCCTTCAAGCGTTAGCAGTCCATTTATGCATGGATAGGAGTTATTATTTTTCCTTAGTGTGCATTTTATAATAAGCCAAATTTGACGAGGAGAAGATCACCCGTGTTGCATTGCCGAGTTATTTTCATTTTATCGGAAACTTGAACGATCGACAGCCCCTTTGAGGTGAATACACCATCACTCTTAGGAACCGGATACTAGTGGAACTGGTCAAAGAGCTGGTAATCGTTGTCCTTATTGTAAAAGAATTCACGTATCTATCCCCCAAAAACTTTGTTTCCTTAAATTGACCTGTCCCCATGCTCTTCTATTGCAAATGTGACATTTGATACTTGGTTCGAGAATGGTGATAGGCAATCTAAATAATGTTTAAAATCTCTCAGTCGAATGGTTTAGCTCGGTTGATAAGCCGTTGATTTCTTCTTCCGCATCCTAATTTCTGTGGGCCTGGCTTCTATTCCTCGAACATCTGTCTGCTTTGCACACCATTCTCTGCCTTGGTATTCGGGCGGGTGTAAGATAACCCCTTAGAGAGAAAGGATGGGCCTATAATCACTATAGTTACTGTCTGAGCAAATTGGCTGTTTTTGAATTTCGTCAAGGGAGGGCCAGATCCTTTTAGTTTTGAAACATGCTGGCTGCTCTTTTTGGTGGGCATACGGGTCTTCACTTGATGTATCCCAATTTGCCGAAAATGAGAATCGTGACAAAAGCATTTGAGGTAAGTTCATACAAGACCCCCTTCCTCCCTAGTATGTTCCTCCCGGAAGGCGTGATCACTATCATAGGCGCTAATTAGAAGAAATACTATTTCGTGGCCACTGTCTACCCCGTCTCCAGCCACTATGCTGCGGCGCCATCATTCCAAGAACGTCGTTTGTTAGCTGAAGACTGTTAAGTGGAATTCACCTTCATAGGGATGGAACCATTTACTGTACTTTTTTCGATGAGAGAGTTGCGTTCAGCATTTCCATCTCGCCCGGATGATATCCTAAACTATATGCTTCCCTGATTCCTGACTATCGGTTACTGTATTCGATTTTCGCAAGGCTCGAAGAGGTCACTCCACTCAGTCTGGTTTCATACCAATTTCCATAAACAGAACTCTTAGGGCATAACAAGAGTCCCTCAAAGGGAAGTGTCCTCAGGATCACTCATCCATGTTATCAACTTGATCCGTCCGGAAGATGTTCTACCTTCGCTTAATTTAGACAACTTTTCGATTTGTTTTGGCGAAGCTCAGATTACTTGCTACCTTAAATGCCAAGCAAAAACAGGCCCTGAACCGCTTCGTTTGTTATGCCTAAACGCATAAGTTTCGGTTTTATTTGGCCGAGCCCAAGGTCGTGCCCGTTTGTCGCCGTCAAAGGCATCATCCAGACTAAGACATTTTCCTAAATAAAGGTCGCTTTGACGTGATAAACTCTCATCGTTGTTGACCGACTACTCTCTAAGTAGGCGCACATTTGCACCCCTGGACCGTTGGCGACGATGTTCCTACCCAAGATACCACCATGGATAAACCCACCTTTGAAGAATTTATGCTACCACTCTGGTCTCAAATCTTCCACTGTATTTGGAGTACTTGCGTTCCTAATTTATGGGATATGTATCTTGTCACAATAGATCGTGCCACTGCACAGATATGACTGCATGCTATCTCCTTACTGTTTAAGGCTGGCAGAGATCACCCATGCCCCGTGTCTGTTACTACGGCCGAGCAGGTTACAATACATCACATCGTATTAGAGAAGATATAATGTACTCGGGTTAGATACAGGGTTTTTTTTTATCTATACATACTCACAGAGAAGGGTAAGTTTCCTTGAGGCCATCGAATCTCCACATCCCATTTTTCGCAGTATCCATGACACAATAGTGGCTGAGTATCCGGAGAATGTTCAGATTTTTTTGTGGTTGATTTCTGGACAGGTAAAAGCTGCTAGGAATGAATGTCCTTACGATTGAGACAAGTTGCCTGAACAGACTGAGCAACTGGAGGGGATTTTTGATCTTCTCCTCTCTGATTACATGACAGGATCAAGTCAACCCTTCAAGCTTCAAGGTAAATAAGTTGATAGATGACGTCTCAGAAACTAATGTTGCTTCATTGCTCATCCTCTCCCCTCTGCCCGTATTATTTGACCCAATGCACTGACTGTATCAGGTAATTTTCTGTTGCCATCGAATTCGACACACTCGCGAGACGCGACGATATCGGGTGGATCGTTGCCCTGATCTTCTGTGAAGACTGCTTACCTCTCACGGATGTTTCTTCTCCCGACGGCTTGACAAGCGAGGTGGCTACCCGTTTGTCCCTGATAAGGGGCATGGGCGGGAGGGCTACCTCTTTACACTTAACTATGTTGTGATAGAGTTTTCGAGCGAAGCGGACCTCTTACATATCATTTGAATTTTTTAATTGATGGTGAGTCGATTGGCTCCAAGATGAAATGAAATTCCCCATGAACACCTGAGCATGCTTCTTAATTACTGTTTTTGTTGATATTTTATAAATTTTATTTCTTAATTCACTTTTTCAGTCTATTTTTTGAGTTCTTATTTTTAGACCGGTAGAGGGTTGAGTACTGTATTGAGTCCACCAGGTAAGCGTTCTAAATTTAAAAATAAGATAGAGGTTGGAATAAACTAAAGCAATTGGGATCTCGTTTGTTAGCCTTATTTTTACTTTCTAACTTATATTAAGAGCTCAAGTATTCCATACACACATACACACACCCACACATATATATATATATATATATATATATATATATATATATATATATATATATATATATATATATATATAAGATAAGACTAATACATATATATTAAGAAATCCAACTCTAGCATGATGACAAGATAAGGTCTCGTGGGATACTGTTATCCAATTATATAAACGGAAATCTTGCCATAATATTTCATTCTCACCTGTTCACTGCAATTCTGGCTACCAATGTAATTAAAATAATTACTTCCCTAATTACCCCCACGCAAGTGTTTCGTTGATATGTTGGCGTCAATTTCGAGGAAATTAAATGATTTGCGATCCATTCTCGGTTGAGGAACTTCATTTATTGGTTAGGAAAGGGATCATTTCACGGCCCTTATTTCCTACCAAATATCTAAGTGATTTAAGAACAGACATACTGACAACAATTCTAATCACAGATATTTTTTCAGGACCCAACTTTCCAGAACTAGTCACCATTTTCACGAAGGTGACCTTAAATTTGTCACTAACGAAGGTATCACAACTGAGCATTTACTCGTTATACCCTGAA
The DNA here is from genome assembly GCA_963969495.1 of Ceratothoa steindachneri. NCBI lineage: Eukaryota > Metazoa > Arthropoda > Malacostraca > Isopoda > Cymothoidae > Ceratothoa > Ceratothoa steindachneri. The sequence goes on from OZ018335.1 coordinate 39,826,978, forward strand.
GGGACACAACGCGCGAGAAGAGAGTTTCTCGCTATATCGTGAAGGAACATCGCCCTGAAAAGATTCTTGCTATACTATGAATGAATGGATACCACCCCGAGAAGTTTTTTGCTATAACCTGAAGGAACGCCATTCCCGAAAAGTTTCTTGTTATACCCTGAAGGGACACCGCCCCCGAGAAGTTCTTGCTATACCCTGAAGGGACACCGCCCCAGAGAAGTTTCTTGCTATACCCGGAAAGGACACCACCCCGAGAAGTTTCTTGTTATACCCTGAAGGGACACCGCCCCCGAGAATTTTCTTGTTATATCCTGAAGGGACACCGTCCACGAGAAGTTCTTGCTATACTCTGAAGGGATACCGCCCCAGAGAAGTTTCTTGTTATACCCTGAAGGGACACCGCCCCAGAAAAGCTTCTTACTATACCCGAAAAGGACACCACCTCGAGAAGTTTCTTGTTATATCATGAAGGGACACTGCCCCCGAGAAGTTTCTTGTTATATCATAAAGGGACACCGCCCCCGAGAAGTTTCTTGCTATACCCGAAAAGGACACCGCCCCCGAGAAGTTTCTTGTTATATCCTGAAGGAACACCGTCCCCGGGAAGTTCTTACTATACCCTGAAGGTACACCGCCCCAGAAAAGTTTCTTGCTATACCCGAAAAGGACACCACCCCGAGAAGTTTCTTGCAATACCCTGAAGGGACAACACCTCCGAGCAATTTCTTGCTATAGCCTGAAGGGACACCGCCTCCGAGCAATTTCTTGCTATACCCTGAAGGGACACTTCCTTCGAGCAATTTATTGCTATACCCTGAAGGGACACCACCTCCCAGCAATTTCTTGCTATACCCTGAAGGGACACCGCCTCCGAGCAATTTCTTGCTATACCCTGATGAGAATGGGACACTAAACCCATTAGCTTCCAACAACAAACTAATTAATTGCACTTTCAAACTGTTTGTTTTCAGAATTTTGAACGTCCACTGGATTAATGGAAGCGATCTGCAAATCGATTAACTTTCAAAAAACGGAGTAAATGTAATTAGGAATAAATTTTAACGTTAAATCGAAGTTGGACGGTTGGAGAGTTTAGACTGTATGGAGATTGCAGTAATTGAAGGGGACAGTTTCTGAAATGACTTGGGACTAAGTGTGGGTAGAATTAGGTAAAGGTATCGTTTGATGCTTGTAGGAAATAAGAATGGACAAATAAGGGACAAAATGAGAAATGAAATAGCTTGAGTGTTCGTTACTCGTGGAAGGAATGAAAATGGAAAGACATTGGTAGGCTCCTAGTGCAATATTCATGAGTTTCGTAATTTCATCATTTGGCAAACACAAAAGGGCTAAGAATTGGTGGGGACTTCTATGGGCACGGAAGAAATTCCAGCTTAAAATTACGGACATTTCTCTGAAGCGACGACAATAATACGACTATACTCAAGCCATAATCGGCCATATTCTAGAATAATACATTTAAAATATTGCGTGATCATTATTAGGGTAAGGCAGCCTTGGAATGTGCGTGTAACACTGGCCTCCCATGTAGAAATGGTCGAAAAGATGTAAGGGTGTGCTGAATAGATGGTTCTCGAAGTATGACTTGAATCATACGAGGAGAGGTTGAAAGTGTTTAATTCGCAGTTTCAATCGTGAACTTATCAAAGTTTTAAGTCGCGACTCTATAAATTACTGTGTCGGAGCAGAACTCGCGTATTCAAATAACCTCTTCTTAAGCTCAAACGCAACCCCAGAGCGAGGTTCACAAGAGAATGAAAAGTGTGGATGCCTTTGGAGCTCATAAATCTACCACTGAGGTTAAAATTGATTAAACAATAGCGTCATTGATGTATTAAAATAAACAAAAGTCGCAGATGGATAATTCAAAGGGTTCAACCGGCACATTTCGATTTGGGGACATTTAATACTACTAAAACAGTGAAAAACTCAACTTTGTGACCTTAAAATTATAAGGACGTCGTCTACTTATTCCTGTGCCCGGGATTACTCTCAATTATTACCCCTTCCCGGGACTTCCTCGAAAAGGGGGACAATTTTTGACCTCAGACGACCCATTTTCTCAATGGGTTTGTTCCTAAAAGCATCAAATGAGCCTTTTCGCTCCCGGTAGGTAAGGATGAGGGGAGTTTGTATTATCAATCTTTTTCCTCACTATTTTTTATACTATTACTAGTTTCATATTTTTGTTTAACGTTTAGTCACCCACACGCGACTCTATAAGTTATTATGTCGGTCGTAAGTCAAACGGTCGGGTGGTAACCACTTTACTTTTCAATGAGTTTTTCGGCAATAACATCGTAACTATTCGGCCGAACCTAAAGAAATTGGAAACTCTTATGTTTTTTTACATTCTATTTCGAATAATATAACTGTCAAGGTTCACCCCAAGTTAGTCCGGGAATTATTGAAAGTTTTGAAGCTCGTAAGGTCATATGGTTATAAGTTCTTAAGTCAGAATAATTGAGAGCACGCGACTTAGGCGTGTTGACCTTAAACAGTTTTCACAATGGTAAATTGATTAATTCTTTGAAATTAATAACCCAAATATGAGAATAAATCATGGATTCACGATACAAATAAGGCGTTGGGAATCTAAGATAGCTAAAAAGTAAGTAATCCTAAGCTACACTTTCCTAAAAACACGATAAACATAGATTCAACAAATTTAAAAATCACTTAGATAAGTAATTCAGAGAGATTACTAGGTTGTAATGTTCAGAATTGGCCTAAGTGTACCGTACGCCTTTGGTGTCCCTCATAATCGAATAAAACTCAATTAAACCTTTTCCACCTCAGCATTTATAAATATTCTTTATTACAATTGTCTTGTGATATCGCAGAAATCTCACAGACCTAACAAAATTTCTGCATGCTATTGATTTCACGCACTGATGCATCACCCTGGCTACACCCCCGAAGCTAATCTTATTCAGATTCACTTCACCTTCAAAATCAACATATACGTATCGTCTAAATAATCTCGCCATCTACCTTAGAGCTCATTTCTAACAGGGACTAATCCTATTCATCCACTTTCATCGTTAATGTTTACAGAGCTATTTTTCTTTGTGGTTTCTTATCCTGCTCACTTCCAACCATAACAACTTCCTGTTCCTATCTAGATCCTCAATCATTTCTTCACAAATGTTTAATTTGTTTCTTTCTTACTACTGTGACAACTTTATCCTTCAATGTATCATAACACCTACTATACTTGATGTTCATAAGACTACTATTGCTTTATCACCTTTCTTCCTACCCTTTGAGAATATCTTCCTGTTCCAATCTGGATCTCTATTCATCTTTAAAAATGCTTCAAATATGAGTGGAAAACTGATTTATTGCGCGTTTCACATTTCCCTCTTTGTATGCATTCATCTGCATATCGCTAAAATTCTCCTATGCTCTATTAAGCATTGAACAGTATGTCTTTTTTTTTGTTCTCCAATGCACGATACACATCATCATTTCACCAATTCGCATTTTACTTTGTATTTCCAGACAGAATCCACTTAAAGAAGCCCTTCCACTACCAACTATTACATCCTTAAATTTATTTTCTATTTGCTCTATCCCCTTATTCTCAATTACTTTCCACTAAAATGAAGCATTCACACTTATTCTCCTCATATCTATCTTTATCCGTCTCCCATCTACATCCCCACTTTTCTCCGGCCCCTCTCTCTCTCTCTCGCTCTCTCTTTCTTTTTTTCTCTTTCTCTCTCTTTCCCTTCCCCACTCCCTTCGTACCTGCAGCTCTCTCTCCCTCTCTCCCTACCTCTCTCCTTCCTTCCTTCTTTCCCTCCTTCCCTCCTCTTTGCATTTTCCCTCTCCCCCTGCCTCCTTATCTCTCTCCCTCACTACTTCCCTCCCCCTCCCTACCTCATTCCCTTCACCCATATCTCCCTCCCGCCCCTCCCTCATTTGATTCTTCCCTATCTCCCTTATTCCCACCTCTTTCCATCCTTCCCTCCTTCCTTCCCTATCCCCCTCTCTCCTTCCTTCCTTCTACCCCTCCATCTATCCTTCCCTCCCTACCTTCATCCTCCCCCCTCCATAACTCCCTTCCCTCTCTCCCCTCCCTCCTCCTCCCTTCACCCTTTATCCCTTCAACCCATCCTCCATCCTGCTCCTTACCTCTTTCCCCCCTCCCCCTCCCTCTTCTCTTTCTTATTCCTGCCCTCCCTCCCCCCCCCTCTCTCTCTCTTCCTCCCGCCATCCCTACCCCTTCCCTCTTCCTCCCATCCTCCTCCCCCTTCTTTCTCTTCCTGCCTCCTTCCCTCTCCCCTTCCTTCTACTCCTCTTTCTTCCCCCTATCCTTCCCTCCCTATCTCCATTCTCTTTCCCTCCTTCTCTCCTTCCCTTTTTTCCTCCCTCTGTTTGAGTGTATGTGTATGTTTAATTTTTCTTCCTTTCCTTTTTTTCTTTCTAGCTTCTTTTTGCAGCTTCCAACCCTCGCTATCCATTTTAACCTTACCCGTACACTCATTCCCTAAGATTTCCGATGCTTACACATCTTACAGCTCTCATTTCAATACAGTACATCATGCCTCTTCTTTGCTATTATGCACAAATAAGCCTTACTCTTACCACCAACACCCCTTTCTTTTTCACAGTTCATTTTCTTTTGTGCATATCCTTTAGTAAAAGAGAGTGCTTGCCATCCACTATCTTCTTTCAGCACAGAAGCATACCACCCTCTCTCATTTTCGTTGTTCCCCTGTAATATAAAATAACTCCAGTTTTCCTCCTTTTCTTCTGTCACCTATTTATACATTCATATCTTCTGCAACTATCATTTCCATCTACTCTTCCTCCCAATTCGTCCAAGAAACTGTATTAGTTTCACTTCTATTATTGCAGGTTCAATACACTGCACTCACGCAGTTTTATCCTTGCAGATTTCAACTTCACCCACATAATTCTCGAGCTCATACATTCATAATCGAACAGTGATTTTATTATACTACTCATCACTTAGAGAGACTACCACACTATCTTTGTTTTTACACTCAATGATTCGCACCGGATCGTACTCTATTCACTCTATACAATTTAAACACTTCACTCCCTTTTATAGGTTAGGTAACTCCAACCTCTTTATTTTGAACACATTTATTATCCCTATCTTCTTTCCCTCATGAAATATACCCCTCACATTCGGCCATAAAGAGAAATAGAAAGAAAGGGGTGTAGGAATTGGAGGAAGACGAAGCTGGAAGGAGTGTAAGTCGGTTTGCATGGTGGAAGGCATAGTAATCCAACGAGGATTTTTCACTGAGTTCCAAACGAAAAAGACTTGACACGCCCAATATATTAAAAGAAAGTAATACAAAAATTACTTGAGTAATAGTAACATCAGTAATTGAAGGATAAAACAAAGAACCAAGTTAAATTTGAGAGAGAAGGTGGGAGAGAGGTGTACTAAGAAAAGATAAGATTGTATAAAGTTGAAAGAAGGAAAGGAGAAGGAAAGGAGGAAGGAAGCGACTAAACTGTGGTCATTCATTTGTTTTTACCAGCTACTAAAGAAATAACTATCAATTAATGGAAAATGTTTACGGTAGGGGATTCGAACTTCCCTTAAAATTGTAATGCTCCATTTAGAGGGGCGTCAGCCGGTGCATATCGGAGGTAAAATCAATTACCTAAGCACCAGTGGTTCGAGTGGTTTTTAGTTAACCTTTCTAGCCTCAAAATTCGAGTTCTCTCATGTCCAAAGATCTACGCTAGGTAATTCCGCTTTGAATTAATCTTGCCGTGGAATCTTTTTAGTTACTTTTATTTCTTTGCTAAATCTAATGTAGGAATGTTCTGGTGAATGAGGACACCATGGCAATATTTCCAGCGTGCAAACTTTAGGGATACCCAGCAGTTTTCGTTTATGGAAGAACCATTCGAGATTTTATTCTGCTAGCGATCCAAACCTTTTGGGTTTGCATGGTAGGTTTTGGTTTCAATTTGGGAATCAGTGTTAGAACTGGTAAAATTCGAAAGGGTAACGAAAATAATCTCCGAAGATTATTTTGTATTATTTGGTACTAGCATTGGTACTCGGCGTTACCCTGGGATAATAAGTCATGTAGCAAATAAATACAGATGCATATTTTTTTTTTAATTATTATATTGTGGAACAAAAATATCTTTACTTGCTGAATATTATTATTATTTATATGGGTGAAGGCAGATTCAGGAGAGCTTCGCACTCTCCCAATGATATAAAATATATAATTTTATATAATATCATCTACTATCATATTATATCCTATAATATAACTACGAGTAAACGTTTCACCACGCTCGCCCGGCAGTTTACGCACATAGGCGAATGACCATTAGTTATGGGCGAACGACGTTGTGGCCACAGAAACAGACCGAGCGTCCTATTGATAGATATACTATATCCCAAACTTTACTCAAATTCACTGCATTTGTAAAATCCTTCTATATAAACTATCTTAACCACTCTTTTACTTATCGTCTAATATCTACTACATGTCCCTACCAATCTACAAGATAATTTATTTGGCATAGTTGTTTAGTCTTGTTTGGAAGATATGTTGTGCAGATGACATTCGCTCTTTATAATAAACGTAACTCATCTACCTGTTTGTTTGTTTGTATTTTTAAACAACGTTGGTCTTTTCTGGTGAATTTTAATTTGTATAGTTTTCAGTCACGAAAAAATCAAGGCTTAGGAATTTATGCAGTCTTTACAGTAATAATTTCGTGTTTTATTATGATCTTGATATCATAGATTTTTCAAATTTATCGCGTTTCAAGCCTATATATACCGAAGAAGACAAAGTTTTAATTAAAAACTTAATAAAACAAAATAATTTTGTCATCTCGAAAATAATCGATGGCGATGTGAAATAAGCAGGTAAATTTGATCGAAAGACATTTAAACACGATTGATTGTAAAGAAGTGATTAGGAGTTAGTTGGGATAATATCGACGTATTAGTTTGTGTGATTAAGGCGATACAACAAAGGGAAAATTTAACTATCTCAGTCCTGATCGGTGTAATAGATTTCTATTTTCTCTCATCAGTTCATATCGCTATCATTCATACAACAAAACTTCTTTTAAAATAGTCATCAAAATCGCTTTGAAAATAAATGTCTCTCTCTGGATATAGAAAAGGTGAAACAAGTATAACAAGTATAAGCAATGGAAGTTAGTGCAATTAAGCGGTATATAAGTTTGAAAGAAGTGGAAGAATAAGTAGAAGGATGATAAGTGGAATGGCAATGGCGCCCAAATGAAAATTGAGGACGAGATGTAGTTGTGGAATCCAATTTTTTTAAAGGCAAAATTGGTTGTTTAGGGTTTTAGTCGTAGGGACATTCGCTGCTTTAAATCACCCATTGGCAAGTGAATTTGAATCAGTTTTCATCAAGGTTCTAAAAGACATCCATGGCCGACGTTGCAGCGCAAGGTGTTGTTGAAATGAAGTCATAGCGGTGTTTGTAGACGCTTGCGTAGATGAATTTGCCACGGAGATGCTAATGGAAGGATTCCCCGGAGGTGAAAGTATGTGGCAATTGTTTAATTCTATCTTTCCATTTTACTTTCTTACACCCAATGGTGTTCCATCTGTCCTTTGCTCTCATTCGAGTACGTGGAGCTGAGCCTCATTTGAGTATGTCCTTAAATGCCGACGCCCAGTGCGGTAAGGCCGGGTGTTCTTAGCACCCTCTCCTCCAGAGGTCTTACCTGAGGTGTGGAGGGGCTATCTCGAAACAACCTGTTTTGAGGATGTGAAGTCCACCCTAGGGAATAGGAACGGTGGTAGGAGAAACTAGAATCGCATAATTGCGAGGGTTTGATTCCCTGCCCTTGATAGTTATAGTTTTATTTATAATATATATATATATATATATATATATATATATATATATATATATATATATATATATATATATATATATATATATATATGCGGTTAAAAGGCTATTTTTGGCAAACCAGTCTTCCTCAAATCCTTCGGAAGGAGCTCTTCTCACATACACGAAAAGGTAGCCTATTTTAAGTGCTACCTTTTCGTGTATGTGAGAAGAGCTCCTTCCGAAGGCTTTGAGGAAGACTGGTTTGCCAAAAATAGCCTTTAAACCGCATAATTAATTGCGTTACTGCAATAATTTTTCTTAATATATATATATATATATATATATATATATATATATATATATATATTGTTTGAGGAAATTGTGAGGATTCCAGTCTATGAGTCAAGAGGTCTTCGATTCTTGTCGACCTCTCTAACCGATCAGCCACGTTCCTCCCAAAGAGGTTCTAGATGCCTTTTATGAACGAAGAGAACTTTTTAATTGAATACAAATGCATCGCTGAAGTTCAGTAATCTGAGATTCGGTAAAGAAGAGAAAGGACGTTAAATGGCGAGAGTCGCTGGTGGAAACTCTTGAGGAGTGAAGAGAGAGGAAGGGGAGGAGGGGGAGGAGAAGGAGGAGAAGGGACGGGGGAGGAAACGGAAGGTGGTGAGGAGGCAGAGTCGCGGCCGCTCTCAGGGCCAACCGAGCGTCGTGTGTCTCTCCCGATCCGAACCGCGAAATCGGTCTGTCTGTGCGAGTAGGCGGAGGGGAAGTTCGCATCGGGGGAGGGGATTTTTCCCCTCGCCCCCTATAAGAAACCGTGGAAAGAAAATTCTTCATTACCGGATCGAGAAAGAGGGAAAAAAATTCTCGAAGGGAAAAAGGAATCAGAAATAGCGGGTGAAATCCTATAGCGCCGCTTCTCTTTTCCCCCACCCAAACACGGGGACAGAAAAGAAGCTTGACTCTGTATGTACAAACCCCACAAAAACCAAGCAAGACTTCCCGAGTTCTATTATGTTGTTCTTCCTTCTTTTTTTCGCTCCGTTCTCTTTTATGTCTTAAAAGCACTTTTTTTTGCTCAATTTTGTCCTTCTTTTACGTGGACAGAAACTTCTTCTTTGATTCTGCAACTCCTCCAGGCGTCTTCAGATTTCCCGCTGCTGACATGATTAAGAGAGTCATTTGATGTCTATTTACACACACTTAATTACTCATCCGCAACCTTGCGCAGGGCGACTGAGGTCGTCGCTGATTGGTTCCCCAAGTGATGACGTAACAGTTGGAAAATGGCGGTTATTGATCACCATCTTACAGCGTTGCCAAATGTTTGTTTACCGCAATGGTCTCTAAAAAAGAGTTGGGGTTGCGAATAATTGTAAATGTGCAGACAAGGAAACGAAACTAGGTTTCTCCCTTGCCATGCCTGGATTTTTAGCTCATTCACCGAGTCGAGAGGCCTGTTTTAACGTGACAGTATCACTGCACCCAATCCTGCTTGCGTGTTGTAGCCATTATGCAAAATGCACGTTTGCCTTAGTGGCAGATGCATAAAACATGGTTTTAATTTGGAAAGAGTGAAATAGGTTAGGAAAGGGGGTCACTCAAATGATTAGTCTTATTTATATTTCCCTCGAGAGAGAGAGAGAGAGTTCACAACAAGAACGCATCCGAGATCTCTTCTCCCCGGGGGAGACATTTTTGATAGTTTCCTGGTTAAGATTTCTGGTTGGCCGACTTCATATTTTTGATAACAGATTCTGCCGTCGCTTCCAACTCTTTCGCTCCGCTAAAAAAGAAAAAAACATTAAAAGAACTTTCAAACTTTCTACGTCGTTGAAATGAAATGGATTTTTTTTCTGCTTTATACTTGTTGCCACGGATACATCTAATAGGAGCTTGTTGCCATGGTAATACACCAGCTTGTATACTTCGATATCTTTTACTTCTACCTATCGGAGGTAATAATAATTGATAATAAGATTAAGTTAAAAAGAAGAGGAAAATTCTACTGAAGATCGAATTTGGTTAAGATAATATTGGTTAGGTTAAGTTCAAATAACCTAACCTAACCTTACCTAACCTAACTAATGAGACAGGATCGATTTGATTTGAATGGATTTGACAACTTCTGCCATCATACAACTCATTTTTATCCCTTGGATTATTATTTTACTTTTTGGTTAGTTTAATTGTGTTTGTTTAGCTTGTGTAATTTTTATTCTTTAATAAAAGTTATTTTAATGATCATTTTTTTAGAAATATATAAATATGTTTCTTGGGGATCATCAAATATAATTGAATTTTTTCTCATGGGATGGGGTTCATCTTCTAGGATTGAAATTTCTTGGGGGTCCTCAATTAGGACTGGTGTTCTCGAGGGTCGCTGTCTAGGATTGATCCCTATAGCGACGGGTAAACATTAAAATAAGCCTATGATAAAGCGAATCAAATCTCGGAATACCAACCATTTGACGGTGAAGGTAAGGCAGAGAAGACAACTAGGGTTTATCCCCCAGAAAAGAAGAGGGGGGAACAACTTAAAAGAATCCCTTATTATCCCCCCCCCTCAAGACACTGACAGTATATCTTAATCTTTTTATCAATTATTATTATTTATTTTTCTTAAGAAACTATCCTAAGTAATGACCTCCCCCCAAAAGTTTATTCCTAGTTAATGACCCCTAACATAGGCCCAGGGGGGAACCTAGGATTGATCCGATAGGTAGAGGTAAGAGATATCGATGGTGTATTACCATGGCAACAAGCTCCTAGTAAATGTATCCTTGGCAACCAGTAATATTCCTAACCTAACGTTGTTACCAATTATTATTATTTATTTAAAAAAAGTTCACTGGTGAGTAATGACCCCCCAAAAGATCATTCTAGATACTGATCTCCCCCAAAAGCTCAATCCTAGATAAGGACCCTAACATAGGCTAGGGGTCGTTGTAGAGGATTGATCTCGCTCTAACAACTATCCTTTAATGCATCGTCCTAAAAAAGCCTCGTTAAGACAAAGGGGGAGACGGTGGTTAAACACCGACGGGAGAACACCGGTTGTCTTGGTCAAGTCGCTTCTTAAAGCGGTTTCGGGGCCTCTGTCCCCCCACCCCACCCGTGGGTAAGCATTACACGTATCTACTTCGGGAATCGATTGCGCTTGAAGTTCGACCTCAGCTGAAAACAACCATTTACTCTTAATCGCCAGCAATCGAGTTGTGGCCTGGGTCTCCGACGACTAGGAATCTCCTTTTTTCAATTTACTTTTCTCAAAGGCTGAGTGCGCCCCTCGTTGCACCTCCGGGCTGAGAGAGTCTCTCACAGGAAAATAATTACCTCGAGGGACCCTAAAGGTTAGTTCTGTGCCCTCGCAGCCCCAGGCACAGAGCTAGTGAACTAACACTATGGTCCCCTCGGATTTTAGAAGCCAATCATATAAAATTACATCCGTGCCACTGGACCCTGGGGGCATCCCAGAGGATTTCAGGCAGTTGTTTAAGGTTGTAAAAACAACCGTGGTTTCCGTTGCGGTCTTAAGTGTCATTCACGCAGTTATCTCGATCGATACAGTAAATTCCAAAGACAATATTTATGTGTTTCTTTTTAATTTAATGACAGCACAAATTTACAATAAGGCTAACAACAATTTTTCGGAGTTTCCGTGGCCACGGAAGAGAATTTCATCCTTAAATCGCTGAATGTTCTTGCAAACGGTCATCATAATACGAGTATACCACGGCCATAACCGACCATATTCTCGTATAAAACATCTAAAAATCTACTATAGATTTTTATTAGAGATACAATAGTTTTGGTATCCACTATACAACTAATCCTAGTACAAATTGCCAACCTAAAATAATTATTTACTTTTATTCATTATTTATATCATAATTACGATCCCTTACTGACCATACTCTACCTAGCTGTGTTTTTTTTTTATCCCTGTATAATAAAACCCACAATAGAAAGAATTACGACCCAACTCCCGTTGATTGAGGCTAATTTAAAGTGTTCGTAATTTAAATAAGGTACAATTAAAGACCCAATAATTTATATATCGAGTTGGTAAAGAAATAATTTAATAGTATTATAATAGTAAATAATCGAATAATATTAATAGTTTGCGTATGTGTAAATAGAAATAACGAGATTTGTCATTATAACCATTTTATCACTGTCAGCGAGTTGGTTGGTGCACATCGACGCTTTATAATACGTTGATGTGATCATGGCATAGTGGTTTCGAGGCGTTGGCTGAGCAAAGCGCCAATTTTCATCTGCCGCTTATGATAAGTGTCCGAATGCGGGACGGCGTTTCTCTCCGCAGAGGATACAGCTAGGAGAGTTTTATCTTCTGATTGCTTACTTAAGGCTAATCATAAACTTCCTTAAGACACAAAAGAAAAGGTCGGACATTGTGGAAAATATGAGGCGTATGACACGCAGTGAGAAAAAAGTAGTGGTAGAATTGTTTAATTTTGGCTTTACCACCGAATCCACATGAGGCAACTTCTTCAATGTGGACCTAAAGTAAAACGCGTGATCCTATGGGACACTAATGAATATGGAAACCGCCATAATCCGGACTTTATCCAGCCACTAAACATCGCTAGTGTAACTTAACTTGGCTTAACTTGTTACGATGTTTCTTCTCGCTTCTCTTTGCTGGACGAAAGGAATATTGGAAAAAGATGAAGCCGAGGCTAGGAGTGGTAAAGCCCATTTAATAAAACGCTAAGATTAATGTAGCAAACAACTCTGGAATAGCTAAACTACATGTGTGTGGGGGAAGGGGGTGTAATGGCACCCTCCTAGAATGCGGGATGCGTGGAAGGTACCCAATAAGCAAGTGAGGAAGCAATTAGGCCGCTCGAGATGAGAGCAGGTCCATTGGCAGGGAAATGGAGCTTTGAGGATAATCGCTGAGCCCCGTTCCTTTAGTGGTGCAAAAAATGAACAAAATTGGGAGGTTGTCTCTCGTCAATCTTTCCTTTGAAAAGCGAATGTGGAGGATTCTTGTCCGTGAATTCTCTCTAAGAGGGGTGGGCCATGAAGGGGAGAGTGCTTTCCTTAGCTACACAGTGAATTCACCCGGTTGGGTGAACAAGCTATAAACCCCCTTCCCCCTAAGCAAATCCAAGTGTCCTTGGTACGTGTTACAGGTAGAGCCGTCTGAGACACCGCAATTGCCACTTAGTTTCGGCCTCCGTGGTTTGCTGTACGTAGAGCTTTGCACGGATTAAAAACCACGCGGGGTCATCTGCATACGAAACGGGGCTAACTGAAAAGGGAAGGAAGCACGAGTCGCTGGAGGATGCGCCCCGCCCTCCCGTTCAAGAGTCGATGCGAACGATAGCGGCAGTTCCTTCATTTACAGCCGGTTTTATGTATCTTTTTGGTTGTGATGAAAAGCCGATAGATCTTTATCGGGTCTGACTCGTTTCCGCTTCTTTTGTTTTATTTATTCAAAATTTAACCCCACTACACTATCTTAATTAAATAATAGGCTCTCCTGTTATCTCTAATATATATAGGGAGAAGTAAAACGACAAAAATAAGGGAGTAGTCGAAATTAAGTGGTATGTTTGTTGTTTCGTTTCCGGAATCTCGGACGCCAGAATCTGTGATGTGTAAAGCCAAATTGACTGAGGAAACGTCCTTTAGTTTTGTTACTAATTGGCCTCTTCCATTATAGGTCGGGTAAACTTCTAGACTGCTGCTTCTTTGCGAAAATTCTCTAAATACTCTATTATTTTTCCTAACCGGCATTTATAATGACCTGTCATGAGCTTTATATAATGCAAACTGTACAAGAACCATGCAAAACTCTCGTTTTATAATGACGGTTGGTAACATGAACCCCACTTTCGCAACCAAATATGCACTCCGCTACTCTCCCTAGAAGGAGCAGTATAAAAACTGAACCTGACGTGAGTAAGATTTAACTCAGGATAGGTGAATTTCGATTATGATACTATCTCGTATCTCGTACATCTGGAGACTAGATGCACTTTGACACTGTAAGTAAACCGATAGAAGAACAGGAAAATTCTAATTATATCGAATTTTTTAAAATTCATTTTTCTTCTTATTTGTAAAGTTGGCCAATCCAAATTTATATAATGTTTCACCCAAATTTCTTAATGTTTCGCACGAGAGTAGTTAATCTCAAGGGTGTTCTATTGCATCTAGGTATATTGTCCTACCCAGTACCATTTTTTTAAATTCTTGCTGTTGGTAGCCCATATCATTAGCTCCATAGATATTTTGCCCTTTTAAGGGGGGAAGGGTCTCGCCTAATAGGAAAACATATATTCCTCGTTTGGAGATTTCTGGTGTATGTACGAGTATGTGTATACTTCTTTAATAAGCGTATATAACTTTAAGGATAATTGGTTGAATGAAGAGTAAATATCATAGCTTTAAGTGCTCATATATATATATATATATATATATATATATATATATATATATATATATATATATTATATATATATATATATATATATATATATATATATATATATATATATATATATATATATATATATATATATATATATATATATATATATATATATATATATATATATATATATATATATATATATATGTATATATATCTGAAATTTTAAGCCCTCGGATATCTTAGTTCGTTGAGAAATTAACTCCTAATCACTCTATTCCCCCCAACAATATTACATCGTACGGTTAATTGTTGAAGGTTGTAGTAAAAATCTATTATAACTGTGAATTTTTAATTATATGTATCAAATAAATCATTAAAGTGCGTTTACCTAAGTTAAGCTCATAACTCTTTTATTTCTCGGCGCAAAAATAATGGGGTTCAAAAATTGAGGGGGGAGGGTATACTACCGTAACCTCAGAAACAACAAAGAATCTTCGAATTTCAAAAGCCTATATTCTTTAATGCAAATCAAAGTAATCAAAACCCATTAATTCAAAAATTTGAGAAGAGGTTTCCTTTGAAATGGTCTTTCAGCTGTTTTCCATCCTTCATGGGAGTTGTTTGTTGAAGATTTGTTTCATTCATTTCCATTTTTTGAAGATAGAAGAAACCTGGTGCCATTTCTCGACAATCGAGCTGCTGAATTCGCTGATCAGAGAGATCGCATTTTTAGAAACCAGCGAATTATTTTTGTGATCTTACTTAATGTTTTATGCTGAGTCGTATTCGAGTTAAATAGGAGTGTAACATTACGTTCGATTTTCTTTAGGACCTAATCTTGATGATCATTTCAGTATTTTGGTCTTATCAATTCCAAAATTTCAAGTTAAATTCAGATTACATACTAAAGTATTTTATATCAACTAGTTCTTGTGGTGAATATGGAGCTTATTGTACACCTTGTATTGTATTAGTAAATATTCCTATAGTGAGAGTTAGTGACGGATTAGGTTCTTGGTAAATAAAGTTTCTTATGATGTGTTGGGGTGTAAACTTCATAACCTTACTAAGCCATGCAATAAGTCGAATTGTTCTCATCTTTTGCAAGTAAATATGGATGAAGAAGTTCTCACAATGGCAATCGAAAGACAGGGTAGACTCATAAGGGCAAGGAAAGCCAAGTTAATTAAAGAAAATTTCTCGAACTTTCATTGACTTAATGAACGACTGCAAACAATATACCCAATAATAGAAAATCGGGTGTTGAATAAACTCGTTCTGGTTCTGGCGATAAATACCTTTGAATTAATTCATTTCTTAAGAGGTTGCTCGCCGCAACACTATTGCTCCCTTTCTTAACAGTATAAAATATGGGGTCATTGTTCATAGTTATTTACAATCTTCTCACTGATTTCGACGTAATCTCAGCCACATCCGCTCCCTATTTGACAACTATTTGGAGATTATATTCATGCCTTCGTCATCTTCCGCATTGACTACTGCAACTCTCTTCTCGTTAGATCATTGGCTTTCACCTGCATTCCGAACTGCGCTTTCTCCACATTCGATAGAGAATCACCTTCAAACTCCTCCTCCTTATACACTGCTAACCTCCACCCTCACCTCTACTTCTCACTAAACATCCCACATCTTCCAGAAGCATACGCTCTGGCTTCTATCTCAGACTCTTAGTGGTCTGCAGAGGCGATCGTGCTTTCACTGTATTTTCTCCGAGACTGTGGAATAATCTGCCTGTTGCAATACGCCTATTCCGCTCCGTAGGTGCCTTGAAAGGTGTTTTGAAATCTATCCTGTTCATTTAGGCTTTTTCTTAGTTAAGAAGCGCTTTGTAAAGTTCAATAGACTCTAAGAGCGCTATAAAAATATTTTTATTATTGGCACAATGGTTGCTTGTTTTTTTAAAGGCAAATTGGGTTTACATAAAATATTTGCATGGTAAATAATTATTGTATATTTACATAGTATATTTAATATAAAAAGAAATGATGTTGTAAAAGATACAAGAATCACTCCTGATCTAGTGGAAAATGGATTTGGTAACCATGCCTAGGACCCCTCGGGTTCGACTCTCGTCGCGAACGGAGGTAAAACGGTGCCGACACTTGCAGGAAACTGTCTCCGATTAGGATGGCACCGCCGAATCTGACGCAAGCCCCGAGCCAGTCGCATCTTAGCCAATTTACAACACTACTCACTTTAAGTGTTTCCTTCACACACTCAACTCACCATCCGATAAATGAGTTAGTATTAGTGGCAGACTCCCATTCCATCAAGTGGAGGATAACCTTTGTTTCAGGAGGGGTCGCCAGCTCACTGGTTGGTGCTAAAAGAGTACTTACATTCTTTCAGACTATCGTCACCACCGAAGCCTGGTCAACAGTGTTCTCTGAGTTTAAATTGATTGTCATACTGATCTTTATATTGGCTTCATTATGCGATCGAGGGGAAAAGTAAAGGAAAGGGGTAGGTTATGCTAAGAAAGATAAGAAACGACATTATACCGTTACGATATATATATATATATATATATATATATATATATATATATATATATATATATATATACGTGTATGTAAATAAAACCATTGTGGGGGAGCGTAGTAGTTTATTATCTCGAGGCCAGTTTCGGCAGGGAGTTTGTCATGCCAGCCTCAGTCGAACTCTAAGACTGAGGCTGGCATGACAAACTCCATGCTGAAACTGGTCTCGAGATAATAAACTACTACGCTTCCCCAAAGTGGTTTTATTTACATATTTGGAATCTGTCATTGGATTTAACAATTGTTCTGATATACGTGTATGTTTCTGCTTCTAGCAAGCCGGATCTTCAGCAGGAAAAGGAGAGCAAGTACTGAATATAACATATATTGCCAACGTTTCGGGATCTGGACCCGTCCTCTAGGCTAGAATATTAAAGATTTATATAAGAACAATTGCTTAACAATTATGAGAACAATGATAATTAATGGCTTTAGGGGAAAAATGTACTCGGATGTAAAACAAAAAAATATATCAAAATGCAATATAAAGGACAAAAATCTGTATATTAAGTTAAAAAATAAAATAAATTCAAAGAAATTAATAAGGTTACAATTGGAAGAAAAGGAAAACCTCAATGATTACGTTAAAATTTGTTACCTGATTCGGAGGAAGCTGTGAACTGAATTTAACGCTAATTTTTGTAAACTCATTTAAAATTAGTTCTTTGTTCACTGTAAAGGACCCCATTCTTGAAATTTTGCATTCCAGAATAGTCTATAAATATACTTGTGCTAAATGTTCTTTTGGAACGTACATTGGATGTACGGAACGTCTTCTCAAGGTTCGCATTGATACTCACCATGGAGCCAGTTACAGAACAGGAATGGATCTCTCCTTAACAGAAAACCCTGTTGTCCGATCTCATTCCTATTCATATAAAATACCTATAAATTATAATCAATTTAAAATATTATCTGCATCAAAATCTAAATCTGACCTTCTAATAATTGAGTCTCTTTTAATTAAATACAATCAGCCTCAGTTAAATGAGGAATCTACTTACAGAGAGGACGGACGTTTTTGAAATGTCTATTACTCAGCCCCAGTGGGAGGAACATATGTCTGGAAGGTACCATTCTTCCCATGGTATCTAAGCATTTTGTTTCTTTTCTTTTCAGGTAAAGCCGTGGCGCTGTGGATGATAGAGCATCGAGTGTTTGCCTACGACAGTTAGGTGAAGAATAACGAGTCTGTTACAGCAGTTCAGCGTGAATTTCGGTGCCACTTCAACATTCACCGAAATTAGGCTGTTCCGACCCGTAACACAATCTTACGTTTGGTTAATGCACTTTGTACACGAGATACACTATTAATAGGAGACCGGTGGGGGCCCCACGAACGGTACGGGCCCCGAAAAAATGTGGAACGTGTTAGACAAGCTTTGCTGCGGAGTCCGAATCGCTCTGCTCGTAGGCATTCCACTGAACTAGGCATCGGTAATCGATCGCTAAGGCATATTTTGCATGAAGACCTGCATTTCCACCCCTACAAATTGGTCATTGGGCAACAGTTGCAACCAGGGGACTATGAACAGCGGCTTAAGTTCGCACGTCAGATGGAAACAATTTTTGAGGCAAATGACAACCTCATTTTGTTAATGAGTGATGAAGCTCATTTTCATTACAATGGCATGGTGAATCAACAGAACTGTCGTTATTAGGTTCTTCAAAATCCGAAAGAACTGTATGAAAGACCATTGCACAGCCCAAAAGTGACAGTCTGGTGTGCTGTTGGAAAAGCTGCCGTCATTGGTCCTTACTTGTTTGAAGACAATAATGGAAATGCTGTTACTGTGAACTCAGAGCGTTACATCGAGATGATAAACAACTTCTTTGTACCTGAATTACGAAGAAAATGTATGCTAATCCGATGTGTGTAGTTTTAGCAGGATGGGGTGATGACCCACACAGCCAGAGCATCAATGGACGTTCTTCGCCCTCTCTTCGGTGACCGCCTCATTTCCAGGTTTGCTGACACTCCTTGGTCCGCTTCGGTCCCCTAATTTGTCCATGTGTGATTATTTCTTGTGGAGAAACCTCAAAGCACGTGTGTATGAGCATCAGCCCCATACATTGGACGATTTGAAGGAAGCTATTCCCGTGGAAGTCGCCAAAATTAACAGAGCAATACTGGAGAGAGCCGAGGCCAACTTCCAAGAACGCCTTCAGAAATTCATCAATGAAAACGCACATCACATGATGGATGTTGTTTTCCACACTTGATTTTGTCAAATGCTAATTCAATACGAACACATTGATGTCAATAAAATTTGTTTGAAGGTAAAATTAATGATTTTGTGAATTTTTAAAAAGACGTCCGTCCTCTCTGCCCCACCTCTCTCTCTCTCTCTCTCTCTCTCTCTCTCTCTCTCTCTCTCTCTCTATTTCTATCTCTCTGTATATTGCCTGATTAATTTCATTTGAATATTTTTTAACTAGTCACTATTGATTAATTACCACTTAAACAACCAGCTAGCTAACATTTCTTTCCGACCAACCAATTGCATAGATCAGAGAACCAACTAATACTAAATCACATCTTTCCTGGAAGTATAATTTTTAAATTTCATTCATTCAGTTCACAGCTTTCTCCGAATCAGATAACAAATTTTAGTGCATTTATTGAGGTTTTCCTTTTCTTCCAATTGTAACCTTATTAATTTCTTTGAATTTATTTATTTTTTTTAACTTACTATACAGATTTGTGTCCTTTATATTGCATTTTGATATATTTTTTGTTTTACATCCGAGTACATTTTTAGCCTAAAGCCATTAATTATCATTGTTCTCATAATTGTTAAGCAATTGTTCTTATATAAATCTTTAATATTCTAGCCTAGAAGATGGGTCCAGAGCCCGAAACGTCGGCAATATATGTTATATTCAATACTTGCTCTCCTTTTCCTGCTATATATATATATATATATATATATAGAGAGAGAGAGAGAGAGAGAGAGAGAGAGAAAAAGAAAGTGAGAGAGAGGGAAAGAAAGAGAGAGAGTGAGAGAGAAGAGAGAGAGACAGACAGGCAGAGGACGAGGAAGTCTGAAGTTGCAATCAATATATGCAAATTACGTCTCTCTGAAGCCAGCAAAGTCAAATAAATTTCGCCAACTCGCATCGGACGGGAATATTTCCTTTTCCACAGGGGAAAGTGTCCTCTTAGAAGCCCCCAAAATATGGAAGAGGGGTTTTGTTGATGAGAAAGATGGTGGATTTATTAAACGGGGGCACGCGTCCCTGAGCTCAGCTCAGCTTCCATTTTTCATAAGGCCGACAGCAATGCTTCTCCACTCCACATGTTATCATGTATTGGAGACATCGAAATAATCTCTACCAACAGCAACCGCAGTAGAGCGAAAAGAGTGGCATCAGGTATGTGCTTGGGTGTGCATCATTGCTTGTGTCTATGTACGTATTGCATGCCTACATCTAACTACAGCTGTGTACTTATATTTAAGCGAAGCTTTCTTGGTTTGGAAGGAAAGAAGGCAAAAATGCAACTTTGCAAAATTACAAAAGGACGTTAATATCGTCAAATTTCGTTGACAAATCTACTTCCTTCTCTACGCCTTTAACTTCTTCAATTGTACCCCTCTGTGGACGAGTAGTGATAGTTGATAGTACAGAGTTCCTTGAACTTCTCGCAATGTCGATTTGGCTCTACAATCTATTCCACCTGCCTACGGAAGCTTATTTGATCCTTTAATTAATATTAATTTTGTAGATTTGAAGCTAAAGTTTACTGTTTTTTCGAGTCCTCTGCCCATATACTTTTTTCTATCCTTGTTTTCTACCTGTATACCTATTTTTTGCCTTGAGTTATTCCTGTATACCTCTTTTAGCCTTGTATTCTGCCTGCATACCAAGTTTACCCTTGTCTATTGCTTGTATACCTATTTTATCTTTGTCTTCAGCCTGTATACCTATTTTATCCTTGTTTTCTGGTTGTATACCTATTTTATCCCTTTTTTTGGCCTATTGACCTATTTAATCCTTTTTATGTACCTTTATTCCGATTTTATCCTTCCCCTTGTCCTGTATACATAATTTATTCTTGTCCTTGGCCTGTATACCTATTTTATCCTTTTCCTCTGCGTGTCGGCTTATTTTATCCTTTTTCTCTGCCAATATACCTTTTTATCTTTGTCCTCTGTGTGTATACCTTTTTTTATCTTTGTCGTCTGCCTGTATACATTTTTTTTATATTTGTCCCCGTGCGTGTCTCCCTATTTTATTAAAAAATTGGATCAAGAAAATCTTTAGAAAAATTCGTTTATAAAGGTGGCGCGATTTGTGAAAAAAAACGAGCTTGACTTTGAAAAGAGTAATGCCATCTGTTTGTGCTTCATTTTCAAAGTGGCCCAAATCAACAGACGCCATTCTCAAAATATTTTCCCTTTCTTTTCTTTAGACTGGTAAAGTTGTATCGTGATATATAATAGTTGGAATATTCTCCCAAATTTCGTTTTCTCTTCTATTCACATAGCAACATGCTTATAAATTCACATGCAAACTTTGAAGTATTTTAACTGACACTCAGATATACATAAAAACATGCACACATATATATGTTTATGTTAATTTATTTCATTGAATTGTCCATCCTTTGAAAATATATTTGTATGCTCATATGTTTGCGCGAGTGTTTATGGCATGTGTTTGTTAGTGTTTGTACGGCCCCTGTCCAGTATTTGTTGAGAGGATCCATGCGAATGAAAGTCCGAATCTTGTATTTTGTCCGATGCCACTTTAGGTACCATTAAAAATCACCCAAATCTTTGCTGTTCAACTATTCACTACGAGTTTGAAATCATTTAGGGTTTTATTTTGTGGGAAGTACCATACATCCTCGCATATACATGGCATAATGATGGAAAAAGACATGAAAGGGCATGAATGGAATAAAGCTGTTCCTATATGTAGAGAAATAGGTGAAAAAATATTGGGTAAGGAATATGGTTTACAAAAATGGCGCAGGCTAGATTATGGAAAAGTTCCTAAATTGAATTTCTGTTCCTGCGTGCCGATACTTTTATATTTTAGACGTCAAAAGAGAGGCTGAAACAGGCCCATTTTTGCCCCTTTCCCCAAGGGATAATTTCCCCTTCGGGAAATAGATAACGTTCTGGAAAATAACTTGCCTCTCTGCACGGACAAAGACGAAATATATTTAAGAAAAGCAGGATGATAAGGAAAGCTTGGCAGCGGAGCGCTCGGCACTGCACATGAAACACTTGGCGCTTTGTTTTTCTGCCAGTGATTTAGAGCCTGTGCTTCGTCGCTGCACTTAAAAAAAGCTGATGTTTACGTATGGAGTTATTGCCCCATTCTGGTTTTGTCAAATGGCAGAATCAGAGGTAAAATAGAGCCTAAAAGGTTTTATATACGAGTATTTTGCTTTTTTAAAGTAATTATTTTGTTTGCTTATTCGTGAGAGTGAATTTGAGAGAGAAAGGAGACAAGGAGAATAGTTTTACTAATAGGATGAAGGTACACCATCTTATTTGTGGTAATCGACTACACAAATTCACTTTAATATTGTACCTAGAAGAGGATGCTGACCCCCTTTTAGAGCCCAGACCTCAAATACACTTTTATGAGTTCTTTTTTACATAATCTGCTTTAAAGGTGTTTAACCAAAGGGAATTAGTTCTTTTTTACATTACCATGCATTGATGTAATGAAATTAATGGGTATAACTCCTTCAAAGTTCGGTGAAAATCAGAAAACTCCCCGAAATGAAGAGGAAAACAAACAGAAAAGGGAGAAGGGGTCGAAGTGGAGCAGCTATAGATGGGGAAAATAAGGAGACGCTATTGTAGGAAGGTAGAGAAAGTGGGGGGAGAGAATAGTTGGATGGTGAGTGAGATCAAGAGATAAAGAAAGACGAGAGAAAGTGATCGAGAGAGTGAGAGGGAGAGAAAGAGGAGGAGAGCGAAAGAGGGAAGTGACGACAAGACCTTTGGATCAATACATGCAAATGTCTGCTGCTGCGGTGGATGTGACGAAGGGCTCCTGCCACACTCTCATACAGGCCCATATCCACACATATACATGTGCACAGACACTATGAACCAATCTCCCGCTTTACATACATTAAATGTTTTATATAGTCCTGCACAGCCTTATCCGTTCCCGTGGCAATGATCGTGATGCCATATTGTCGCGTGGATACCAAATCCAAGATTTAAGGCTAAATTGAAGCTCAATGAACTGTACATTATCAATTGACGTCTCGCGAAGCAAAAGACCTCGTTTTTTAACAAGACATTCCTTTAATGAGACCATGATTTATTGATTGGTCCCAAAAGACATTCGCCTTTGTCAATAGCCTAGAATTAGCATACTTGCAAGAAGTCTGTACCAACGTCGGAAGATTCTTAAAACTTTAACCCTCACAATTCTGTCGCTAACAAGACTTTACCTAAAAGAGTGATGAAAATTGAGCTCTTCTCCAACATCTTTCTCTCTTTAGCTGAAAATCTTGCGTTAGCCACATTATTTCTTCGCTCTTTTGGCTACAATAAATTTGTGGATTAAAAGTATTAGAGGGTAATTTAGCAAGGCAGTAGTTAAAACGTTTTTTTTTAGAAAGATTTATGGCTATATAATAAGCATTAAGAAAATAAGACATTTATATGATATATTTTATACTAAAAACTCATTATCAATTATCTTAGCCT
The DNA here is from genome assembly GCA_963969495.1 of Ceratothoa steindachneri. Lineage (NCBI taxonomy): Eukaryota > Metazoa > Arthropoda > Malacostraca > Isopoda > Cymothoidae > Ceratothoa > Ceratothoa steindachneri. Next base: position 39,850,499 of record OZ018335.1, read on the forward strand.
TGAGGTAGGATTGATCGATAAATGGAGAGTGCTAGTAACGAGCTAACCTTTACATAATATTTTGTGTGTAATTTCTAGAGATGAAATATATGAGGAAAAATAAAAAGTAAGTAAACGAAATTTATTTATTTTTATTTTTGACAGAATAGAGCCAAATGGGGTCATCTGCAAAAGCATTTTAGAAGGGATTTGAAAATAAGTAATGAGGCTGAGAGGAGACTGTGTAGCTTATACAGTAATGGGCAAAATTTTGAGACTAAAATAAATTTTTATTTTTTCATTAGTTTCTTTTTTCAAATTTATGTGATAGGAATAATTATTCTAATATTTAAATTATCGCAGGTTTATTAAAATTTCACCATTTCAAAATCGCGCTTTGATCCTATAGGAGGAGATTCAATCCCTGGATCTTTGCTCTTCGATAAAAAAAGGGTAAAATAATAACAAATATGGGTTGAATGAAGGATGATATTGAGTAATTATAATCTATTTTGTAATATTTTTTGTAAAAATAAATGTTTTAATCTTTTTCCCTTCCCGAAATGGTTCCTTCCAAAGAAAAGTGAGCATCTATTGTTGTTCTGCATCAAAGTGGCCTAAAATCTAAGGAAATAATTGTCAAGGTATTGCATCAAGGAGCTCCATCTTTAGGATTATTCGTGATTTTAAAAAGACTGGTTACAATGCTGTGAAGACGTCTTCCAGGCACCTAAGAGCTTCAAATGAACGCCAAGATCCCCTCATCGTAAGGTCTCAGTTCAAGAGTTGGGTTGCGTCTAGTGTGAAGCTCGCTCACTAGCGGAAAAAGCAGGTCTGAACGCTTAAGCGCAAACAGTGAAGCGGAAGGTTTTTTGACAAAAGTATTAAGTTGAGAAGGGCTGCGAAGAAGCCTCTTTTCTTAAATCATCTTAATGTGGGTTCGCAAACTTTTTAATATCTTTGCCCTCGGTAATGATTTAATAGATCAACCATTAATCATAACTCCTTTCCTCTTCAGGTATGTGAAGTTTAAATAAAAGAAAAATATTGAATGCTTAATTTTTAATGCATTTTATATGCAAGAAAATATTTTAACAGAAGAAATAAAGAATTCAGATTTTAAACATGACTCTTTTGAAAAAAACAAATTAGAGCATTGCTCCTTTAATTACAAATTGGAATTAAAGCATTATTTCTTTGCCCATTGATATAAAATAAAGACATTATTGCTGCATTATTCATGGAAACCATGCTATTGCTTGTTTTTTACTTAAAATAGCAATTCGATGGTCGGTAGAGGAAAGTGCTTCTTTCAGCTTCATGGCTTTAGTTTTAATATAAACTAAAGCCGAGAAACCAACCTCGCAAAGGTAAGTTGTGGTAACAGAGATGACCACATTAAGATCTCTTTGTGAGAGAATGAAATATTCCTTCTCAAGGTTGGCTCCCAGCGTTGTTAACTCTTCATTCTGATAATCTACTTTCAGGTTTTTATCCTCTGTTGCTGCAAGAAATTCGAACTTCGCTACTGTTTCAATGTCGTCGACCACCTCTTCATCAACAGTAAATGGTTTAATTACACAACCTCTTTTTGCTTTGTCTATCAAGGCCAGGAAAGTAACTGCTGATTATTTCAGCCATAGCACTAGGATGCTTTTCAAAAAGATCAACAAATTAACATTCTTCTCCGATACTGCTCATTAGTGTTGTCATTTCTGAAAAGAATATCGTGTTACCAGGCTGAACACGATACTGATAAAGCTGACTTTTTCTTTGAAAAGCAGCAACTATATTTTTGCAGCCTAAAACATTTACACTATTTATCTAAAGTGATAAGTTCAGGAAAATTGCATATCCAAAGAAATTTGCAAAATAGCAAATTTCAACACAGTTATTTCCTATTTTAACTCAAGAAAGCGATGCAAAACCTCACTCAGAGATAACCACCTCACTCTACAGTGAAATAAAAGCATGGAGTGGCTTGCTCATATTTCTTGACATTAAATTTGAATATTTTCGAGTTCACATTACTTTCTTTAATATGGTTAACAATTTTCACTACATATGGAAAAACGTCTGCAAGGTCATTAGAAAGAGGTTTTGTAGCTAATGCCTGACTTTGAATCATACATTGTGTAAACTGAATGTGCAAAGGGTATATTTCTCATATACGCTTGAAACCCTGAATGGACACCTATCACTGAAGGTGCTCTATCTGTACAAATTCCAGCTAGTTTTGTTCAATCATTACATTTATCTTTAAAGAAAATATATAAAAATTTCAAAACACACCCTCATACGTGGTTGTAGCAAGAGATTCGGAGAAAAAGTATTCCTCTTTATCTGAATTTTATTTCATGTCGCGTGCTATTTAAGCAGTTTTAAACACGAAGACACATCAGTAGATTCCTCAGGTTGAATAGCAAAGGAAAGGCTGCTCTTAAGTTCCGTTTTTATTTGCTCAAGTATGTCACTACTCATCTCGGCGATGCGTCTTTTCACTTTGTCATTAAAGAGCGGAATCTGCTTCATCTCTTTTACTTGATCTTCACCAAGCACAAGCATTGTAGTTTCGATCAAGCATGGCCTTTTCGAGTTCCTCGCAAAAGTGTGATTTTATTTTATTTCTGGCTATGTGCAGAAAAATTGAAAATAAACCTCAAAGAGCATATTCATTGTGCCGTGCATTTTGACCATAGGAATCAATCCTTTCCTTCAATATAGGCAATATCCTTCTCTTTTGATTCTCCATTACATCGCTCGAAGTGATCATTAAGCTTATATTTGGCTTCATACTTTCTACATATTCCACACTGGGGCTTCTCAACCGATTTATCAAATGTTCTGGTAAAGCCCGACTGGAGGAAAGTTTTATTGCAGGGGCGTTTCTGACTGGTTGCTATCTTGAATTCATTACGTTATGCTTGAAAAAAGAATACAGTACTTAAACAACGATTTTAGTTAACTAATGTTGTATGCACATACAACACACTTTGTTTTATTTTATTTGCATACAACGTACATAATGCGAAGAGAATACAATGGTGAATTAATTTGGAATGTGCACAAACCTAATGTCTGAACAAGGATGAGCAGTGCCAGTATTTCGAAAATTTTCTTTGCAATTTGTGAGACATGTTTATTTAGGGGGAGCCTCCATCTTACCTCCACTGTGACGATCAGTTCTAGTAAACCCAGACAGGCCCACCACATACAACAGAGGAAAAACACACCCCTTCCAAGGTAGCACCTTCCTTTCTATCTAAGCTCCCATCACTTGAAGAATGTCGTAGAGCAGTCCTATTACACAGTTAACTTCATAAAAGTTTGGTATTATTTTCTCCTTTCAAACAGCAATCATTTTCTACAATCGTCTCTGACGCTTCACTTCTTCCTGTCTGTGTCCTTTTGAAAACAACGGGCGCTCTGTCACTCCCACTCACTGCCTTACGAAGCACGCGTCCTCCCATATATCTGGATGCGTTAACAAGACATAGTGCATTACTAGTAATGCAACTCCCTCCAGCTAATCAGAGCACGGCGTGACTCCCGTTGCCACCGAGGCTACTCCCTTCACACAAAGCAACTTCTTAAGTCGTAGATGCCTCGCACAACATGATGCAATACTAACATTATTATTTATCATTTTAATCGATTTTACTCTAAAAGATTAGTTTCTTTTAGAGAGTACCTCATTACTCCCGCAGAAACGGCTTACTTACCCCTACTGGGCTAACTACCCCCAAAGTGAGAACCACGGATCTAAAATGATAGGTGGTGATAATTTTAGTCTAATTCTTGACTGAACTGGAATGGGGCAAAGTGAAATTCTGTTATGAAGCTCATTTCCGGTTGTTTAGAGCTTCTGCTAGATCTCATGTTAGGAAGAGAAAAGGGGACCGCTTTCAGGAGTCATGTGTCGTGTCTATCGTGAAGCTTATGAACAATCTCTATGTCTGGGTCATTATCATCTATGAGAACTGGAGCCCTAACAACTTTGCCCGAGAGAACTGCCCTGAACTCAAAATGGTACTAAAACATGCTTCATCAGCACTTTTACCAAACAACATTCCAGCTCCAATTTGGGGAGAATAACGATTTTTTCAGCATGATAGGGCACCTTTTCATAAAGCAAAAGCAATTATAAAGTTATTAGCTGAAAATAATATCGAACCTTTGGTATCTTGGCCTTGAAATTCGCCAGATTTGAACCCAATAGAGAATTTGTGAGTGATAATCAAACTGCAGTTGATAAACAGAAGCAAAGCAATTATGAGCATTTGCGGGGTTTTTTGAACAGTCCTAAAAACAAGGGACGATTTATAATGGGTATTTATTCCGCCTAGGTTAAGCGTAACGTTAGAGGAAACGGGCCAGTCTGGTGAGTGGGATTTTAAAATAATTTTAAAGTGCTATTCTAGCTTGTTGCTTGACTGTTGATGGCCGGCTTATCTTTGTTTATTAATATGGCTTCTAAAATGTTCAGCATAGCTTTATTAACCCCATAAAAATCATCTTCTGTTATTCTGTCAGATCCTTACTCTACTCATTACATCGGTAAAGAAGGCAAGAACATATCAAAACGCTCCGAAGATGATCGAATAAGATCGAAAGCTCAGCAATTTAGTTTGTTTTTTACCAAACAAATTAATTTAAAAGAGAGATGAATAAAGGTAAAGTTATCTACCATCTAAAAGATTGAATTGAAAGATAGTTAGAAGAAGAGAAAGTTGCCAAAGGAAATTAATTAAGGCGAAATTCACCATGATCTTCAAAAAAATTTGCATTCAAGAAAGACTGCTACCCAACTAAACTAATATATATATATATATATATATATATATATATATATATATATATATATATATATATTGAAAGTGAGATACACGCTAACCATAAATTTTTATTTCCCAATCTTTTGGACTTAAGCAAATGTCCTTCCTCAGTAATGTTGACAGTCTGGTGTCAGAGCCAATTTAACATGAACGCATTGGTAGCGAATAGCAAAAATAAATCGACATTGGCAGATGATAAGAAGTGAGTTTTTAGCGCATGGGGTCGTAGCATGGACTGACTCTAATGAGTGGAGTGAGGTAGCTGTCGCCAGACACTTAAGCTTCCATGAATTTTTGGTTCTTCTTAGTACTGGCTTGAGCCACGACTCTTTACTGCTCCCACTTCATCTTGTGTTCGCAAATTAGACAATGGGACGCCACTTACCGTAAGGGATCTTTTTCTTGGAGGGCCCTGCGATGCTCCTCAACGTGTGAAGCTACTGTGAAGTTTGACCAACATATTTAGCCTCGCAGACACCAAGGTAAAGGAATTGCCTCCTTTACCAGGAGCTGAGCTCCTGGTAAGAGATGGCCAACTAGGGAGCTATTACATAACCAGCCGCACAACTAGAGCAATCCCATACCAATCACCACCCTACAACTAACTAGGGCAACCGAGATTTGAAAGAGAATCTCCAGCAAATTAATGTCAGCACGTCTGCAACACAGAAATGATATATATATATATATATATATATATATATATATATATATATATATATATATATATATATATATATATATATATATATATATATATATATATATATATATATATATATATATATATATATATATATATATATATATATATATATATATATATATATATATATATATATATAGTCATGGCTAAAGGTTTTGATACTACTATATTTTTTGTTATAATAAAATAAATAGATCTAATAGAACAAATTGGTTCTGAACTGATAGAAAAAGGTGCTGATGACGCACGCTTTGGTACCAGTTTGAGTTGACGGCAGTGTTACTGGGCCAAATTGTTTGAGCTCTATTTCCCTTGGATGAAAAACAGCTTTCCCGTGACCAAGACACACGAGTCGTGAACCCGTTCTCCTTTTCTCCTCCTAAAGAGGGAGCTTCCAGAAGCAACAAATAAGCGAAAATGAGCGTCATTAGCGAATAACACCTTGCCACAGTCCAGTCCATTCTAAAATTAGTGTATATTTTTCACCGCTTATCAATTTAGATGATTTGATGAATCGCATCAAAGTTAAAATCATTTATATTTCATAAAAAATTGAAGCCTACCTGGAAGGTTCTTCATGGAGAGATGTGACTTCTTCGCAGCCCTTCTCGACTTGAGACCTTTCCCGAAAACTCTCCGCAACACTGTGGGCTATAAACATTCACCCCTGCTTCTTTCCAATCGTGAACAATCTTGGCCCTGGAAACAACCCAATCCTTGAGCTGGGGCCTCACCAGGAGGCAATCTTAGCGTTCATTTGAATCTCTTTGGCGTCCAAAAGTCTTCTTTACAGGAGTATAATGAGTCTTTTTAAAGTCATTAATAATTCTAAAGTTGGTGCCTCTTGATGCCTTTCACGCCGTTTTGGTGCAGAGTAAGAATGTTTGCACTCTTTTCTATGAAAAAAAAACTATGGAATTGAAAAAGATTTAAAAACTTATTTTAACAAAAATAGATTACAAAATTGATTAAAATAATACAAAATCATTCGCTTAACCAATATTTCTTATCATTTTACCCTTTTGATCAAACAGGAATGTTCCAGGGATTAAAATTCAGTTCCTAAAGGAGTAGGATAAGAGTGTGATTTTAGATTCAACGAAGGAAAGCATTTTTTTTCTTATTATTTATTAAATGCTGAGTTTTAAAAAACCTTCAATAATTATTACTATCACGTAAAATTTAAAAGCGAATGAAGAAAACACAAGGCGGAGAGATGATCTTAAAATTTTGCCAAAATTGAAAAAGATTGCACAAAATCGAAAAAAAAATTAGGCAGATGAGAAAGGGTTACTCTCAAGTAGTTTATCTGTGCTCAATTGTGCTAGAGAAGGTATACTTGCAGATGGTATACGAGCATGGTTTTCACAGAAATTAAAAAAAACGTGTACCAAAGCGTAACACCTTGTATTCTTTGTACAAGAAAGCTTTTAGTACTGGGAAATTACTGCAAAACATTTTGGCTGTCTATCAACACAAAAGCCTCACGTGAAGACTGTGGAGGCATCGTGCACAAAGGCCTCCTAACAAAGCTTGAAAGAGTTCTGAGCATCGTATTCTACGGTCTAAGGTTAAAAGAATTAGGAAATGAGATTTGGGATTGAAACCATTTAAACCTTAATTTGTGTATGAGCTTTTCGTTATGGAAATGAATGCACGTTAGGCTACTTACAAAACTCTTTAGCGAAGATTTACAACCTTTCACTTAACCCTTTAGGTGCTAGAGAAAAATATCATAGTAGATGTGAATACTTTCCAAAAGAATTGGAAGTCATCGAATGGTTGGAAAGATGGCAAATGCAATTGAACCTAGAACAGGATTTAGGTTTTTTAATCTCGAGGGATCTCAAATTTACACAACAATGTACTGTAACTTCACAAAAGACTAGTAGAATTTTGAAATGCATAGAGCAATATTTTGTATTTAAATCGAATATTTAAAGTGATTGTAAAAAAAATTCGGTGTCCCTGGTACAATTTTAGTCTCCGTATATTCGAAAAGACATTGTAATATTTCAAAGCGCGGAATTCGAGAGACGAAGTCAATTTCTGAACTTAGAAATAAATCGTAATAACTCAAATCGAAGCAGCTCGTTTTATTTACACAGGAAGATCGGAATCTACGCGGCACACTTATTATATTAGTCTTTAAAATACTAAGCTTATTAAATCTTTAAAAATACTAAACGAAATCACTAATATAATTTAAGTTTCAATATTTTAATTAAGTAACCAAGTGACCCCTAGCAATTATTTAAGACTTTGATAGTACAAAAAACATAAAATAACAGCAAAAAGTGTAGAATTTTAATAAAAGGCACTGCAGTGAATTAAATCGCTAAATACTAACTAAAATATAACTTTCTAGAAATCAAAATTGTAGAATAATTATATCAGCTTTGGTTTTATTATATTTTTTTTTAGATTTCACTTCTAATTTACGAAAAATCTTTACTCATTAAAGTTTAATTTCTTGATCTTCAGAAAATTGAAATTAATAGGTACCTACTCATTTTATATAAGCATAATTTATAAATGATGTATTATCCTTTAAATTTTAGGCCTAATCTCCCCATCCCACTACCCCTTTATATCTTCTCAATTTAAAAGTAGTGGGTACCTTTTAATTTTACAGTATTCCTGAAGATGTCAAATAGTGTTTGACGAAACGTTAGAATAAAATGCCTAGCACAATAAAAGCATCAGGACGTTTTCTCTCAAATAAATCATCGAGAAGTGGAATTTTAATGAGAAAAAGATATTTCATAAATTCGAAGTGAAATCTAAAAAAAAATATAGCAAAGAAATAAAAGTTGTGAATCTACGATTTTATTCCTATCCTCTCTTTCCCTCTTGTATCTCAGACATCCACCCTTTTCATCCATCAAGGACTACATTCGATATGACCTTATGGTCTTTGCTGGTTCCTAATTTTGTAATTCTATAATTGGTCTTATTTATGTTGTCTTTTAGCATGTAAATTCCAATCTGTGGTCATTAAGGTCTACTGAAATCTTGTCACACACCCAACTCAGTTCAACCTTAGGTTTTCATTAACGAATTTAGTGAGTTGTTTTCTTGTCACACTAACTTATGCTACTATCATACGTTCCTGTCATCTATCTATTGTATAAGTGTTAGCTTCATAAGTTAGTGTTGGGCTTATTCATGGGTTATATTTGAACGTAAATACTGAGATATTTTAAACATACTACTAATAATTAGGTTTTAAATTGTGATGTTTTTTATTGTGTGGAGTCAAATAGTTAGTGCAGAATGAGATAAACCATAGCTTCTTATTTCACTACTACCTGCTTTTTTAAACTGGAACACACATTCCTGAATAAAATTTTAAGGAGTACCATTAGTTAGAAAAAATATTTCTATGTAGTTTATGAAGCTAAGAGACTTTATCATATTTGGTCGAAAGCAAGTCCGCGTGAGAATATTTATCTTCATGAAGGGGTATTTAGTAAAAAGCGAGATAGGTGTATTTTTCTAGACGATGTAAATTTGCAAGGGTTTTAATTATTATGTTCTAGAGGTCATTACTTGGTTGGTTTGTCATGACTTTTGCTTTCCCGAGATTCATTTTCATACCTACACTTTTGCTTTCATTGCGAAACTATTGAAAGAAATAATTAGTATAGCAATAATTAGCTATCTTTACAACGCATCGGGATCACCTTGGGAACTGGATTGTCACTTGCGTCGCTTGGATAAGTAGCGTCTCCCAGGCGAACCGCATACCATCACTGCGTAAATTGCAGTTTACTATTATATTGAAAGAAGTTTTCGATTTTTGGGGGTCTTTTCCATATGAATACGATATCGTCTGCGAATCCTGAGGTTGTTGATAGTATGTGGGTGCTTAATTTAGAGAACCTCATTCTGAAACCATCTTGTTCACTTGGACTTGTTTACTTAGTTGACTTTACAGGTTACATATTTCTAATGATTCTCACAAAGAGTTTGAAGTTTCTAAAATTGACTATTTAACTAAACTGCACTGGATGTCCTACCAAAATTGCTGGTACTGCTGTTTAACTAATAATTGTACCATACGATAAACGTGCCTATAGGCAAGGTTGTAAAAGCCCCTCGTCCTGCGACAGCGAAAGTGAAGACAAAAAACCCCACTAGTTAAAGTAGTTCTTATAAATATTACATTTATCCGTTACCTTACATTTATCTATTTATTTGCTTGGCGTGGATGAGGTAGTAGTAATCTTTAATACACAAACCACATCATTTGGTTTAATTTGGTCTACTTTACTTGAGTAGAATTATTATAGCCCTGTAAAAGTCTTCTAAACATTTTTATTTATGGCACTAAACGAAACGGCAGGCTAGCTTATAGCCTTGTGAAAGTCCTCTGGGCTTTTTTTTATATTTATGGCACTAAATTAAATTGCAGGGTAGCTTATATATAGCCTTGTGATAGTCCTCTGGACTTTTATAGCACTAAATGAAATGGCAGGGGAGCTTATATATAGCCTTGTCATAGTCCTCTGGACTTTTATGGCACTAAATGAAATGGAGGGCTAGCTTATATATAGCCTTGCGATAGTCCTCTGGACTTTTATGGCACTAAATGAAATAGAGGGCTAGCTTATTTACATACATTCAGTGCTCAGGATCTTTGAACTGATGATATTGCACATGTAAGTTAATTTACGACTTCATTTATTTGAGTGCAGTTTCGATTTCTGATTTGAGAACAGGGTTAATATTATTGTTCATATTCTGACCATTGAGTGCGTTGTTTTTTATTGTGTTGTCAATTATAAAAAAGGTTTTTCTAGAATACTTATATTCTTTTAATTAATTTTCCTCGAGATCTTAATGATTATTACATCTTTTTTTATTATACCAAACATCTATAATTTTAATTTTAGTCATCTTTTTTAGTTATTTGGTAAATATTTCCTTCTTTAATGATATTTTCAATAATATTTGTATTATATTTCTGTTGCCATGGCTTTCTGTTTCTCTTGAAGACATTTGTTCCGTCCCCCAGACGAACCCGATGCTGTATGACGGTGTCTAATTATTGCTATAGCAACCGCATAGTGACAACTACTCTAAGTTTGGGTGTGTTTTCATAATATCTGTTGTTACCTGAGAATTTATTATTCTTTCTTCGTGTCACTTTCAGTTTTCATCAGTTTCTGTGAAGCTTTTAATGAAGTTTGGCATATTTCTTCAAGTTTATTTTTGTTGAGTCTCAAATGGCTTTAATACGCTGTTTTCTCGAATTTGATGGCATAAATTTAATGGAATACTCTTCTATTTTATATTTTTATCTTACATCTGATTATTCTGTATTTCCTGCTTTCAAGTTTGTCAATAACTTAGAAATTATTGCCACTAATGTTTTAGCCATTCGATTGTAATCAATTTCATTGAGCATTTCATACTTTCGGTTTACGCAGGTCTGTTTTTTTTTGTAGTCGTGGAGACCGTAGTCATAGAGAGATTGAAAACCAATTAAATCTTCTCATATTTAATTTTTTCCCCGTATGAACTTTCTCAATTCCAATTGTGTGGAAGTTTTCCAATATAACCTCGCATGATTATATTAAATACGCTTTGTTTTTTTATCAAAATAGACTTGAACTCGTCAAAAGATCTGTCTAGTTTCTTTTTCTGTGCTAGCAGATTGTGCGGAAAGTTAAATATTTCTAGGTTATTCAGTTCAGGTCCTCTTGGCTTAAATATGCTACTCTTTGGGAAATGCTACGATTATCTAACAATTTGTTTACAATTCTTTTAAGAATTTTGAATACTAGAATATCAACCCAATATGAGAAAGTCTCTTACCTTAATAAACTACATAGAAATACTTACATACTAAATGACTCCTTAAAATTTAATTCAGGAATGGGTGTTCTAGTTCGATAAAGCAGCTAGTAGTGAAATAACAGCCCATGGTTTATCCCATTCTACGCTAACTTTTTGTCTCTCATACAATAAAAAATAACACTTAATTTAAAAATAAAATAGTAGTAGTATAATTATGAGGTCTCGGTATTTACGTTTAAGTAGAATATCTTTCTTAAAAAGGATACAAATTTCAACCTTTAGAGTTGATTTCTCTAAAGGCTTTGAAGATTTGTATGTAACTTCCTCTCTCAGTTATAGTTGGTCCAAATTAATTAATCCAAGTCTAATTTTTGATCTAATTTAATTGTCTCTGACAAAATTAAGAAAGATCATTGCACTGTCGCAAATGTAGGTGCTGCAGTGATCCCATAGAAGATTTATAAGCTATTCTTTTTACATTTATTTTCCCTTCTCATGTTTTTTATTCTTTTTATAAGTAAAATTTTCCATCTCCCAAATTGAAACCCAGTTCGAAAGTACATTTGTGGCAATATCAGCGGCTGTGGGTGGATAGGGAGCGGGTCGATTAATGTCAGCTTCATGTGTCAGGGAAAAAACGTAGTAGATGAACGAAATTAAGATGTAGCTTGAAGATAGATTTCTCAATTTATCTTAACCTCAAGTGAATATTGCCACTGCAATTTCGTCATCGTCCTTCATATTCCACCCAATGCCGTCGTTTGACCTTTGTCTCCTTACTTTGAGTCTTTTAAGAGTGTAGGGAGAAATTCACCTATAAATGTTTCGTATTTAAGTTCTAGTCATTGTATGTATCGTGGTATTCAGCTATATCCGTACACAGACTAACGGGAGACCTGCTTCTTGGCCCGATTGGGACAAAGTTCTAAGTCTCGCTCTTTTGGGGGGTGTCGCCTTTTCCATTGTTATAAATTGCACTACTTTCTTTACATAGCTACTAACGTTAGTCTTCCCTTTTCATCATTAATAAAAATAAAATAAACACCTGATATCATAAGAGTATGCTACCAAGATAAAAATCCCATAGATTCAACATAATTTGAGTTACTCGAAAGTCAGGTTCTTCAAACCAGATTCCACATAATCTCCTCAACTCGAATCGATGAATGAATGACTTAAAATGAGTTCGAGGCACACTACTGTTCTCTCCTCAAAATCACGCAACAAATGATGGGTTCCCTCAAAGAGAAAATCACTCAACGAAGTGGAATGCCGATTTAACATCCCTACTAAAATTCAAGGACGAGATATAGTCGTGTTATCCGATTGTATGGTGGAATTTATTGTGTAGGGTCGTGTTTTAATCATGGCATCGGTTTCTGCTTAACTTGTTCGTAGACAACAGTGGATTTTGGTAAGTTTGGTAAGGTTGGAAAACACATCCATGGCTACCTATGCGATCATGGGTGTGCTTTACGCTGTTATATCGATTGATATAAATAATAAATATCTATCGATATAAATAATATGATGACTATAGTTTCCTGGTATTCTTATCTACAAAGAGACACACATCCAAGTATTAAAAAGAGTTCAGGGTTGCAACAAAGCTAATTTTGGAACTGCAAAACAGACCCTGCGAAGAGAGAGACAGAATTGAAACAATAGCTATCTCTTGATGAGATTCTTCAAAATTATAAATGGTTGCAATATTATAAACTTTGAATCACTTTTTGAACGCGCTGAAAACCACACGAAATAGTTTTAAAGTGAAATTGAAGCGTTTGAGAAACCTTTTATAAAACTTTCTCAACTTGTAATTCTTGGCCAGCATTTGCGCTTCATAGCAAATCGATAAAAATGTTTAAAACAAATTATCTGAATACCTGTTTTTTTTCTTTGTTCATCCAAGTCTTATTCTTTTTAAGGAAATTAAATTGTCTTAGATTTGCTCCAGTTTCAGTTTCTGATTAATGAAAAGAAACTCCTTCAGATTTGCCCCCATTTAGGTGAAGGGGAATGGTTTAAAGATATATAGCTTGAGTAGGCAAAAAAGAGACAACGTGGACAACTTTGACGAAAATATAATGAAACCATTCTAGAACAGGTTTAGTGCCAGTTGAATTAATAAGAGGAAAATTATTATCCAGGTAGGTGAATTTGAAATATTTAATAACTATATCCCTTGGTTAAATAAATTTTAATAATGAATTTTTCTATTATTTATTTTGAGGCAATTCTCTTTTCTGGGGTGCTGGGTGCTTCTGTTTTATTGTGCAGCTCTCAATAGAACTCGTAGTCCTGAAAGACATGTTTTAAGACTCTCTTATACTTCTTGATTCTAAACTACTGTTTGTGCTCTCTAAGTGAAACATGATTGCTTTTACTGACTGTGTCTTTGCTCCCATGGTATAAGTAATAACACCTTTAATATAATTTAGAATGGTCTATTTAAAATAATATCTACCTAGACTCCGTTGGATATTACACAGCTTGTTCATATAGATAAGCAGCTAAAGTAATATCAAAGGAATGGCACATTGCATACACCTGTTTCTAATATTAAGACATTCCCTGTCTAAAAAGATCTTGTAAATCGCGGCCAGCCTTTTTTTGTGAAGGGGACTCACAAGAGAATTCTGACCTCAAAGAGCGAGACGAAGATTTTCCTTTTTGATCAGTTAATTGTCCGATTTTTATAAGGTAAGAAACGTGGGTCAATTTATGATAATTTTATGAAGGTACATTAAATGATATTAGCTCTATATTCTCTTCTTAATAGAACATACAATTCTTTGTAATAGTAACGTATCCCGATGCCATGTAAAAGCCTTTAGGGATTTAAGAGGCTTTTATGGCCGAGGAATTTTTGAATGAGGGTTTGTTTTGAAGACAAGGAAAACAAGAGAAGACAATAAGGCGGCACGACTATTTTGAGTACTTTGAAGTCATTTAGTTGTGACTAAAGATAAGGAAATTCAGCAATCAATATAAGGAAAAGGTCACACACAACAGTATGGGAGAAGAGAAAAGGCATAAGAATAAGACAATTAGAGAAAAGTGATTAATGATAAAGAAAACGAATAATGACGAGAAAAATTAAACACACTAAATAAGGTTTAAATTTATCAGTTTCAATTAATCGTAAAATTATAATTACTTCGTATCAAACACTAATTTTCCCTTGTGGCTAAACGCAGCTAAATTTTGTAGCAGAAGTAGTATTACACTAAAAACAATCTGCTAGTTTTCGCTATAAATTGCCTAAAAGTGAGAAATGGCAAAAAAGTCATGATCCTAAATTTCAAAATTCGATGCTAAATTCCATAGAAACAAGAATATAGTTTGTAATTAAAATCAAAATTAAAATTATCCACTCTTTAGAATGGACACATATGGGCATATTCTTTGCTCTGGTGTGATTTATGTTTGTGTCTTTATCGTTTGAGTGTTTAATTCTGTCATTTTGAAAGAGGCAATTATAGCCGTCATACGATACTAGACTAGCATAAATTCAGTTACCTTCTCGGTTTACTAGACAATACTGTAAGTGTGCTACATACTACTAGACATTTTGGCCTTGGAAATGGATTCTTACTTTCGTGTCTCGCAACGAAATCGGAGTAAATTTCACTGTATTACCTAGTTCGTAATGGAAACGCCCTAATCGAATGGATGCACCGATACTAACACAAAGGAAATTAAACTAATTGACTGTGCTTAGTCACAAGATGGGGACACAATTTAAGTCGGGTTGACTTTGCGGTGGATATCATATATGATATGGCAAAAACTGGTTGGGCGATATTGAATCAACCATCGAACCTACATTCTATCCTACCATCTCAATTTTTACGTTATCTTTCTTATTTCTTTTCTTCTCCAGGGAATTTTTCTATAAAGATGTTATAAAATAATTTGCTATCTTTGTTTTATATATATTTATAGGATTCCTAAATTGAGGTTTTAAAGTCATACTTATCAATTTTTAAAATGTGAATGACACACAAATTAATTCAATGATTTTATTACACTTCTTATTATGCGTTGCTACTTTTGAATTAGTTACTTAACAATTAGACTTTCTAACATGTATAACACCTACAAAAGTATTATTTCCTACCATCTTCAACTACCAGCCTACATACTACCATTGGTGAATATGTTGAGGGAAATCCTAACATATGGACTACAATTAGAGACAACTTCAGAATCCAAACGGCGCATTTTGTCTTTGGAATCGATTCCTAAGTGCCGTTATTATATAAATAATGAATCTTTTCCCAAATGAAACAATACATGATAATATCTTTCTAAAACTCCAAACAATCTTTAATTACTTCTAAACTTGAACTATACCAACAAGCGTGTTCACAATGATAATTGGCGGATTATATCGGAATGCA
Organism: Ceratothoa steindachneri; assembly: GCA_963969495.1. Lineage (NCBI taxonomy): Eukaryota > Metazoa > Arthropoda > Malacostraca > Isopoda > Cymothoidae > Ceratothoa > Ceratothoa steindachneri. The sequence goes on from OZ018335.1 coordinate 39,866,230, forward strand.
AAATGAATGAAAACTTTACACTATTATTGAATAAATGAACATCGTGGGTAATTAGAATATGTGAAATGAATTGAAGAGTTTTAGAGATATGGGTCGTAAAAATCTTAGAATAATTTTTGAGATTATCCTCCAAAATTGAATACTGATAGAAGGCCAACATGGTCCGTTACTCCCAATTGAACCCGTAACTTTACAATCAAACGATTACTTTTTTATTAAGACTCATAGAAGTGAAATAAAATTCCTTTGATCTCATGATATGTTCTTAAGGTTTCGAACCTGTTTATTTTCGTTAACAAAAATCAATCTGAAACATTCCGGGTTACAGCCCGCAGGACATTTTTCAGTTCATGATAAAATATGTAATATCAAGAATTATTTATGTAACAATTGTAAGATTTCTGTTGGCTGAATAAAACCAATACCGCTTGAAAAGCCTCCCCATTTGGGGACTATCATTAATTTCTTACACTATGTCCTAGCTTTTCTAAACCTAAGTTTATTTTTGCTCTCGCTCTGATTTCGTGTAAAAAGTCTCATATTTGCCGATCTGACTTGGTGCCAATCGGGAAATCCGAAGTCGGCCGATCTATCTACCTACTGCCCTCATTATCTGATGTTCTACTGTTCAACTACCCCGTGGGGAGGGAAGTAGGTACCATGTGTGTACTGTTACACCTGGTAGCTGGAGGAGCGACACATCCTTCCAGGCGGACTTGAACTCTGACGACGGATGGGGAACCGAGTGCTCTCCCCATTTCACTTCACGCACCCACTTCTCTTTACGAATATCCCCTCTTTACTTTTTATAATTTGGATGGTTGTGCCCTCGATGGTCGTAGCCAGTAATTAAAAAATACCTTTTCAAGCCCGTCTGACGATCTAACAGCGCCTTTAACCTGCACAAGTGGGCAGAGTCTAAACATAACCATTCGTTTAACACCCTGTTATCCGCACTTCTGTATTACCAGATACCTGAACTATCCTATGGTTTATTGCCATACATCAGTGACATGCAATTATCCTACTTGTTTTCCGCTCTGTCGTTCGTGTCTTCTTCGAGGAATTCGCATCATTGCCTCAACTTCTGTGCCACCCTGACGCACTCCACAAAACGTACCAGCCTTGTCGGGTCGTGCACGAAACCGTTCAATCAAAGAAGGCGACGTGCGCGACCACTAGCAAGGTAGTCAGCATAAAACGATTCTCTTCATCCATTGCATGTGATAAATCCAATAGACGCTAGCAAAGATGTCACAAGAGTAAATAACTAAGCCCTAAATCCACGGAGGGAAGTCAACCTCTGTATACCAAGACAAAGTTCCTCTGCACAAGGTAGTTTCTTCGATTGTGAACCCGGCTGCTCTTGTGACAATTCGGAGAGGAACGTTGACTGAGTTCGTGAATTCTAACGATCATCATTTCAATACTACAAATCACAAAGGGGTTTGTTATCAACAATCTATTCGAGCTCCTGCAGACATTTTCTCAAATATTTCTTACCATTCAGCACTCTCTCTACGTGTCTCATCAAACCTATCTTAATTCCCTGTTGTTTTTTTTTACTTATTGAATTCGTGGGAGTTTTTTTTTAAATTCCGCTCTCTCATTTCATCTTCTATTTTGGGTTAGGTACGATTCATCACCGATAACTCATCACCGCCAACTCAACGCTGCCAACTCATCACCAAAGTTATATTTTCTATTATAGCTAAGGTGCTTCATGTATAGAGAATCAAAAGGAAAACTAGAGAAAGAAATGTTTTTATTTATTTAAAAAAAACATATCTATTATATGTTAAATTAAAAATCAAGTTGTTACTTTATGATTTTATGGCTTATTGAGATTCAATCTCACGATTGCGAAAAGGTTACTTACCAAACACTGTAAATTTCTTCAAAATGTTCTTTAATGAAAATATATAACTGGTTTTGAATATTTTCTAGTTATATAATATAACTTTGGTGATGAAACGGCGGCAATGAATCGACCTATTCCCTCTATTTTTTATTTTGCTTCCTAAAAATTGAAAATATTAATCCTGAAATTATTCAACGGAATTATAACCTTCCGTAGGCCTGGGCGTTTTCTTCACTCAAAATAGATTGATGGTAGAAATACGCTGTCTGTCAGAGAAGCATTTGAACCTTTCCCCTTCAAAGACTGCTGATTTGTTTATATATGAAATGAAGAAATTGTATTTGAGTATAGAAAGATGCACAGAGAAAAGAATTTAAATTATGCAATTGTCCTTGATTAAGAAAATGCTTTCATTGACAGACAAAACAAGTAGACAAATTGCATGAGTGCAGAATTTGCCTATATTAGAGAGTTTGCTGTCCAGGCATATTAGAGAAGCATAATTCTTTGGTAGAAGAAGAAAAGAGAAAAGTGAACAAGGATCAAATATGTGAAAACTAACCTTGTTGCTAGGAATACAAAATCATATCTCCAAGTCTCGAAAAAGAAGTTAGTACAACAGAACAGAGGGCCAAAATACACGATGTCATAGCCTATTTACAGTCAAAACAAATACAAAATCTAGTTTTAAGGCCCTTAAACATATATTGATCGGATCCCAAGTGAATTTTGGTATAGTCACGTCAGGCGATATGATAAATTTGAGCGGAATGAATCACCGGTAAAACTCATTAGGTCAATCAAAAGAGCAAAAGATTTGAAAAAGGATGGAATAACATCTGCCAGAATCACTAAACATGAACCTAAAAAGTATATAAATACTAAATATAGGAGATGATATTCCCAAGTTAAAAATTGGGAATCAAGAAACTCTATGAAGGCTAGAGCCGAAAATTTTCACATTTCATTTCTTTGTCAATCTGACAGAAAACATTTAACTTCCATCCTACTAACCACCCCAGAATTACTGAAATACCACTTGTCCTAATGGAAAATGGTTTGTTTCAGAGACAAAGTGAGCGGGAATATAAATATGTGCCATTATACAATATAAAATCTTTCTTCTGAGGTCGTCGGATCATAGGGTATATAAACAAACAACATATATTTCATAGGAAAAGAGAAAAGCTCACTTGGTCTTAGATTTTCTTGACTAAATGTTGAATCCTAGACAACAACTTTCTTTCAGAGTTTAATTCATTGTCAAAATATGCCTGAGAGTGCGAGCCGAATCTGGATTAAAATCTTTTTGTTTATGGCCTATCAAATCTTTCGTTTCTTTATGGGGGTTTGGGGTATCTACTCACCCTCATGCTTTGGCTGCGAGAAAACTGACCAAGGGTCCATTCCTGCAAGGCATCATTCGTGGCTAACCACCTCCGACTAGTAAAAAAAAATCAAAATATATACAGCATCCCTCGTTGATACAGTCTCCATTAAGCCGGCTATGGGTTAAACCAGACAAATCTGGATAGAGGACGGCAATTGGAACCTTTCACTGCGAGTTGCCTACAGTATTAAAACTGAGGTTTTAAGCGTTTTCCCCACTTTGAGACAAGATAAATCGATAGAAGAACAATTTTACTTGGTTGTTATAAATTTAGGCTAATAAATCTATTTTTATTTTAATACATAAATATAGACTTATTTATCAGAAAGAAGACTTAGATATCTGCCATGTTTCGGCAAATCGGGATCGGGGCATTTCAAAAACACTAACCCCCCTCCCCCTCTTCCGCCCTCTTTATTTCCTATTAAATTTAAAGACGAAGGTGATGGGGTGGTGTGAGATGTAACACTTCGTCCAGTCAGGGTTTATCCCTTGGCATAAGGCCCAGAGCAGCCACCCCCCACCACAAAATCCTTCATACACACCTATCATACAAAATTTATCATCCACTTACTTTTCGGTCAGCCCTATCTCTCTCAAACATTTATTAGCATAATTATTCCACCTCTTACGCGGTCTTCCATACTTTTTCACTCCTTGCCACTCACTTTCGTATATTCTATACACAAGTCTATTTCCCTCCATTACACTTACATTTCTCTGCTAACTCCTAACACTTTTAAGTTACAACCTTTTTCACACCCTTCTTCACACAATCTCTTACCCAGTAGTTCCTCTATCCTTTCATCTCCCGCACACCAATCATCTTTCTCAAGTTGTCTATTTACACTTCTCACTCAAGATATTTTCTTGTCCCAGCATACTCTCATGCAGCTTCCTGGAACATGCCACCACAGACTCGGATATCACACCACACCACGTTCTTACCCATAAATACCATTACCTTACTCTTTTCTATATTCACTTTAGCCACTTTCACACACACCCTATCAAAAAGTGGATCAACATTTCAGAATCCCTCTCACACTCATTCACCAACACCAGGTCATCAGCATGCATTCACAGATATAAAACTAATTCCTTAGTAATCTGACTCACACACTCCTCATTTAAATAGACATCTCAGTATTTCACCCGTAAATATATTTCACCGTCATGGCGACTCACGCAAACTTGTTTTATCCTCTCCCCAAACATGTATGTCAAATCACTCACTCCCCTTATCTTTCACCCTAACGCACGCCTGACTGCTAACATAGATATATTTGCACCACTCTCTCCATACCTCCAGACCATTGATCCCACCATACACTTTATAACTCCTATTCAATGTTTTGTTTCAGCTAGTGATGTGTAACTACTTGATCCACACACACCCTATCTGCTATAATCCATTCATGTTCATCCCCTATCATTCATTCAGTTATCATTTTATCCACCCAACCAGAATTTTTCAATACACTTTTCCTACAATACTCAATAAACTCATGCTTTTGTAGCTTATACACTCACCGCTAGCCCATTTACCCTTATAAACTCCATTATTACTGGATCCTTACAGTCTTCAAGGCCCCTTCCAAATTCAAATGCTTACATTACAGCCACCAAACCCACTTCATATCACAAATACCATCACTTTTCCCCCTCTCAGCGACTATATCATTTGCTCCAGCTATCTCTCTATTTTCATACAACTCGCAGCACTATCAACGTCCTGCATGCTTAACTCTTCCATATTTTCATTCAACACCTGCTTTACGCCCATGAAGCCAATCCCATTTACATTTGTATTATCTTCCATACCCACATTAGACAACTCATAAAAGTATTCTCGTCATCTACTTTTGACCACCTCATTGCTGATAACTAGTAGTTGTGTGGAGATACAGCTACTATTCTTATTTTGGTTCCTAAAACTTCTTATTTACTTTCAGAATAGTTTCCTGTTCCCATCCGGATCCTCATTCATATTTTGTTCAACTGCTTCACTTGATACTTTCCTACTTTGTTTATTCTCTTGTTTCCTGTAAAAGATTTATGCATTATTTTGTTACTTGACAAGAGGTAGGACAAAGTCTTCTTTAAGTTCTTTCTTATAAAGCATTTAAGCCCGACGAAACTTCAGTTATTTTATTCATTGGTGTACAAGAATATACAAAAGTTTCGTTCGATAAAACACATTGATTAAAGAAAACCAAACAAAATTACTCTTCAGTATTAGATAGATACAGTACCTAATTTGTAGTACCTAGCTTGCTTAGTAGTATTATATATTGAATAAATAAACCAAATTTCCTTAGATATTCACCTCATAGTTACGAGAATGTTTATAATTTTGAACTGGCATTAATGTGATGAGCGTTTATTGAAAGTTGCGTGCAGAAATATAGAAATATTAGGTCAACCTTAAACGTCTTGCCCCTTTGGATTTTTAACTAAATTTAATTCATTTTATAATTTCTATTTTGTTCTATAACCTTTGCCTTATTTTAATGGTTTAGAAATTTAAAAAACAAAACAAAAGAAAGTTCAATAAAAAATATGAATTGGTGTGGAAAATATTTTGAGCTAAGAGCACACGTCTCCCCAACGAGCGATCAGTGTTTGTTCAGTGCTTTTTGTAGTCGACGTTCAAGAATTGGCATGCGGACCGCACCAAAATAGAATGAAAGGTCATATACAAAGAGCATAGCGAGAAAAATTTACGGTGGCACCGAGTACTTGATGCCGTTGTTGCCATGCACTATCATAGGCTTTCTCCAAATCAGTAAAACACCATGGAGAAGCGTTGTCAGTGAAGGAAAGCCTCGATGAGAACACTTTTCTGTCGGGGCAGTGCGTCCGACGTGAAGTGTGAAACTTGTGAAAGCTGACTTTGTAAGAGGAAGGTGGCTTACGCTGTCCAGAATATAAGCTAATCTAATATTTACCAGACTAGGAATAACCAGCCGAATTCCCTACCACAATAACTATGGACGACAACAACGAACAAACCACGTTAAACACAACTTGTGCCATTTTCTTAATGGGCTTTCAGGCTGTCTTGCCTCACTCTTCGTTCATTCGTGGTAATTATAATTATCTGGTGGCTATCCCCCTTTTATTTCAGAAAACAAATGAATACGTACACTCTGAAAAAGCTTTCGACACACGCAATAAACAGCTAGCCATTTCTAAGATCATTACAGAAACCATGACAATTAACCTACCTTTATATACTGCCTCAGATATAAAGGCAATTGATCAGTAATAAAATTAAAAGTAGTTAAGCTGGCATGGGAGGCGGTCTAAAAAAAGTGTTAATATCCATGAGGTTATTATCTAGACTTTGATTTAATACAAATGGGAATTGAATTAATGAGGCATATTTAATGCACCACTTTGAGGATGCTATCGTGCTATTAAACTCGAATTCAGGAAAATTTGTCAATAATACCAGGCTCAAAGTTCGACTGAAAATTAACTTTTCAAAAACAAAAATAGTTTGTAAGAAAATTGATAAATTTGAATTGCCAAAATAATTTTGGAATAGATCCAAGAATAGATATACTTAAGAGAGTTCTTGACTTCTAATCGAAGGTTAAAAAAGAAACTAGGCACAAGAAGAAATTAGGCTGCACCGTAGTAGGAAATCTTAGCTACACTTTTAGAAGTGGAATCGCTTTGCTTAAAACGGAAATTGTACCCCATTTATTTGTTCGCCTTTCGCTATGCTACAATACATTATTTAGAAGTTTTTAGGGTGCTTGAAGTTAAGAGACCCAAATCTTTACCAATACTAATCGCATTTAAATTATGACCACCTATGTTGTCCACCTCCTGAGAGCTTGGCTGATTCCATGATTTGGTCTCTTACAAAAGACTCAAGGAATTTTGCTCCAAGAGATGTCAAAGAAATTGTCAGGATTAGCTTTAATCCTTTTTTAGAAAATCGGGGTCACTTCACTGTTTTAAACTTCCCTAGAACTACTCATTTACTAATTAATCGAATAAAAATGGTACAAATGATTTTATTAGTTCTGTTTACAATTTCTAAGATTAAGTGGGTAGATTATATCGTGCCTGGCGGTTTATATATTTTCATTTTATTAACATGGTGGCTTATTTTGTATTCGGTTACACTAGTATTTAAAAGAACACTGTCGTCAACAAGATTAATTACGTTCAGATGTCGTGTCTTGAGCATTGAAGATGTTTGCAAGCTTTTCATTTAAAGCCCTCTATATAGGGACCAATTCGTCACTATGTTGACCATCAGAATCCGTAAGCTGGATGATGAATTGAATGATTTGCTTGCGATTATTTGTGTATCCATAAAATCTCTTAGGTTTGCGTTGAGACACCACTGATTTCTTATATACATTTGTATCCTTCCTTCTATTAAGTTTCAAAACTGACTATAACAGTTATAATAGTCGCAGTTTTAAAAAGTATTAATATTTTTTTATAATTTTAAAAACCTGTTGCGTTAACATATAAAAGGAACCATTCATTGGCACTTACATGCTCAATCATGGTAGGCCCTATTAAGAATAAAGATAATTTGGCTGAAACCCCGTCAGATATTTGTAATTTCTGTGTTTGCAGCGCTGACTTGTCTAAATTTAGTATAACTTCAGTTTATAACACCCAATTTCATTGTTAATGGTATAAAATGAATATCGAAATGAAACACTGTCAGCGAAGAAATTCTCATCTAAATCAACGTATTTAAAGCAAACACACGAACCCCCACACAATCACAACACGAACACAATCGGAATCCTATTTACTTCCTCTTCTATTCATACAATTAGCAGGTCATCAGGTTGTTCGTGTCCTCATATTTTAAGGCCCGCATCGCTTACAAGTAATTTTCCATCATATCCTAGATACACACACAGCTGTTCGTCTTTTCCTGTCTCACTTTTTCATCTTCCAAAATAACATTGATTTCATCCGAATCCTCGTGCACCATACTTCTTCTTGTTTCTTATTACGACTCTTTAGTTTTTTTGTTGGTCATATTGTCTATTCTTTGTGAAAACTTCAATAAAATTTTAATAAAAGCAAAGTCACAGATCTGGAGCTGGTCACTAGTCACATACGAGCCCTTACCTGGTTATATTTCGTTTGTTCTTTCCCGTTTCCGTTATTGTTTAAGTTATCATTTAAAAGATTTATCTTTTTATAATGAAAAGGTGAGGTTTTATTTATATTTTAAAGATTTTAGTGTTGATCATGCTATGTTTTAAACGCATAAATGTATTTATATATTCCATTCCAATTTTCACTGTTTACTATGGGTTCTGCTTCCTTTTTAGATGTATTTCTCCAGGATTTTATCAGACTTAGGGGGAAAAAATAGATAATTGTTTCTTGGAATTAAATTTAATTCAATAGAATGGATTTATTCTCGAGATTTTATTATCGCTAATTTACGAGTTCATTTCTTTTTGTTGACCGTTGACCATCATTCTTATTCAGCTGGTACTCCTTAGGTTACGATAAAGGGATAGTTTTGGAGAGTTACTCTCCCCCTCTCTATTTTACTAACAATATTTTTTTTATTTCTTCTAAGTTCGCTATTTTATTTATGACCATTCCAAAAAATTGGGATGGATTGAGATTTCCCTGTTAGTTTTGGCCTTTTTTTTTAAATCAATAAAATATTTCGCTCAACAGACTGTAAGGTTGTAGATAGCAATTAACCTCTTACAGCCAAGTCTTGCAGGCTGTAATATTTTTTCAGACTTTTCTGGACGCATGCATTCAACCCCCCTTCCAAATCACCCATCTTACTCCAATTATGCGCAATATATGGTTATTTTTAAGAAAACTGATCTATGAATATCTACATGAAACTAATATTATCAGTGGCGTCCACGAAAAGGCCGAGGTTCTCAGTCACTTTTCTCAAGTATGAGCCTCCCTGCTTCCATCCCTTTCCTCACCTCCGTCTCTAATCTCTTCCTTATTCTCGCCTTTCTTACGGAAACGCAACGAGGTCCACCTTAGCGCTGACGCCGGTTGAAACTGCAGTCTGTCAAAAGTTTAAAAAGTCATCGAGGCGCACCGTTGTTAGGAGTGACGGCAGGAGATGATGTCATTAAAAGACAATTTTCTCCCCTTAAAAGGCTTAGGATCAGCTCAACTTTGCTCTCCTTTTTTCTTTAAAAGAGAAAGAAAATTTATCTACTCGGAATACACAAAATTCTTGTTAAGAAAATAGAGCCTCAAAATAGGACGGAGGCACGGAAAAAAGTTTTGGGGGGATTTTTTTTTAATGAAACGAAAAAATTAAGATGAGACACGAGAAGAGCGATGGGAGGAAGGGGAGAAGGAGGCGGGGAGCAAACACAGGAAAGAGATGCTTCGTGAAGAAATAATGTACGAAGGAACCCTTAAGATATGCAACATCAATTTTCTCAAAAATTATGAAATGTCATAAATTTTTTGCAATTTAGAAAATGTATCAGTGCAATTTCATTCAGATAAAGAACAATTTGCATATAAATTGATCAGTTATTAATGCTGATTTGAAAGAGCATTCGATCAAAAAACAAAATTGTAAATAAAGAAGCTGGAAATTAATGTTTGCCATCTACACATATGGCAGGACATTAAAAATTCTGGGTAGAAAAAAAGTATCTTTTAAATGAAACGACAAACGGGCGAGGAAGAAGTGTATAAAAATAAAGCTGAGAGTATCTGTGAGAGAAAATATCATTGTCTAAAAGTTGAGATACATTCAAGATTTAACATGGAATTTTCTATCTTTGAAATAAATATTAATAGAATTATTGCAGTGGTGAGAAGCAGACTAAAAGATAGAAAGGGGAGTGGATAGAAGATTCAATAAAACCATCCAAAGGTGTATCGTTTCAAAAGTTAGAATTATGCCCAGAACACTTGTCTACTTTGGCGATTTAGAGGAGTTGAAATTTCCATCCCTATTCATCCAATTCTTGTTTATACCTTCTTAAATATTATTTTTAATCCTTCATCCTATTCTTGCTGTTGCCTTCTTCAATATCTTTTTATTCCTTTATTCTATTATTTTTAGGCCTTCTATATCTTTCTAATCCTTTTTCCTATTTTTGTTTATGCCTTATATATCTTTTTATTCTTTCATCCTATTCTTTTTATGCTTTCTATATTTTTTCTAATCCTTCATCCTATTCTTATTTATCCCTACTTTCATATCTATTTAGATAGAAAGGGGAGTGGATAGAAGATTCAATAAAACCATCCAAAGGTGTATCGTTTCAAAAGTTAGAATTATGCCCAGAACACTTGTCTACTTTGGCGATTTAGAGGAGTTGAAATTTCCATCCCTATTCATCCAATTCTTGTTTATACCTTCTTAAATATTATTTTTAATCCTTCATCCTATTCTTGCTGTTGCCTTCTTCAATATCTTTTTATTCCTTTATTCTATTATTTTTAGGCCTTCTATATCTTTCTAATCCTTTTTCCTATTTTTGTTTATGCCTTATATATCTTTTTATTCTTTCATCCTATTCTTTTTATGCTTTCTATATTTTTTCTAATCCTTCATCCTATTCTTATTTATCCCTACTTTCATATCTATTTAGCCGACTTCCAACTCTTGTTATGTCTGCAACCCTCTCTCAGGTATGCCTTCTTATACGAGGGGCGGTCAATAGGTTTTGTGAATCGGTAGGGCAAAACAGAGGAAGGGGGATGGCTGTTTGTGGGGGTGTCTGGACAAGTTATGACAAGTCAAGACCTACAGCCGCACGCTCCTGCCTCGTCTATTTAAGAAGCAGTAGCTGATCGCAGATGTATGGAAATTTTACTTTAAATTTAAAGCGATGACCAACGAGGTCTTCTTCCGCAGTAAATAGAGTCAGTCACAAATTTCTCACCATTGGAGAAGGTTGAGCACCGCGCAGTGATCAAAGTTTTGACCAAGCAAGGCAAGAATGCAAAAGAGGTCCATGAACGCATGGTTGCAGTGTACACCGACACCACCCCTTCCTATGCAACCAATGCTCGCTGGAATAGGGAGTTCCGCCATGGTCCTGAGTCCCTTTGAGATGACCCCCGTCCAGGACGCCCGTCAGACGTGACCAACGAGCACAATGTGGCCTGTGTGGAGAGGATCATCCTCAAAAATCGACGGGTGAAGGTCGAAGTAATCGAGCGACAACTTGGAATATCATATCGAAGTGTTATCAACATCATCCACGACAATTTGGCCATGACTAAGGTCTCTGCCCGTTGGTTCCCTAGAAATCTCACGCCCTATGATCGACTTCAACGTCGTCAAAGTCCACAAGGCCAGAGTTGCACAAGCTGCCCCGCGCGAGTGCGGATTCGAGGAGCTCAACCATTCCCTGTACAGTCCAGATCTGGCCCCTAGCGACTACTTTTTATTCCGTCAGCTCAACGCTGCACTGCGTGGGCGCCGGTTTGGGGACGATGAAGATGTCCAGCTCGCCGTCCAGGAGTGGATTGAACAGCAGTCAGGATATTTTTGGTTGTCGGGAATTCGAAGCCTCAGGTACAAGTGGCGCAAGTGCATTGATGTGGAGGGTAGTTATATTGAAAAATAATAAAACACTTTTCCTCGTATCTCGTTTCCTTACATCCGAATTGCAAACTTATTGCCCCCCCCCTTGTATATCTTTTTTAATCTTTCATTATATCTTTTTTAATGCTTTCCCTTATATATTTGTTAATCTCTTATCCTAATATTGTTTATGCCTTATTTTTTAATTTTTCATCCTATTCTTTTTTATGACTTCTACATCTTTTTTAATCTTTGATCCTATTTTTGTTTATGTGTTCATCCCAATCTGACTTATGCCTTCATCTCGCTCTCTTTGTTTTATACTTTCATCCCTATGGAAGCAGAACAAAAAAACATCCTCTTCGTTCTTTGCTTTTCTCAGACAACAGAGATTTCACATCGCTTCCTTTCTTACGGGGAAGCCACCAGGTCCGGAGATTTAAGTTTAACAGAAACCATGCTAGGGTTAACATTTAGATGATTGAGTCTCCTCCCGCCTCCAGCGAGCGTATTTGTGTCCCCTCCAAGCCCAAATCATTTTAGCTGATTTGCACCCGTCTCTCCCACCTATTTTTGTTTCCACAAATTTACCACTCTATTTACTGCGGGAGAAGACCTCGTTGGTCATCGCTTTAAATTTGAAGTAAAATTTCCATACATTGAGAGTAGAACGCCTAAATCTAGATAGCAATAAAATCGCCATAACTCAATAAAAGATGCCATGATATGAAAACGAGAAAATTTGAACGAAAGAATCACGAATCGATTAAAATTCATGTTTCTGATATTGGAGCAAAGATTGTTTGCGGATTAGCAATGTGGATTTGAACATTTGGGGATTAACAATATTATCGTTGGCTTCCTTCATCATCTTGATTATTATGCAATTTCTTCCCCGTTTCATTTCCCATTCTGTTTTTTCAGTTCCCCTCCTTATTTTCCAACTAAGCAAACATTGCCCCCCTCGGATTTGCAAGGATCCATTTACATCCTCAGTAATTAAAATAGATGATTTTATGTGGATCTTATCCTATTTTTCCCAAATCAATGGGATTTAGGACGCGGAGATAAAAGGTTGCTTATAAAGGGAGTGGAGTGTATATGGGAGAAAAAATGGGTCTACTACAATCTTCTCGTGAATGAAGAAAAGTTGAGGAGCGAAGAGAAATAGAGAGAAAATGTAATAAAAATAACCAGGACTAACAAGGAAATTGAAAAATATATTACATATACCAATTTAAGGGGAGAGGAGGCGTGTAAGCGAAAGGTTGCACAATTCATTTTACCCTGGATCATTTGACCATCGCTCACACTCGACGACGCTTTCTTAAGATTAACTGGAGCGCCTCTGCAATGGCACTTGCATTTTCGCCCAGAACGAGGTCACACCCGAGAGAACTGTGCAGTTTGGCTCCAACACCACGTGTAGTCTTCGAATTTAACTATCTGGGTTATATGCCTCCACTCTTCTTAACTTTTAATAACTTCAACCCTTTTGTTCTAACTCTTTGACTCAAATCTTGATCAAGAAGCACCCGTTGTTCTTTGTTTATTTTCCGAATTATACAAACCTAATTTGTTGAACCCTAGCGAGCTACAGCCAGCTGAAGTTGTGCAGAATATCAGTGCAGGGCTGCATCGGGAGACTTGTCGATATAGGATCGGAGCACGATGGCAGCTTGATGTACGCTATCACTTCGAGGAGTAATTTTTCCCCAATTTCTCTTTTAAATCTCTTTTAAGGGAGAGGTCTGGGGGAGGGGAGGTCCAAACATGTACGGTATTCCTCGGGAATTCTTTAAAGCTTTTCGAAGTATTATTTGCACGAATAGGAGCAAAATGATTAAAATTTGTAGTTTAGTCAATTTTTTTAATATTATTTCTATCTTGGAGAGGGACTACGGCCATGCTGTTGAAAAGTTGTTTTGGATTGGGGGGGGAGGAGATTTAAGTCATATCGGCCTTAAAATCGAATCAATTTATCTGCAAGGAAATCGGTTCTATTATGTAAAGTGTGATATTTTACGACCCTTGTCCTTTCTTTTCTGATTCCATTAATTACTTGACTTATTGATTGAGTGGCAAATTAAACCTAAAAAATAATCTCCCACTATAGAAATTAAGTCTATTAAAAAATTTCAAATTATGAAGCTAGGAAAAAATTAATAAACACCCTTGGGGTAGAAAATCAGCGACGAGAAAAAATCAGGGAGGTGACGTCCATTGCTAAAAACAAAATTACTTTCCAATGTGTTTAGAAAATTAATTAAATTCATCATTATTGTTGAAATAAATAAACTTTCAATCTTTCTAAACCATTTAGAATTGTCCTTTTTCCAGGGGGAAGCTTATTGCCCATATTCCATTAAAGACAGCAATAAATCTTTTCAGCCAAACAATTCATTAGAAATAAATAATTTTCGAGCAAAATGTAAAATATGATTATCCTTTCAATAAAAAAAAGTGTTATGGGATGCAGTGTTATTGATATTGCCAGATGCTACAGGAATATACTAGCGGGGGTCGCATTGTTGCAGTCCAAATTGTTTTATGTGTTTGTGATTTCCTTGAAGCACTACAATTTCATTTGAATGGGAGTTATTAGGAGGCGGGGAAAGGCCTACAGCCCGAACAGAGAATGTCTCACGAATCAATCGATAGATGCAAAAGGACAACTTTTTCGTCTTCGCGCTAATCTCCGTTGTCGTTTCTTGGTTGCGTTCCCGATCCAGGATTATGAGGCTCCTATTGATTTTGTCAGCAATATATATATATATATATATATATATATATATATATATAGCGAGAGAGGGTGGTTAGTGGTTGAAACTTTGATTCATTGAGGCAGGGGCACTTTTGCTACATGATTAAAGTTCGTTCTTGAGGATGTCCAACCAAATAAGTCCGTATTTGGATTTTTATAAGCGACCTGATAAAAATAACTTTATTTTGGAATTTGAGATTTTTATGATGAAGGTCTGGACCTTGGTGAATCATATTCACCGAAGTGGACGGATCACAACGATGAAGAAGTGCGTGTTCAACTGTTTTTAATGTGGATCTGCTTTCATGAACATAACATCTCTTGTTTTATATGAGTACTGAAGGTGGGCGCGACCCAGGGGGAAAAGATAGCGAGAAAGAGAGAGAGCGAGGTAGTGTATCCAAGGAATTTGACAGAGAGGTTGAGGAAGAAAGATAACGAAGTTGGAAAGCAGAATTATTGGTGTTACAAGTCAAGTGCCAATAAATAATAGTTATAGGGGTATTGTAGTGATGGAATTTAAGAGGAGATGAACGAAGTTCACATAGTCGTTAGGCGATACCAAAGTTTAAGAAAGAAGGAGTATGTGAGTGTGCACAACTTTTGTGTACATGGATCACTATATATATATATATATATATATATATATATATATATATATATATATATATATATATATATATATATTCATCATAGCAAGTTTTGTTGAAAGTGATGGCTAATTTCGCATCTGTGATTTTATTTTCACATCTTTCAATCTGTCGTATATTTGTCTCTACGGCTCGGTTGAGGCAGTAGAGAAGTTCCGCGAAATTCATCAAAACTCGGATTTTAAAGTTAAAGAAGCGAATAGGAGAAGATGCCTTTAGCAAAACACTTTATTTATCGTAACACGTTTTGATACCCTTGTATCATTTTCAGAGATAAAGTAAAAAATACAAAAAAAAAAAAAATTGGTTTATATATCAGCAAGTGCGAACGTACTGACAAACTTGTGAGCATGTTAGGCCAAGGTCAAATTCGCGGTCACATCAAAAGAGATGATGGACCTTCATAGGGAGAGATTAAGTATTTTTCGTAGTTCAGCACCTAATTCTACCGCTTGGCAGGGAGGGGGGCTCAAATTTTCCTCCAAATATATTTTATTTGGTGAAATCATCCTGGAGAAAGTGTTTGTTTTTGTCTTTTCGCTTTGTTTTAGTCTTAGTTGGTGTTGTTTTTGTTTTAACTGTTGTTTTTGTTATTGTTCTTTTATGCTTTTTATTTTTTAGCAAACTGGCTTATATACTTTGGTTGTTTTTGTGCTTTTTCAGCAATTATGCCCTTCGTACCATTCATCGGATTGACGCTAATGAATAAAAGGTCATATAAGATCGTTAATAATAATGAACTCCTTAATAAGAGTGCACTCCAAGATATGGTTTGAGGGTGCAATCAAGGTACAGTTTGAACGAGAAATCCAAAGCAAGGTTTAATCCACTAAGTCACGGCAATTTTAAAGGAGCAATAAAGTGCATTGTTGATCGTGCAATACAGGGAAGCTTTAAGTGTTGAATCAATGGCGCTTAGAGCGAGCAATCCAGGGCACCGTTTCTTCAGGCAATCCAATGCATGATATGAGAGAGCAATTCAGGGCAAAATTTGAGCGGAAACTCCAGGAAACTGTTTGATTGATCATCTATGGAACTATTTGAACAAGTAATCTAGGACAGTGTTTGAGTAAGCAAAGCCAGGGCACGCTTTGAGTGAACAATCCACCGCAGGGTTTCAGCGAGTAATTAACGGCACAGTTTAAGCAGGGAATCTATGTCATAGTTTTAGTACGCAATCCAGTGCGCGGTTTTAAAGAGCAACCTAGGGCATAATTGGAGCGAGCAATCCAGGGCATGGTTTGAGCGACCAATCAAGGCAACGGTTTGAGCGAGGAAGCAAGGGCTTGCGACTAATTCACGGTATGTTTGGGGGAGCAATCCAGTTCATATTTTAAGGCAGAAATTTAAGACTCGGGTCGTAATAGTAATACAGGGCACGGTTTGAAGAAGCAATACAGGGCACACGTTGAGTGAAAAAGCATAGACACAATTTGAGGCAACAATCCAGGGCCAGCTTTTAGTGATCGACTCATTGCATTGTTTGAGCAAGCTTTCCAGGAAACGGTTAGAGTGATAAATCGAGAACACGGTTTAATCGAACAATCCAGTGCAAGTTTTTATTGAGCAATCCATCGTACAGTTTGAGAGATTAATCAACAGAATGGTTTGAGGGATTAATCCAGTGCATAATTTGAGGGAGCAATATAGGAAAAGGTCTGATTGAACAATCCAGGGTGTGGTTCCAACGAGCAATCCAGGGTAAGGTTTGACCGAGCAATCAACGTGTAGTTTGAGTGAGCAATCCAGGACACGGTGTGAACGAGCAAGTCATGGTTTGAACGAGCATTCTATGGAACATTTTGAGCGAGTAATTCATGGCACAGTTTAATTGATCATACAACACCACGGTTTGAACGACCAATCCAGCGAACGATTCAAGCTAAAAAAATCATGGTAGATTTGAACGATCAATCTAGGCCACTTTCAGGGGAGAAATCCAAGGCATGGATCATGCGAATAATCCAGGGCACGGTTTGAGTGAGAACTCCCGGGCACGGGTTGAACGAGCAATCTAGGGTTTGGGTTGAACGAGTAAGCCAAGGCTAGGTTTGATGGAACAATTGTGAGCACATCTTGAGTCCGCATCCAGGGCGTGGTTTTATCAAGCAATCCAGGGCACTGTTTGAGCGAGCAATCCGTGATACTGTTCGAAAAACAATCCTTTGAAGAGTTTGAGCGAACAATACTGGCCATAGTTTGAACGATCATTCCTGGTTACGGTTTGAGAGATAAATCAAAGACACGGTTTGAACGAGTAATCCAGCGCTCAGTTTGATCGAACATTCCATGGCACGTTTTGACTAAGCAAACCAGGGCACTGTTTGAGCGAGCAATCCAGAATATCATTTAAATAGCAATCCTGCGAAAAATTTGATCGAGCAATCCGGGCCATGGTATGAACAATCATTCCTGGGTACAATTTGAACAATAGATCAAGAGCAAGGTTTGAGCGAGTAATCTAGCCCACAATTTAAGACAGCAATTCTTGGTGCGGGTTGAATGAATAATCCAGGACACAGTTTCAAAAAGCAATACCCGGTACGGTTTGAGCGCAAAACCCACTGCACGGTTTGAGCGATCAATCCAAGTCGCGGTTTGTGAGAGCAAAGTAGAGCACAGTTCGAGTGAGAAATCAAGGCAACGGTTTAAACGAGCAATGCAGGACATGCTTTCAACGATTAAGTCAAGACTCTGTTTGAGTGAGTAATCAAGCTTCAAGATTGAGCGGATATTTTGAAAGAGCAATTCAAGGTAGTGAATTGCAAGTATTCCATGTCATGGCTTGTGCGAGTTAGAAAAGAGTCGGTTTGATGGCGCAATCCACGTCACACGAGTAATCCACCTCCAGTTTTGAGCGAGCAATCCAGGGTAAGATTTGAGTGAACAATCAACACTACGGTTTTAAAGAGCAATCCATTACACAGTTTGAGTGGACAATCGATTTACTGTTTAAACGAGCAATCTATGGCCTGGTTTCTGCTATCAAACCGTTTAGGCTAACAATCCAACATACAGTTTGATGGATTAATCCAGGCACTATTTGACACAGTGTTCAAGAGCACGGTTTGAGGCGTAAATCTAACGCCCCCTTTGGCTGAGCAAGTCAGGGCGCGGTTTGAATGAGCAATACAGGGCAATGTTTGAACAAGCAATCCATGGCCCGGTTTTGGCGAGCAATCCATGGGCCAGTTTTGAGAGAGAAATCTTCGGCACGGTCTGAGCGTGAAATTTATGGCACACTTTGATTGAGTAATAAATTTCATGTTTTTTATGCAATCCAGGATGAGGTGTTAATAACCAAACCATTGCACAGTTTGAGCGAGAAATCTAGGGCACAGCTTGAACAACAATCGACTGCACGTTTTAAACGTGCAATCCAGCGTAAAGTTTGATGGATCAATCGTAAGGACTGTTTATGATAACATTCGCTTGATTGCTCCAGTTTATTGAATGAGAGAAAATTATATAGTGAACTTTGAGAGAGAAATGCAGGTCATGGTTACAGCGAGCAATCCTCTGCGTGGTTTGAACAAGCAATTCAAAGCACGGCTGGAGCGAGTAATCGGGGAACGGCTTGATTGAGCAATCCAGGGCTTGATTTTACTAAACAGTCCAAGCCATGGTTTGAACCAACAATCCTGGGTACGGCGTTGATCGAACAATCCAAGGCATACTTATAGTGAGCAATCTAGTACACTATTTGAGCGAGAAATTCCTGGCGAGGTTTAAACGACCAATCCAGGCCACGATTTAGCGAGCAATCAATGGCAAAGATTCAGCGAGCAATTTAGGGAATGGTTTGAGCGATTAATCCCCAAGACGCTTTGAATGGGAAATCTAGGTCACGGTTGGAGTGAGAAAATATTGTAAAAAGTCACATGACTTTATTTAATATAAAAAATAAATGAAAGTTGTGTACCCACACTCTAAAAGGAATGAAGTTACGCTTATGAGAAAATAACAAGAGGTACAAATACTTTTCTTTGATATAGAAAAAAAGGAAAGTAGTGGATCAACACTGTAAAAAAGAATGAAGTTACGACCTATGAGAAAATATCTGTAAGAAGAGTAATGACTTTACTTTAATATAGATAATGAATGATATCAAGAAATGGATCCTTAAAATAACCTGACCAAAGAACTCCGTTAGAACTCTTAACTCTAACTTCTGATAATTTCTTGCCTTGACGCAAATAGTGCAAACAATTCCAGCTGTTAATGAGGATCGGCTATAGAATAGAATACGTACACTGGTCCACCTTTTTAACCTGAGGTATAACTATACCTGATAGTCATAATAAAGTGCAGTACTATCATTCTCTAGAACACTATCCGTGTGAAAGATATATATATGTGAATTCTAGACTGAATAAATATTCTTTTTAGAAAATACAGACTTATCATTTTCAACTAAAATATTGGAGAAACTGTTGACTTTTAGCGATCTCTCGACCTTTATGATTTTTAGGTGTTTCTATTTTATATAACTAGTTTAGGTTTTTTCACTATGGTCAATGTATATCAATCCTAGAGTAAAGTATTTAACATGTAATATACCAAACATGTATAGTTTTCTCGGGTCAACATTATGCATCAATACTTGGCTGAAGCTTGATCATCATCATCACTTCACCAACTCATATTTAAGAAGGGGATTTTTTGAGTATTTGAATAATAATTTCTCATAATTCTTTTATATTATCAAAAAACAAAATGGTGAAGCTCAGAAATAAATATAAGTATCGAAATTTTGTGAATTTTTTAAAACCCAAAGAACTACGAATGGTGAAGTTCAGAAAATATATTTTTATATATCTTCTTTAACTCTATATTTTAGCAACGTGATATTTTGAAAGGGGGAAATTAAGTTTAGAGTTCTTTTTTGAAATGCTTATAATTGGCGAAGTTCAGAAAATTTATAAAAATTTAACCATGGCTGATTTTTTTTAGATTTTAAATTTTAATCTTAGTAGCGAAGCGCAAGCTTCCCGCAGGGTGGTGTGGCAAAGCCATTGCCTGGTCCTTTTTATTATTTATTTTATTGCAATGATACGAAGCATACATTTTATGTAAATAATACCAGCATAATATTTATTACACTTTAAATAATGTACCATGTAAAATGAAGTTCCTGTATCTTCTCAGCTCGGCCATTCACAGAATCGCCACCTCACTAAATTCACATCAGAACGCAGAGAAGGATGAAGGTAAAGATGTGGGATTGATGGTTAAAAATGACCGCAAGTGCGAAACTGCAGTAGCAGCATCGCCAAATTAATTACTTGTTCAGGTGGCAGGTCACGCCATTCGTGCCTTGGTCAGTATGAACCTCCGGACTGATAATGGAACTAGCATAAAGATTAGTATGATAATCGCTAGTAATCCCGATCACACCAGAAACCATTCCTCTTTTATTAGTGGGGAATGGGGTATTTGTGTTTTCGATATTCACGTAAATACATCCAAGAAGTATTATAAGCGTTCAAAATAATTTCCAACAGTTGACGCAAAAAGTGTATTCAGAGCATTTTGCGGATTCAATGACAAACAATAGACTCTACTGTGTATCTGGTGCAATTGTGGTGTCATTTCGTTGAAGGTTAGGATGGGCAAAGTGGAGACGGTCTTTTTCATAGAGGTAAACGTGGAAGGGACAAATCCATAGATTTATCCCAACAAATCGGAATAAATGAATGACTGTCTTATTTTTATTCCCAAGGGAAGTTAGATTTACCTAAAATACCGATGAGAGCTTCCTATTTCCCTTGTAGCAGGAGATAAAGATGAGATTACGTCTTTAAACAGACGTTTGACATATTTAAAAAATGATCAAATATCACATTATATGTAACAGTAAATACGCTTTATCTCGTAAGAAAAGGTAAAAATGATTCTGAGCGCTTGTCTTTAATAAGACTTTTTCAAGGAATTCTAAGGTGATATTAAATACGAAAACGCTCGATCGAAGATACATTGAAAAACACTCCTTTTATGCCATATGAATTCTTGGATCCAGGGTGGTGTAAAATGAAATTTTAGCTATATGAATGTGTCAAAGAAATAGCACAGAATAATAATATTTGGCAGAACCAAATTTAGGATTATTCCTTTAGTAGTGGTAGAATATGAATAGTATATGACGAGGTTTATCCATAACCTTACAAACTTTAACTTAAAATTTAGGAAATCTTAAAAAAATAAAAGTTGAAACGATGAAAACCTATCACTGGTTATTAAAAAAACCCAGCAAATAAACTAGTCTTTAATATGAGGTTGTTAGGAAATTATTGATATCATTTTGTTAAAGAAAATAAAAATACTTCTCAATACAACAATGCATTGCCAATGCTCTCCCATCACCTGCCTACTAAGCAGTGGGTAGCTTTCTTGAAAAATCCCTTTGGTTTTGAGGAAATATAAGATTTGATATTCTTTTCCATCTCATTCATATCACAGTTGATTTTGTCATTTAAGCGATGTTATAATGACATTATTAAATAGTAATCGGATGGTAAAAAGTCTGGTAAATAGTGAAGATGTACAGGGTGTTCCGGAAGTCTTGTCACCCCAACCGCTTATTAAGAACAAGAGAGGAACAATTCAATAATATCAAACACATCTACTAGTTTAAGTGTATTCACGTTCAATAGAGAAACAATATAATAATATCAAACAAATATGAAATAGAAAATTAAAACAATATTTACACCCACCCTAAAGCATTTTTTTTCTCCTGGACCAAACGTGCTATGTGTGGAGGCGGGAGTAATTGCCATGAAGGATGAAGAAACCCTTTAGGTTGTCCAGTGAAAACATTTTTGATCAAGAGCTTCATTTAAATGTTGCAATTGTTGAGCAGTTATGGCTGTAGTAATTCTTGCTTATTATTCAGAAGCTAATAATGAATAACTCTTCTCACATCCCGTTAATTGCCACCCATAACCTTCTGTTCTCGGAAACTACGTCTAGGAATTGGTATGGGTTTTTGTTTGCAATCAAAACCTTTGTATTTTTCGTTTATTCTTTATATATAAGACCCATGATCTGTTTCTGCGCCCACAAAGTTGTTCGCTCATTACTTAGGGCCATTCACGCGTGCGCGAAACTGCCGGGCGTACGATGTGAAATGTTTACTCATTCTAAGTATATTATATGATATTATATCATAGGGAGAATGCGCAACTCTCCTGAATCTGCCTTCACCCCCAAAATAATAATAATCAGCAGGTAAAGATATTTGTGTGCCACACTATAAGAATTTCAAACAATATGCTTCTGTATTTATTTACGACAGGACTTTCTAACTCGGGCAAGGCCGGGTAACTATGGACCGTAAGGTCTGCTAGGGTACTTCCTTTCCTTGTTACTCTTTTTTCTTCTTCACTAACAAGTCTGTCCAGAAACGGCCCACGCGCATTTCCCGCAATTCATATGAAGCAATATTCACAGGTTATAAACGTTGCCATTCAGACAGTTCATGTTACAGTCAAACAGCCATTTGATTTGCTTAAAAATGCCGAGGCGTTAATACAGCTTCAAAAAGACTTAGGAATTACTACAGTTATCTCTAATCTGCAAATTTGGAACAATTTAACAACTATATAAAAAAGCATTATTATAAGTCTTATATAAACAACATTAATTGCTTGACAACCTAATAGAATAAATGAAAGATAGTCACTCTTCCAAACACATCAGGGCTTCAGCTTTAAAGAAAAGCGCTCAACCATCACACCTATAAGCAATCATATCTTAAACAGCTTCAACAAAATTCCCCCTCCTCTCCGCACAGTCATATCTGCGCTCAAACTAAGCAAAGATTTGACACCATCACCCACCACAACCTACTAACAAAATCATAGACAGCCACAAACAAACAAACGAGAAGTAACTTACTCACCAAATGAAACAACAACCTCCCGGGTACCCCCCAAAACGCTACAAGGTCTACCTCCGAGGGCGACCATAGGTCCGTTATTGATGTGATAGAGTGTGCGTTGCGTAGGATTGTAAGGTTAGGACAATCAAGGAAGTGTTTTAAGTCTTCCTGGGTTCGATTGCGCCTAGTGCATGTTGGTTTTGTGTGAGTTTTGTTCTGTGTTTGTATTGTTGTAGTATGGGTGAGTGGCTAGTTCGTGGTTTAAATAGGCTACTCTGTATTTTATGAGCAGGGATTTTTCTAAGGAGTGGATTTTGCTGGCTGCTCGTTTAGGATGTGGTTATGCGCGGTAATGCGTAGGTTATGAGCATAGTTAGGAAGTACCGGATTTTCAAAAAGTTGGGTTATACTCGTTTTTTTTTTATCTTTGAGAGGTTTATGTGTGTGTTAGAAAAAGTCTAGCCAAACAAACTTAAGGTTCTACTTTACCATCAAGTGTCATTAAAACGTCTTTTCCGTTGTGTGTAGGTGTGTCCAGATGTAAGTGAAAAGAATCGATATCTCTGCTCTCTTGTGTGCGGGCCGCAATAAGTCCGACAATACCATTAGGCTTAATGTCAGCCAGATGACCGTTCACAGAGTCGTGGAAAGGCTGAAGAACGGGGAAGACCCCAAAGATCGACCTCGTTCAGGCAAACCTCAAGTTGTCAATCGTTAGGCTATAAGAACGGCCTTCGAAGGAACTCCAAAGCTAAAAATCTCTGCGCTTGCGAAGAAAAAGAACATCTAGCTGGTCATGGTGTCCTGTGCCGTCGATGAGAAGAGCGGCAAGATCATGAGGTGGGTAGAAAGATCTTTGCTTACCGACCGTATGCAAAAACAACGTCATGACTGATGTCGTCGCCTTCTTAATGACTTAAAAATTCATGGAAATCTGATTCTTGTTTTTTTCTGAAGATAACCCTTCACGATCTATCCCTTCATCAATAAGAAGAACAACCGAGTAGTAAGCTTCGGTCAGGACGTCTCCAAGGTCCGCTATGTGTCTACAACCAGCCCACCGGCCTACTTAATGATGTTCGATGTCGTGGGTTTGAATGTAGAAAAGATGCTGCCGGTATGGTTCGCGGTCGGGTACAGGCTCACCACCGCCGATTACAGGGACATCTTGACCACGAAAGTCCTGCTCTGGGTGAAAAAGATCACGAAGAAGGCGAAATGGGTCTTTCAGCATAACGGTGCACCGGTCCACACGGCCAAGACCGTTCGAGAGTAGTTAGGGTCTAACATGAACTTCTGGTTAAATGACTTTTGACCGCCGTAGTGGCGCGAATACACCGAATGTGTGTATGTCGAGGGCAAAACTTGCAAGGTCAGGCCAGCATCGTTGATAGGATGAAGTCTTCCGTCAACCGTTTGTGGGCCAGCATGAGGAAAGGCTTCGTCCGCACCGTGTGTCTGGCCTTCAGTTCTTGCCTGGAGCGCGTCCTCGCCGCCAAGGGCGGCCAAATTGATTAATATTATAATTTAAAAATATAAATATGCTAAAACAATTAAAACGTGTCTAGCTAGATCGAAACTATCATTGTGGCCTCTACTGCGATCGCCGTAGTGAGTGTAATAGGACTTTTGCAAAGCTGGTAGGGTTAAGAGAATATCTTAGTTTGTCTGGGTTGTGTTAAAAGGTGGTGATTGCGGTAGGAGGGTTTATGCTCTGTTGAAGTGTTTTGTGCCTATCATGTCTAAGTGTACTCTAGTAGGTAATATGTTGTTTTTAGTGTTTTTGTGGATCCTATGAAGACTCAGAATACGTTGTTTTGTGTACTTTGAAACTGTTTGGATTGGGAGTTTTTGAGTATTTGATACAAGGCCGGTGAAGCCTAGTTTAAGGTAGTTCGTATGAATTATTCGAATAATATGAGTGGGGATGCCTTTTGTTGCTCAAAGGTAGTGTTTTGAGGGCAGTAATTTTCTTTGTTGTTTTGTTAATTAACTTAGTTGTGTGTGATTTTTTAGATCATATGTGCATCGATCCTGATGTCTAGGAGGCTGTTTTATTTATCAGAGAGAGTGTTTTCCCATTTAGTTTAATTGTGGAGTGTTTGTTTGATTCATGGTTGCTGAGGTTGAATAGTGTTATTGATGATTTGCCTGTGGATGTATCCTCCTGTTTTGTAAGAGAAAATATCCCAGTGTGTTAATGTAAGGTTTGATTGTTCTGGTAGCGAATGGGATGTTGTGCTGTGATAGATATATCGTCCGTGTAGGTGTTAATGCGGACGATTGGTGATTGAGGTTGGAGGATGTTGTGAGTGAAGAGGTTCAAGAGTAGTCGAGATTGTCGTTGTACACCACTCTATGCCATACACTACTCCTATATTATGTGGAGGGTGACTTAATCACCTACTGGAACGCGAACCGTTGAAGGACTGTTCGCAGGGACTAACGACCGACTAGTAGGTCACACTTGAGGTGTTGGGCTTCAAATCCTTAATAATCAAACAGAGTGCATAAATGGTTGGCGAGATTTACTTGAATAGGCCAAGAGTATCGTTCAAGGTTAGTTAAAGATGAAACAAAAAATATATAATTTTATTTACATAAATTAAAATAATAATAATAATAGACAAAATAGAATTATTTAAATTGAGAGAGTCTCTTGATAATTATTATAAGAAGGGATTCTCAAATAGAATTAATTGGTTAGGGTTACTAGGCTCAAATCAAAAGGGAAAATTTGACAATACTAGTAATGGAGGGGGTTTCAGTCTTACGGGTCGGTGACTTCAAGGAAAATCCTTCTTGCGATGAGGTGAGTAGGGAACGATCCGATGAGGCAAGTGGGGCACGGTTCGAATGAGGTGAGTGATACACGATCCGAATCAACCTTCCAATAAAGATAGCTAATCTTCAAAGATGACGTTTGACGGGAAATGTTCGAATTCTCGTGATTCTACTGGAAGAGGAAACTTCTTCCAGATTTGACCTCACGCAAAGAGTGCCACGGGTAAAAAGCGATCTTATGCTCGGGGCTGGTCTATGCAGAAATTTCTGAGGATTGTTTTCAATGTGCCATTTAGCTTTACGGAAACTTCGCTTGGGCTGGGTGGTATGGGGTAGTGAACAGAGGTTTTACCATGAGGAGCTTGCCGACATACTCCATAAATTTGGAGGTAAATTGGCTTCCTCGATCCGACAATACCTCTTTAGGAATTCCTACCCGAGAAAAAATGGAAATGAGGGCTTCGGCGCACGAAATGCTATCAATGCGCTTAAGATGAACTGCATCAGGAAAACGGTAGCGAAGTCTCCTAAAGTGAGGACGTGACTGTGTCTTTCACTAGATTGGGGATAATAGGGCCAATAAGATCAATGCCCACATAAGAAAAAGGTTCCGAGATGATCGGGTTTTTCTGAAGGAGGCTAGCTTGACGCGCCCTTTTGTTGATGTCCTTGGCAGGCATCGCATGATTTGCAGTAGTCTGCAATTTTCTGGACGCACCTAGCAAATATAAATACTTAAAAACCCTCTGAAAGTTTTTGTTATGACTAAAATTAACGGAGAATAAACTATCGTGAGAAATCTGAAGGACTTGGGGAACGGGAGAGCGGGGAACACACAAGGAGTGTGTTTCAGGTTCGGTTCCATCAGAACATTTAAGATATAACAGCTCATCCTTGACAAGGTATGAGATGCTTTTTCCACCACGGGAAGACTCCTGCTCCTGTTTCATGGCTTTCTCCAAAAGGGGGAGGAGAGTTGTGCGTCCCTTCTGGGCGCGGGCAAAATCCTCATTCCGGAGGGTGCCATCTCCGGATCGACAGTGTTTTCTAAAGGAACAGGTTCTTGGAAAGCCTTGGCGGCTTCGGCACGGGTTACCACGGGTTGTGCTACCGGGTTACTTGTAACCTGGGGCTTCTGACCAATCAGTACAGAGCAAAACTTGATTAGGGCTGCTATCACTCCATCGCAACCAGTCAAATACTCACATTCGATGTGGCATTTTACAATAGGAAAACGATTCGCTCGGCCGTTGTAATCATAGACCACAGCGAACTTTTGGTGGTCCAGACCAACTGAGGGAAGTAAATTCACGGATACTACGATGTATGTGCACCCAGTGTCACGTACAAGGGTAGACACACAGCATCCGTTCACAGCTCAATTTTCAAATTTCAAACCAGCGGGGGAGCTCTTATTAAAGAGGAAATTTAGTTGGTGACTGGAGTTGTTGGTCGACGAGAGAGACGTAGTGGTATCCTAAAGAGACGGGGGAGAGGCGGGAGTGGCACTAACTTGGTGTACCTGATATGAGGACACGCTTCTAAATTGGGAATTTTGAGGGCAGTTTGTGCGTACATGACCTTCTATTCCGCACGTAAATCAAATTTTCTGCCTTCTGGGCAATAACAACGCGGGGGCAATGGCAATTATGGGCTTAATGTCTCTTGGCTCTAAAGGAGAAAGGCTCCTGGGTTTCGAGGGGCCTTGAACTTTCACAAATTTCGGGGTATTTCTTGGAGGAGGCATGGAGTTATTAATCTTAAACTTGGGAAAAGATGGGGGAGGTTTCTTATTAACCTTGCGATACAAGTTATGGCTGCTTGCATAAACATCAGCCTCTTCTAGGCATTTCTTTAACGTAGAGTAGCGCTTGTTCGCAACGAAGGCACGGATTTCGTGGCTCAGAGAAGCTAAAAGTTGATCTATTAAGATGAAGTCCAGAAGGGACTCATACTCTTGACATCTAACCAAAAATAGAGGTGTTTCTGGAGGGTAAACCCAAAATGGGGAAAAGTCTGAACGGGGCGGATCTTTTCGTGACGGAAACGGGCACGATAGAAGTCTGGGGTCATATTTATGGCAGCTAAGAGTTCATACTTGAGGGTAAAGTAGTCCACAGTGGACTCTGTGAGAAGGGAAATGAGTATGTTCCACTACTGGGAGTTTAGGAGAGGGAGAAATTTGGCGACACCATCTACCTCGATGTCCCAATTGTTGATTTCAAAAATCTTCTCGAAATGCGTAAGATATGGTCCAAAATCTTCTCCTTCTTTAAAGACGGGTAATCTCACTGACGGGAACTGTGAAGTTTTGGTCCCGGAGTTAACTGACATTGACTATAATTGATTAAGGCTTAATTCCAATTCATGCTGCCTTATTCTCTCACTCTCTTCCATCTCTGCTCTGTAATTGTCCATCTCTCTTCTCTTTTCAGCTTCTCTTAGTTCTTTTCTCTCTTCAGCTTCTCCTAGTTCTTTTCTCTTTTCAGCTTATCTTAGTTCTTGTTCCTTCGCTCTTCTCTTTTCTCTTTAATTTCTCTCTTCTTCCTGAATATAAGTTAATAATTCTCTGCCCGACAGTCCCAACTACTCTCCTTGACTCTTGAAACGCTCAAACGAAGAAGACATCTTGTTGGCTTACTTAGGAGAATGTAATACGCGAACGGGGCTATTGACGTAACGAAATTTCTCGGTAATATACATGAAGCCTAACTTTCCCAAAAATGAATATTAAAAAATTATCTTACTAAAAGAACACTAAAAATCTTCCTACACGGTTAGGACGGGTTAATCTTTCTAATCCGGCTGGGGATTAACTCAAATATTCCGGTACATGGAATACACAAACACAATGAACAGGTCCCAACTTATAATCTAAATTATAAATAGTTAATAGACTAATGTTCCACTGATCTAGATCTAACTTGAACGTACTTCGGCCAAAAGAGAAAAATAAAGAAACTTCAATAATGAGAAAGAACTACTAAAACTGAAAGGAGATGTAAATCGACTAAACTGATTTACTTTGTAATATACCTCACACACTTGACACCAGTTTTTATAATATAGAAATAATATATATAATATATGCCGTGGTACAAAACTCTATAACATACACTACTCCTATATTATGTGGGGGGGTGACTTAATCACCTAGTGTAACGCGAACCTTTGAAGGACTGTTCGCAGGGATTAACGACTGACTAGGAGGTCAAACTTGAGGCGTTGGGTTTCAAATCCTGGATGATCAGACAGAGTGCATAAATGGTTGGCGAGATTTACTTGAATAGGCCGAGAGTATCGTTTAAGGTTAGTTAAAAATGTAACAACAAAAATATAATTTTATTTACAAGGATCAAAATAAGAATAAAAATAGGCAAATGGGAATTATTTAAACTGAAATAGTCTCTTGATAATTATTATAAGGAGGGATTCTTAAATCGAATTAATTGATTAATGTAACTAGGCTCAGATAAAAAAGGGGGAACTTGACTATACTAATAAAGGAGGGTGTTTCAGTCTTACAGGTCGGTGACTTCGAGGAAGGTTGTTGCAACGAGGCGAGTGGAGAACGATCCGATGTTCGAATGAGGCAAGTGAGGCACGATCCGAACCAACCTTCAGATGAAGATAGTCAATCTTCAAAGATAACGTTCGACGGGAAATGTTCGAATTCTCATGATTCCACTGGGAGAGGAAACTTCTTTTCCTCAAAGATGATTGATGGAGATTTTCTTCGGTTTGATTAAACGAAGGGAGACTTGCGCAAATTCAAAGGCTTGCCGATCAGAGAAGCTACCAATTTACTAGGGGTAAAATCACGGTGTAGAAAGTCTGCTGATGATGAACGCTCACGGGACTTCGACAAGACGATGAGGATGTCCTTGAGATGCGTGCTGGACTACTCGATTTCCAGTCAAAACTGAGTATTTGTATTGCAATTCTGAAGGAGACAGAGGAATTTGGAGAAAGAAGTCACAAGCTCCAAACATCTTAATCCCAAGGTTGAGATGATTCATAATTTAACAGCAAGGCGCGAAACACAGCGGCTCTTTCTCCCATTGTCACCGGGGGTGGGTGTGGGGGGAGGCTCGGGACGACTTTACTGGATTGGGGGCTATTTCCCCAATGCGCTCAGGAGTCGAAACTTCCCTAATGTTCCCGAACAGGAAGTGACATTTTCCATGGCGGGATACAATCGCACTCGGTCTTCAATAAAGTGGGGGGGGGAGAGGTTGTTTTTTTCACAGAGATAGACTGGTTCCTTAGGGAGCTCCGTTATGTTGTTTAATGTGTGATTTGTTGGTTTTGTGTATTACTTGGCCTTGTCTGCCAAGGATAAAGTTAGTAAGCTATTTCTTATCGTTGTTTGTGAGGTCTTTGTTTAGTATCTTCTGGGCTAGGATGAGTTTGGGTACTGTGTCGAAGGCTTTATATATATCGATTGGTGTGATAATGGTACATGCAAAGTGGCTTTCTTCGTTGATACCATTCAAGATTTTTTGTGTGAGGTTAGTAAGGACGTTATGGTGGAGTGGTATTTTCTAAAGCCATGTTGCGTTGGTGAGAGGGATATGTTTTGGCTAGTTCTGGTGTAGGAGATTGCTTGTGTTGCGGGGCTTGTCTGGTTTAAGAATTGGAAGGATATGTGCTGTTTTTAAGATTGATTGGTTTATGTTGTTGAGCCATGTGTAGTTAAAGAGGTCTATAATGGCTGAGATTGCTGTTTCCTAGTTGCTTGAGCTGTATGTCTGATATCTTGTCGGAGCCAGTTGCTTTGGCGTTTTTAAGTGATTTTTTGTGCTAGTTGGAGGTTTTAAGTGGTAAAGGGGTGTTTAAGCTTGTGTTTATTAATATTTTTAGGATTTATCTGTTTTGTCTGTGAGTAGGTAAGAAACTGATGGTGGAATAGTGTTTACTGATGACAAAGCAGTGTTATTTTTTAGTTGCCATTGTATCCTACACCTACTTCAACCTCTTCATACATATAGTTCCATCGCTCATTTGGTTAACCTAGACATAATGACTCGGGACCTATCCATCAATCTCAATACAAGACCACTTGTAGCCGCCAATGAGACCTTAATTAATATTTCAGTGTCCGAGAACAATTCTTTACTAAAATAGAACGTCTACACCTACGCAAAAGTCCTCAATCTGTACTACCAGAGAAGCATGAAACAGACGCCTACCCTAGTATTACAGTATATGGGCAAATTCTACGACAGTAGAGCCCCGAAACTACACGGTATTACCATAGCTAGACGCAGACACATAATCATCAACCCTTCGTCGTTCACGTCAAAAATAAATCAACCATCAAATTCAACGCCCTTTAAAGGATCACTGACACCAAATTTGGTAGCAAAACAAAACATTACAAACAATTCTTAAGCACCCCCATAACCTGTATCTTTCCAAAATTCTACTCAACCACATCTATCACGAACCTCTCAAAACTCAAACAGACGAAATACACTTCAATCCATCAAATTCACGCAAAAAGTAAAATTATCCCTATTAAAGACAATCTAAAGATGATTTTCACTCAAATCTTTATCAGGTTATTTCTTCCATCACCTCCATCCATCAGCTATCTACACATGCCCCAGGTAAAAGTACGATAAAATAAACATTTGTATACCACTATACTTGCCAGTTAGCAACTTTCCACAAACTCCACTAAATGACAACATCATGAAATCCATACAAATTCCTATCACAGACAAGGCAGCATAAAATCAACTTCAACACTCAACCAAAACACCCAAGCAAAATTCCCTTCGACCACCAAACCATAGTTTCACTAAACCATTTTTGATTAGGACATTACTGATGACTGAAAGAATACCATCATAAAATGAACCCCAATATCCCCTTTTACTGCCTGACAACACCTACTACATCATTCTTTCGTTCCCAGCCCTCTAACTCCTCAGAACCTCTTGCATATTACTGGCCTAAGGCTCCTAATGAATCAGGACCGTTTGCTGCTGAGGTTAGATTACGAGAACTTGTAAGCAACAGAGTAAAGATTAACTAATTAGAAACTTTCATTTTTATAACAAACGGACACAAACGTCAATAGTAACTCGACTAGAAAGTTCTGGAAGATGTATTGAGGATCATTTCCTTGTGTGATCTGTGATAAATGAAGTGGAATCCGAGAAAATCTCACAGTATTGTTATTAGACGATCGAAGATGTTATATATTTCTTACTATGATACCTTTAGCAATGGTATTATAATTTAAAATTATTTCTCACTGAGCTTACTTACAATCACTCTTAACTCCAAGCTTACCTCTTTGGGCCTCATTTCTCAAAAAAATAATTTGGTGCAAAAGCTGACGCCAAATATATTCCACTGATGATGCTTGGTGGTACTGTTGACCTCTTTCTTTAAAATTGCTGCTGATATCAATCGACCGCTGAACCGCTTGATCCCTACATCTGCATATCCAGCATTGGGTTGAATGACCATTCGTTTTCTATCTATCGTTTTAACCCCTCAGTTTTCTCGATGTATATTTCTTGTATCTGTTAGATTAGTGAATACTCCCCCATAATGTCGTCAACTCTCCCGATTGTGCGTCTTTTAAAAAATGGTGGTAAAAAGTTTCCTTCTCGCTTGATTTATTTTTATTCCTTGCACTTTCAGCATATTGCCACCCGCTGAACCCTTACCATTTTGGGCTTATAGCTTTTGTAATTTAAAGCTAGAACAAAAGAAATTACATATACACCATGCTTGTGTGACCGTAGTTCTTTACCTAAAGTTTCTGCTAAAATAGCAGCAAAACCACTGTGCAAAGCTTAAAAAATAGTTTAGAACAAGGGGGTGAGATCGATAACAAACACCAGAAGGATGGAGAGGTTAAGAAGGTTTATATTCCACCAGTAAGTGGGATTTAGGCAAATAAATCAGATACCGAACATACAAGTGTGTAGCATCTGGAGACGAATAGATAGGCGACAACTCACCCACGGAGAGAATATATAGATACAAATTACAAGACAGGCAAGAGTACAGCAAAAGAGATATTTTCGTGCAGAAGTATAATAATTTATGTTGGATTTCATTGTCATCTTCATTAATTTATATATTTCAATGATCATTAATTTAAAGATAAAATATTCAGTAATTTTCTAGAGAATGATAATTTTGCTGGGCTAAACTTTGATTTTAACCAGGTGTTACATTTTTCACTAAAATTTAATATCACGTGACGCATGTCAAATGCTCCTGCGCGTAGAGAAAAAGTGTCAGTTCTCTCAGTTCTCTCAAAAAGGTCAACATCAACGTATTGTTAACAAGAGGCGTTCAGGACGTCTCTTCCAGTAAATTCATAGTTACAAAAGAAAGTTAATGATAGATTACCCAAAATACTATACAAGAGAAATAAACTACTCTAGACGGCAACGATATTCTCGAGAACCAAACTTCCAGAGAATATCGCATTATTAATTGATTCATTTCCATTTAGTTATCACACATTCTTTATAATATTTTCTCCCTCACCCTCCTCTCACTTTTCAATGTAATCCGGTGTTCGAATGCTTGCAAATATAAGTTACTATTCTTTGTATAGATATATATTTTGTTAATTTATTTATAGTATCCCATTATAGATAATATTGTTTAAAACCCAGTGTTTGTTTGATTGTTAAGTTACCTAAGTGCTAATTTTGTTTTTTTCATATTTATTAGTTTTCCTTGTATAATTCAAGGTAGAATAAAATTTATTTTGTTATATTGCATTTTGTTCTAAATCTAGGATGATATTCGTATTAAAATATGTAACAACTCTAAAGCCTATTGTTTATACTTATAAGTGATCTATTTTAGTTGTTCCTGACATGGATGTTACAAATTAGGAATAATTTACTGCCAAAATCGCTATCATTATTTGAATTTAACCTAGTAAATATAGTCTAGTAATAAGGTTTATGGGTGATAGTATATTTCTATATTTTGTTGTGGTTATTACAAATGCTATAGATCGTACTATAGTGCATAATTTGTTTGCATTTTCCTTGTTTAGATAGAGTTAGTTAGGACCCTTATGTTTTCTGTATTGCATCAGCTTGTTATAATTAATTGAGATTACTCTGGGCATAATAGTGTGCCTAATTTATTTGTGGTATTTTCTAGTTACCTTATAGTAAATTGCCTTGATTTTTTCACCATGTAAACTAAACCAGAGTTAGAAACTCGACTCGATGCATTAGTTAAGAAAAGAGCTGGATTAAAAGGTAGCATAACAGCTGCCTTAAAGAATTTAAAGACTATAATATAGATGAACTTTCTCAAGATATCTTTGTTAGTAGAAAGGACGATATGTTAGAATTTCTGGTTAAAGTTGTTTTTTTGAATGATTTAATTATTGACTTTTTTTGACGAAGGTGAATCTTTTGATCATTACAATGACATAATCAAAACTCTACTTAGGACTTCTTCTCCTCGTAAGGGGCGCGGCGATTTGCCATCCTAGGCCGCCGTGCTGACGGGATCCAGCGCTCCGTCCGGCCCCAGCTTAGCCTCTATTCCTTCCTTCAGATAGCCTGTATTTCTCCCCTACTTCGTCTCTTTTCATACAACCTCTCTCACAACTTTCTCTGGTCAGCCTCGAATTTCACAGGGTAGATGCTGACCTTCTTCTCAAGCCAACCATCCCGGATCGGAGCTGAGGGGGGAGGGGACAACGTTCCCTAACCCCTGAGCTCCGGTTCTGGATGTTTTTTTTTAACAACCTGCCTCATCCCCACCCATACCTTCCTCTCATCCCTTTTCCTCTCCTCTTTACAATCTATCTTTTTACGCCGTGTTCAAGGTGGAGCCGTCATGCCGATGGACTGCCAGGCCTGTAAACACCTCTTGCAGTGCGGGCAACTGTGAGAAGTGATGAGCTATTGCGCCCGCAGAAAATTTAGGGTCACCATGCTCAATGATGCAAAAAGCCAAAATCTCCCCTTAATTCCCCCTTGCTCATTAACGGAGCCGCCCTCGGGCAGCTCCACCGAAAAAAATGGAGGTCCCTCCCCCCTGTGATTGCGCAAGGGACCCTCCATACTTCTTTAACCAGAGAGGAGGCTTACTATTCTCCTACGCCTACGAATGTAGGGGACTCCCCCTCACCCCCTTCTCTGGAGGTGCTTTCGGGTACTTCCATTTTTCCAGCGGCAGTCACCTCTTTTCTTTCCAAGGAGACTGCCAAGAAAGCCAGCAGACAGCCCATTGCTGGCAGCCCCTCGTTGAAGCGGCTCGTTAGAGAAAACCTCCTTAGGGGTGAAAGGGAAGCCAGGCCCCTTCGGTCGCATCCCTCAAAAGACCTGCTGGCAAGAATACTAAACCTTGCCGGGGTTAAGGCCTGTGCCTACCCACACATGATTGGCAACTGTACCAACGGTAGCAGCGATGTCCTGGGGGAGGGGGGGATGGCCAACTGGAGTGGAGGCCCCCCCCTGAGATAGACATGGTTCTTGAGGCAACCCAGCCTCAGAGGGTAGGGCCTTCCATTGGGGTAAATCCGGGTTCGGCGCCAGGCACCCAACCCGAATCCGCCCCTATGCAAGGTCCTCTTCAAATGACTGGGGTCTCCGAGACAGTAGAAGGAGGGGAGGGATCTCCTCCAACCGGTGCCCCTGCGACAACCAGGATCTTCTACATTTCGGAGAAGGACCTGGCTGAGGCCGGTCCATCTGGCCTGGGGGATTTGCCGGCGGCGGAGAGAAGCTGGTTCATTCCCCGCTGGGGAATGATGGGACAGATGGGTCTGCTGCCACTTTGGCAAGCGACCAAGCCAAGATCGGCTCATCCAGCACCTCTGCCCCCGGGTGCGGAGCCCCTGACTATGACAAAGCCTAAAAGTGCAAAGTGCGGAGCCTCAATAGCATTGGAGCCCCTGATTCAGAGGTTACCTGGCGTTTTCGAGCCCGCTGGCTTCAAACGCTTCCTCCTCATTCGCTCCACTGATGGCATCATGTTTGCAAAGGGCAACATAATACATCAGAGGAGAGGATTAGCTAGTGCAATTGGTAGAGAGCCGAAGGTGACCCGTTTCTCGGATGGGAGCCTTCTGGCAAATGCGGCGAATCCCGCCGAGGTGGCCAAGATAAGTGCTCTTCGGACACTTGATGGCACCCCGGGGAGTGTGACGCCGCACTCTACCATGAACATTGCGAGGGAACTCGTTGACTACTCCATTGAGGACATCACCTTAGAGCTGGCCCACCGTGGGGTGGTCAAGGTCGAACGAGTGATTAGAAAACAGGGAGGGGCCTCGAGACCCACCCCACCCCTACACTCTTCGTCACGTTCGACTGTGACAAGCTCCCTGAGTCGGTGTGTGCCGGTTGGTACCACTACCGCGTAAAGGCATTCGTGCCACTGCCGCGGCGGTGCTATTACTGTCACCGATTCGGCCATACGAATCGTTCTTGTAGACGTGCAAAGTCGGGGTCACCCGAAGTCTGTATATTGCTCCAAGGCCGCACACGATAGGTCTAAATCGTGTGTGGCCAAGTGTATCAATTGCGGAGAGCCGCAACCCGCTTCTTCGAAGCAATGTGGTGCATATCTCCTTGAGAAAGAAATCTGGCCGTTCAGGCGCAGGATTGACTCTCATTCCGCGAGGATAAGGACTTGGTGCTGGCGCGATCGGCTCTACCTGGGACGTCATATGCCTCAATAGTTAGAAAGGCTCCCTCTGCGTTTCGCACATCCAGGCCAACGAGCACGGTTCCTTCAGCGCCCATTCGGAGCCCCTCTACGGGCTCTACTCAACCCGGGCGCTATCCTGGTAAAGCTGGCGGCAAAAACGGTTCACAACCAGCCCAGGTTAAAACCAGGGCTTCTCCCTCATTCCCCAGCGTGACCCTTTCCCGTAAGGCGAAACGGCCACGCGCATCCACCGAGTCGTTAGACTCACAGGAGGCAACACCCCTGAAGTTGGTCGCTAGGCCATCTTCCGGGGTTCCTAAAGCTGTCCTCCGAAAGGAGGACAGCAACAAAGGAGCTTCGGCTCCTTCGTCCACGCCTAGTGGTGGAGCGAGTGGCTCGGAGACGGTGGTTCCTCGAAAAGAGGGCCCCCCCGCCTCCAAACCCTCAACTCCCGCCTAAGGTTTCGAGGCGGGAGGAGGAAAAAACTTGCATGGCGAGCCCAACCTCCCCCAATAAGTCCTTGAAGGTGACAGCGCCTTCAACGCTTTGTCCGGCCAACAGCGCACGGGGTTCTGCCTCCGGGAAGCGTACGGCCATTCCCGTGAGGGTCTTCAGTTCGAGGAGGGCCCCTGCGTCTCCTGCGAGCTAGGCCTGGAGGGCATATTTCTTCAATGGAATAACCGTGGACTCCGGGCAAACTGGGAGGAGCTGCGGAGGCTCGTCTCGTCCCGTTCCCCGTTAGCTATCTTTTTGCAGGAGACGATGCTAGGAGCGTGCCCCCTGCATGCCCTCCCGGGGTATAAGGGTCTTGCGAACCCACCACCACGGGATGACCGGGCTGGGGGATGCGCGGTTTACACCCGGCATGAAGTCTCCGTTCTTCCTTTCTCTTTAGATACCTCCTTTCAGGCAGTGACTATGCAGCTGCACCTGAATAGGAGGTATACTATCATTTCTGTGAACATTCTACCGTCAGCTGACTTCCGCCGCGTAGTGGCACGGTTGCCGAGGCCCTTTCTTTTGCTTGGAGATTTGAACGGCAGGCAGTCTCTCTGGGGAGATTACTCAATAAATCCCAGGGGACAAGTCCTTGCCGATCTGATGAAAGAGCTTGAGATGGGTGTCCTAAACGTGGATGAGTTTTCGCATCATTGTCCGAGAACCGCTTCATTTTCTTGCCTTACCTATCTTTGTACTCTTCGGATGCACAGCCTGATTTTGATTGGGGGGTGGTCGATGACCTCCATGGTAGTGATCACTTTCCCATTCAAATATAATTTTCAGGGCAGCTGCCGCCTGAGAGACCACCTCGGCGGTGCTTGGCGCGAGCGCGGTGGCCTGCATTTCAGGAAATGACTGAATTCTCTATCTCAGTCGAGGAGTTTAGGTCGGTAGATGAAGCCGTTGAGTTCTTCTCCGGCAACCTCATCACCGCAGGCAGGACTACTATTCCTAGAACCTCTGGCCGTTTTGCACGCCGACCACTCCCATGGTGGTCGGCCGAGTGTGAGACGGCCCTCAAACAGAAGCGTTGTGCCTACATGCGCTATAAGCGACGCCCGAACGATTTCACCGTCGGTGAATTTCGTTGGGCTAGGGCTAGGTTCCGTTATATTTGGAAGCACGCCCGCCACTCTTCTTGGCAGGCATGCGTGTCTTCACTTAACGGGAAGGCCCCTTTAGCAGAGGTGCGAAATCGAGTAAAAAGGATTCGGGGCAAGTTCTCGCAGGACCGCCCTCCCGTTCTCCAGTAGAATGGGACCGCAATCTCGGACCTTGCGTTCGTGGCGGAATCCTTCGCCACCGCTTTCTCCGCATTATCTAGCCGGCATGCCGCTCTGCCAGACTTCAATGCACGTCGTCAGGTCGCGGAAGGCCGCCGTCTGGACTTTACCTCCAGAGGCGGAGAACCCTCCAACGACTGGTTTACTGTGAGTGAGTTGCGCTCCGCTCTGGCTTCGTGCGCGGACACCGCCTATGTTTCGGCGATGTCCCGTACGCCATGCTTCGACACCTGGGTGAGCGAGGCATGGCCTTTCTGTTAGATTTGTTCAACATGATCTGGACAAAAGGTATCCTCCCAGATTCCTGGAAAATCGCTACTGTGCTCACCTTTTGCAAGCCGGGGAAAGATCACTCTACTCCATCCGGTTTCCGCCCAATCTCTCTAGCCTCTTGCGTGTCCAAGTTAATGGAGAATTTGGTAAACGTTAGATTAGCCTTTTTCCTGGACAGCGGAGGCCATCTGTCTTCTGCACAGTGCGGCTTCCGCAAGTTCCACTCCGACTGGAAAATGCCGTCTGCGAGACTTTCCTTCATAGACAGCACTACGCCACGGTGTTTTTTGATCTGGAGAAAGCCTCTAATACCGCATGGCGATACGGTATCATGGAGACTCTCCACACGATGGGGGGCGGGGGGACGCCTCCCAATGTTTATATCTGAATTTTTGCGAGATCGTCGATTCCGCGTACGGGTGGAGGGAGCCCTCTCCAGCCCAAAGGAGCAGGAAGAGGGTCTTCCGCAGGGAAGTGTCCTCAGTGTCACACTTTTTGCCCTGAGCATCAACAGGACCACATCGGTGCTGCCGAAAGACGTTCTCGCTACGCTCTACGTGGACGCCCTTTCGATCTCTTTTGGCGCGGCCCAGATGCCAACTCTGGAGCGTCGACTCCAACAGGCATTGAACCGCGTCTCTCGCTATGCCGAAGCGCACAGGTTTTGGTTTTCCTTGGCCAAGACTAATGTGGTGCACTTCTGCCGCCATCCACGGCTCCACCCCGACCCAGATTTGTTTCTTAATGGGGTGCGCCTGGATGTGGTGGAATCGCACTGTTTCCTTGGTCTTGTATTCGACCGACGCCTCAGCTGGGAGGCTCATATTCGCAGCCTAAGGGTCTCTTGTAGCCGCGCCATGGATATTCTCCGTTTCGTGACGTTTAGCGCTTAGGGCGCTGATAATGCTACTGCCCTACTTTTTATCGATCCTTTGTTCGTTCGAAGCTCGACTACGGTTCGAGTTTTAGGCATTCGCAGCCGAGCGTTTATTGCGGAAGGTGAATTTTATCCACCACACCGGCCTCCGCCTTGCGACCGGTGCCTTCCGCACTTCCCCCATTGAGAGCCTGTTGGTCGATGCTGGGGAGATGCCACTCGCTCTTCGCCGCGTGCAGTGCACCACTCGCCTGTACGCGTCAGCCCGGCGCCTCCCTCAGTCGCCAACAGCTTTCACTGCATCCGCAGCTGATCTCGACGGTACCTATGCCGCCGAGAGACGCTAGTCTTACCCTAAGCCCTTTGGGTTTAGGGCCAGGAAACTCCTTCGATGGCATAGTTGTAGCTCTCGGGCTTGTGGCTCCCCTAGGTTCTGCCAAGGACTCCACTCTGGAGGGTACCACATTTGGCTATTTGTCGCCACGCCTCTGCTCCCAAAGCTTGTACGGCGCCGGGAGTATTGCGTTCGACCTTTTTGGAGCACACCTCGTCTCACGCTGGAACCGTTCCAGTGTATACGGATGGCTCCAAGTCCCAAGAGGGGGTCGGCTTCCACGCCATATCCCCTCTGTTTGAAGTCAGCGGGGCTCTGCCAGGTGCTGCGCCTGTCTTCACGGCCGAGCTGGTGGCAATACATCACTCGTTACTGGGAGATTACGCGACGTGCCCGGTTTGGAAAGCGGATTGGGATCTATAGCGACTCACAAAGCGCCCTGAGTGCTCTCGGGGCATTGGAATCTCCGCATCCCCTGGTTCGCGATATCCGTGACGCAACGTTTTTGGCGAGCCGGGTGGATGTCGAGATTATCTTCTTCTGGGTTCCTGGACATATAGGAATTGCGGGGAATGAGCGTGCCGATGAGGGCGCCAAAGAGTCCGCGAGGACTCTGCCACCGGACCAGCGTTTCGCTCTTCCTCACACCGACTACATGGCAGGAATACGGGCAGCTCTTCGGACTGCTTGGCAAAGAAGATGGGAGACGGTCGAAGGAAACTTAAAGTTGCGTGCTATTTTGCCGCGACTGTTCCCATGGACCTATCCCCCAATGCCGCGACTGCTTCAGGTGGCTTTCTGTCGTCTCCTAATCGGACACACTCGTATGACGCATCGCTATTTGATGGAGCGCTCGCCTGCGCCTTATTGCGACGACTGCATCGTCCCCCAGGCTGTTCGGCACATTTTTGTCGAATGTCCCAGTCTGGGTGATCTTCGCGCACGCTACCTGTCCCGGTCCTGGGATGGGCGGGGTCGCTACCGCCTGTCCTTTGTACTCGGAACGAGTGCGTCCACATTGACTGGTGGACTTGTTGACTTTTGGGGGGAGGCCGGCCTCCTTCTTTTCATTTAACTAAGTTTTGTTGTTGTTTTTGTTATTGTTATTGTTGTCGCTTCCTAATTGTTATTTCTTTTTATTGTTGTTTTCTGTTCAAATTTTTTAAAGTAGCCTAGAACTAGGCTGTTTTTTACGGCGACTTATGCCCAAGTGGGCAGGCACCAGATAGCCCCTTAATTTTTTTTTTTAAATAGGACTTCTTCTTCTAGTAGTTATAAAATTTCTGCTGAAAGAAAAGATTTTTCGTCTAACCCCAAGAATAATTTTAATTGGAAACCGAACAAGCCCTCCTTTAACTTTAAATATGGACAAAACAAGCTACCCCTTGACTTTAAATCAATGGAGAGTCACCCTAAGTCATCTACTCTAGAAAAGTTTAAAACATCGGTAACCTTTGCCAAGGAGACAGATTGTCAAGAAAATACTGCGTCAATGCATGATTTGTCATAAATTCAATTCACTGTCTTTCAAATATCCTAAAATGACTAATTTTCCCAAACATAGAGTAAATTTTGTTAAACCCTTTAATCATACAGGAATAGATTATACTGGTCATCTTTGGGAAAATGATTCAACTAGCAAGAACATCAAAAATGTATTTATTAGTCTTTACGTGTTTAAATGTTAGAGCTGTTGACATTGAATTAGTCGTGGATATGTCCACACATAGTTTCATCTTCAATACCATGTTTCATCTTCAATATCATGTTTCTTCTTCAATACCATGTTTCATCTTCATTGCTATGTTTCAACTTCAATGCCATGTTTCATCTTCAATACCATGTTTCATCTTCAATACCATGTTTCATCTTCAATGCCATGTTTCATCTTCAATGCCATGTTTCATCTTTAATGCCATGTTTCATCTTTAATGCTATGTTTTATCTTCAATGCCATGTTTCATCTTCAATGCCATGTTTCATCTTCAATGCCATGTTTCAACTTCATTGCCATGTTTCATCTTCAATGCCATGTTTTATCTACAATGCCATATTCCTTCAGTGCCCTATTTCATTTTAATAAAATTTACTAATAAACCGCGCCCATACTGGTCATTGGGTAGAATAGTAGAACTAGTTGTTGGATATGACAATAAAGTTAGAAGTGTTAAAGTCAAAAGAGGAGATGGACAAATTGTTCATCATTCTAAAAATCATTTATATCCTCTGGAATTATCACTGACACATGCTCACAATGACTCGTTAGGTGTCGGTGATCAATTCTGCGAGAAATTTGTTACTGGAGATGATGTAGTAGTTGATCGTGAAACGAGTAAGCATGTTTTTCCTTCCGGTTATTCTGCAACAGATTCTTTAAATATTTCAAATCAAAGTCTATCTAATCAAAGTTCAGTAAATGATTTGGTTAATTGGACAATTAATATTAAGGATAACAATTCAAGAAATGTTAATAATGATACGTCACCAGTTAATGCACTAGGTACTCGATCTAAACGGTTAGCTGCTAAAGCATGCGTTGACAGAATGCACGAATGGTGCAAAACCTTGAGAGAGTAGCTATAATAGAGTGTTCTATAAATTCATTTTTTTCAACTTTACCTTCTTTTAACATCTGTTCATTTGTGCAATGGTTCATTGCACTTCTGTTGAGAGGGAAAATATAATAATTTATGTTGGATTTCATTGTAATTTCATTACTTTATATATTTCAATGATCATTAATTTAAAGATAAAATATTCAGTAATTTTCTAAAGAATGATAATTTTGCTTGGCTAAACTTTGATGTTAACCAGGTGTTACATTTTTCACTAAAATTTAATAATATCACGTGACGCATGACAAATGCTCCTGTGCGTAAAGAAAAAGCGTCAGTTCTCTCAAAAAGGTCAACATCAACGCATTGTTAACAAGAGTCGTTCAGGACGTCTCTTTCAGTAAATTCATAGTTACAAGAGAAAGTTAATGATAGATTACCCAAAATACTATACAAGAGGAATAAACTACTCCAGACGGCAACGATATTCTCTGGAACCAAATATCATAAATCCCTGGACACAGTATTAGTCTTTTTCTCAAGGTAATCCAATCATTTATCATTCTCTTTGTTCATGTTATGTTTAACTCATTAAAAGTTCTTATAGAAGGCCACTAAAGTAATAATCACATAACTCTTATTTACATAGACTAGAGAGAATGACTAA
Source organism: Ceratothoa steindachneri (assembly GCA_963969495.1). Classification (NCBI taxonomy): domain Eukaryota; kingdom Metazoa; phylum Arthropoda; class Malacostraca; order Isopoda; family Cymothoidae; genus Ceratothoa; species Ceratothoa steindachneri. The sequence goes on from OZ018335.1 coordinate 39,909,252, forward strand.
ACCGGCTGAGAGCAAAGACCCACATTGCAAATAATTATGCGATCAACTAAAATTAAAAGACCAATAAACAGCAAATCAATAACATAGGCCTGAAAGCCCAAACAAACTTCTCAGAAAAGGCAAATTAACATACGAGACTGAGAACAAATAAATGAAGAAATAGCGGGTAACTCAACGAACTTTACTCAACATTCGGCTATTTCACTTTCAAAACTACACTTTACACTCAAAGAACACTATTATTACTTCTAAGTTTACCAAAACGAAAGATGTAAAAGTATTCCCAATCATAATAATTTTGGATGGAAACAAAGTTCCCATACAACCTTTTTTAAAAAAATTATTTATTTATACATTTATATTTATAGATTTATTTAAGAGTTTATTTATTTATAGATTTATACAGGGGGTATAACTTATTCATGTCTTTCCTAGGTCTCGCTTGAAAATACACAGTGACTGAGAGTCTAGGTAGACCAGGTCACTATGCACTTTCAAGCGAGGCCTAGGAAAGTCTAGGCCACTACACAGTAATCCGTCGGACACCAAATACGATATCTAAAGTTTCAAAAATTACCCATCGAAGGACACTTTCTCGCGAATAGCAACGTACTCTTCTAATGTACGATTGCAACTCCGGCCTAAACGCTGCCCAAAGGCAACGTCGTATCAACCTAGCATTTGGAGAAGACACAATAAGTAGTCGCACAGCCTACGATTGGATTAAGAAGCGTAGCGTATCCAATTCGATCTCCAAGATCAGCCAAAAAGTAGACTAATCTTCCTTTTTTGACAATGACTGTTTGTGCGCGTTTGTTAAAGCTGATCCACATCTGACATCACGCGAGTTGTTGAAAAGTTTAGCGTCAGTCATAAAACCATTTTGCATCATTTATAGGAAATGGACACTTGCAGGAGACTATTGTGCAAGAAACGTCGTTTTGATTCGCTGAACAAAGTGGTTACTGCAGATGAGAAATGGTGTCTATTCTCGAACATGGCGCGCAAAAGAAGCTGGACAGACAAAAGTGTATTTACACAACTTCAGTCAAAGGCGCACCGACATCTAAAGAAACTTATAGTTTGTGTTTGGTTGGATGTGAAGGGAGTGATTTACTAGGAAATGTATGAACTCAATCACTATCGACGCTCAAGTCGACAGTCAAAAACTATAACAGGATGCAATTGTGCAGAAACGACAAGAATTGACTGTTGTCATGTTTCTTCATGATAACGCCCGACCACACGTTGCAAATTATACACGTGAAAAACTCCTGGAGCTAGGATGTACCGTAACTGCCTGACCTGGCGCCAACAGACTATCATCTATTTCGGTCAATGCAGATGAAGACCTGAAAACGGCAGTTTGAGACTTCTTTGATAGCAAACCAGTTGAATTTTACAACAAAAGCATCCATGATCTCTCTCGTCGGTGAAAAGCAGTTGATCGAAAATAAAGAAGATTACATTATTCATTGATATGTTTCTTTTGCTGCTTTGTTTCGTTGTAAGTCATTGTCATTAAAAGTTGTGCAAGAACTTTGTTTCCACCCTAATATATTTATAAGTTTCATAGGCTAGCTTTTCATTTCAGACCTGAAAAGGCGTGTTTTAATTGCCTTGGTAACCGGTTCGATTCCCGCAAGAGCAAACATAATAAAATCTTAGAGCGGGAAGATGGCGCCACTATGGCGTTGTAATGGGTCTGAGTCATACGGTTAGAAAGAATCTGCAATGAACAGTACCATAAGCTTATAAAATTACAACACCGCCGTTTCTTCTTCCCATCTTTGTACACACTTCCGACGAGAAACTTTTGGAAGGGAATTCCATTTCCACACTTCTCTCATATTCATCAGGTAGCCATTCCTCCTTTGATTCTTGCAAGATCTAAAGTGTGGCATGAGTAATTTTTCTTTTGATCGAACTGAAAGTGCAATATCACCTAGCTAGTAGCACGTAGGAGAGTGAGTAAATGGATTGAAGTAAAGATGTTTGGAAGATATCGCCAATTCTTTTTCTAATAGTGCTCATTTAGTGACTATCAACAAGGGCATAAGTGGGCGTACTTAATCTTCAGCATAATACTAACCTACATTAAAATTAAAATATATCCATAAAAACTTAAAAGCAAAAAAACCCAATACATGGCAGAAACAAACACAAAAAGAAGGTAGCAGGCTTTCGCGTCGGAGGAAGGCTTGCCTAATCCACTCCCACTGGCGCTAGAGCATTTAACTAACACCACAGAAATAAATAAAATAGAAGAAACCAGCTTCCCCCAAAAGTGAAATATCCTACAAGCTGTGTGAACGAACCCGTTTCGAGTACAAGAGCCAATCGATACGGACCCCGCTCGTCCCGGTACCGGGAGAGGTAACGTACGTAAAGATCGCCTAGACTGGAGCATTCAACAAGAATGTGCCGAACAGTCTACGGACCAAGGAAGTAGTCGTAGTAAGGTGCAGTGGAACTCTCTATCAAATATCTGCGCGTCCTGCGAATGTATCAAATTCAAAGAAGACAGAAAGCTACCTGAAGCCGCTGCGGCATTGGGGTGGATGGTCCAACGAATAGGCGCGGAACGATAGCACGCACTTTTAAGTTCGCTTATGCCGTCTCCTATCTATTTTGACAGGCAGCCTGGATGGCTGACCTGGGTCTCACCATGTAGTCAGTGTGTGGAAGAAGGAAACGCTGATGTGATCGCGCGGTCCTTTCACACTATTTGGCGCTCTCTTTGGAGCACTCGTTTCATGCAATCTCTATATGTCCAGGAAATCATAAGAAGATAATCTCGACATCTACTTGGCTGGAAGCAACCGTAGTATCCCGGATACCCCGAATCAGGCGCTGTGGATATTACAATGCTTTGAAAGCACTCAGGGTGCTTTCTGAGTCACTAAAGATAACAATCCACTCGCCGAACCGGGTTCGACGCGTTACCTCCCCGTACCGCGCGGTGTAGTACACCCAGCTCGGCCGTGAAGCTGCTTCCTTTCTGGAACTTGGAGCCATCCGTATAAGGAGGAACCGATCCAACGTGATCCGACGTATGTACCCAAAAGGTCGAAAGCAATACTCCTGGCGCTATGGAAACATTAGGAGCAGAGGCATGGCGGAAAATAGTCAAAGGTGGTACCATCTAGGGTTGCATCCTGAACAGAAACAGAAGAGCCACGGGACCGATAGTTACACTGAGCTCTAGACAGAGTTTTTTACCCCTAAACCACAATGGCTTAGATTATGACTGGCATCTCTCGGCAGTATAGGCACCGTCAAAATAAACCAATGATGCGATGAGAGCCATTGCAGAGTGAATTATACAACAGACCTGCGCATACAATCGCATAATTCAGTCTATACGGCAACGGCAAAGGGATCTCAATGAGGGACTTGCAGAATGGAGGTAGCGAGACGGAGCCCGGTGTGGTGGATCGAGTCCACCTTCTACAATAATCGCTGAGCTGCGGATGCGTAAAAATAGCATCCTTGGTCAAGCATCGAACGAAGAAAGGATCGGAAGAAGAGTAAAGAAGTAGTTATATTAGCGGCCCAATTGCTCAACGTTACGGAAAAAAAATGTCCATGGCGTGAGTAAAAGAGACACTAAGGCTGAAAATATGGGGTTCCCAGGTGAGGCGTTAGTCGAAAACAAGGCAATGACAACAGTGCGAATCCAACTTTTTCAGGCGAATCTCGTTTAGGAAAAGTCTGGGTCGGGGTGGAGCCATGGATGGCAATGGAAGTGCATTACCTTAGTCTTTGCCAATGAAAACCTAAACATTTGCCCTTTGCCATAGCGAGAGATGGTGTTCAATGTCTTTTAAATCGACGCTTCAGAGTTTGCCTGTGGGTCGCACCAAACGAGGTTGAAAGGTTGCCTACGAAAATAGTAGCGAGAACATCTTCAGGCAACACCGAGTTAATATAAAGTTGATGCTTAGGGCAAAGAGTGACACTAAGGATACTTCTCTGTGGAACTGCCTCTTCCCGCTCCATTTGATCGGAGAGGGCTCCCCCCCCAACCTTACGCGGAATCGAATATCTTGCAGAACATCAGAAAAAAAGCTCTGAGGCTTCTACTCACCTGTATTTAATCGAAGCTCTCTATGTTATTATCGCCATGCGATATCTTAGGCCTTCTTCAGATAAAAAAAAACCACCGTGGCGTAGTGCTGTATACGAAGTAAGACTTCGTAGAAAGCATTTTAAAGTTGGAGCAGAGCATCCGACGTATTGTAACTTGCGGAAGCGCAATAAGCAGAGGATAGCTGGCCAACACTATCCAGAAATAAAGATAATCTAACGTTTACCAATTTTTCCATCAACTTTCATAGGCAGGAGTTAGAGAAATAGGGAGGAAACCGGCCTGGTTGGAGTTATCTCTCCGCGGTTTTCAAAAAGCGAGCACAGTAACCATTCTTTAGGATTCTGGGAGAATACTCTTTCCCCATTTTATGTTGAAAAAATCTATTAGGAATGCCATGCCTCACTTACATAGGTCCTGAAGCATGAAAAAACAAACGCTACATCGTCTGGACTATGAGGGGGTGTCAGCGAATAGAGAAAGAGCGGAAAGTAAGCCTATCGTTGAAAGGTTCTCCACCTCTGGAGGTAAAATCTATCGGGGGGGCTTTCAGTGACATCACGACGTAAATTGAATGCTGTGAGGGCAACTTTTTCAGCTAGATAATGTTAAGAAAGCGTCCGCGAAGTATTTCGCCACGGACGCGGAGTCAGAGATTGCACTCCCGTTTTCCTGGAAAACATAAGGGGTGTCCTGCAAAAACTTACCCTGAATCCTTTTGACTCGCTTCTACACATCCGCAAGAGGTCTCTGCAACTTATCAACAGCTCTCATTTTTCCCACGGCCAATGATAACGGTCCCTTTGTTTATGTGAGTCACAGATCGTGCCATAAGCCTTTCGGGTTTAGTGGTAGACAACTACTTTGAAATTCGGCATTATTCTCGGCATGGCGGCACTGAGGATTTTGCCCGTAACGCCGCTCTGAATAATTCCACTTTTGAAATTGTCTTTCTGTCGAGAATAGAGGCTCCTTGCGGTCATGTGGCCCGTCAAAACCCCGAGGTTAGGCTCGAGGTGGGTCAACGGGAGCAAGGACCGTGAGAACAGTCAGAATATCGAACTGCTTTCGTCGATAAACGAGGGATTGGAATCTCAAACGCGCGCTTCTCTTATCTCCCAGGGTGTTATCAAGGAACCACCGCTGGAGTACTTCCCATCCTTCAAGCGCCGTGCTGGTTCGTGGAGAGATTGCCCTCACCATTTCCTCCCTTGGCGGAGGCAGTAACGGATCTGGCTGGTCGTTATATATTGTTGATCCCAATAGGGCATCGACAGTATATGCCTGCCTCTTACAACGAAACACGTCCTTCTCGATCGCGCTCCCTTTTTTTCGACGAGCCGAAGGCTAGAATTATACCGGAGGATCTGAGCCCCAGTCAATTGGCACATCCTTGGTTTCGGTACATTTCGTTTGGCATGAATACTCTCTCCAGTTAGTTTTAGTACAAAGGTTAAACTCCCTGTGGTTAAAGCTCCTTGAATATCCATCTGAGCCCCCATTTCATCGCTTAAAGCCTTGAACCCAAGCCAGGCTGAGACGAATCATATGTGGCTATTCCGGCCAGTCATGCCGGTGTGCGTGTATATACAGAGGCTGGTATCGCCTGTCACCCCTCCTCTTCCGTAGAGCCCGGTCTGAGTAGCTCTGATACGTTCGGTTCTTAAAATACATTTTACTTAATCTATTTTTGTGTATAACTGTGTATATATTAAAGTTTATTTTTGTTCCTACTTTTCCATAAGCCGCATAGCCGGAGCCTTCATTAGTTTAATATCGGCCAACTGCACTCTTTGGAATTTAAAATCCTTCGCACTCGTCCCCCTACACCACACTTCTATTCCCAATTTCTGTCGTAAACAGAGTAGAATCAAGGTCACGCGTTTGCCCTTGGGCGACCACGCCTATTGAGCAGTAGTGACGTATATGTCGGGGTCATTCTACCACACTGGCCACGTTCCTGCTTCAAAATCATAGGCTATTTCACATTTGTTTTAATTCGAGGTAGTTTTGTAATTTTTCCTAATTAAAAGGGGCCTAACTTAACGTCTGCCACCGATGGTGTAGCCGCTGAAATTGATAGCACTATTATTTTTAGACTAAAATAAAAATGATAGAAAAACAGCGAAAAAAACAACCATAAAAACAACTACAAATAATACTATAAAAAGAAAAGCATGAGCAAGACACTAAGGAAGGCCCGCTAACTCAGGGGCCCAAAGATGTACCCAACACCACCAAAAACTGAAAAGGCAGTCCACAAAAGGGAGTGCAAATATCATTCTAATTTCAAGAACTGATACTTGCTAGAGAAAAATTGCATTGAGGCAATTGAAAATGAGGAGTGGCCACTCAGGGCGAGTGTTGCTAAATGGGAATCAAGTGAAAGTTCAAGCAGAGGAAGATGAGGAGAGAAGGATGAAAACTAAACGTGTCGATGAAAATAGGATGAAACAATCTCTTTGGATGAGTAAAATTGAAGAGATACAACTGAAAGAGGTAAATAAATATGGATAAATATCAGAAATTATGAAGAAAAAGTTATGAGTGGTACAATGTAAAATAATCAACCTTGTTTAGCTCGGAAAGGCGGATTTCATAACCTCTAGGGGCGTTTTAAAGGAAGGGCGAGACGGTTTTCACCAATGACTTCAACTTCTGCCAGGTCAAAGGATTAAGGTCCATTGGTTATATGTATTCTTATTATAAATTTGCTTCCATTCCTTTTAAATTCCTGGGCCAGAGTCAAACATATATGAATGACAGCGTTTCCTATTATATTTCTTGCCATGAGTGATATTTTCCATTACCTTTCTGATTATTTATTTTTGGTCTTTCTCTTTCCTATTTTTCCTTTCTCTTTATAACACACCCATATTCCTTTTTAAGGGAATAAGTAAAGGAAACTTCACTATTAGAAGAACTGCTATTACGTGGTAAACTGAAAATATTTCATGTGACGGTAGGAAAAACATTAGGCTATTTCCAACTGAGGAAAGTACGTTTAGAAGGCTGTGAGAAAAGGCTGATAAATGTGGGGCGAAGTGATGGAAAATGAAAATATGCGAAACATACGCTTATTAAGAATAGCCAAAAGAGTTAATTAGGGGTCAATGGACATGTCACCCTTTCGATAGACAGGCATTTCTCCTTTCCGGGGTAGAAGGAGTTAAAGAAATTCCCGAAGTGCGGGAAGTGGGAAAGACAGATTGGTCATTCTGAGGTTTATGTAGAATACCGATCATGTCATCAAAGAGATTTGAACCTTTTACGTTAAAACTCTCGGATGATAAATAAAAAATTGCTATCGCCTTCTCCTTTCAGGGTTTCATCTGGTCATTAATTTTGTATGGTTCTTATATCGTCGGAATGCTTAAGGAATCCAGCTTCAGTTTCATTTTAATTTATCGAGGCTCAGTGGTTTAACTTTACATATAACTCCGCATTAGAAGGTAAAGACTGAAAATAAGGATGGGAAGTGAGCCTTCTCGAGTCAGGCAACGGCGCCATTGAAAATGATTGTTCTTTTAGGATTTGACCGACTTTGGCGAAGCGCCACACTCTTATGCATCTCTTCGGAGAAGGAGCTCATGGCAAGAGGCGCTATGAAAGTTGAATTGATTGGGTGTTTTGTAATGAAATCCTAAAAAAAATAATTTTTCATCTAAAGTAGACGAGAGAGTTTTCTATTCCCTTATCCTTATCCGCATCTATTTCGAGTTTTATTTTCATAAAGCTCCTTTAATCTTTTCCTTGAGAGTTCATTTGGCTTCCATTTCCATGTTTACCTCAATAATGGATGGGCAGACTTCTTTGAGACAAACAGAAAGTGACTGCCAATACTAAATTTTCTCCTAATCTAGTATCGAGTTTTCATTCTTCCTCTCCATTAAACGTATACTGGCAACTGGCAAGCAGTCAAAACAAAGGCAATGAGAATACTCAAGACTCATCCTTTTACATGATTAAATGCGCTGTGAAAAGCGCTGGAGAACGAAATTAACATAAAGTCTACAAAAGCTTTCGCCAGCTGCTGCCTCAGTGCCCAATGAAGCAAATCAAATTTTTGGGACAAGGATATATGCGCAGGTTCCGGTCTAAACGATACATATTAATTAGAAGAGCTTTTACCCTTTTACCGCCCTGTCCCATCGCGGTGTTTATGTTCGCCATTGATCATGGTAGCGTGATCGAGCAAGGTTGCCTTCTTCCATTCAGAACGACAGAAGGAGAGAAATTCTCGCGATACTCATGTCCGCGCATTCACCAAGTAATGAATTTGGGTCGCTAGCCGCGGATTCATAGTTAATAATTCATCTATTAACGAATACAAAATGAAAGAATTTAGAGCGAACTGAGGGGAAGATATAGTCATATATCGATATATTAGGGGCGAAATAGGGTTCGCTTGAGACTGGAAATGCATGGACATGGTCCATTTTTAACACAACCCAACTCTTGATCTACATAGGCATATCTTGATCTACATAGGCAACTTTCCTTTTTTTTCATCGTGTCTGGCTCATAAACATACCTCATTTGACGAGAGGACAATGTTTTAATTAAAAAGGCAAATTAAGGTAACCCAGCATCGGAATTTTCCATCTGTAAAGAAAATAAGGGAATGGGGTGAAAAAAATAGGAGTATGGGAAAACAGCTAAAAGCCAAAGGTGGCTAAGAAAAAACAGCGATAATACAAAAGGTAGAGGATGAAAGCAACTGCAGTCTCGAACATTTTAAACCATAAATGTTGTGGTTAGAATGAGGTAGTGCTAGGAAACAAGTTTGCGCAAAAAGCAGAAATTTGAGACACATTAGCATCCTTTGCCTGATACAAATTCATATATATAAATATATATATATATATATATATATATATATATATATATATATATATATATATATATATATATATATATATATATATATATATATATATATATATATATATATATATATATATATATATATATATATATATATATATATATATATATATATATATATATATATATATATATATATATATATATATATATATATATATAAATATATATATATTTATATATATATATATATATTTATATATATATATATATATATATATATATATATATATATATATATATATATATATATATATATATATATATATTAGGGTGGCCCTCGAGTCTTTCCTCCATTCCCAAATGACATTTGAAGAAGAGGAGCCAATTGTGAGAAGCGAGCGACCGGCAGCAAATGATAAAAGCCTTCAGAAAAACTCGGACGAATCTTTGAGTTGTTTTTTCCGTCAGAGATTTATGCAAATGCGCCGCCATACATTAAACATTCCATTTGGCGCAAAATACACTTAAAATATTTATTGTAATGACATAAGTTTTCATAAAATTTAACTCGACTCGTAAATTCTTCGATTTAACATAATGTAGGCGAGGCTTATTTTTATTTTCACTTAAATGAATACGTTTCCACTTCGAATCAGATTAGACCTAACACACACATATACACACACACACACACCTACGGCCTATTCGCCTCTGGCAAAGGTTCTCGGTCTAAAATATTTTTAAAGGTTTCCAGTACATATCTCCTAATAATTTACTTTTGGTCTATCATTTTTCACTTAGATGGTTATTTTATTGTCATTAGGGCCAAAAAACCCACACCCTTTTATCTTCTTTTGAAATACGGAAAAAACAACCATCGCGACATTTTTTCTCCTAACAAAATTTTCTCTAAAAATTCCCTTCTGCCTAATGCTTTGTTGAGAAGCTAGTAGCTATTTCATCCTGCTAGATATTTATAATTGAAAATTTATTTTAGAAATAAGTTCGATTGAACATTTAAATCTACGAAAAAAGCACTAAAATAACAGCCATGTCTAAATTTCAATAAATTTTCTGAATTTAACTATTTGTAATTCTTTTTCTTTTAAAAAATTCCAAAACATTCATTCATCATATAATTTTTTCTCAACTTCACCATTTTCTTTTTAATAATTCCAAACATAAAATATACGATAAATCAATGTCAAGACCTTTGATAATGACTATATTCATATTCCTAAATTTGCTCTTGGTTTATTTGTACAAACATTTCTTTTTTTTTAAACGAAAAATAAATCCAGAAAAATTCCAGAGTTAAAATATAATGTAATGGATATGTATATATAAAGGATGCTTCAGTATTTTGAGGTCATTTGTAAGAATGTATGAAAAGATTCATAGAAAATAAGAGAAAAGGTGTATTTAAATGATCGTGTGAATCTTTATAACACACCAATTCAATAAATCCACCATTAGTCTCAATGACTGCTTTTATTCAGGGTCTGAAGCGTTGACATGCCCGAATCAGATGATCTTTAGAAATTTCAGATATAGTCATTGTTATAGCGTAGTTGAGAGATTGAATGGTGTATTATAAAGATGTTGATTGGCCCCTCTCTCCACGAAGCCCCATACGTAATAGTCCAATGTATTGAGATCTGCAGAGCTAGGAGGTCATATGTCTGGAAGGACATACTCTTGGAAATTGGCACGCATCCAAGCTTGGGTTGTTCTAGCCTTATCGGAAGATGTAAAGTCGTTCGTTGCGTACTCTGTCCATCCAGTGCCTAACGTCTCTCTCACTGCGAAAGACTCTCTGCACCATCAAAATTTCTTGGAAATTGGTATACATTACAGTTGGAACATCAGTTGGCACTCTGTCAGACCATCCTTCATTCCTTCGTCCAGCACTTTATCTGGATCAAACGATTATCTTTCGTTCTAATTGATATGAACTGACTTCTCCGCATCACATAAGACTTGTAACGAATATCTTCATGCACAACTCTTCTGGCGGTGCATTCTGAAACCTTGAAGTCCTTTATAAGGGCTCCGATCGACTTTCCGGGGTTTGCTTGAATTTTTCAATATGCTTTGAAGGTGTTTTGTGTTTATCTACTGATGTTGAATTCCTATCAGCAGCTTTCAGGTCTTTTCTAACTTTGGCAAAGAAGGATCGGACAACTTTCTGAAAGTGAGCAATCTCTGTATCATTATGCTAATCTTTTATGGTCACGGTTACAGCATTATTTTTCATTTGCTTTGTCACTTTAATGCAATTCATTATTAATCTGAAAAAGAAATGAAAAAGTAGTCTTATGAAAGTTAGAGCTACTTTAATTGATATACGTAAAATACTATAAAGCATGTAAATATATATATATATATATATATATATATATATATATATGTGTGTGTGTGTAAATAGACGATACTAAGGATACCCGGATTTCCTGAACTGGCCGCCAACATTTGATCTGGTAGAAACGACAGACTAAAGGCGTATAATTCCTCATCTTCCACATATACATAATAAATTATAGAAATATCCGATTTTTTTAACCCAATACTAATTAAAATATCAAAATTGTATTCCATACATGTAATCCAAGCATTCGCACCGACATCTAACTCAGAAGAGGTTGAGTACTTCTATGCAGCAGTGAGGAATGCACATACACAAAAAAACTATTAATTCAAGATGATTGTGTGATTTTTCAATGCAAATACTGGAGAAGAAAGACACCACAGTCGACCAGTAGAGAAATTAACAGTTTTCAAATAGATGTGGTGAAAGATTACACGAATTTGCTGAAGGGCAACACCTGTACACCATGAATGTCTTTTTCCAAAAGAGAGAATAAAATAAGATGAGCGAATGGAACATAAAATGAAATCACTTACACACTTCAACAGAAAAAAAATAATTTAGGAGATATCAGTTATTAGTTCTTTCAACAACTGTATCAAGCAGACAATATACGGGAGCAAGATCAAAGGAGATATTAAACAAGAGAGAGCCAAACATGTTATAAAGAAAATAAAGACAGTGAATGTTTACACCTCAGTGTAAAATAAATCCTTTCCGAGTTGCGCCAGGAAACAAGTTTATTAATCAACTGGAATACTAGTCATAAGAAAAATAACACAAATATATACAGACTATATCGTAAGCTGCATCTTTAGGTAACATCTATCGTCAAAAGCTTGCTACAAGTTTATCTATGGGTTATATATATGGACAATATCGATGGACAGCTTGCGACAAGTTTAGCTAAGACAGATCACATATATCTTCATCAACGCCCTTGTAATTAAAACTGGACTCAGCCAGATGTCACATAAGTAGCAACGTATAATTTATTCCCCTGGAAACCTGGCAGACAAACACTCTACCTTCAAGAAGGTAACCCTTATCCCAACTACTCAAACGCCGTTTATCAAGTCTTAGCAGCAAAAATGAGGAATCAAATTACACTATAATGAGAATCACAACTAATACTGAACGAAAACACCAGCATCCGTAGGAGAGACCTGGATCTTCACGGCCTGAAGATATTAAGCTTTTGCTGAGCAAAGATATGGCTACCGATTTTAACACTTAGCGCAGGAGCTCAAAGCGAAACTGAAAGTGTGTAAAGAAAGAGGTATGACAGTGTCTCTCCTGTCCTTCTGCTCCTGGCGGATGGAAGCCCAGCCAATGCCAGCTGATGAGAGATAAGGATATTGAAGTTAAGAATAGGTGAAGAAAATAATAATGTGCCCGGTTGGTGGACCATCTACCGTTTTTCTGGTTTGTTTTGTTGGTTGTTGTTGTTCTTATTTCTTACATATTTTCATGTGGTTTATTTATACGCAATTCTACATGAATCATTCTGGCTGATGTTGGTAAGGCTTGTATTCTGAGCGGTTTCAGTTGAACCAGAGGTTAGTCAGTTTATCTCGCTCTATGGACCTTGCCACTCAGTCCCATATCCCTATTGGTATACGTTAGTCGGAGATAAGCTTATCATCTCGTAGAGCTCCCTTGATGTTGTAGTAGTAGCACTTTGTATGAGTAATAAATCTGAGTGCATTATTTTGGACTCAGCCGTTTCGATCCCCTGGTCTTCGAAGCTATGTTTAGGAGTATTGTTGGCTATATTAGTTTAGTTCTTAATAAGGAAGTATGTATATAGTTGGGGTGTTTTTTTTTGGGGGGGGGGCGTTATGTTCTGAAATCGGTGAGCATGAAATCAAGGATACTCACATTTGGGTAGTATTCTATTTTAATTTGGTCGAGATTGAGTTGTACAAGCGATGAGTGAATGTTACCAATGGCTACAAACCATAAAAAAACACCAGAAAAAGACCATTTACTCTGTAGTGTACAATAACTACACACATACAAAGACAGAGAGAGAGAGAGAAGGACAGAGACACATTTTGCCAAGCCGAAGTGTCAAAGATAGAATTGTAGGAGCAATAAAATAAGGTTATTTGGAGACAGTTTGTGAATCAGCGGAATCTGATTAGAACGTCTGGTTTAAAACCCGACCACAATTTAAGGCTATCGCACCCAAGTGTGATAGCAGATATGCAAACAGAGTAATTAGAGCTGCCTGGAATGGGAACAGAATTGGCGACAAAAGATGTTTCGCCTTAATGTAAAATTTGATAAGGTAATCTTAGCTTTAAGCAAACGGAGATTCTGTGATACCCTCGCAGGTGAAAGACCCCCCAAAGTAAGATACGAAGTGGAGAATTTCAGCCAATCACAAGCTAGACTTTAACCAATCGCAGGCTCCGCTGGGCTGACAGGTAGCTAATCACTGCCTCTGCGACCAAAGGAAAGCGGAGCTACGCGTCACCTCCAAAATGATGCCCGGTATAAATAAGAGGACATTTTCATTCAAAGATCATTATCATAATTATCATTATTATTATTATAGATGATTATTGACACATTATTGATTGATTCATTAATTAATTATTAGACTGTTAATTTACCACTCTGCGAATCTCCATTATTCTTGCTCTTGCCATTATAACTCACTTTAGCATATTCCGTTGCGTAAATTAAATCCTTACTGTAAATGTAAACATTTCAAAGTGATATTAAAATACAAGTGTTGAATTTCTTCACAAAGGAGCCTTTTACTTATAAACCTTGATCGGTAAATACCCCTCGAACCATACGTCAAGAAACCTGTAAGCAAGCCACTTTACCAAACCCTTATAGGATCACTTTTCAGTCAAAACAAAGTCTACTTACGCTAAACCTATAACTGGTGACCCCATATTTTGCGAACTCACCAAATATAATTTTTTTTTACAAAACTTCTAGCCCATGCATACTTACTTTTTCTCTGCATCTTTGCTCACCATCTAAGCTTCATTTTCTTCTGGCCTCAATCTTCCCTCAAACATTTCACCAGTAAAGGAGGCGAGCTTAGTGGGACGGATCTTCAACATGCCCTCAAAAATGACAAAGACTTACGTCTGAAGATGCCTGAAGACAAGCGAAAGCCCACGGCAAAATTCGCTATTCGTCTTTATTTAAGTCTAAATTAAATGAACCTTCTTTTGTTGAGGTTTGATTCTCCATCCAGATATTAAAACTAAATTCTTTGATTAAAAAGGTGCAAATTTAAACTGGTGAAAGCAAAAAACAACTTGGTCTTCAACAAACCCCCCACACACATCTACACATCCCCACGCATATATATATATATATATATATATATATATATATATATATATATATACATATCGCATAAAAATGATAAATTAAAAATATTTGAATATTTAATATTAACATGACAGTGTTCATGTAGTAAGTGCATATACGTCTCTCCTGGTCTGCTCTTTTTTTGCACCGATCAGAGTTCCTTTTTTCTGTCTTCTGGGATTTCTTAGTATTTTAAATCCTCCCTTCTCCACTCCTTTCTCCTCCCCCGAGCCTCCAACCAAACATAAAAAAAAACCTCACCGGAAAATAGATCGTGTTTCGCCTTCCAAAATTATCCGAATTTATCGACATTTTCAAAGAAACGTCATCTGCATACAATAAAGGAGTAGACCGAACCCTTGGGCCAACAACAACTTGTATTCTCTCTCTCTCTCTCTCTCTCTCGTTTCACACACACTCTCTCTTACACTTCCTCTCTCAAACTCTCCCCCACACTCTCTCTTACACTTCCTCTCTCAAACTCTCCCCACACTCTCTCTTACACTTCCTCTCTCAAACTCTCCCCCACACACTCTCTTGCACTTTCTCTCTCAAACTCTCCCCCACACTCTCTCTTACACTTCCTCTCTCAAACTTTCCCCAACACTCTCTTGCACTCTCTGACACTCACATACACACGCACTATTTCTCTCGATTATCTATCCACTTTGAGAAATTGCACATGAGTTCATTTTTGATCTTCGCTCAGACCAGGTCCAACTTCAAATCCCAACCTCATATGATCGAGCTAACAAATGAAGACAAAGTCTTGGCTTAGGTCCTCCTCGTACTACCCTACAAGAGCTTGTGCCTTACCCTCTGTCACTAAAGGAGGTTTCCCCATTGAAGCAACCTTTCCTCCCTTACCATTTTAGTCCTGACCGCCTCAAATTTACCCTCTCCGCTCCTACAATTAAGACTAAAAGGTTTAAAAACTAGTTTGAGACTACCAGTGTGTATTCTCTCTAGATATTTTACTTTTTTTACTACTCTCGATTTTTCTCTTCGTTCGTTTTCCGTTGAATTGTATAGGCCTTATTTTTTTAGACATAAACAAAATTCTCATTGTGTTCCTTCTATTTTCCTCCAGCAATGGGGTGAGACCTGCACAGCTAGCATGAGAAGGATGAGTGCCTTCCTGGCTTCAAAATTACAGCGGGATCTGGAGATATGTGAAGATTGTCGTATTCTAGGAAGAGCTAAGGGTCCAAGACGCTCCAAGAAGACTCATCGGCCTAAACACTTTCAACACATTTTCAGTTACTTAAAATTGTCCACTAGTAGGAAAATACTCTAAACATAGATTTTGAATAAGATTCCATTGTTATTTATATTTCTTATTTTTCAGGTAATACCAATGTCAGAGAAAGATTAGCTAATTTAGTTACAGCAGTCTAGCAAAATTCCAGTCAAAGATATGCTAATGAGATCGGCTTCTTTTGAATGACACTTAACTTCCGTCCGAATAAGCCGTGCCATATAGCGAGTCTAATAGTAACAATGGGAGGTTCCACGAGATGTCCTGAACTGTCTAAAATTCACTTCCGGCGGCTCTGTATAAATAGTCAAGCATCAGCCTAGGCAAAATTAGTGCTTTGTCAAGAGGATACAACGCATAAGGTGAGGCCTGAAGACTCTTATTGCTGGCCGATTGTAGGCTGGAAATAACTTGTGATGAATGTTAAATATTGAATACAACATTCATTGTCCTCCAAATAATTCCAGACTTAAATAAGACCCGACCATAACTATTGAAATACGACCCAGAACCTTGATTGCTTGCATTGTCTTTACGAGTGTCGATTGTGTTTCTCCTTATAGCTTCTTTATCACGGACTCCCATACCCCAAGAGGCCGAAGACAAAAAAGAGGAAATTTTTTTTTTCGATGTCAGCTTCTTAGAGAGGGGAAAAATTTCTACACTGCCATATTCGAGCCCAGCTTCCCCACGGCAAAATATTCCCTCGATCCCTACTTTGGAGGCTGGCAGTGGTTACTGCAAGACAGGTTGTATCCTCCGTCATAAATTCGAACAGTCCGAGTATTAATCGGCCCTAATTGCAAACCCAACCCCTTTCTGTTGGAAAGTAATCGAGCTCAACTCTCATATCCATGCTCCTCTCGAGCGGCAAAATCTTTGGGTGGCAGATCCACCCGGAGTTGGAGTCTCCTTTGACGGTCTCCTTTGCCCAGTCATTCATTGCACTTTTCTTTCATGTCCATTATTTTATTTTTGTTATACAGTAGTAAATATTATTTTGTTTCGCCCAGTTTGATATCCAGAACTCTCTAGATAGCTAATTTAATTCTGCAAAGTGTAGCTGTTGTCATAATGAAACTAGTCACTATTACGAGATTTATTGCAACCCATAGTTAAATTGCATCATTCGGTACAAGGCCCAATTGCAGAGTTGCCCTGCGTGTTATCCGTTATCCTTCCTGGACACGGAAAGCAAACGGAGGTCAGGAGATCTAACCTGACCTACCACACACACACACACACATATATATATATATATATATATATATATATATATACCCTTATTAAACTGGTGTCTTGTTTTGGGGGTTTGGTTTTGGCTGTCAAAAAACAGGGGAGAAACAATTTACTTGCATAAGCTACTTACAATTAAATTTTTTTTGCATTTGATTGAAGTTTTGAATTTATTTATTTATAAGTTTTAAATATTTTTTTTTGAATGTGACTGTACTTGACTAATTTCCGTCAGTGGAAATTCTATTTCTTTTAGGCCTCATATACTCTGCCATATTTGAAGGATTCAGTAGGAATTGCATTTTTTTGCGTACTTTAAAGGGTAAAACGCCGAGGCCATATCGCCTCAATCATAGCAGGGCTAAAATAAGGAGATATTGCTAAAATCTCGACTTCAGACGAAGAAATTATTCCGACGGAGCGAACGGAATAAAATTCGAATCGTGCAGAATATTTAGTTGTTTTTTTTTATTGTCTTTTTTTTATTTTGTGATTTTATTTTAGGGTTAAGCTAAACCCTTTTGTACTTCCGTTAGTTCTTTTGAGTGAAATTAATTTAGTGAATTACGATTAAATTGGGTTCAACAACCCCGCTACGCACTATTGTTGTGTTTTTTGTTTTTTTTAAATTTTTTGCGCAAATGTTATGTTAATGTTTTCGAACAACAATGTGAGTCTCTTGGATTGAATGAAAAGGATTTAATGACGAACATACAAGAGCGGAAAGAAGGGAAAGAGAAGATAAATAACGTGAAGAGAGAGGGAAAGAAAGAGAAGAAAGAAAGAAAGTTCGTTTGCATGAACCGGAAATCACCAGGGCCAGAAACGAAATGACTTCAATTACTTCTAGGACCGAAGTGCGACAAACTGCGTCCTTAAAGTTGCCTGTTTTTAAGGAAGAAGATTTCGGGTCATACCTCGCTCACATCGAGAAAATTTTTGACGTGAATCATTGGGATATTGAAACAGACGGCATAGCCAAGTTGTTGCCTTTACTTAGTACCCAGCTCAAGGACATTTTCATCTCACTCTCATCAGAGACAACCATTGATTATTCCACGTTAAAAGCCGAATTGCTTGCTGCCTATATCATGACTCCGGACTTTTATTGTGCAAAGTTCTGGCACTGTAGCATCCAATCTAATAAAACCTTTGACAATTCGGATATTCTTTGCAGCGTATTTTTAATTTCTGGATAGACGCGTCCAAAGTTCCCCAGGAACACGATGCTTTTGTTGACTTCGTTCTCAAAGACCAACTCTTTGCGTCACTTCCTTCTGAGATCAGATCCTTTCTGAAATACCGGAAGTGCCTGACATTTAAACGGCATCGAGGAAGCGGATGTATATGCGGCTAGTCATAAGGAAGGGACCACACTCTCCCAAAGCAAAGACACATTAAAACAAATTCATCCCTCACAACAGGGACAAGTTCATTAAGATGACTGACCCGCTTAGGCTTAAATCCTATCCCCTGGCGCTTCAGATTGCCCAAATGTCCTGAACGAGGATTTTCAGAAAAATAAGAAAGATTGCGAATCTCTTCGCCACTTATGGATAAAAGCTCAAAACAAGACGCGAGAGACCATTAGGTAAAACAAAATAATTTCATTCATTGTTAAGGATGACCTTCTTTACCGCGTGTGTTCAGCAGTCAATAGCACAGAGTCCCAAGTATTATGTGTGCCCTGCTCACATGTTAGACTCATCCTTCAAACTGCCCACGATAGTTTCTTCTCCGGTCATTTTAGCCACAATAAGAGGGCACAACGTGTCTTTAAATAGTTCTATTGGCCATATGCATCGGACGAAATCCTGCGTTATTGTCGTTCGTGTGACATTTGCCTGAAGCCCGCAATTAGAGGGCGAGTCAAGCCTGCACCCTTACTAAGGAATCCATTAATCTCCGAACCCTTATCCCGCGTGGCGATTGATTTGATCGGGCAAATTCACCCAGCTTTAAGTGAGAGCCATAGTTATGGTTTAACTCTGGATGATTTCGCCACTAGATTCCCCGAAGCTGTTACACTTAAGAAGATTGACAGCATCTCTTGTGCCGAAGCACTCATTACGATTTTCTCCCGTGTTGAGCTGCCGAAAGAGATATTGTCGGATTGTAGCCACCAAGTTACGTCCCAACTGATGAAATATGTGAGCAAGTTGCTTATGATAAAACCGCTGTTTACGACCCCGTTTCATCCAGCCAGAACTGGGATGTGCGAAAGGTCAAATAGCAGTCTTAAAGCCATTCTGAAGTAATTATATGCCGAGCATCCAAAAGATTGGCACATATATTTGCCGACAGCTCTCTTTTCGTATAGATAAATTTCTCATCGTACCTTGGGATTCCCTTTGTTCGAATTACTATACGACAGAAATATACGAGGCCTCTTGAGCATATTGAAGGAATTATATGGGATTTAAAAACTGGATCAGGAAATTTAATCATCGTACTCGTATCTGCTCGAATTACAATAGAGTTTGGAGAAATGCGCTGAAATATCGTATCGAAATGGGGTTGCTAACCTGAATAAATATAAAACTTGCATTGTCTTTACGAGTGTCGATTGTGTTTCTCCTTATAGCTTCTTTATCACGGCCTCCCATACCCCAAGAGGCCGAAGACAAAAAAGAGGAAATTTTTTTTTCGATGTCAGCTTCTTAGAAAGGGAAGAAACTTCTACACTGCCATATTCGAGCCCAGCTTCCCCACGGCAAAATACTCCCTCGATCCCTACTTTGGAGGCTGGCAGTGGTTACTGCAAGACAGGTTGTATCCTCCGTCATAAATTCGAACAGTCCGAGTACTAATCGGCCCTAATTGCAAACCCAACCCCTTACTGTTGGAAAGTAATCGAGCTCGACGCTCATACCTATGCTCCTCTCGAGCGGCAAAATCTTTAAGTGGCAGATCCACCCGGAATTGGAGTCCCCTTTGTCGGTCGCGTGCGGCCGCTTGTGTATACCCATGGCTCCCACCTGAGCCAACATTCTAAACCTATTTGCCCAGTCATTCCTTTGCATTTTTCTTTGATGTTCATTATTTTATTTTTGTTTGCACAGTAGTAAAGATTATTTTGTTTCGCTCAGTTTGATATCCAGAACTTCATAGATAGCTGATTTAATTCTGCCAAGTGTAGCTGTTGTTATAAGGAAACTAGTCACTCTTACGAGATTTATTGCAACCCATAGTTAAATTGCACCATTCAGGAAAGGCCCAATTGCTGAGTTGCCCTGCGTGCTATCCGTTATCCTAGCGGGACACGGAAAGCAAACGGAGGTCAGGAGATGTATCCTGACCTACGACAACCAAGTCTAAGGCCTCATCTCGTCTGACGACCATTACGCATTTGGCATACTTGCTACATTGGGTTGTGAAAAATAGGGAGATTTTTTCATCGGTATATCGGCTCAAGTAACAAGGTTTCTTCGCCAGGTTTGCTTATAAATTGCCTTCACTTCTTGCCTTGTATTTTAAACTTTATGAAGGAACTTTGTTCTGGAAATGTTGTTTCTTTGATATTCAATAAATGTTTTTGTTTACCATTGAGGACAATGAAAACAATAGCAGTTTTAATTGCATTTTGTTGCCAGTCAGCAACAGAATATTGGCAAAACTACATCAGCATCTTAAGTCAAGGAAAAACGCTTTTCCTTTGCCTTATTTCAAAAACTGCCTTGTGAAACATACATTCAAGGGAATAGCAACTCATGTTTCTTACCTTTTACCTTTGATAATCTGTATTGTTTTTATTTTCCCAGAGGAGTACTTCTTGACGATGTCTGAATCAGGAACATGGCAGCAACACCTTTTTCTAACTCATTGCTGCTTGCCATTGGCAAGTTATTTTTTTGCAATCAGCATGGCCATTTTACATACTGCCTTGGTCACTAGATCAGCCTTCGTCTCTCTTCTAATGAAGAATGAGTCCATTTTTGGCATTACCCTCTGTCCTTATATAACTACTTTATGTTTAGCAGTGCTAGCATGCTTTATTAAATCATTTTTCCCGCCATGCTTCACACTAAAATCAGTATTGCACGCCTTGCAATACGCACGGTAAGTACTACACCGGCTGACTCTAACCCAGGGAAAGGTCTGAGTCCACGCTGAATTGAATTTGGAAGCATAGTTCTCTTTTTTGTCCTCTTTCAATATTTCTTCTCTTCGGAGGAGTTTCAGAGTCGGGTGTAATTTTTTCTCCATCCATTTCTGTCCGAAAGATGAACTGAGAAACTAACCACGAACTTAACTGCTAGCGAGTGACTTCTTCTTCGTCGACTTCTTAATTTCTGGCAGTATCAACGCTACATGGCGTATCACTGCCTCCAGCCAGTGACTGAGTCACGTCGCCGGCTTGCCTCATAGGCGCAGGCAGGCCAGGGTATCAGATACTGTCACCAATATCCCACACAATCTTACTTTTTACCTTCACGGTAAAATCGGGAGATTAGTGGGATAAATTACTAAGCAGGAGCATCGCGGGAGAGAGGGTTAAAAATCGGGAGTCTTCCGCATGAATTGGGAGAGTTGGTAGGTATGATTTGGATATTTACATAGTTTGACACATTTTATACAAAACATTGACAATAAATTAATTTTAATCAGTATCATTGTGATCTAAAGGTTATTAGGTACCAACCATTGAGAATGGTGCACAATGGTTGTATGGTTGATGCAAATGAAGTTATAGAAAGGTTCAAATAGTCTGGCTTTATTGATACCAACCTCTCAGAGTGGGTCGCAATGGTTATATGACTGATGCAATAAAGTTATGGAAAGGCTCAAATAATGTTGCTCTATTGATACCAACAACCGAGGAAAGGACACAAGGCTTGTATGGTTGTTGCAATGAAGTTATAGAAAGGTTCGAATATTGTTGGGTTATTGATACTAACCACTGATGATTGGATATAACGTTTGTATTTCTGTTGTAATGAATTTATTGAAAGATTCGAATGTTGTGGGTTTGTTATTACCAACCACCAATAATGGGTACAATGTTTGTATGGTTATTGCAATGAAGTTTTGGTACCGTTCGAATTTTGTTGATTTATTGAGAAAGGACACGTATCGAATCTTAGTCAGAGAGAGTGGTATTGTAGGTAGGGGAACTCCATATTTTCGGGTCTTCCTTGTTCCGTCTCATCATTTCCTTGAGTTCGAGAGAAGAACCATTTGTTTGTAAACGGAAATGTGAGCACCTCCACGCGATACTACTACTACTAATAATAATAGGTATATATAATGCGCCCTTCAGGGCTGTTAGCCTTCCCAGAGCACAGTTTGTGTAGCGAGTGTAGAGAAAGTTTAGAGGGGAGAGAAGGCAATTCTCAAGAGATGAGTCTTCAGGAGACGTTTAAAAGTAGCAAGGGAGGCAGAGGATCGCACTTTGGCAGGAAGAGCATTCCAGAGTCTAGGAGCACAAACTGAGAAGGAACGGTCACCCATCGAGCAGAGGACAAAACGGCGAGTGTTCAGGAGGGGAGTGAAGTTAGACCGGAGTGTCAGAAAGAACCCCCCCCCTTAAAAATGAAAATTAAAAAGATGTTTCCAAGCACTTACATTTATAGTTTCAAGAACATCTTCAGTAAGTCGGAATCACTTTGGTAAATAGAATAAATGGCTTATATTGCCAAGCCCTCTCGGCTCTAGCTCTTGATTTGTCCACCCTATTTCCCGCAATACCTGCCGGAAGTCCTGCTGCTGCATTTAACATATTTCTCCCCTTTAACATTTTGAATCCTATGCCTTCGTTGCAAGTGCGTTTAACATTCCATAAAAATAAAACAAAAGAAAATTATTTTAAATATTTTGATCTAAACCATAAATTCTTTCAAAACCTATCATATAGTTGCATCTATGTAGGGTTTTATAGTTTTAACCAAACACTAATTCTAACAGACAAAAACACTAATGTTGGATTTCAGCGCCTTGCATAAAGCCTTGTATGCTTGAAATCTGAAAGCATTCATCCTCGAAGCCCATTTAAAATAACTATCTAATTTTTCCATTAGGAAATTCATAAATTCTCCCATATTCCAATTAATCGATGGTAATTATAAACTTACCACACCAAATGACAATATATGTTTAAAGGCAGAACGTTTCTTTTGACACCTGCTAATACAACTTACAAGGAGGTGTATTGTATAACGGGGGTCATTTCCCTGTAACAAACAAATCTGGACGAGCGTGGCATACCCATGACTGCAGTGCACAGAGAAACTGGTACTCTCTCCTGGATTGTCATCTACACCCCTTTTATACTTCCTATTATCCTTTCGGCACCTGTATAACTACAACAAATGGTGAAAGAAACCGGTAAAGGTCCTAAAATAACAACTCTCAATGTACAATATTTAATGTACTTTTTACAGTAATTTACTGGCAACAAAATAGCCAACAACTCACTCTATTTTACCACAACGATACAATAATACATGCTACTGCATTTTCCCACCAGCATCTTACTGTAGGAATTATATTAACACACTATATTAATACACTATGTTACCTGTATTTTCCGATGCAGTGTGTTACTGTGAATGTAACAGAGGCGCAGTAAATAAAAAAATACATATGTGTAAGATACTGTCATTTTTTATACAGTGTATCATTATACTTTCTACACTAATATATATTTAAAATATAATGATATGCTGTAAAAAAAAAGTTACTGGATGATTGCGCCAGAGGAGGTAGGTTCGCTCTTTTTTACTGTCAAACAAGTTCAGAGTGTTTCAAGATGTGTTCATGCCAGCCTCAATGGGTACTTTGTGGAGGCTGAGTGGGTATTCAACAAAGGGGTCAATGAGTGAATAGAGAGGAAACAATGGTTATTCAACGAAAGATGAATGGGTGGGCAAGAAAGGCTCAACTAATGCTCAGGGAAGATTGAATGAGTGTGAGAAGGAAATACAAAATGTAGGTACAGCGAGAGCATCTTCCTCTAAAGTTTGTTAGATATATATGTCGAGAAATGTGCTAAGGACACATGAATTTTAAAAAATGATGAAATTATATAACCACAGATCAATACAGATGCGGTCGTTGGAACTCGGATTGCATGCAATCCTACAAAAGTTATCTGCAGCATTGTTTTCTATGTCACAACCTGAGACACGCTTGTGAAAACCCTGTGTAAATATTGAGAACATATATAAATAACACAGGCCTGCGTTTGAAATTTTTTTTATGTTCCCCAGGATTTCTTTGTGGTTTCTTAATGAATCCAACCTCCTGAGCTCAAAAATGAATGTATATTTGTTCAATCAGGTCAGATTTTCTCACTACAGCATACACCATTTTCATTGAGATTACCTCATTTTTTCTGATTTAAAAAAAAAAAACCTTTCTCTATCTAATAATGCATTATTACTGTTATATCATATAAACAGGAATACACGTATGTAAACTATAATTCTTTTAATAAACAAAAAATAAAAGAATGCAACATAATAAAGAAAATAATTATAATTTCGAAGAACAGACGCCCTTGACGATTTTCGTTTGTGCCTGTCATCTGGTGCATCACGCTTCAAACACCAACAGTAGTCAGCAAGTATGTTTCCGTTCCATTTACACTGGTACCTGGATTCCATTGTTTTTATGTCCTGATGGAATCTTTGCCCCTGTTCTTTACTGTAATCCCCGCAGTTTTCGGAAAAATAATCCAGATGGAACTGTAAAGAGTGTATCTTTATAGACATTCGAGCTCCCAAATGTTTAGACTTGTTTGAGCTGATTGACCAGGGCAACATATTCTTCTAAGCTTCTTTTATTGCCTAGAAAATTGTTAACTAGAGCTTTGAAAGCTTTCCCGGCATTTTTTTTTATGTCCTTCATTGATGCATCAAATTGCTGATCAAGTTCCTGATTTGAAGTCCATCAAAAATTCCCCCATGGAGCTTAGCGTCACTGATTTGTGGAAATTTTTGAAGAAGAAATTTAAAAGCTTGGCCTACTTTATTAAGGGTTTTGACATAATTTTTCATTATGCCAAGCTTTATATGCAGTGAAGGGAGGAGTATTTTTTGAGGAGGCACTAAAGGTTCAGCTATCACATTGTTTGATCTAATTCTAAATGCTTTTCGTGGAGGCCAAACCTTCTTCTCATAGTCCATACTATCTGCACGACTGTCCCATAAACATAGGAAACAGGGATGCTTCGTGTAACCTGTTTGCGTCCCAAGCGTAAGAGACACTACCTGAAAAAAATTTAGCACGGTATGTAAATTCAGTGTAATATTTCTAAAAACAAATTCAAAGTCATATTTCTTAAAACAATATGAATATGAATATGTACTGAAAAATCCTGTATGCCGATGCATTAAATCATCGTATTGGAACTAATTGGATATATGTACATCTTATTTTGAGTTTATTGAGTTGTGTTGTATACCTACTCAATTAGGATAAGTTCCACATTAACCCAATAGGATGCATTAACCTATAGGGACACACTTCAACAAAAAATATAACTCAAAAATGACTCATGATTTCCAGATTTGCATTCTTGTAAAATGTAAGTTGACCAAAAGGTGTATACAAGTATTAACAATTAAAAATGAAAATGTCAATATCAAAAAGCTTAGAAATGCCAAGTGTAAAATGATCTTACCTTTAAGTCACCACATATCCTCCACTTATAGCTAGAGTAATTTATTGCATCCAGCAATTTTTTCATATTTTCATAACTTTCAGTAAGTTGGATTGAATGGCCTATACGAACGGAAGCTATCTTGTTACCAATATTCAGTAACACAGCTTTTAAACTTCTACTGGAGGAATCTATGAACAGTCTCCATTCTAATGGGTTGTAGGGAATTCCAAGGGCCTCAACAAGGCCTTTAATATTGGCGCAGTATACTAAAGAGCTGGAAGCCCGCTGTAAAAAATAGCTTCGAAACTCTTGTTCTCTATTTCTGTACCCCCCTAAATGTTGTTTCTTAAGCGAGAAGATTACTTTCACAAAGTCGAGAGCCAAGAAGTTGTGTATTCGCCTTTGAAACCCCCAGATCCATGGTCAGGTCATTTAACTGAACTTGAGTGAATGGTCTTGCGACCATATCATGTGTGGAAACCTGATAAGACTCAGATGTGTCATAATCTAGGTCAACTTCCATATTAATCTCTTCGTGTACCTCTATATGTTCAGGGGGAGAAGGTATTAGAATTCCTGGGCCATGGGGCAGGGGTTTGATGGCAGAAGGAACATCCGGATATGCCACACTATGTTTATTTTTCTTATTTATACCTTTGGAAAATATAATTGCATATTACATAAAGGAATTGATTTGGAGTTGCAGATAGTACATAAATGTTTATTAAAGGATATGTTCATGCTGAAGTGAACTATGTTAGTTTTTAATTTTATGCTAAGTCTTTGCATAATAATGACATTTTCAGGAGCCAGTATAATACAGAAAGCTTAAATACTTGATACAAGGCTCCCCTTTAAGATTTGTCATGCAAAAATAGCAGTCCGTAGTGTGGTCCTTGCCATCTCTCCACACCATGGGAACACCAAAAGAGAGGGATTTCTGTTCGCCCTGACTCCAGCGTCTTAAACTTATGTAGCATCCCTTGCAGCAGATATGTGGTGCAAAACTTTTATCTTGATCTCTTAGCCTTACTCAAAAATATGCATGATACAAAGATTTAATTACAGGAGGGATTGTACTTTGCTGCTCGGAAAAAGTCACTTTGCCGCAAACATAGCAAAATCTGTCGGAGCTATTCTTACATTTTCTGTTCATTTTTAACTCAACCACTATTATTATTATTCTTATTATTATAATGCTAAGCAATTTTTAACCTGCAAAATATAAACCTATTTGCATAATTACTTAAAATATACACAAAATTTACTGCGAATAGAGCAGTGCAAAAACTATTGAAATTTGATGTAATATAGGAGATGTATAAACTATAAAATTATTATCACCCCCTGTATCGCAAAAAAACTGTAGGTGATAGAGAAAAACGGATGACAGATTCGGATTTAGGAGGTCAATTTTATTAATAAACACTATAGAAAACCTAAGGTACATTTTTGTCGCAGACCAGTGTAATGGGTGGTTTGAAAATGCATGGTTATATCAAACATTACTTCAGATCTAAAGGAAAACATACTTACCGAAACTTTACAAAGTAATCTCAGGTTACATAAAAAATTCTAAACTAAAATCTTAGATTACATATATAAAAAAAATCTAAATTAAAATCATAGATTACCCCCCCAAAAAATCTAAACTAAAATCTCAGATTACATAAAAAAAAATCTAAACTAAAATCTCAGATTACATAAAAAATCTAAACTAAAATCTCAGATTACATACAAAAAAATCTAAACTAAAATCTCAGCTTACATAAAAAAGATCTAAACTAAAATCTCAGATTACATAAAAAGATCTAAACTAAAATCTCAGATTTAAAAAAATCTAAACTAAAATCTCAGATTACATACAAAAAATCTAAACTAAAATCTCAGATTACATAAAAATAATCTAAACTAAAATCTAAGATTGCATACAAAAAATTTTAAACTAAAATATCAGATTACATAAAAAAATCTAAACTAAAATCGCAGATTACATAAAAAAAATCTAAACTAAAATAAAATCGAGCATCGACAGAGCATCTACGGCATATCCAACACCTCAATACTCGCATCCAAAATGTAAAACGGAAAATAAATCACTCAAAACCCGCTCCCATCCACTACAACATGCTTATGAAACTACTTAAACACCGAATTCCTATTCAAACTGGGACAAAAAAAGACAAAGAAAAAAAGAGACAAATAAATAATACACAGCTCCCCCGCCCCCGCTCCCCATCTCCCACATCCACAACAGAAAACATTCAGTTAGGCATCAAATCGCTCAAACCTCCAACCTGACACGGCTTCACACTCTATCAAACAATCAACCTCCACGTTCGCCTCATATACAGTTATACTCATATACAGGTTCCCCTCAAAACACTACAACCCCTTTCAGACACATTCCTCCCCTGCCAAAAAACTCAAAACAACTCGGGGAAATCACTACAGAAGGTTCAAGACTTCAATCTCAACCACTTTCACACAAAGTGTGCTCAGCGCACATCACACCAGAACCACCAAAACCCTCCCCTCTCCCCCACTTACTTCTATATTAATTACAAGGTCACCCCCATCATTTCCCCCACTTCCATGTGCCCCTTTATAACGAGGGGTCGCTATGTGGTCTCAGGGTTCATCACTGGGCAGATGGCCCAGAGCAAACCCCTCATAAACTCCCACCACGCCGACCTATCATGCACATTAACATCCTCCTCTTCCTCCTCCTCAATCAGCCATTTTTCTCTCTCACACATTCATTCATGTATTTACGCGGTCTTCCATCTCCCTTTCACACCCTGGTTCTCAATCTCGTATATTTTATTTACATGACTCTTTTCACCCATTCTCACTATATGGCCATACCAACACTTTCAATCACCTAATTCCAGCCGTTTTCACACCGCCAGCACCACCTCTTATCCAGTTATTCTTCCCTTAAGCTAAGTTTACCTTATCCTTCTAATCTCGCTTTTTTCATTCCATATCAATTCTTATTCTTCTTATATACACAATCATATTTTTTCCTTATACTCTACTTACAACCCTCAACCACACTCAAAGTGTATATTAGAAAAACTTATATTGCCAAAATTTATGGCGGGTGAGTATGGAAATTATGATAAAAATAAAACAAATACATCCCTCTATTTGTAAGATTTACATGGCTGGTATTTTAATACAGTCATAATGCATTTTAAAATTAACATTTCAATACAAAGGCAAGATACTATTGAATATATCCACACAGTAGCAACTAATTAATGTTAACACACATACAGGGTGAACCCGCCAAAACGGGTAATATGCCTTAATAGCTTTTAAGTAGGCCACATCAAAATGCTAAGTTGACACAAATTTCAGGTTTCATTTAAGTTTTATAAAAAAAAGTGAGAATTAGAACTAACATCCTACTATTAACAAATTCTAGAATCTAGACTAAATTAATTTTATTAGGTGAAATAGATTAGAGCAAACTTAGGCTCATGAATAAAATTGTCCAAGGTCATCCCAAAATTTAAGAATAAATAAATACCCGTATTCAAGCAAAGGTCACTAAAGAGCTCTAAGGTTAAGCATTGTGTATCTCGAAAAAAATCTGAGAAATTTTCACTTGTTCTAGACATGTACAAAACGACTAATATCATAAATCATACCTACTAACACTGCGTAATGGTATCCCGCAAGTGACCATCCAATTCCTCGAATTCTTTAACATATTCACTCACGACAGTCCCCAACCACAATCCGCAAATATTAAAAAGAATATTGGGACGGCATTTCACTAGCAGCACAAAACCCCTTACCAATACAACGCCAGAACAATGCATCAATACATAAACAAACTAGAACAATGGTTTGCTCACCCTCCTATGGAAGCTTTCGTTCTCAAATCACCATTTATTATTTCAATAACAGTGAAAGAGTTTGGTCGAAGATTATGACTCATAACGGTTGTTCAGTCTTCTATCTCCAGCATGACTTAAATGTTAGTCACAATGTGACTTGTATCCTTTAATCACTATTTTTTAGCCCAAATGACAAATATAGTTATTAATTATGACTAGTTTCTTAATTAAAATTACTAATGAGGTGATCGCTGAATCGGTCCTCCATAATTTACAAATAAACACGATGTAAATTAGATCAACGCCGTAGAGAGAGGATACATTTGTGCAGTGCTACCAACACAAAGAAAACATTTTTGCAGAGCCGCCAATACAACGAAAACATCTTTGCAGAGCTGCCATCACAATGAAAACATCTTTGCAATACTGCCAACACAACGAAAACATCAAACGAACTGCAATGGCGCAAATATGAAATGGAGGTTAAAATAGCAATGGTTTGCCCTCTCGACACTGCAGTGGGCACGCCTGAGAAACATTTCTCATTCACCTGCTTGCCGTGGAAGAGGGGCGTCTCCCAAGCACGCCTGATGTTGTGTCGAAGAGGTAAACCAATGCTTTTTTAACCGAACCTCCTTCATCAGCATTTCACGAGAGATTAAGGGCCATATTTGCCCTGTTCATTTAGTTTTGGTGTTCAAATGTAGAATCGTCTTTCCTTCTTCAATCCTAGGCAGTGACCGAATCGTTAAAATTATCAACTCGATTATTTTCTATTAAATGCTAAAAAATTCAAATGGTCAGCGAATCACATACAGGAATGATGATCCCATCTGTCGATTTCTTTGGTCCTTTGACTGTGTTGCAACATCAACCAGTAGGACATTTGCTGTTTTAGGGAACTTGGAAAGGTTCGAGAGGACTTGTTTATGGCTTGCTTTACATCTATTGCATTATATTTTAAATTAGTTTACACTTTTAATTATAGTGGCGTAAATATTCGTTATAAATTATTAAATTGCCATTCAAAAGTGTAAATAGTTCTAGCTAGTTTGTATTAACTGAAAAGTTGGTTGGATTTCGAATAGCTAACTGAAGGACTGCCGAGGTCAAGTTAAAGCCTCAAAGCAAGACCTGGGTCATGAATTTTACGACTAACTCTAATTTATTTAATTGAAAACATCTGAGTAAATTGTTTATGGTTATTAGGCGGAAGAGAGGCCAATTATGGTAGACTTTGGCGGAAACTGTGATGCGCTCTAGTGCGCAACGGCTACTAACTCCTAATAACCGCCTGATCTTGCTTCCTAGATCCGTTGAAAGACAATTGAAGGATAAAACAACAAAAAAAACCTAGATAAGGTCATCGTTTAGCCGTGATTCAGTCCTCAGCCCCGTTAAATTCTATTTAATTTCGAATTTGTTTACTAAATAATTGGTCTAAGTGCAAGCGAAATGTTTTGGTAATATTTTGTATTCTTAGTCATTAGTGTTACTTAATCTTTTTATTTATCTTTATTTGCCCTTTTTATCAGAGTCTAATTAAACATGTTTTCTAGAATTTCGTTAGTTTTGCCATCATACAATTACACTTCCCAACTTGACCGCTTTCATTATAGTTCTATTTTCGAAACTTTTTATATAATGAGATGATACGTTGGTTTTCGCTCTTTGTGAAATAAATGAATAAAATTGAATGAAATTATAATTCCGCTGTTCTCCTTGGGAAAATTTCTTCGTATCTCTTGTGTCCTCTGTCCTGTCCAAGGCCTTTGGATTCAAAGGAGTCTTTCGCATAATTACGGTGATTAAGGTCAGAATATATATAGGTTACTCTCCCGCTGTAAGAAAATTCCCTCGTTAAAAAGTGAAATAACGTATACAGTGAAAAAGTAAGTAGAAATGAAGAATAAAAATCGTTATAATCCCTGCCAATAAACTGAGAAGGATCAATCTCTGTGTTCGAGTACAAGGACGACATGATCAACACTTACTGTAATTTTATAACGTATTTAATTTTCCTAGTGCAGAGAGACTTTCGAAGCACCCTGTATATAATTTCACTTTTATTTTTCGCTGGTTAGAGGACACTTTTGGGGGACCAGGGTTGATAGGGAAAGGTTTGATCGAGAAGAAGTGGATGCTATTGAGTGTTAAGTGTAAATGGAGGGTTTGGGGTTGGGAACAGTAACCCATTGTTACGAAAGGCCACCGGTGTAAACAAAATGATAGACAGTCTTGGGCTTAATAGGGCACTAAGTGAGTAGTTTAAGTTGCGTTGAACGGCACTACCACAACCTTGTGGGAAACTGGTATATGTTGAACTTTTGAAGTCACTCTTATTAACTTTGTTATTGGTCCATCGGATTTTCTCCCTCTTTATCTTCTTTCCACTTCAGGCCTCTGTGGAAAGAAGTTTCTTTTAGGTTCCCAGTAAATCTAGTGAACAGAGCAACCACCTCAAATCATAACCGATACTATGGCGGGGTTCCTTTCTTTGTTTCCTCGCAACCCAGACACAAATAAGGAAGACGCGATAGAAATTTCCACGTCTGTTTTGCTTAAGAGTGTCAAGACGCATTCGTGATTTGTTCGCGTTTTTTCTCTCAGTTGAGATACACTGGAGACATTGCCGTGGAAGTTCGTTTTCCTTTACCCTTCGCTATTACAAATATATTTCCCCTAAAAATAGCATTATTTCCCTGTCGTATTCAAATTATACCCAAAAGTCAATGTACTCGACAAAAACGCTTGAAGTAAATTAAGACTAATGTCCACAGCAGCGAAAATCGTGAGAATATTTCAAACATGACGACAAACAGTGAAAGCGTACTACCGGCTGCCACTTCGAAACGTTCTGAGAAAGTTGTCGTAAGCGACTGACTTGAACGAGTAGAGAACGGGTAGACATTCCCTATCTATTTACCCGTGTAAGATGAGAATGTGTTGGAACTGTTTTGACATGAAGTTACCAACCCCCATTGACTTGGACGATACGAAATAAACTGAATCCGACCATTTCTCCCCCTGTGTTCACCTTTGGGGCAGAATTTCGTGTACAGGAAAGGGTAAGGTGAGCGCTCTTGCGAAAGGCACGGAAATACGGTTCAACCTAAACGTTGTTTGGCTGACCGAAAGCACGTTCTCGCTTAAAATTAGAAACGTGTACACCTCGTAAGCACGGAATCTTATTATCCCTTGTGCACACATGTACGTAGAGACACATTCTTATGCGTTAGTAGTTTATTATTTGTGGTAATATCCCTCATCTTTTCTCTCAGGTGCCTAAAAATATGCGTGCAAGTGAGTAACCTGTGTGCATCTGTGTGTACTCTCGCGTATATATACACGTAACTTTTTGAACTCGCTTCTGTTTGCATGTTCAGGGGATGGGGGGTAGTCACTGGTCATGGTAGGAATATCTCTATCCTGGGGTTTTATAATCTACCCTCGTTCTACAGGGTTGAGCTTTGATATTACACCTAGTACATGGAGAAAGCGGAACGCCTTCACCCCTTCCCCCGGCCCCAATGCCCTTGAGAGTCTCAAATTATGGTAGTATAAGACTACCTAGGCTTTATTCTTTTCTGACATTCCTATTTTATTCATTTTCGCCTCTTTCGGCAGGTGGCTAATTTCGCAGCCTCGTCGCCGACCGGCTTTCGTCAACTCCTCCTTTGGTCGGGGTACGGAAGGAGGAGGGTTGCACTCCTCCCTTCTGGCTCCGATAGGGTGGTGGCTTATACCCTGTCTGTATTCCACCTACCCTTTTCTCACCCCCCCCCCCCTCTCTTTCTTGTCCTTATCTCTCATTTTACGTCAGGGTATGTCGGCTAACATCTGGAGGCTTGTGTGCCCTCCAGACCTCAGTACGGCTGTATACGTCCTAGGTATTTGCACTTTCTTCACAAATCTTTCATTACACACTTTTAGCGTGGTGCTACCTCGTTGCTATTGCAATTTGAATTCGCAGAATTCCCTCTTCCACCTTTTATTCTTTTTACTTCTTTCTCTCCAGCTCCCCCTCATTCTCTCAACCCTACGGGAAATACCCACCTGGGTTGCGCCACTTTCGTCTCTCTGGGGACCATCTAAGGGCTGGGGGTGAGGGTGTAACAGGAGTATAACCAAGTTGGAGCGTGATTATCTTTCTTAAGTATGGAGTCTACTAACTTACAGGATAGTTGTGACCCCCCCCCCCCTGGTCGATTATGGGCTTTCAGATTTTCCCACTTTCCCCATATTACCCCCAATTTACGAATAATTCCGCTCAAACTAACAGCGATGCCCACGTTGGTTTGTGCTTATTAGTGTAGGGTAATAAGACATTTCTCTTCGCAATTAGAGGGTGACGCAGAGAAAATTGACCCTATGAAAAGTGATCCCCCAAAAGTGACGCAGAGAAAATTGACCCTGAGAAAAGTGCCCCCTCCCCCCCAAGTGACGCAGAGGAAGTCGAAGCAGAGAAAAGTGAACCTCAAAAAGTGACACAGAGAAAATTGACCCTGATAAAAGTGAACCCCCAAAAGTGACGCAGAGAAAATCGACCCGAAGAAAAGTGACCCGTCAAAAGTGACGCAGAGAAAATCGACCCAGAGAAAAGTAACGCCCCAAAAGTGACGAAGAGAAAATCGACCAAGAGGTAAGTGACCCTCCAAAAGTGACGCAGAGAAAAATGACTCGGATAAAAGTGACCAGAGAAAAGTGACCCAAAGAGAAGCGACCATAAGAAAAGTGAACCAGAGAAAAATGATCCAGATATAAGTGACCCAGAGAAAAGTGTCCCTGAGCATAGTGCCCAAGAGAATAGTGCCCCAGAGAAAAGTAAACAAGATAAAAGTGACCATGAAAAAGGTAAACCAAAGAAAAGTGACGGGGATACAAGTGACTAAAAGATGAGTGACCGTGAAAAGTGTCACATAGAGAAAAGTGACCCAGAGAAAAGTGACCCAAAGAGAAGCGACCATAAGAAAACTGAACTAGAGAAAAATGATCCAGATAAAAGTTACCCAGAGTAAAGTGTGCCTAAGAATAGTGCCCCAGAGAATAGTGCTCTAGAGAAAAGTGAACAAAATAAAAGTGACCCAGAGAAAGGTGACCCAAAGAAAAGTGACGAGGATAAAAGTGACTAAAAGATGAGTGACCGTGAGAAGAGTGACCTAAAGAAAAGTGGCCCAGAGAAAAATGACTCGGATAAAAGTGACCCAGAGAAAAGTGACCCAAAGAGAAGCGACCATAAGAAAAGTGAACCAGAGAATAATGATCCAGATCAAAGTAACCCAGATAAAGTGCCCCTGAGAATAGTGCCCCTCAGAAAAATGGCCCAGAGAATAGTGCCCCAGAGAAAAGGGAACAAGATAAAAATGACCCAGAGAAAGGTGACCCAAAGAAAAGTGACAAGGATTAAAGTGACTAAAAGATAAGTGACCCTGAGAAGAGTGACCTAGAGAAAAGTGACCCAGACAAAAATGACTCGGATAAAAGTGACCTAGAGCCAAGCGACCCAAAGAGAAGCGACCATAAGAAAAGTGAACCAGAGAAAGATGATGCAGATAAATGTGACCCAGAGAAAAGTGTCCCTGAGAATAGTGCCCAAGAGAATAGTGCCTCAGAGAAAAGTGAATAAGATAAAAGGGACCGAGAGCAATGTGACCCAAAGAAAAGTGACGGGGATAAAAGTGACACAGAGAAAAGTGACCCAAAGAGAAGCGACCATAAGAAAAGTGAACCAGAGAAAAATGATCCAGATAAAAGTGACCCAGAGAAAAGTGTCCCTGAGAATAGTGCCACAGAGAATAGCGCCCCAGAGAATAGTACCCCAGAGAAAAGTGAACAAGATAAAAGTGACCCAGAGAAAGGTGACCCAAAGAAAAGTGACAAAAAGATAATTGACGCTGAGAAGAGTGAGCTAGAGAAAAGTGACCCACAGAAAAATGACTCGGATAAAAGTTACCCGAAGAAAAGTGACCCAAAGAGAAGCGACCATAAGAAAAGTGAACCAGAGAAAAATGATCCACCTAAAAGTAACCAAGATAAAAGTGCCACTGAGAATAGTGCACCAGAGAAAAGGGAATAAGATAGAAGTGACCCCTAGAAAGGTGACCCAAAGAAAAGTAACTAAAATATAAGTGACGCTGAGAAGAGTGAGCTAAAGGAAAAGTGACCCACAGAAAAATGACTCGGATAAAAGTGACCCAGAGGAAAGTAAACCAGAGAAAAATGACTCGGATAAAAGTGACCCACCCAGAGAAAAGTGACCCAAAGAGAAGCGACCATAAGAAAAGTGAACCAGAGAAAAATAATGCAGATAAAAGTGACCCAGAGAAAAATGCCCCTGAGAATAGTGCCCCAGAAAAAGTGAACAAGATAAAAGTGACCCAGAGAAGGGTGACCCCCCAAAAAAGTGACGAGGATAAAAGTGACTAAAAGATAAGCAAACTTGAGGAGAGTGATCTAGAGAAAAGTGACCTAGAGAAAAATGACTCGGATAAAAGTGACCCAGAGAAAAATGACGAGGATAAAATGACTAGAAGATAAGTGACTCTGAGAAAAGTGACCTAGAGAAAAGTGACCCAGAGAAAAATGACTTGGATAAAAGTGACCCAGACAAAAGTCACCAGAAAAAAGTGACCCAGAGAAAAGTGACCCAGAGAAACATGACCCAGAGAAAAGTGACACCGAGAAAAGTGACACTGAGAAAACTAACACAGAGGAAAGTAACTCAGATAAAAGTGACCCTGAGAAAAGTGTCCCAGGAAAAAGTGACCATGAGAAAACTGACCCAGATAAAAGTGACAAAAATAGAAGTGACACTGAGAAAAGCGACCCAGATAAAATGACTCGGATAAAAGTGCCCTAGATAAAAATTACTAGAAGAAAAGTGACCGAAAGAAAAGTGACCCAGAGAGTAGTAGCTAAAAGAAAAGTGACCCTGAAAAACTCACCCAGAGAAAAATGACCCAGAGAAAAGTGAGTCTTAGAAAAGTCACCGAGAGAAAAGTGACCCAAAGAAAAGTGACTCAGAGAAAAGTGACACAAAGTGAAGTGACCCAGAGAAAAGTAACCCACAGAAAAGTGACCCAGAGAAAAGTTACCAAAAGAAAAATGACTGAGAAAAGTGACGTAAAGAAAAGTGATCCGGGGAAAAGTGATCGTAAAGAAGACGAGTTTTGAGACAAGGATCAAGTCAAAATTCATCACTTAGCGACGAAAGAAGGAAATTCAAACGAACGTGTGAGATTTGTTTTGCGGTCTCTGTCTGTTTTCTGGTCAAATGTGCGGTTTATGGTCTGAATTGTGGCTAAATATGCGGCGAAGGTCTGAATTCTGGTTAAGAATCTGTCTATTGATGAATTCTGGGTAAGTGTGGCATCAGATCGTGCAATCCACCGTCTGAGTTTGGGTTAAATTCGGTGTCTAACGTACATTTCCCATGATATCTGCGGTCTAACGTCGAGTTTTGATTATATGTGCGATATATTATATTATATACATATATAAAGGACATCCAAACCAAGAGAAAAAAAATTTAAATCCCGTTCTAAAAATATAGTTAGGGATAAGTAATCTTTCTATTGACAAAGTTAATAGTTATTAAGTAGTTTAACTTGGGAATGCAAGTACCTAGCAAGTCTAAATGTCTCCTAAAAGATCTTTAAACATTTCATTTAATCTTTGAATGTGTCATTATCTACTGAATTTTCGACGTCCACCCATAATCTCGTAATCTGACCTTTGGGCGATCCTCTTCGAATTCTTTTCTCTTCGCTTGCAGATTTGAGGTATGTATGCGTGTCTGAGTGTGTTTGCACATTTCATCTCTCAATTAGCACATTTTGGGGAAAACTGAATCGGAACATGGGTAAATATGGCAAGGCTGTGGGGCAAAGTTTAGCGGAAACAAGAATCTTCCTTGATTAGAGGACTAATTTTCATAGATGTTTCCTATACACAACCTACTCTTTCTCACCCTTTGTTGACTTCATCTCTGCATGGGTGTAAGGAAAATAATTCCGCAATCCCATACATTCCCATCTTCTCTTTATAATTCTACTGTCATCATTGCTCACATGTGACTAGTTTCGATTTAGTTGCACTAGGAATCTATACGAATCTTTGTAGTTTCGAAAGTCTTTGGTGAGGCTTCTGCTTTTAGAGCAATGGCTAGAAATCAAGCGTTTTTATTTATATTATCGAATTTTCGCCTGAATAAAGTTAACATTGAATTGCCGTGAGATTAATTAAAAACTAGTAAGACCCTTAGTGTTTTTAATTCATTTAAGGCGAAAACAAACAGGGTTCTTCTGCGTAAATTGTGTAAGGATAGATTTTTAAGGAAATTGTAGGCTTGGAGAGCACACAATTCTACAGCTGTAGCATGGTTAGCCATGGTATAACTAACAACCGATTTGTGGGTTTCCCCCGTAGGTGACCTGTCTTTATTACAAAACGGGGACAAGCTCAAGACAGTTACGCCACCTTTATAACCCTCATATTTTAAGTCATGTACCCTAGTAGACATTTCACACACCTTCACTTGTCATATCTTCACTTCAATAAAGCCCTTTTTTCACGATTTTATGGGCAGAGATGACCTCGTTGGTATTAGTTTTCCCCTCTTTAGCCATACTTTAGCTAGCCTACAGATTAGGGTATATTAAAAAAATAACGAGAAAAATAAAAAATAAACAAAGAAAAACAAAAGAGAACCAAATTGGCAAAACCGACAAATAAAAAGTAAGGAGAAAAGCAAGCTCTGGCTTCGGAGAGAGGCACTCCTCCTCCCGGCCCGAAGCATGTAGCCAATGCCACAAAAGTCAAATAAAATGGAGAAGGGAGGGCTAGATAGAGTACAAGAGCCCATCCCAAGTACAAGGGATAAGCAGTAGCAACCTCACTCGTTCCAGTACCGCGAGAGGTAACGTGCCCGAAGATCACCCAGACTCGGACACGCAAGAAAATGTGCCGGACAGTCTGGGGGACAAGGCAGGGGTAAGGGGCAGGGGAACTTTTTATCAAATGGCGGTGTACCCTGCGAGTATGCCCGGTTCCTCAACTTACCATTACTTGAAAATTGAGATATTTAAGGCTTGCAAGAGCCTTATAAACAATAAAACACCAGGCCCTGATGGTATCCCGGGAGAGCTCTTAAAGCTTGGTGGCCAAGTCGTGATGCAACGCCTCTACTTGATAACTCAGATCTTCTGAAAGGCTGGCTACATCCCTCAATCCCTGAAGAACCCCCTGATCGTAATGGATCTGCAAAAGAAAAGGCCTAAAATCTGAATGCGAGAATTATCGAGGGATATCCTTGCTCAATGTTGCGGGCAAAGTATTTGCACGAATACTCTTATTCCGTCGACTAGAATCTGTCACAGAGACCATCCTCCCTGAATCCCAATGTGGCTTCAGAAAAGACAGGTACCACTGACATGATTTTTGTGGCTAGGCAACTAATAGAAAAGAACAGGGAGCATATCGAAGATTTATTCATAGCCTTTGTAGACCTTGCAAAAGCTTTTGACACCATCAACAGGGAAATGTTATGGAGGGTGATTGTCAAATGTGGCTGCCCTCCTAAGTTCATGGTCATCATCAAGGCTTTCCAGGATGGCATGACTGCCCGTGTCTGTATGGGCGGGAATGTTTCGGATCCGTTTGCTGTTACCGTTGGTGTCAAACAAGGGTGTGTCCTTGCACTCACCTTCTTCAACATATATTTAGCAGCAGTCACTTTACTTGCAAGGTATGAATTGGACTTGAACGACAACGTAGTTATCAACTACCGTCTTGATGGTGGCCGATTTAACCTCCAGCGTCCCAAGGCTAAGACAAAAACCCGCACTGCCTATGTCTTTGATATGCAATATGTTAATGAGGCCGCCTACCACACCTAACCATCAATCTCTTCAAATATGTAAATCTGAATGCAGTAAACAGCATCTACTCTGAAGGTGGTCTGGTTATCAATACCAGCAAAAAACTGAGGTGCTCCCAATACACCACAACACCGCTGTTCCAATACCACCCTTT
This sequence comes from Ceratothoa steindachneri, assembly GCA_963969495.1. Classification (NCBI taxonomy): domain Eukaryota; kingdom Metazoa; phylum Arthropoda; class Malacostraca; order Isopoda; family Cymothoidae; genus Ceratothoa; species Ceratothoa steindachneri. The sequence goes on from OZ018335.1 coordinate 39,948,864, forward strand.
GCCATTGACGGTGAACAATTTAAAACAGTTGTGTCTTTCAAGTATATCGGCAGCATTCTTTCAGCAACCTGCGACGCACAAAATTAAAACCAGACTAGGATCAGACTGGCGGGCTTAAGCTTTGGAAAATTATCCAAACGCGTCTTCCTAAACCGTGATCTATCTGTGGAGACTAAAATTAAGGTTTACCAGGCAATCTGTCTTTCCATTTTAATATTTGGCAGGGAAACTTGGACCTTATACAAGACCCAAATCAGAAGACTTGAAGGGTTTCATATCCGCTATCTTCAAACCATCCTTAACATCACATGGCATGACCGAATCCCTCATATAACTATTTTATAAAATGCTTCTATCATCAGTTCAGTATAGAATCAATGATAGTACGTCGCCAGCTCCGGTGGATCGGTCACGTGGTCAGGATGTTTGAATGTCACCTAACACGCTAAATAATATACGGCGAGCTGAAGGATGGCGACCGCTCTCGGGTAGGACCAAATATGCAGTTCAAAGACCAAAAAAGGCCACTCTCAAACAATGCAACATCCCTGTTGACCAACTTAAAACTCTGGCCATTGATCGAGAAAGTTGGAGATTAACAGACCATCGGGCTGTCGACGTGTTTGAAACTGCTCGCACAAATACCAGGATCGAGCGACAAAACCGCAGACATGAATTCTCACAAGGAATTCCCTGCCCCACATGCGGTAGGATCTGTGCCTTCTAATTTGGCCTGAGAAGTCATAAAAGAAGTCACCTTCAAAGAAACCAGACCATAAAACTGATGCCAAACTATTATACCAAAGAAGTAATAAACGTTGAAGCATAATTATCAATGATTTTGTTGTTACTATTGCTATTTTTATTATTATTGCTATAATTCTAATCTAATTACTAATTATTTAGGGGATATGTAGGTCATCTTTTTTACCGAAGGACTACCATAATCAAGTAAGCAAGCCCAATTCGATGCGAAGAGGAACATTATCTCATTTCTGTTACCCCACTGCTTCATGGATTCCTTCTACTAGTTACAAAATGCATGAGCTTAACTTGTACAGAGTGAACATTAATAATGTTTCCGGTTTTGAATACCCATTAATCATTAGGCCGGAAAGCTACCGGGATGAAATGAAAATTATTCGAAAACTGAAATTCTGGTTTTATTTAACTAAATTACTCTTTTAAAATAATTCACTTAGCACACAGCACACTTATTGACACGAAGATCAAGATTTCACATTAGATTTTTTCAAAATATGAGCATTGATATAAGCGAGTAGATCCCAACAGAATTCTTAAACCGAAAGATAGTCTGTTTTAGAAGACGCATTCTTTGACAAAAGCGCAGAGAAAGAAGTAGAGAATGGACAAGTCTGGTGATCTTGTTAGCCTGAGAAACGCTGTTATGCGATATTAATATTCCATAGAGCCAATACTTCATCAACATCATGGTTACAGAGGTAGTGTCCCTCTTTAGACCACACCAAACTGTTATCTTTGGAGAATGCAATGATATTTTTTCAGTGCTAAATGTTTGAGGTTTTTTTTTGCTATTCTCAATAATTTTGTTTGTCCCTCTTTCACTTAATATAACGTTTATGAATTTAGTTAAATTTTAATGCACTTTGTACAAGTTTGAATGGCTTAAGTTTGATTTTAAATTTTACAATTTATTTCAGTTTCTCTCTTCAAGTCTGTCTCCGGAGCCACTTTTCTTACTGATCTCCTGCTGTGTTTAGTGACCAGTGCCCTCGATAATTCGACGTTTCATGCTCTTAAACGTTTCATATTCTTGCCATTTCCTGAGAGTTCTTTGGGTTGTTACGCTCAATTTTCGTTCATATAAAGGCTGAAAAAACAAGGTCTGCTGACCAAAATGTCGCGTGCTCTCACTTACTCTGATTTACGGCCTTCAAAACTTTCAATAATTCCCGGACTAACCTTGTGAGGATCTTGTCAATTCAATCATTCGAAAGAGAATATAAAACAACATAAAGGTTTCAAATTTCATTATAATCGGGCGAATAGTTATGATGCTATTGCCCCCCCCCAATTATTCACAGGCTAACCTTGGGAAGGCCTTTGGCAATTATATTATTCGAAAGAGAATGTAAAACAATATAATGATTTCAAATATCGTTAGAATCGGCCGAATAGTTATTATGTTATTGCCAAAACAAAATAATTCCCGGGCTAACCTTGGGAGTACCTTGGCAATTATATCATTCGAACGAGAATGTAAACCAACATAAAGCTTTCAAATTTCGTTAAAATGGGCTGAATACTTATGATGTTTTGCCAAAACAAAATAATTCCCCGGATAACCTTGGGAGGACTTTGACAATTATATCATTCGAAAGAGAATGCAAAAAAAACATATGGGTTTCAAATTTGTTAGAATAAAAAAAAATAAAAACGGAGACCGACCAATCGACATAGTGAGATGTAGAGTGGCCCGCGGCTAAAAACGTATTGTCTTGGCAACGTTTTCATGTGTATTAATTTCTTCATTGATAGCGTTATGTTAGTTAACAGTTAATGGAAACATATTGTAAAGGAGCGCATGACTAATAATAACTTCAATTGCAAAAGGCCATAGGTTGACATTCTAAACTTGCGCATAGCTTACATAAGCCTAGTGATGCTCCGTTATACCACTTCAAACTTACCTTTTTACGATTTATTTCATTTAATCCTTCTAGTTTTAAAAACAAATGATTTATTGATGTTCAACACCAAACACATTTTTAATGGTTACCTTGTGCCAGGTTTAAGGTGAACACACCACATAAATTACCACTGGATAACAAACCTGATACAAATGAAATTACAATTATGTATCTCTATATCCGAAATGACTTATGGCTGTGTTGGCGGGCGTGTGCACGTGTACGTATATGTGTAAGAGCGTCGGTGTGCCGTCGCGCGTGGGGTGCTATGGATGAATGAGGGGCCTCATAATTTGAGTGTGTCAGTGTCGGAGAATTTCCTTTTATAAGCTCATAACCGAGAATCCGCTTAAAAGGCGAACCAACTGTTTCTGTGAAAGTGCCCACGGATCAGAACTCCTTACAAAGTGCTCAACCTGTACATTTAAGGACTCGGGCTCCATCTGCGCGTCTTCGAGGCGTGCCCCGCTCCAGGAAATAAGGCAAGTTATGGGCGGGAGTCACAGGACAAATTCCAACTTTCAGATATTCTGGCTCTCCTAAAAGGAATTTGAGATTTTAAGGAAATTCACTCGAATACGTTTAAACAAAATATAATTTTCTTCATTTTTAATGTATATTTTCTTTATTCAAATTTTAGAATATAAAACCATACTTACTCCTATGTTTCCGTTTGCAGCTGCTATTTATTTATATAATGAACCCGCTTAATATTTAAATACACAAAGTTGGAAATAAAATTGCAAGGTTTGTAAAGAGAAATGACAATTGTATGGGGGTGCTTGTGTATGTGCAACAGTATATCACACCAGGCATTGCAAGAAGGTTTGGAAAGCGTTACATTGATTGTGTTTCCGTACAGATTCTAAATTGATTTATAAAACAAAACAAAACAAATGGGCTAAAATACGTAGACAAAAGTTTGTAAAGAACTGGACGAAGTGAAGCAACGTGAAAATGTGTGAAAGACACGTGACCCCAATTTGATCGGCTGAGAGGGTGCAAAACTCTTCCTGAACGAAGGTAAAGAGTTAAAGATTCTTTGATCCTTCCTGCAACAAGATAATGTTACACTCCCGACCAAGGACGCACTTGTTCGCGAGCCAAGGACTGGTCGCGTTCCCCAAACAGGAAGACTTTAGGGGAGGGATGGGGGATGGAGGTGGTGGTGGGGGATTAGGTGGGTAAGAGCTTAACTGGCAACTACCATCAAGGGCATAAATTGAAATTTTTAGGCTATATTTCTAACTATAGAAAAAACCGCGATAAAAGAAAACAAAAAACAACTAAGACAAAAAAACGTATAATCAGGTGCCGGAGGCAGGCTTGCTTCCTAAGGGGCTCAAGCAGCCCCCACAAAAAAAACTTATACCATAGAGTAAACCTGATCCCTCCAAGATCTATACAAAGCCAGAGACGGGAGTGACCGATTCCGTCCTGAGTATACGGGCCAGGGCTAAAACGGTGTAGGAAAATAGTGTAGAGATGAAAAGGATGTGAGAAAGAATGCATCTCTCCATTCCGTACCGGAAGTATCGCAAATTTCGTCTTTTTTAGCGTAAAATCTCTGTTCTGGGAGCTTTTTGAAAGCTTTAGGCGTTTGAGCGGTTTCCCGGTGCCGTCTCTGCCAGATCATTATAGAGTAAATTTTATTCCTTTTATTATCCTTAGGGACTCTGCCATCTCCCTCCACATTCATATTTATTATAGAAATTTTTTTTTATTGTCACCCAGAAAATAAACCATCAATAATCCTGTGTATCGCAATTGAGCCTGTCCAAGTGGACAACCCGCTCTTGTTTTTTGTCGATTGTCTTCGTGAAACTGCCGCTTTCTTCCCATCCCTAATGATACGAGTAATCTCATCTTTTGGGGCATACTAATGGTGATGTTTTATGGCACTCTTTAAAGACAAGTGCCATCAAAAAGCATCAATCAATTAATGAAGAGCTTGCGATAAGAGGTGCGGCTTCCAAGCACGTTTGAAAGCACTAAAGTAGGGCAAAGAGCGTATCACAGCAGGCAGTTCATTTCACATTTTCGGAGTAAATATCAAGAAAGCACGATCCCTCATGCGAAACACGACTACGAGGAACAATCAGTAGGGGGTGGGTAGAGATTATGGTTCACAAGTTACCTTTCGTACATTTTAACTTCCCTTTACCCTACCACATTTTTATAGCGGATAACCCAATTTGTCCTTACCGAAGTCAAAAGGGAACAGATCTTTAGTTCATTATAGGCTCTAATTATTGTCTTTTTCCTGGGGATCTCTCCAAGACCCCCTCCTGACGACGAAAGGCGACATCTCAGGAGTAACGAATAGTTCTTTAGACCCTTTGGGATGCACGAAGGGAGGGGGGGGGATACGCGTAACACAACATGCAGGTAATTCCACAGTCTCGGAGCAAATATTAAGAAGACACGATCACCCAAGAGCACAGGCAAATACGAGTAAGATCTGAAGAAGTTTCTTCGCCAAAAGTCAATGTCTTTTGGTAAAACAGAAGGAAGATTCTGGTGAGATGATCGCTACTTCGATTTTCTCTTATCCGGCCGAATATCGCAGTCCTAAGCACACCCTGTAGGCCTGATATGGACATTTCGATATGCCTCCATTCGTAGTTTTGGAGGTTAAACATGTATTTGTTCACCTTGTGTAGGATTGAACAGTAGTATTTTTGAGTTCCTATAATGTTTAGACGAATGATTTCAGTCCTGGTGAAATTCATTCCACCACAGGATTTCGGGTTTGCAGATTTGCTGTCAGACTTTAATTTCTTGCACCGTGAGACTATTCTTTATTAAGTCGATTCTTTATTATCATCCCTTTAAATTCGCGCGCTTTCATTATTTACTTTTCAGTACTTATCAATTATACATATTTAAATCGTTGTCTTTTTGCTTCGTTCCATAATTTCTTCATTCAAAGCCACACTTTTTCGCGGCAATAAAATAAATCGTCTCGAATAGTCCACAAAAGCTTTATAGTCAATGCTTTTTTTACCCCGAAAATTATGATTATATCGCAATGCATCGAAAGTCAATGGATTTACGGGTAAAATAGGAATCAATTTTACTGCCTCTTCTGAAAACTGCCATTGAGGTTAATATAAGTTAAGAAAATTAATATGAAAATAAATTCCTCAAAGTGATATTAACCAATTGAAATTTATTATCCCATTTTAGAATATCAAAATACAAAAAAGAAATTTTTAAATTTCGTAAATGGCTGTATTTCACAATCGTCGGAAACCTCCTGAAATTTGCGATCGTCTTAAACCATTCTATATTGCGGAGATAAAAGTTGTGAACTGGGTTAATTCACAACCCACCAATAGCCATCTTTCTTTTCCCGAGGTAAAATGGTTAAGATTCCGGATGCTTCTGTAATAATAACACTAATAAAAAAACACTGGCCTCCTTGCCAATCTCGCCCAGCAAAAAGAGAATGCAATTAAAAATTCCGCCGGTGCAAGGCCACCTCAAACACTTCCCTCTTCCCGCCAGATCGTCTCGAAATTTGTCCCTAATATGAAATAAAGAAAAATTTGACGGTCTAACCAAGACAAACGAGAGACACCGAACTGCCATCAAGAATACAAAATATTATCTCCAATAACAACCTTGAAGCTTCTAAGGGATAATTTTCTTCTATTGACTAATTACGCCTTTCTTTGATTTGCCAACATAAAATCTCTGTATTAGGTGTTCTGAACCCATTACCTGTCCTCTTTTGTGTTACAAAATCGTATCTCAAGCCGTTTTAATGATACCCGTTCTAAATGCATAAAAGGGATGACGAAAAGTTTTACAGAATTTTAATTCATCGCGTTTCAAACATAATGTAATTACCAACCTTCAGCCCATCGCATTTACCTCGCTGACGATGGGGTAAATTAGGCTAAACCTCACACTACGGTTTGGTCTTTGTTCGAAGCTTCATGATTTCAGGAAGGTACGGATTATGACCGTTCGGATTTTAACTAAGTTAAACCACAATCAGTTTTTAAGAAGTGGTTACTCATCGGATGGAGTGAGGATTCAGGTCGACTTCACGATGTCTGTCATATGATGTTAATATCTGGAGTTAGGAATCTACGTTAATCAGTAGGTTCCACGGAATGCTGATCGGTGGTAAAAGCAGTATCATTCTTTTTTACTCTTTCGGGCATATTTTGATCTGACAAGGTGCCACCTATAATTGAGCACCAGTCAGGTATAAAATGATAACTTGCGATAGGATTGGGAATATAATCCCTCGTTCGAACCAATAAGGAGCTTTAATATGACAGATACTTAGAACATCATGAGTGGCTCAGAGAAAATGGCAGTCATGCAATAAAGGCTAAATTACATCCATTAATACAAACTAAATTATGCAATTTCGATTATAATGTGTACGTAGTTAATTCGTAAGAGGAGTTTTAAAAGATAAGTACCATGAGAAAAATAGTATTAGGTGAAAATTAAAAAAAAAAACCCTGATGAAACAAGAAGTGGAATTATTTTAGGACAAAAACGTCGGATCGATTCAAGATAAAGTCCCTAAATTCTTTCGATTCAAGAATAGGTTATCTCGAGGAACCTCATTTCAACCAAAGGCACCTGACCTGCAAGCAATTTAAGATAAGGCATCTAAAGTCCAATTCAAAATAGGCACATTACGAAAATAAAAGGCGGTTATGTCTTGTACACGCCTCACAAGGTATCTGGTAAGGGAAAAGAAAAAGGATCTTAGAAAGATCTGGCAGGCATCTCAAAGAATTTTTTACTCTAATATAAGCTAACCTAACTTTTTCTGGCCTAACCTAACCCGACCTAATCTAGAATCGGTTTGGATATAAATGGTAAGTTATGTTAGGCTATATTAGGGTCAGAAAATCCTTGGGATATCTCATCCTCTACAAGATCTAAGAAAAATATACAAATATATATATATATATATATATATATATATATATATATATATATATATGGGAAAAATTTATTAATAAAATTTGAAAAAAAAATTGCAAAAAAATTTGGATAGCATTTAGATATTATATGGTTCAGATATGTGATTACCTAATCTCTCAAATGGGTTTGATGAAATTGAAAACCTGTCCTGGCACATAAATTGGAACAAATATGTATGTAAAAGATGTCGGTTTTGATTAGGTTAGCTTAGGTTAGGTTAACTATATTAGAAGCAATTCATTTGATTTCGTTCTTAAGCAATTTCATGCTTTCACACCAGTCATCATTATTAAGCAATGATAAAATTGATGCTTGAAATCCTGATGTTGCCTTGATAGTATCTAAAGCGAACCAAGTTTAAGTTATAATTGAATAGGAAACCTTTCACAACTAATTGACAACTGACGTATTGACTATTCAAGAATAAGCACATTTTTATCATAAATTTAAAAACAAACACATTGCCTATAAAACCTAAAGTCGTTCAATTCAAGATTAGGCACCTGGTTCAACCTCAATTTAAGAATAAGCACCTCATTTATGGACAATTCAAGATAAGGCACTTCAGGTGGCCCATCTACAATTGCTAAGAAAAAATAAGTTGCCATTTGCCAAATGAAAGACCTAAAGAGAAAGTAAATAGAGAATAATTCATATAATATTCAGGACCATTCACAAAAATATTGGAGTGACTGTGTAACAATAGTTTACTTCTATACAACCTCCAAAACTTGATAGCAGCTGTCAAATTTGATTCGCCAATGGGTCAGATAATACTACAATGACGCAAGGTAAATTAAAAATCTACCTAGTGATCAACTGTGTAGGGCAAAGGTCATATAACCTTTGAATTACAATACAGGGTGGCCCGGAAGTCCCTACCCATCCATATATTATTATGTTCTAGTTAATTATGCATGTATTAATATTTTTTTCTTCTTTTTCAGAGAAAATATGGCAGATGAAAGTCCATTTACACTTGAGAGCGTATTATAACCAGTACGTGTTTACGTGAGCACAATAATACTGGTGACACCCTGGATACAATAAGATATAGGGATGGGTTTTGATTTATTCGCCATCCTGTATAGACAGTGGAGGTTGGAATTAGGAATGGGCAGGTGAAACACTTGGCAAAATTTACATAGTAGGCTTAACAATAAGACCTGGTACTCTTGAGCAAATAAAAAAAAAGAAAAGTACTCTTCACAACAAATATTGAGAAGCGAACCATAATAAAGTTACGCCTCTTCAAAAATATAGGTGATACTAGAACCCTATAAGTCGTAGATAATTTGTCAAGAATAGGGAGCCGATCCCCTGCAGGAAGCGCTATTCTTGACAAACGAATTTGTTGGTTTTTATTCTTAACATGGTAAAATTTGATTTGCTATTCTAGCCCCAGGAGGTGAGTTTATGTTAGGTTAGCTCATGTTAACATAACCTTACCCCAGGATCAGCAAGTTCTGGACACTAGAAGTCAAGTTTGGGCGTTTGGTTAGTAGATACTATTTATTCACTAGAAGTTGAGTAGATGGAAGTAGTTAAATACAAAGATCAAAAAACATTGTGGCAATAATCGAAAAAGTGGTAAGAGATGGATCAATTATCCAAGGGTAATGAATAGTGAAACCTCAGAAATCTGGCAAATAATTCACATTATCAGAACAGAACCGTCAGTCACTCTTTAGAATTCGTTAATCCACACAGAGACGTTCATACACAACATATTGAGTCACAGTGGAGAAGATAAGGCAAAATTGAACAAAGTGCGAGAATTTAAACACGAACTTTTTCGTGGTTATTTTCAAGTCTTGTGAATGGAAATAAAATAAAGAGGTTAATTAATTTATGTAACGCTATTGCTACTCATTTCCTTTAATAAATTAGTGTACCGTACACTTTTATCATAGTGTCGATCACCTATGTTTATTTTTTCCTTGAAATGATATTCATATTAGTATTGCTATTCTTCACATGGAACTTTTGGAGTCTCTATTCTAAAAATGGTTAAATGGGGTTCCCCCTTCATAAATAAAATATACACCTCAAGCATAATAGATAAATACGATAAATATGATAAGAAGACTAATAGTAGGTTCATCCCCATTCGGTGGGGAATGGGTGGACCCGACTCCTGAAAACGTCCTCTCCGCCTTCGCATAGTAGCATAACTTTCCCCAAGAGGAGCGAATAGGATCAAGAGTGATGAAAGGTCAAATATTTCTCAGAATCTTCCTGATACAAAATAGAACTATTATTATGTTATAAGCTCATTAAAATAGACTATAATTCCTTAAAATATTTTCATAGTTCCTTTAGAAAATGAGTACCACCCTACTTGGAGCCGACATACCAATAAAAAGTTCCCACTAAAGCTTTAATTGTTACTTCCTTTTTAATAGGTACATGCATATTTACAGTTTATGTGCTAAAATAACCCGTAGAAAAGATCAGATCGGACACCATACCCATTAATATTTATTCATATAAAAACAAAATACTCCAAGTCTATTTCTCCCTTTCTTTACACGCGATTTACCATTATTTTACATCGGAGGTTTTCGGTGAGTTTGCCATCTATATAGTCCTACATATATCTTTCCCTTTGTAGTTGCATGTGTAAGTTGATATGCTCGGATGCGTGGCTAAGGTACTGATCTCGACCACTGGTACTTAAAATTTAATCTTGCTTAGGTTAGGCATTTATGAAGGGGGAATTGTGTGAAACCTTGAATTAGAAACTGATTACACAACATGAATAGCAATGAACAACAGTCGCTGTTGTCTCTTGAATATCAACTATGAAATTCCCGACAAAGGTGCGGACGCTGAAGCAAGATATAAGGGTCGGCAAAGAAATAAAACTGAATAGTATTTTCCTACGGTCGAATCCTTGAAATCAGCCCTCTATTTAAACGTTTTATAGGATAAATGGATAGGTTAATTCGTATGGATTGCTAGTTATACGTTGTATCTATCGAAAACATAAACAAGAACTTCATTGTGTGGTGTTTCCATTCAACCTAGGTTAATTTAATATATATTGGGGTTAATTTTAGTGTCCATAGTAAAAGAAATAAGTGTACTGTTTTCTCAATTTACAGTACAGGATGAGAGAAAGTCGCAGGATAGTCCAATTAGAATTCTATCGGACGGTAAACATTCGGACAAATTTTAGGCTATTTATCTTCATGATGGATATAAATCAATAGTTGGCCTGTACTGGGACTTTTCTTCCGATGGAGATAACTCTAAGTGGACTGTCATGGGACTTTCCGTTCAGTCTGTACAAACTGAAGTGAAATTATGTATAAATGGGTAGAAATTCTTCTCACTGAAATACAAACACACTTGAAAGAGGGTTTGGAATGGAGCCAGATCCGAAATGGTATGACATAAATGACGAGTTCGCTTGCACATGAACTCGTGTCAGCTTAGATCTATGTATACTAAATTTAACGCACACCGTTTTCCGCTGTTTGGATAACGCCAGGAAAATTATATCTTAACGATGCCGAACATTCGGCCGTAAACTTTTGTGATTCATAAAAGCTTCGATTTGTGAAAAGACTTTATTTGGTCTTATTCTTATTTCTGATCTTATATTAGAGACTTCATCTCTGGATGGTAGGACAAAATACGAAAACCCCAAATAAAAATAGTGGTTATCTTTGGAGATTTTGTCTTTTTCCCACCAATATACTACTTGGATAACTTATAATTTGTAGGGTTTTTTTGTTGACTAGAATAATAGATGCATATGTAGTCAAGTCGCGTTACAGAGACGCCTTATCAAGGTTTCGGATAAGGATCAGCATAGGTGTGTCGATAAGGAGGCTACTCAAAGCTTTAAAGAGATTTCAAGGGAAAGAAGGGTACGATTGTCTTTCTAAGGCATATTAATTTCCGTAAACCAATTCATTTGTTGAATAAAGTCTTTACTTGCCCCTTACTTTAATCAGCGAATTATTAAAAACAGGAGAGTGGAATAATTCGAAGTATTAACACTCAGAAGCAAAGTGAGATGTGGGAGGACAGAATAAAGGGTAAAGACAGGAATAATCGAAGATTAAGGTCTTATGAAAGAAGATGGCAAGCCTCGTTTTAATGCTGATGACAGGGAGAATTCATTCGAAATCTGCAAGACTGGATTCGCACATCGTTGAGATGGCCAAAACTGGGAAGCGAAAACCTTGGAGAAGAAGGAAGGAAATCGCAATCATTCGCTTCCACCAAGAAACGCAGAACTTGAGACTGCGTCAGAAGTTACCTCTTCACGTCGAGTGAGCGGGGAAATGATGGAAGGGCAGCGCCGATTTAATTCCATTTACTGGGAAATAAAAATGTTATAATACAACGAGGGTACCCGCATTTAACTGAAGAACGATTGAAGAAACAAAAGAGTAGTAGTGAAAAAAAGTCAAGACTGAAAAAGACTGGCAGGGCTCAAATTGACTGAAAAGGACTCGAATTGCCTGGATGGAAAGCTATTTCGCTCCTTCCCTTATCGAGTGGTAAGTAGTACCGTTTGGCTACGCGGTCTTTATTCCCCGTAGAGCACTTTAGAATTCTAATTCGCGCTTTGAAATTCACTAACGGGTCTATACGAACATAGCAGGTGTCCTCTTAGATGCATATTCACGGTACCAACACGGGATATGGTCGGTATTCATATCGCCTAATCCTTGTTGCTCTTGATTCATTTTGGCTGTCGTTGTTCTCTTTATGAGAAGCATTCCTTTTCTCTCAGTCCCAACATTACTCGTCCCCGTGTTGCGCTGTAAGAGAGTTGCGCGCCCTTGTCATTAATAAAACTCCCCAACTCGTCCCACTTGAGGATATTCGGCTACTTTGCCTTACACTTTTTTAACTAAACTCTCCAAAATCATTCAGACAAAGATGCCTTCATTGGTTGTCCCCGAAAATTCTTTATCTTATTTACTGTCCCTTTACTTATTTTCCATTGATTGAATTAACATTGCATCCCTTATTTTCTATTAAAACCGATACACACAATAGGTTTCTTCTTTAGTTAGCAGCAGGCCCCCATTTCTTTCAGTAATTAAATAAAAATTCATTTTATGTCATTTGCAAGGCCCTTGGGGGCCATGGTTGGGCAAGAGCTTCCTCTCAATAAACATCCATGACCCGATTTCAGTTTGTCTCGTGATTTCTTCTCGGTGTTATTTTTTGTACGATTTTGTTTGTCTTCTTTCATTAACAATCGAAACAAACATATTGTTTATTTTCTTTGATTAACGCTCGAAAAAACATATCTGTTTACTTTTTTTTGCTTAACAACCTTAACAAACTTGATCAACATCGAGAAAAATAGCTTTGTTTACTTTCTTTGAATAAAATTCGATAAAATCATATTTGTTTTACACTCGAAACAAATATTTATATTTACTTTGATTAATAATCGATACAAAGATCTTTTTTACTTTATTTGATTAACATTTGTAACAAAAATAAGTTTACCTTCGTTGATTAAAATTTGAAACAAACATCTTTGTTTACTTTCTATATTTAGATTCGAAACAAACATATTTATTTACTCTCTTGCGGTAACACTGGAAACAAACATCTTTTTTACTTTCTTCATTAACAACCAGAACAAAAATCTGTATTTGTTTATTAACACTCGAAACAAATATCTTTGTTTACTTTCTTTAGTTAACAATTGATACAAAGATCTTTGTTACTTCCTTTGATTAACGTTCGTAACAAATATATATTTGCTTTCTTTGATTTTCAGTCGAAACAAACCTCTTTGTTTACTTTCTTTGATTAAAATTTTAAAAAACATATATGTTTAATTTTTTTATTAAAACTCGAAAACATCTTTGTTTACCTTCTTTACTTAGTACTTGAAACAAAATTTTACTTTCTTTCATTAACACTCGAAACAAATATCTTTTTTACTTTATTTGATTAAAACACGAAACAGCATCTTTGTTTACTTTGTTTAGTTAATACTCGAAATAAACATCTCCATTTACTTTCTTTGATTAACACTCATAAGAAACATTTTTGTTTATCTTCATTGTTTAACACTTGAAACAAACATTTTGTTAACATTTGATAAGATCTTAAGCAAACAAATTTGTTTCCTTTCGTTGATTAACACTAGGAAAGAACATCTTTGTTTACTTTTCTATGATTAACAGGCTAAAAAAATCTTTGTTTACTTTCTTTATTAACACCCGGAACAAATATCTTTATTTTTTATTAACACTCGAAACATATCTTTATTTACTTTCTTTAGTTAACAATCGAAACAAACCTGTTGTGCTTTGATTACCACTTGGTGCAAACATCTTTGTTTCTTTCTTTGATTAACATCCGAAACGCAAATCTGTTTACTTACTTTGTTTATGACTCTAAACTAACATATTTGTTTTCTTTCTTTGTCTAACACTCGAAATAAACATCTCTGTTTAGTCTCTTTGAGTAACCCTTAAAACAAACATCTTTATTTTCTTTCATTAACACTCAAAAAAGAATCTTTGTTTACTTTCTTTCTCTAACACTCGAAATAAACATATCTGTTTACTTTTTTTGCATAACCTTCGAAACAAACACGTTTCATTACTTTCATTGATCAACATTTGAAATAATCATCTTGGCTTACCTTTAAACAAACACCTTTAGCATTGTCTTCGTTGCAACTCTATAATTTTGTTTATTTCAATGTCATTAACTGCATGATTCGAGGAGCGAGTGTTTGGGAGCGTTGCTGTAGATTTGTGTTAGTATTATCAAATATTTGAAGATGGGCGTCATAAATGTTTGTGTCCCTATTTATGCTGGCCCCTCCCCTTCTTTTATCATGGAATCTTTTTCACTCTCTGGTTGGAGTCAGGAGGCTTCATCGCAGCCAACTATATTCATATAAAGGCTCCTCCAACATCTAAAAACACACATCTTAATGGTTTGGGATCTGAATTCTTACCAATTCTAATACGTCTGTACTCATTAATTCATGACGTACGAAATTATGAAAAGTTAGTGATGCATCTGTTGTGACTGTCTTTCATAATCCTTTCACAAAATGCTTTACGAGAAGTTAGGGTGTCTTGAGTGGAACTAGTTTTATTAGAAATTAATGCAATTATATTTGAATGAGTGCATTTCTCTCTTGCGTTAGATTCAAGCACATAATTTGGAAGGCCCAAAGGATTTTGAGCTGGGACTTTCAAATATGTCTTCCTCCCTCCCATCAATGGGGACAAACTTAGTCTACAATATTACTTAATTGCTAAGCTCTTTTTTACTTTGTTTACTTGTAGTTAACATTTCCCTTCTTTTCCTTTAAGTGAGCCTATCCTTGCTGTATGACACAATCAAAATCTATATCTATTACTCATTCCCCTCGGTACCTCTCAGGTTTGTCGCGTTAAGGAGACGATGTAAGTTAAGCAGAGCATTTCGCCTAAGACAAAAAGGAGAGTCCATCCAGAAGACACAACTGGAGGAAGATGGTTTGTGCTATCAATGGGCAATGAAGTCACGCAGAAAAGACGTGTGCTTTTTTTAGGATTGCAAATGCCATTTTTCTAATTATGATGTATTAAATTCCCTTCGATTATTTTATTATTCTTAATATCGTTATTCGAAAAGTAATTTCATATTAAATTATAAAACAATCAACTAAATCATTACCAGAGTGATAGACAACGACGTCTCATTCCACTTATTTCTCTTTTATGCTGGAGTGTGCCGTTTATAATGTAATGTATTCGTCATGGGAGATAAAGAGTTTAAAGAACAACATATTCGCCATTGCTTACTTTATGTGTTTTGAATGTGGATTAGTGCTACGCAGGGTATACAAATTATTTGTGGAGTTTATCTTGAAACAGCGAAGGCACGTAAATGCTAAGGGAAGTTTAAAATTTTAAAAACAATAATTGTGATTTCAGCGACAGGCCTCTTTCTAGAAGACGAACCACAATGGATGGCGATCTTTTGAAAAAAACTGTTGTCAGATTTTGCCATAGCACCTTACCATTGCCCACCACCCCTCCAAAAAAAACCTGAATCTGTCATGTGTATCTGTCCTCGAACATCTCAAGCAAATTTGGACAATATTACAAAAATGAATATAAATTCCTCATAAACTCACACTTTAGAGTTGAAATGAGCTTTCTAGCGTCTGTAACACTTTCTTACCTAGCAATAATATTCCCTCGTTTCTACTCCACATTGTTGCAGTTAATTAAAATGTGTGCTACATGTTAACAAAAAACCTAACGCACTACTTATTGGTATATGAGAAACGAGGACCAATGCCAACAGAAAGATTTCATCTGCACAAGGCCATGATATGCATTTGGTGAAAAATAAAGAATATTGTCTAATGAGATAATGGAAATGGGAAAGACCATTACCGCAGACAACAATTGACTAGCAAAATAATCGTGTAAATAATGCACTACATCAACAGTGGACATATTTGTTAAACACATAAGGTTTTATTCTCTAACATGACAATGTAAGGACTCATCTGCCTTACAAAACCGAGGAAAATATAGGATTGTTATTAGGAGGTTTTTTCATATCTCCATGACTGACCGGATTTGCACGTACGCATTTTATCTTATTTCGATTAATATTGCATTTCCTAACTCATATATCATTTAAAAAGAAAGATGAGGTCAAAAATAGTCTCTAAAACGTTTTTTTCTAAAAAAAAACCCAATAATTTTTAAACGAAAATATCTTTCGCTTTGGGGTGTAGTCATTGATAATAACAAGTTATATAACACAACTTCAAGAGAACCAATTCATATGTTTCGAGCTTCAATTTAAATATGAAAACCAAAACCAAGGTGACAGAGAATAGGTACGTCTTTTTATCTTTTATCAGTCCCTTAGCGTTTCTATGGACAGCCTCATCATTACGGAACTAACAATAATATAAATTGATATATTATTTTATCAAAAGCAAATCACTTCTAATTTAGAGATATGACACAAATGAGAAAGCTCTCGAGCAAAACAACGGGTCAGTTGATTGATGTTCATTGAGCAGCGGTTCGTATAACAAAATGGTGACTATACAATTGATTAAATTTACTTACAAATCTATTATTTTTCCAAAACTACACAAAATTTCAGAGTAACATGTTGTACGGATTTAATTATGCGTAGATCTGAGTATGGAAACCGGTTGCCCAAGTATTTAATTAACAGGTAAAAATCTATCAATTCTCTTTTCTTTGTTCTTTGCTAACCCTTCTCTCAATGACCATCTATTATATCAACCCACTTCAGTTATTAATCGCAAAATTACTTACCAGGCACGTAGCCCGTATATATATATATATATATATATATATATATATATATATATATATATATATATATATATATCAAATTATTATAGATTTCTTGAAATTTCGTAATTTTTCTGGGTAAAGGTTATATAAAGTTATTTTATTAACAAGTAATCAATTTATTTTCATATATATGGCACAAATATCCTTTCTTAAATTGATTAATACTTAGTTTGACCTCGTTTAGTCGATTTAAGTCCTTTAACACGCTCTGGCATGTCAGGGATTAAAGTTCTGCCTAAATGCTCGATTCTGTCAGAATGAACCCAAACGTAGATAAGAAGTTCTATGAGCTTTGCTTTGGTTATTATCGGAACTTTGTGTATTTCATTTTTTAGAATATACCATAAACTCTCAAAAGGGTTCATGTCTGTGGAATTTCCAAGATATGATAGCAGTTCAATGCCCTTTTGTGCACACCATGTCTTCACTGATCGCGCCATGTGACAAGGGGCCGAGTCTTGCTAAAATATGTATGATCTGTCACTGAACCATTCTTTCATTTGAGGTACCAAACGGTTTTTTAGTACTGCAATGAACTTATACCGATTCATTATGCCTTTAATAATCTTCAAGTGACTTGTCCCATGTAGAGAAATTGCTTTCCACACCATGATTTTCTGTGAATGTTTGACAGTCTTTTTAAGATACTCTGGCATAAACTCGTCACCTGATCGACTTCTTACTGACTTCAGAGGGTCATTAAGTACTGCAATAGTTGATTCGTCCAAAAGCACAACCTGCAACAATATAAAACACTATAGCAGTACTGAAACAACCTGTGATGCTAGTGACAGCAGTTCAACAGCCAGACAAATTATGACTTGAAATTATTTCATCCAGCATGAACTCGAAGCTAGTAGGTAAATTAGAATATACCTACCTACTACAGTAAGTACAGTATGTTCTCTTATGCTTAATAAAGAAAAGAACAGGTACATAAATGTACCACTCTTACCTGTTCCCATTGCTCAGAAGTCCAATCAGCATGAGCTCTTGACGTGCTTGTATCATAGTTTCGGTAAGCCTAGGCTTTTTTCTTGGACGGTAGGCTCGTAATTCATTGCCCAGTAACCTCCTATTTACTGTTATTCGAGAAATAATAATGCTACCTGATAACAGTTTGCTTGCAATCTTCCTAAAAGATTTGCTTTAGTCCTTAATATCCACTTGTTTTATTTTCCTGTCTATTCTTGGCGTTGTTTTCCTCATGTGACCACATTTCCCAGCCCTTGCTGAATCCAAATTAAGACCGTTTTCAATTTTTATCTTTATATTGCTTACTGTTTGAGAAAAGACCCCCTTTGCCCATAGCTGTTCATTTTCTTTCTTTTTATCTATTACACTCCAAGAAAAAACAGGTATTATTATCCACAGGCAAGCAAAGTACACATTAGTTGAATTACTGGGTCATTAACAACAAAAGAGAATAGATCACACACCCTCACTCTGAGAAGTCTGAATTGGAACTGAAGCACGAGACTAATAGTTGCCGCGGCGAGCAAAACCGAATCGGTGTTACTTTCTTTTATTTAGACAATTTTGCCAGCAAAACACTAATATTTAGTCTTCAAAAGTGTCCAATAGTTATTTCACACTAATATGATAAAATAACCTCATTATTGACTCATTAAATAGTTTTAAGTTAACTTTTACCAGAAAAATTACGAATTTTCAATTAATCCATAATAATTTGATCACTTAAATATATATATATATATATATATATATATATATATATATATATATATATATATATATATATATATATATATATATATATATGGATAAATAAACAATAAAGTTCTAGTCAATGCGGTTAGAAGTTTGCATTCATCCGTTTTCTGTTGAAGTTTAACGTTAACTTATACAAAAGCCTTCTTGAAACTTCTCTTCGTAGACAAATGAATGATTTCCTTGTCGTATATGTAACGCTCATGAAGAGGGATGACGAACTCCAAGAGACTTCTCTAGCGGAGTAAGGAATTCTTATTATTACCCTTATCTAACCATATATATATATATATATATATATATATATATATATATATATGAGTATCATCATCCCATTTCTTTCTATTACTAGTCAAAGGTCTCCTGAAAGCTTTAACTAATCACGCTTTACGGTTGAGTTTGTCTCATTTATCAGGCTAATACCTTAAGGAAACATGGCACCAAAACCATACTAGCCCTCCTTAAGGGAATTAGAACCATTTCGAGCGATGACAGCCACTACTTCAATGGTTCCGACTTGATATGTCAAAAGGTAAATAAAGTTTGAAGTCGGGTCCTGAAATTCAAAATCTGCCTGCTTTGTCTATCATCAGTAATGACTAGCATGATGTGTAACTACCTATCGGCTCTGAACTACACATATTACATTGATATAATTTAATGACCCAGCTTGAGCCCTCTGAAGGACTACCACAAAGGAGTTACTTGAACTTCATCCTCTACGCTAATTTCAACGAGATGTGCCGTTCTTAGTTAACGAAATATCCAAGAAACTGCAATTTGTCAATGTAGATCATTACATCGCATTCAAGACTTGACCCAATAATAGCCTGAATGAGAGCAACCTTTTTTTAACTAAAGAATTCTCCTATGACGACCACCAACAAAGGCATAGCCACCGATAAAGCATAACAGCTTATCATTAGGCTAGTTTCAAATATACAAACAAAAAATCAACACAAAATTAAAAATTAAAACCAAGGAGAAAAACAAAATCAAAATGAGAATTGGTATGCTCAGGTGCCGGAGCGAGGCCCGCCAGCCTCGGGGCCCAAACGTGCATCCAACTCCTCTCCTTAAGTTAAATACTTTCGTGGAAACCTTTCTCCTTAAAAATCTCAACTATCCCACAATCAGCAGTGTACGAACTCGCCCAGAGTACAAAGGACAAACAGTAGCGAACCAGCTAGTCCAGTTGTTGGGAAAGGTAGCGTGTGAAAGAATCCTCCAGACTGTGATATTGGACAAGTATGTGCCGAATCGCCTGGGAGACCAAGCAGTCGTCATAATAAATATCAAGCGAGAGGTTCATCAAAGGCCCTGCATCTCGTGAGTGTGCCCTATTGAGAGGAGACAGGAAATGATTTGAAGCCGCTAAGGCATTGAAGGGTAAGTTCATGGGAAATGTTGCGAAACAATGTTATGCAACTCTATATTCCCACCGACCGTCCCCCTTCTCCTTAGCCATTCATCCCGAAAGGCCGAACTAAATAGGACCATGGAATTGGAATAGAGAATTGTGAAAATCTAGTAGGATCGCTAAGTCTTTGCAGGATGTTTAACGCCGCCATAGATGCGCTCGTGTCATCTAATCCCAGCAGGAGACAATATCGACATTCTACCGGGTCGCTGCAGCCGTGGCTTCATAGATAATGTGAACCATAGAGTTGAAAGATTTTAATGCCTCAAGAGCACTCAATGCGATATGTAGGTCGCGATAAATCACAATTTGGTCTCCAAACTGGACACGGCGCTTAATCTCCGGTAGCTAGTGGCATTTCAATATGATCGGCTGTTAAAACAGACATAGAGCACAGAAGATGCCAGCCGGCTCCAAAAATGGTGGAGAAGGCGGGAAAGTTGACCCCCTCTTCGGATTTGGAGCTATACGTGTAAAATGACATAATCCAGCGTGACACAGATTGTGTTAAAAACATCGACGGTAGTACTACTAGTGTTGTAGAACCTTTGAGAGCAGAAGTATAACTACAAAATTTAATAAGTGTTACCCTCCAGGCTGACTTTCTTAGAAGAACCGATGGCCACAGATTCAAGAGCTACATTGAGCTCGATAGATCTTGCCTTGCCCTAAACCCAAAAGGTTTAGGGTATGATTGGCCTCCCATGGTGAAAGAAATTAGATCCGTTGGAAACTGAGGGAGTCGTTGGACTCGCGCATACAAATGCAGAATTGACAGTGCAGGGCTAAAATCAAGCGAAATCTCTCTAATATCGACGAGGAGGCTCTTGACAGGGATTTATTGGGAATGCACCAATCGCCAAATGGAGACCAGTGTGGTGGAGGACCGAGTCCACCTTCTGCAATTTACAGTCGGCTGCAGATGGGTAGACCCTGCTGCGAAATCTAGTTTAGCTCGAGCAAAGGAGTGGCAAAAAATAAAGGAGGGGCCTTATCAAACCAGAGGTGTTGAACTTTAAGAACGAAGAATTTTCATGACGCGAGTACAAAAGACCCTAAGGCTGATAATATGTACCTTCCAGGTGAGTCATCGATCAAAAAAAAAAACTAAGGAAAGGGTGTGAGAATACCATATATAGCAGCATCATTTAAGGACAATACCACATCGTGGTGAAGACGTATATGCACCACCTTATTCAAGCTCTAAAAAAACAAATCTCCTCCGCTTAGAAATAACGGCTCTGAGCCTGTTGGAACTGAGACGCAATTTTAGGCACCTCAACCACACCAAATAAGATCAAAATGTTGTCTATGTAGAGCGCAAGGTGAACATCTTCCGGTATCGTGAGGTGATGCCGTTTATGCTCAAGGCAGAAAGACATTAGGGACACCTTCTTGCAGGACTCCTGTTTCATACCCTATTGGAATGGAGAGAGCTCCCACCGCTCGTACGTGAACTCGACGATATCGCCGAAAATCAAACAAGAAAATAGGGAGGCGTCCCTTTGCACCACATGGTGCGGCGGGAGTCCATGCTACCATATCACTATGCAGTATTGCATGCCTTTTCCAGTTCAACGAACAAACCAGGATATAAATAAAAATTTGGGACTTGCCGAAACACAAAAAAATAATAAAAACTTGAGGCCAATAAAGAAAATCAGCTGGTGCTATATCTCGCGTCCAATCGCTACAATCTTTAATTTTCTTACATTTCAGCGGTTCCAAATATGGGCGCATTAAAGAATTATGTTCACTCCCCTGCGCCAGATCACACTGACTCTCCAAAGGGCGTATCTCCCACGCGGGCAGCTAGAGAAGTGCAACACAGTAGTCGCCGACAAGACAAAGAGGATCTGAAGATCTGTCGCGTGAAAAACCCATTGGTGGCACACGAGACTTTTAGTTGGCCGTCTAGATAAAAAGACCGTAATGCCCGCCCAGTAAAGCCTTATGAATCCGAGATCAGTCCAATAGCGGCAGAAAAGGGGTTATTAGAGCAAACTAATCTTCCCATTATTTGCGCCCGTAAGTCTAAAACCCCTTAAACCTAGTCCCTTGCAACCTGTGGGCGTTAAAAGTCTTTGTTTACAAAGGTTCCAAAGCCTCGCTTGTGATGCGTCATGAGGTAGCTGGTCAGGTGCTTGAATCTAAATAGGAGAAATAAGAAGGGGATACTCCTAGAAAAGGGTAGTGCATAGAGGGATAGGAAGGAACGTAGCACCTTTGCCCAAACCTATCAAAGATTGAAGTCATCTCAAGCTTGGCTTTCCGGATGGGCACGCTTGTGAGGGGGACGTGCTTCTACTTGAGCTATCTGGTGTAGCAGTCTACATAGGGTACAACAACCTGTCGCCCATTTAAAATGAACTGCAACAAAAGCATTGTACCACGCCATTGGATTTGTTTTTTCTTTAAACATTTAGTAAACAGATTATCAGCCAGCTGGACAGCAAAAAGGTCCACCAGCAATCTTAATTAAGACGATTTTTGTCCCATCCTCCACTAGTGCATAATCGTTTGCCGTCTTTTTAGTATATGCAAAATATTGTCCTTTTTAACTGGCAAAACTTCTTCCTTATTTATTGTGAAGTTTCCAGCTAGGAAATGGTGCTCATTGCATTTATATAAATAATTTTCGAGAGAACTCTTCAACATATTCAATGCACTATCCTCTGCTTGTGATTCTTTCTTTTCTCCAGTTTGTTGTTTATTGTTGTCATCTTCCCTTCTGCTAATTGTTAGATAGTTCATTTGTTTTGGTGATTCTTTCGTTTTCAGTAGTTTTTTATTCCATGGTCTATGCTTTCCACTGAGTTGTTTTAAATAGGCTTTTTATAAGTGTATTTTTGCAGACTTCTTTATTTTTGTCCTTTATTATTTTCCAAAGTTACCCAAGGTAAAATAGATTTGCAATCTTTTAACGAAGATTCTGTCAATTGATCATTAAGTACATTAAGTTCCTTTTCTAGAAGAATTTGGAAGTTATTCATTTCACATTTGAGTGGGTTTATTTCTTTTTCAAGAGTTTAGCTCTGCTAAATAATTGTTGCTGACTAGCTGTATGAATAAAACTAATAACCGATAAGTTCTGAATGAAGATGTTTATGTTTAAGTATGTTATCGATCTCATTTTTTTTCCATTTAGTCCAATTCATATTGTTCTAATTTGTCTCCTTTGGAAGAAAGACAACATGATGTAAAGGTTTGACCTTTCTATAAATTCTACTAATATGTTTCCCCATTTATTACCATCGGCCAGAGTCAATTTTCCAACCTATTATGTTTTTGTTCTTCATATTTGTATCGAAGTCTTCCAGGATCATTAGGACTTATGGTTTCCATCTGCCTCAATAAATGCTATATAGAAGTCCTCAACTTCTTTGGAGAGAGATATCGCAGGTGCGTAGGCTTAAATTGCTTGTAGGGAATATATATCTGATATATTAATTACTAATTTCATTAATCTATCGCATATTCCTATATTTTATATTATAAATGGTTCTGTGTTTGTGTAGGGACAATCCTAGTCGACTACTAACTCGGTTTTTCTAATATTATAAAAATGAATACGGCTGCTATTTATTTGTATAGTTTCTCCTCTTTTTGTTCCTATTTCGCTGAGCCCAGTGATGATCCATTTTGTCCTCTCAAGTTCTTCTTGTAGTTCGGATATTGTGACGAGGTAATTACCACTGGTTAATCCTACAACTAATTTTTTGAACTACATAAATTATGAGGACATTTATAAGTTTAAGAATCCATTTCTTCCTCTTCCCTTTGAAGCCTTACAATTTCGTCAACATAAACATGTAATTATAGATTATAAATATCTCGTAAAATTTGGAGAAGAAGTGAATAGTTTTCTATATGAATTTATTTTCTTACAGAGACCAAGATATACACAAAAAATGTCCACATGTATGGTTTCAGTGGGTTTGTCAAGTCGTAATCATTGATGTTTGGGACTTTCTGTAGCCTGTGTAAAATTACAATATGGTCCTAACATAACTCAGGTGTAGTGTATGTTTTATGGAGTGTTTGGCTGTGCTGAAATTTACCCTGTAATTAGTAGGTAATTGGGTCGGTTTGTAGTGTATAGTATAATAACTGTGATTATTTGTATAATGTGACCATTTTATAAGTTATAAAGAAAAATGTTTCTTTAACAAAAATATAACGAGGTAACTCAAAGCTCTCATTTTCTTAAGTACCTGACTTAAAAAGTTAGATATGTTCCGAAATGTTTGGGAGCAAACATTGTGGTAGGAATATGGTTGTTATAACTCTATAAGTTATTATGTCGGTCCGTCGGCCGGTCGGTCGAACGGTAACTATTTTACTTTTCAATGAGTATTTTGGCAATAACATCGTAATTATTCGGCCGATTCTAACGGAATTTGAAACCCTTTTGTTGTTTTACATTCTCTTTCGAATGATATAATTGCCAAGGTCCTATCGAGGTTAGCCCAGGAAGTATTCGGCAATAACATCGTAACTATTCGGCTAATTCTAAAGAAATTTGAAACCCTTATGTTGTTTTACATTCTCTTCCGAATCATATATTTGCCAAAGTCCTCCGAAGGTTAGTCTGGAATTATTTGGCAATAACATAAAATCTATTCGGCTGATTCTAACGATATTTGAAAGCCTTATGTTGTTTAACATTGTTTTTCGAGTGATATAATTACCAAGTTCCTCCCAAGGTTAGTCTTGAATTATTTGGTAATAACTTACAAACTATTTTGCTGATTCTAACTAAATTTGAAACCCGTATGTTGTTTAACATTCTCTTTCGAATGATCTAATTATGAAGATCCTCCCAATGTTAGTCCGGGAAGCATTGAAAGTTTTGAAGCTTGTAAGGTCATATGGTCATAAAGTCATAAGTCAGAAAAATTAAGAGCACGGGATGTAGGTCAATTGACCTTGTTCCTTTTTACGTAGAGTAGGTTTTAATATAACTTTTAATCTGTTTATTTTTGTAATCACTGAATCGGATGCGTTTAGAAGATAACATGTCACCTAGCTAACTAGAGGCTCATAGGAGCAATTCCTCCCTTTACGAATTTACTCTAGATACTAAATCTATACCCGTAGCTTAGGTATTTAAAATTCGCAACATTCATTATTACATTTATTTACAACTTCCCCAAATTTTCACTAATTCTTTGATTTATTGGTTAGTTTTAATCATAGTTATTTTGCTGCTGATCCATTATGTCATTTTTGTTTGCAACAGCTTCCTTTTCTTTTGTTATTTAAACTGCAATGTACTTAAGGATTGTATGAGGTTAGCATAGCATTGAGTAGCTACCTTGACACTACATCGTATACAACTGGGGGACGCCCCGTATCCACTCCGAGCAAGTGGCCGCATCCAACGGACCAATCAAAAAGGAATAAAAAACCGATTCAATTTCGCTATTTAGTCAAATCACCGAAAATGCCTGCCCTCAAAACCTGTGGACACTGTTATAAATATCTTAGTTTCACTACATAACGCGGACAAATATCTAATTATTATTATTAGGTGTTTTAGCACCGTAGACACCATAGGGTGATTCAACAGTGAAGAAAATATTTAATTATGATGTTATGACGAAAAATAGATTTACCGCCATCTTGGGAGCCACATTGTTAATTGGAATTGCAACATATTTTATTTTATTTCATTTAAAATGGATTTTTTTTTTCTGAATAAAAATAGGATTTGGACTTTTGATATTAATCAATTTTTAAAGAAAATATGATGGATTGAAATAGCATTCGGGGGTGAGGCTTATATGTCTGAAATCAAGGAACTAGAGGTCTAATGACATCTGTCAATCGGCTTTGAATGCGAATCTAGTGTTAGGCTTTCGAATTAGAAATATTACGAGTTTATTTAAAAATACTGAGGGGGGGGTTTAGGAGTGCAACCCCCCAAATTAAGTGGGGATTATGAAGGACGAAGCCCTCACCTTGAAATTATCTTAAAAATGATAGATAATACTTTATGATGTGATTGCAATAGCCTAACAAAATACACACAAAAATAACACGTTTAAATGCAATGTTTTCAATGTACGCGGCGATTATAGGTGGCTAGTATAACAATAAAGAGCGGTCTCCAGGCGTGCTCGAGGCAAGTGAAGGTGGTTAATTCTTGTTATATTAACCACATTACTTTTCTGTCCAACGATTTTCTTGAAAGTTAAAAAAGTGTCCTTCAGATGGTTATGAATGCGTCCAAATCATAGAGCTATTTGCGGTTTCTGTCACGCGAAGCTACACTAGTGCCAAACAATCCAAACAAATTGCTTGCTTGGAGCAAAACCTTACATTTGCATTCGGTTTTTAAATATCAATCATTCCATAAATTTTATTAATCCAGGTAATTGCCTCAGCCTGAACACATTTTTGCTCAAGCATCAGCTACAAAATTAGTCTTATATCAGATTATTAGGATACCCAGCGTTGCTTGGGTTTAATTAGGGCGCTCTCGAAGGTGCATTGAAGGATTTTGAGGACACACTGTTTCCTAGGTGGAGTTTTTGACGTGTGACGAGGGTTAGATGTAAATGTTTGGGTTTATTGGTTTTATTTCATGGTCATACTTGTTTGGCTTTGCTGGTTTTAGTTGAGTGTTATGTTTGCGTTGCTACGGAGATTAGCTGGGTTGTTTAGGTTTTGGGCTTTATTTGATGGTCATGAGTTGTTTATTGTGATAAGGTAGTTTAACATAAAACGCAACCCATTTTGCTATAGATATATTTATATCGATTGTAGCTGATTGAAATTTGTAAGAAATAGGAAAAAAATAAAGCTTTTAAACCCGTCTTTCGGTCGGACAATGGCACAGCTTCGTTTGATCTTTACTTTCTATTTATTAGGCTAACATTTCTATTTTTGTGTCTATTCGAATACTTGAACTAGAATTAGGTATTATTGATTTTTATTAGATTCATATTGAAGTAGTTATTTATTTATCCAAAATGATTAAGCAGTTGCTGATCACTTCTCACTTTTTTAAGAGAACATTACTAAAAAAAGAGTGCACAAGCATTAATAACTTTTGTCGATCTCTAAATCAGATTAAAATTTAAATTGGCAAAAACAAATCTAAACCAAAAATAAATTTAACCACGAATATTGGTAAATTCCTATATGGCAATTGCCAACTTTTTGCAGAATTTTGTCACTAATACTAAATGTTTTAGAGAAATATTAAAGTCTCATGTGATTATAAAATGCGTTTGCTGTTATATCATAAGAATTGAGTAGATAAATTCTTGCAATATATAATGCTTATATTTATACATATAAATATTTGTACAAGATGTGCCTAGAAATTGCTATAGAAGGTAAGAAAAAGGTAATTGGTAGGAGTTTTACCACTTATCTGCGATCATTAAGATATCTTTCATTTATTAATTGGGCCTACTGATTAATGTAAGATTCGAACCACGGTTATCTATAGAGTGTGGCAACCGCCGTCTGGGTTACCCAAATCGTGATTCCATCCAGCGAGAAATCACACATATGTGGCCTAACTTCACTAAATTCGGAAGCCTTGTTTACACTCGTCTAAGAAGTACCCTCTTAAAATATTAATATTTCCTAGGGTTAACATTTTGCTTCTACACTACTACAACATACATAAAGGAGAATAAAAAAATAATTAGCTACTACTCTCGTTAAATCAAAATAAATTTGGTCATATCAAATTGGTTTGGTTATCGATTTTGTTACTTTCATAAAAAATTGCTGCAATTCTGAAGTCCTGAAACTGTGAAATTTGAAGATTTTAATATTTAGCAGAATTCTGTCATGATAAAATCTAAGAAATATCTTAACTTTTAGAGGGAAATTTGTTAAGCTGGTCAAAAATCTTGAGGCAGGATTGGTTGAAACAGTTTTAAACGATTTCAAATTAAGATATACATAATACCGAATTGCTCGAGGCCCATAATTATAAAGGCCATAAGATTACGAGGTTGGAAAGCAGTCGAGCTCTGGAAATTGATCTGGGTGGAATAGAAAAAGTTGTCTGAGTTGAACGTACTACTATCTATCGAGGCTATTTCCTTTTTCGCTATTAGCAAAAACAGAATCGCTGTGATAGACAAAAATTTATATCTAGATAATTTTATACATTCTTTTGCGTCATAACTGTTTCCATCTTTGGGCTTATAGAGACGAAACATGGGCCATTAACACCGCCTAGGAAAATTCATTTATTAATCAAGCAATTTCTTAATTTCTCATTTTTTTCGCTCTCTCTCTCTCAATTTGTTTCAATCTGACTCAATCTTTCTCATTCTCTCTCTCTCTCAATTTGTTTCAATCTGACTCAATCTTTCTCATTCTCTCTCTCTCTCTTTATCTCCCTTTCATTTCATTTCTCTCTCTCAATGTTTCAATCTCTCTCATTCTCACTCTTTCTTTATCTTTATCTTTCTCTTTCTCTTTCTTTCTCTTCCTCTCTTTATCTCTCTTTCTTTCTCTTCCTCTTTCTTTCCTTTTCTCTTTCTTCAAATTACGAAATTGTAAGTATGAGAGAAGGCTAGAAAGGCTAGACTTATTCAGTCTGGAAACCAGATGTTTGAGAGGTCAATTAATAGAAGTGTTCAAAATCTTGAAAGGAATAGATAACGTAGACTATTCTAATTGGATCGAACTGAGCACAAATTATACAAGAAATAATGGTAGAAAAATCTCGGTTAAATATTTTCGAACAAATTTATATGGAAACTTTTTTTTCATAGAAAATTGTAAACATCAAAAACCTGTTACCTGGAGATGTGGTGTCCTGGTAGTTCAGTTGACACTTTTAAAATTAGACGACAAAATAATAAGAAACATTAGATAACAAGAGCCAAAACATTGTATGTTGATAAAAAAGAAGAATAAAAAGTATGTTCTAAGTTTCGATTAGTAAGATGTTATTATTGTTATTATTATTATAATTATTATTGGTTTTAATGTATTAACAAGCTTTTGTGTATATGTGTATCTCAAGCTTTACGAATAAAAAAATCTCGGACTTGCATATTTCTCAAAATATCCTATGGAATTCTTAGAATCTGCAATCAGAAGTGGAATACAATAGTTCAGTTTAGAATTAGATTTGACCTAGTAGGTAATGTAAATTTATTAGATAATAAGCGACAAGCCACTGAATGTTGATAAAAAACAGAGCATGTTCTAAGTTTAGATTAGTGTGATATGTTGGTATTTTTTACGTATATATTAATGTGTTCTTGCTTTCCTGTTAAAATTCCCTAGTCGTGTCTAAACTATTTATCACGCTTTATTGCAGGTCAAATCTTTTGCTGATATTTTGAATATTAAACTTGGTCCACTAAAGTATCCCAGGTAGGTACGTACGCAGTTACCATTTCAATCGTATTGATAAGATACATACAAAGTTATGTTGAGTTATGTATTTTGATGTGCTTTCAACTGTGTCACGCTTTATTGCAGGTGTACAAAAATGCCAATTTAAGGTAATGAAACAAAGTATTATCGTTATATTACAATTTCATTGTAATAATAAAATACGCTACCGAGGAATAGCAGCAAAAGATATGAAACAAACAGTTAAATTGTTCGACCCAGGTATGTAAGAGTATGCAGGTGAGGGGATAGAAAAGGTGGGTGGATAGATAGCGGAAAGTAGACCAGTGGTGAAAAGAGAAAGAAGTGTGGTAGGGTGCAAAGTGATGCTAGAGCCTGGTGATCAGGCTATCGCTTTAAAATTTTTATGTTTTGTGGTTCCGTGTTGTTGTTTATCATTTTGTTTATACATATATATAATTTTGCGTTAAAGCCATTTGTCTTCAAATTAGCTAATGTATTTAGTTATGCTGTGCGCGTTTGCTGTTGTTTTGGTAGTTCATTGATTATAACTTGCTATGTTTGTTTAGTGTCTTTGTTTTTTCGTAAATTTGTAATGTGTGTAGTTTGTGTATTTTGTTTCTTCTTGAAGTCTTGAATGGTGTGTTTCATCTTCTTGGGTAGTTTTTCCTTCTTCGGTAGGTTTGTCTCAATCGGTGGGTTTTGTCAATATCGGGGAATTTTTGTCAAAATCGGTTTGGTTTCTCAGTTTGGTTAATTCGTCTTGTTTTGTTTTTTTGGGGGGCAAAAACATCTTATCTTGCGTAGAACGGCACTTTTGCTCCGCCAGCTAAAATCCCAGCGGAGCTTGGAAATCTGGCGTGACTTACATCTCTTCTATTCTGGTCAATCATTTGTACGATTTCCTCGTCCAATTCTCGATTGACCTTTTCCAGCATATTCCTTGTCCGTTCTTCAATGACAACGTTAATGGGAGTCAACCCCGCCTTCCGGTGCAGCTCTTCCTGTGTTCTTCTTTTCATTCTGCGTGTACCTGTAATTAGGTACGCGCATTTGTTCTGCACCACTTGTAGTCTCCTCTTCTGTGTCTTTGAGACACACGAGAGGGCGGAAGCGGGGAATAGCAACGTCGATCTTACTAGTGCAGTATAGATCTTCTTTTTGTTGCTTTGACAAAAATTTCTGAACCTATATAGAGTCTTGACTGAAGCAGTGGCCTTGGTGATTCGTTCTTAGACGTGCTTTGTGTACCCAGTTGAGGTAATCTTCATGCCGATTACATTGCATTCATTGGTGTAGGGATATCGTCTATCCCCCACCCTGACGTCATCAAGTAGTCTCCTGCCTATGGGGACTACTTTGAACTTTTCCTGGTTCGTGCGGATTTTCCAACAGGCCTCGTAGGTGTTAAGGTTTTCAATTTCTGCTGCCGTCATTCGAGCTTGCAAAGGCGCATTCCTCCATGGACAAGTGATTATCTGGATGAAATCATCGGCGAATTGTATGTTGAGGCAAGTGGAGCTTGCAGGGGCTGGGACATCCGCGGTGTAAATCAAGTAGAGAATGGAGGCCCGCATTGAGCGGAAACTTTGGCCCGTCCGTGCACCCTAAACTGAGTACGCCACTCTCTCCATGACATAGTCACAGACAGTTCTTTTTAAGTTTTCACTTAGTCCCAGTCGTAAGATCTTGTACTGCATTCCCTGCTGCCACACCTTATCGAACGCCTTTGATACATCCCGACAAACAATGTCCACGTAACTCTTTTCCTGTTTTGCATGGGCTAACTTTTCAGTGATGACGTTAATCGCCATCTTCGTACTTTGCTTACTCCTAAACCCGAATTTGTGTGGGTTATAGAGCGAGTTTTCCTCCAGGTGAGACACCAGTCTTTTGTTAAGGATCTGCTCGAAGAGCTTCCCGCCAAATTCCAGAAGTGAAATTGGCCGGTAGCTCTCCTTCAACTTTGCGTTCTTTCCGTGCTTAGGCAAGAAAATCATCTTGGCCGTTTTATAAGCTTCCGGAAAGTATCCCGTATTGAGACAGGCGTTAAATATTCTCCTCATTCCTTCGATGACACAGGCCGGTGCCTTTTCAAAGTTAAGCTTTGTAAGCCCCTGATTGTACTGGAGCTTTTTGTTGGAATCAGCGAAGCGCGCCAAGTAGTTCTTCTTCTGTAATCTCGGCGTCTCCGTCGCGCTGTCTATCCGCCTGGTGATGAGGGTGCGTCTTGTGTATTTCTTTGTTTAGCTCGTCGATGATGTTGCTTTCGAACTCTAGGTCATAGCCTTCGTTCTCTTCTTCAGTTATACTGAAGATCTTTTCCCAATAACTTCGGAATATCTCTTCAACTTTTTCTTCTTCTTCTTCGATGTTTCCGTTTTCTTTCCGTAGCTCGATCTTATGCTTCTTTCCAGTCGATCCTTTAAGAATTCGGATCTTCTTAAAAAATGCTTTGGGAGTTGTTTCGTGATCGAGGCTATCGATTGCGTCCTCCCATCTTCTGTTCTGCTGTTCGAGGATCAACTGGTTCAATTCTTTTTTGATTTCTGTACTTCTCTGCATCGAGTGAACCGATGCATTCACGATGTTGTGTTCATACATTATCTTTAGTTCACGGTACAGTTCCTTCATATATTGTTTAAATTGTTGGTGCTGTACTTTATTTGTCTACGTAACTTCCTTGTTTAGAAATGACATCAAACATTCTTTTGTCCACAGAAGCTGTTAACTGACTAATCTTGGGAGATGTTATGGTACCAGCTACTGTTTTGATCTTTTCCCACAGTGCATCCTTCGATGAAAACTGGATACCTCCTTCATACACTTTCCTCTTCATGATCGACCAGAACTGTTCGATAGGGTTTAGGTCACGAGAACAGGGAGGCCAGGTCATAAGTGATTTCCAAAGTTACGAGGTACAAAATTGTAGCCCTGGCTAAATGCAAAGGAGCATTATCATGCATCAAAATCAATCGCCATCGACGTGATAGTGGCATATCATATGATCATGATGTAAAATTCTCCTCCAGAAACGTGGTCTAGGAGTTGCTGGTGAGTTTGTCACCTTCTGGAACTCGAAAAAGCCCTACAAGTTCATTGTCCATGATTCCCAAAACATGACCCCCACCACCTCCTTATTGACGCCGAATACGATGCGGTTGAGAGGCTTCAGGAGGTACTCAAACTTTGGCCCATCCGTCGGGGCCATCCAGAGTAGCTTGGCCTAATCTGTGAACAGGACATCTTGGAAATTGATCTTCATGTACTTCCGTGCCCAATCAATAGGCTTCTCTTTGTGATTTTGCTTAAGATGGGTTTAGCGATGCACTTAACACTTTTGGCCGTCTCTTTAAGGATCCTACAACGAGGTGATTTTTGAAAAAGGAGCTACTCCAGCACTTTCAAATATGGCAGCACTTGTGCTACCGATCTTGTTTCTTACTTGTCTACCTATTTTTCGGATGTCACGCTGGGATACACTTCTTCTCGTACCTTTATCTTGCCTTGGTTCTTCAATGTTCTTGTATCCCGACCAAGCTCTTGGGCTAATTCTCTAACAGACAAGCCTTCTGCGAGACCTGCAACAACCCGTGTCTTCTCTATAGCTGTCAGACGTCGTTTTAGGGGCATTTTATTACACCTGCAATAAAGCCTGACACAGTTGAAAGCAAATCACAATACATAACTCAACATAACGTTGTTATGTATCTTATCAATAAGATTGAAATATTAACTGTGTAGGTACCTACCTAGGATATTTCAGGGGCCAAGTTCCACGTTAGTAGAATGATTAATATTCAAAATATCAGCCAAAAAATTTGACCTGCAATAAAGCGTGATACACAGTTTATTTTTCAACATAACCAGGTATATATTTCACTTTTCGAAGCCGGGAAAAGGGTGGGAGAGTTGAGTTGGGAGAAACTCCATCTTTATTATCTATTGCGTTATACGTAGTATTGTATATATTTAAAATTAAACACACATCATCTTGCACGCTGCCGATTCAACTCCACTATCATTTATTTCCCTTTCTGCCTCCACCTACTCTCCCTTGTTCCATAAATCTGCTAATAGAGCAATAGTGGCACCTATTGGCACCCAAATATCCACATTCGCCTCCTTCCGCCCCTCCCCCTCTGTTCATTATCACACAATACGAACCGGACGCTTCGCCTATACCCCACAACGAAGCGTACCCTGGTGCCTCCGATCTCAACAGTGATTGTCATTCTGATCTTGATGTGTATTACATTATCCAATGGGAGGAACTGGTTCACGACGCGAAGAAAGAATAACGATACATAGCTACACAGACTCTTGTGATATCCTATTTTCGACCTCATTTCCCAAACATTACACAGAGTCCTAAATTAAAAGTAAATATAACTCTAAAGTAATATATATTTTAATTCAGCTAACAGTAAATAACTAATTATAATTGTCGTAATTTGAAATATTCTTATTTTATTATTATTTTTTTTATTATTAATATTTCTTATTATTTATTATTATTATTTTTATTTGGTTTTATTATTATTCCCGAAAGCCGTAAAGAACCTTTAATCAGATTGTAAGAAACGTAATCTACTGGGCTATATCTCCTTGCGCTCCATCTCCTTTAAGAACTTCGCTAATTCTTCATTACAGTTGTCCTATTAATCGCTTCTCGGTCATCAATGGGAAGAGCCCCTTGAGAGAAGAAGTTCAGCAGCCATTCAGTTGATACAGCCTAAAACGGGACTGCATTTTGCATCATGAGTTAACTCCTTACCAAATTGGGAAAGGATAAGAGTTAATTAGAGTAAAAGGTGAAGTAAATGGCGTAATTTGTCAGAGAATGATCCGTGAGGATAACGAGAATGATGAGTAGTAAAATTAATAAAAAATAAAGGGTAATGAAACAAGATGAAGATATAAAGATGTATAAAATCGAACTTCTCAACCGTGATATTTTGGTCCATAAGTGTCCATCTTAGTGTCTCTAGAAGCGTGTTCGCATCAGATGAGGTTGATCTTAAAATAATTACACCCCACCTTCCTCACTTTTCCTACTCCAGGCAGGGCAGGAGCAATTTCAGAAGTGTTTTACATCCTCAGGCTCTTAACGGTAAAGGTAGTATCCTCTTTTGACTACTCACTAATGTATCTTCAACACTTTGTCATATACCTTACTTTACCAGTTCCATTAGAACCATCTGCATCATGTCTCTAAAAGGGACGTTTTCTTTCTCTTCTATGGCCTCCTCGTATCGGATGAGGCCGCGTCCCTAGACCATCGCGACTGAGCTGACTCTGTCGTTTAGGGAGCCACAAACGGTTTGCTTCGATCGCCCCTCTTCGTGGAGGAAACGCACATTAATTAATCGACCGGGAAATGAGCCAACGTCAAGTGCGATGGGCTGTTGATGTTTTTATTATGGGAAAAGAACAGAGATGGAAAGGGTCAGGAAAAATTAAGTGCTAATGATAAGAACGGCTAAAGAAAAGGTGAGAATCCACAGGAGAGCCACCATTTCACAAGATCCAATGTACTGCTTAAGTTTTACCGTTTTTCGCATTTTATGACGTAATGTTACCCCCTCATTTACTTTCATGGGTCCCTTCGTCAGCACTCGAGAACCTGATTGCCACACTTATCAAGGTCCATCTTCCCGTTTTATTCAAAGGTCATCTTCTGGATATTTTGGCTTTAAAATTAGCCAAGTTTTAATTCATCCAAATATCATTATTTCTTATGGCAATAAATATTTTCATTATTTTTAATACCGTTGCTCGTGTTTGTTTCCCACTCCAGTTGTTTTTTTTTTGTACGATATCTTCTGTTTTTTCTTAAAATTGATCAATTTATGTTTCTGAGTTGTTCCCAGTTTCTGTTGTTTTTTTCTATTCGGTGGACAATTTTCTCTTCTCTTTGTTAGGTCGTGCAAAACGCGTGGTTAAATGTTAATTAACCATTTAATTGCGTCATACAATTCTCGTAAATAGTGAACAAGGTTTCCCGAACGGAGAATAAAATTTACATATAGATCAGAATGACAATCTCAGGCAGTCCGAAGGCACTAGGGATATGTCCTTGTTGAGAAAAAAAGGCACAAAAAGAACGGTAGTACATTTTGCCACCAACCATCGCTTAGGATATAATTTATAGCCCAAGGAAGGTTTGAAGACAGAATAGTGATAGATTGTATATAATATTCTCTCAAAAGTAGAGACTTGCTGCAGAGGAATATATAACTCACCTTCCCCACCGATCCAACCCAAAGTTCTTCGCTTCCCCTTTAGTGTTGTTGCAAATTTTGACAATTAAAAAAACACAGTCTTTGAACAAATAACCCTAGGCTTCAAAACATTACACCAGTCTCAAACCTATTGCCCATGTTTGAAATAAATTATTCTAAGAGTCGAACCAATTTTCCCAAGCTTCTAAAATATTACTCTAGTGTTCTAATAAATAAAGGGCATCAGGTTGGAAACAAATTACCCCAGGGTTCAAACAAATTATCCCAGGGTTCGGAAAAATTGCTACAAACTTCGAAAAAATATAGAGACTTCGACAAAATACCCTAAATCAAACTAATTACACCAGGAGCAGAACTAATCACCTTAAGCTTCAAACAAATAACCCCAAGTGTCGAACAAATTACACCGTTGTTCATACTTCTAAAAAAATACTCAGGCTTTCGAACCTATTACTCCAGGATTAAACAAATTACCTAAAGAAATTGAAAAATTTCCCCAGGAATCGAACAAATATATATAGGGCTCGAATATATTGACCCAGAAATCCTCCCATATACTCGAACCTTCGAAATTACCTAATGCTTTAAACAATTTTCCCCGGATTTAGAAACGATCAACTCAACGTTTGAAAAAATTAACCCAGGTCTTGAACAAATTACCCCCCTTCTTCGATGAAAACAACTCCAGGGTTCTAACAAATAACCACA
The DNA here is from genome assembly GCA_963969495.1 of Ceratothoa steindachneri. Lineage (NCBI taxonomy): Eukaryota > Metazoa > Arthropoda > Malacostraca > Isopoda > Cymothoidae > Ceratothoa > Ceratothoa steindachneri. Next base: position 39,985,288 of record OZ018335.1, read on the forward strand.
TGATTATAACTGATTACCTCAGATTTTGGACTAATTAACCTATTGTTCAAAACAAATTACCTCAAACTTCAAACAATTTAACCCAGTCATTGAATTTATTACCCCAACCTACAAGCACATTACAATGCTTCGAACAAATTGCCACATACTTCAAATCAATTATCTCAAGCCTCATATAATTTAACCGACACATTGACTAAATTACACCAAGCTAGAAACAAATTCCCACTGTTTGGAACCAATTACTCAAGGCTTCAAACAAATGTGTCACAGTTTAGAACAAATTGTATCGACTTTGAATAAAATAACCCAGGCTTTGAGCAAATTGACAGACGATTCAACTGATACGGAATCAATTAATCTCAGGCTTCGAACAAATTACTCACGCTTTAGCCCAATTACCACCAAGCTCAAAATAAATTGCTCTTTGCTTTGAATACTTACCAGAGGCTTCGAACAAATTACCTCAGTGTTTAAAAAATAAAGAGGAATAAAAGAATATCCTAGTCAGGGAACTATTTACCTTCAATCTTCAAAAACTAGACAGGATTCGAAAAAATGAACTATGCATCGAAAAAATTACTCCTGACATTAAATCAATTACCCCAATCTTTAAACAAATTACTAAATCTGTGTGAAATTTCCCTGGCTTCAAATAAATGACCCCAGGGTTCGAACAAATTCAGAAAGTTTCACAAAATGATCTCAATATTCTAAAAAATTACCCCATAGTTCAGGAAAACTACTGAGTGTTCGAAGAAAGTGTCCCAGGTATTGAACCAATTACCTCAAACTTTGAACCTTTACCCCAGTCTTCGAACAAAAATACACTATGGTTCCAATAAATAGCCCCAGAATACGAAAGGATTACCCGTGCATTTGAACTAATCACCTCGGGTATAAGAAAAAATTACTCTGAGTTTGAAACAAATGTCTACATGTGTATAACTAATTACTCTAGTGGTCGAACACAAAACCCCAGACTTTGATAATTTTCCCAATGGTTTGAAACACTTACCTCAGCGTTCAAATAAGTTAGCCCAGACTAGGGATAAATTACGCTATGCTTCAAATCAATTACCCCAGGCTTAATAAAATTATTCCAGTCTTTGAATCAATTAACACAAACTTCAAACAATTTACCGCATGATTCGTCCCAGTCCCACGGTAAGAAAAATCCCCAAGGGTTAGAAATAAATTAATGCCACAGACTTAGAAAAATTACTCCCAGTAGGCGAACAAATAAAAACCAGACTTTAAACAAATTACATCAGGATTAGAAAAAAATTGTCCAGATTTCTAAATATTATTCCATGTTTCCCCCCAAATTAACCCATGTTTAGAAGAATTTTCCCAGTCCTCGAACAAATTACTTAAAACCTAAAACACTTGTCCCATCTTTTAAACAAATTACTCAAAGGTTCTAAATATTAACTAAGACTTCGAACAAATTAGTCCAGACTCTGAAAATATTGTCATAGTCTTCGAACAAATTACCCCATGATTTGAATAAATTGCCCCAGGGTTCGAAAGATTAGCTATGCTTGGAAGAAATTGTCACAGACTCCGAACCAATTGCCCCAGGCTTCAAATAAATTACACTCGGCTACAAATAATTTACCTCAGGCTTCGAACAAATCACTACAGTCTACGAAAAAATAACTCAGTTTACACAGGGAATATAAAAAAAACGTCCCCAGGCATGGAATCACTTAGCCTGAGAATCAAAACATTGAAAATATTTAAAACAATTAACATATGCTTCGAACGAATTACTCCTGGGCTTAAACCAAAATTGCCTCAATCTTCAAATAAATTACCAATGCTTAAAACAACTACTCTGGTTTCAAGCAAATTGCATAAGGTTTATAACAATTTTTACACGTTTTACAAAATTACATTATACAGGGTCACCCTAAAAAAACAGGCTTGCACACACTTTTGTGATATATCCATTCACTAATCGTTCATTTACTAATCACTTTTACTTTGCAGGATATGACAGAAGCAACGCCCATAGACACAACTAGATCTCAATGGGAGCTCCAGCAAAGAATAAAATAAGTCAAACATTACTACAAGACAGGCTCGTTCAAGAAAGTGCAGAGCACTTTCGTCCATCAGTTTCAATGTGAAAAAGCCCCCTCCAAGAGCAGAATTCAGGACTGGGTGGACCACTTCGAAAAGTATGGGACAGTGGAGAACCTCAATGCAGCCAGTTACAACCGCTCAAGCCATTCAGGACGCACCAGGAAGCGAACAGCTGAGTTGGTTGAGAGTGTGAGAGAGTCACTTCAGCAGAGTCCAAAACGCTCTGAGCGCAAGCGAAGTCAGTCCATCGGTATATCCCTTGAGACTTGCATGAGAGTGCTAGTAATGGATGGAAAGGCCTACCCATACAAAATACAGACGAAGCAGGCCCTTACAGCCTCAGACAGGGAGCAGAGAAAGGATATGGCAGTCAAGATACTGGAGAAGATTCAGGAAACCCCAACTTTCCTTAATGTCCTTTGGACCTCAGATGAAGCTCACTTCCATCTTGAAGGAAATGTAAACTCGAAGAAAAATATCTTCTGGGGGACCTCCATAGCAAATGAGGTAGCCACAAAGCCCCTACACTTCCCTTAGTGCACAGTAAGGACTGCAATCTCAGCCAGAGGCATTATCAGAGCATTCTTCTTCGAGGAATCTAGAGCGATATTTAGAGTCACCATGAAGCGGTATGTTGAGGTCCTCAAAAGCTTTAAGAGGGAGGTGCAGACCCTGTTCCCGTCGCTTAATGCGAAGTTCTTGTTCAAGCAATATGGAGCAAGCTCTCACACCTCGAACCTCTCCCGAGATTGGCTAAAAGAGAACTTTGGTGGCCTTGTGATCAGTCTCAACCCAGACCTTAGCCGTCCCCCCCAGATTTCTTTCTCTTGGGCTACTTTAAAGACAGAGTGTAGGAAGGGACACCCAAAACCATCACGGAACTCAAGGAAGCCATCAGGGAGGAGATCAGAGCCATTAGTGGGTCGGTGTATAAGGACGTCATGGGCAACTTTGTTCTGCGCCTCAAGTAATGCACAGAGCTAAATGGAGGTCATCTTGAACACTTTGTCTAGAATAAAGAAGAAATGTCCAAAGAGTCTCATGTTTTGATATGATGTTTTTAAACACAATAAACTAGTTATCATCAAATTTCATTCAATCCTTGCAGAAAATTAAGAAATGAGGCCTATCGAAAATTGGGGCTCTTATTTGGGGGTAACTCTGTACTTCGGATAAATTGCCTCAGGCTTACACAAATTATTCCATTTTAGAGGTAATTACCCCAGGATTACACAAATTATTTCATTTACGAATTAATTAGCCCAGACTTACACAAATTATTACACCATCGAATCAATTACCCGTAAACCCCAAACAATTTACCACAGGCTTCGTACCTGATTATCCCATGGTTTAAAAGAATTACTCCAAACTTTAAAAATTAACCCAGGCATCGAACAAATTAAGATCAGGCTAAAAAACAAATTACACGAGGGTTTGAACACATTGCACAGACTTCTAAATATTAACAAGTGGTTGAAGTAATTACGCAAGTTTTCTAGGGATTTTTTTGTATTTCGACAAAATTATTGCAGGCTCCTAACTAATTACCTCAGACTTCAAATAAATTATTTCATAGTTTGAACAATCACTATCGATTTCAAAGAAATTACTTCGGCTTCAAACAAATTATAACAAGTTTTGAACAAATTACCCCAAGGTAAGAAAAGATTTCTTCAGACCTAAAACGAACTCACCAAGATTTAGAAAAAAATACCTATAATCTTCTACAAATTACCCCAGTTTTCGAATAAATTATCACAGGGTTCCACAACAAATGTACTTGAACTTCGACAATATTACCCACATGTTCTAACCACTGTCAGAAGGTTGAATCAAATTACCTAGACTTCGTACTAATTACCCAGGTTTACATCAAAATTACCTCAGTATTTAAAAAAATTATTACATTATTAGAACCAATCCCCCAAAGCTTTAAAATCATATAAAAGATGCTTTGAAACAATTACTACAGGGTTAAGACAAAATAACCCAGGTATTAAACAATTCTTCAAGGGTTGAGACATATTGCCCATGGCTTAGAAAATTATACGTCAGATTTCGGCCACACTAACTCCAGGCTTCCCAAGCACCAAAGAAATCTGCGCAGTATTAAAACAAATTACCCGATTTAGGAAAATTATCACATAGTTCAAACAAATTGCCCAAGTCTTCGAATCAATTAGCACATTCTTAGAACAAACTACCCCAAGCTTAGAACAAATTATTTGAGGCTTCAAACCAATTTCCCCAGGTTTTAAACAAATTACACCAGGCTTCGAACCAATCATCTTGCACTTCGAAAACGTTTCCTAAACTTCAAATAAATTGCCTCTAAGTTTCGAACAAATTACTCCATACCGCAAACCAATCACGCCGAGCTTAAAAAATAACTGCATGCTGTAAAGTTAAATCAGGCTCACAACAAATTACCCTGGAGTTTAAACAAATTACTCCATGTCTCGAACTACTTATCCCAATATTACTCCCCCATTCGGTATTCGAAACAATTAACCTAGGCATCAAATAAATTATACCAGTCTTTAACTAATTACACCCTGATCAAATTAATTACCGGTGTTTAAACAAATTACCCATGGGTTGAAACAAATTACCTCTGGTTTCGAACTAATTAGCCCAAGCTTCAAGGAAACTATGCCATGATTTTAACAAATTACCCGGCGGTTCGAATGATTTCCCCAGGCTTCGAACAAAGTACTGCATGCTTCGAATAAATGACTCCAGGCGTCGAAATAATTACATAAATCTTCAAACAATTAATTATAAAGGATTATCCAAATTTCCCCACATTAAAAACATACCCCAGTCTTAAACAAAATTACGCCACTCTAAGAACACATTATTACTCTACGCTTCGAACTAATTATCCCTAACTCCAAATAACTTAATCGGCCCAAAACTAATTACCTCTTAATTCGACGAAATTGTTTCAGATATCAAAAAGATTGTCCCAAGTTTCGAACCAATGACCCAGGATTAAACAAATTGCCCTTGCCTTTAAGACAATTACCCCAGACTCTAAACAAATTAGCCCAGTGCTAGAACAAAGTTATAACAGACTTCGACCTATTTTCCTAGGCTCCAAACAAATTACTCTAGGCCACAAACTAATAATCCCAAGCTTTAAATAAATGAATCCAAGACTGGAAACAATTACTCTTGGCTTTGAAAAGGTTATCTAAGTGTCCGAAAATGTTACATCAAGTTCGAAAAATTCATCCGAGTCTTAGGAAGATTACTATAGTGTTCCAACCATTTACCATAGACTTCGAACCAACAAACCCAGTCATCGAGACAAATACCCCAGGATTCAAACTTAAATAGTTATCGTTGAGACAAATAATCCAATAAATTGCCTCATAATAAAAAAATGCCCGAGCTTTTAACTAATTACATCAGGCTTCGTAGAAAATTCTCCAGGCTTCAAAGCAATTACTCTAGGCTTCTAATCAATCACCCCAAGTTTCAAACAAATTAGCCCAGGCTTTTGATCAATTACCTGAGTACTCGATCAAATTGTACCAGACTTTAAATAATTTCCCTAGAATTTGGAACAGGTAGCCACCGTTTCAAAAATATAACCAGTGATTTGAAAAATTACCCAAGTCTTTGGAACATATTAATTCAAGCCTATAACCACTTACCACAGCTACAATCAAATTTTTCCAAAGTTCTAAAGTTAACGCAGATTTAGAACAAATGAGTTCAGCCCACCAATGAATTACCTCAGGCTTAAAACAAATTACAATTAAGTTCCAAAAATTACCACAGAGTTATAACAAATTCTCCAGGCTACGACAAATTCCCACAGGCCTCGAAAATATTACCACATGATATGTAAAAATTTGCCACATAGGGCTAAAAATTGCCACAGGCTGAGAAATAAATTACCGAAGGCTTAGTACCAACTACCTAAAGGATCAAACAAATTATCTCATGGTTTTAACGAGTTGATCCAGATTTTGACAATATTACACTCTGATTGGAACCACTTATACATGATTTAAACAAATTACTCGTCTTTTAACTAATTACCTGTCTTTAAATCAATTACTCTAAACTTCAAAATAACCAATTCTAACCAATCTTTTTTTTAACCAATTACTCCAGGATTAGTAAAATTTAGCCAGGAATCAAACAAAGCCCCTAAAGGTTCAAATATATTGCCACATATTTCTAAAAAATACCTCAGGCTTCGAACAAATTAAGCCCAGGGTTCAAAGAAATTACTCTTGGGACCTAAAAAATTGTCTGACTTAAAAATAAATATATGACAGGGTCCGAAAATTTTTATTCAAAAATCGAACAAATCACTTTGATCTTCGAGAAAATTCCTACACACTTTAAAGCTTCAAGCAAATGAATCAAAGCTTTAAAAAAAAACCCGCCCAAATTTCATTAATTACCCTAAAAAAATGACCCTGGGTTCGAATAAATTACCCGGAGACGTTAAAAATTACCTCTGGATTCGAATAAATTGATCCAGGCTTCAAACCAATTACCCAAGTTTTTAAGGAAATTATACCTATCTTTGAGGCAATGATCCCACAGTTTGGAGAAAATTACCCCTCATTCTAAAATAATACCCCATACTTAAAAACAATCACCTCAAAGCTACAAACAAATTACTTTCGACTATGAATCAATTACTCCAGGTTTCAGAGTAATTGCTCCTGGGCTAAAGCAACTTGCTCCAAATTCGATAAATTACCCAACGATATATTAGGTTGGAAACAAAGTTCCCGCGCAACCTTTTTTAAAAGTTTATTTATTTATAGATTTGGTTAAAGGTTCAAAATCTTTTTTAAATTTATACAGGGTGTAGAACTAGTTAACATGTAGCGGCATAGCCTTTCCTAGCCCTTCTTGAAAGTGTACAGTGACCTAGAGCCTAAGTAGACTAGGTCATTATGTACTTTCAAGCGAGGCCTAGGTAAACCTAGGCCAATACACCGTAATTAGTAGAATACCAAATATGATATCTAAAGTTTCAAAAAATACCCATCAAATTACTGTTTCTCATGAACACCAACGTACTATTTTAATGTATGATTACAAGTCCGGCTTAAACGCTGCCTAATCGGAACGTCGCTCCAACCAAGCCTTTGGAGAATACACAATAAGTCGTCGCAGAGCTTACGATTAGCGTGGCCAATTCGATCTCTAAGATCAGTCAAGAAGTGGTCAACCCGCCTTATTGACAATGAGCGTTTATGTGCCTTTGTCAAAGCTGATCTATATCTGACATCACGCGAGTTGGCTGAAAAGTTTAGCGTCATCAATAGAGCCATTTTGCATCATTTAGAGTAAATGGGCAAAATCAGCATACTGGACGTATGGATTCCACATAAACTGACCGAAATTGACCGTCAGCACCGCATAAACTCCTGCATGACACTACTGTACAAGAAACGTCGTTTTGATTCGCTGAACAAAGTGGTTGCTGCAGATGAGAAATGGTGTCTACACTTGAACGTGGCACGCAAAAGAAGCTGGACAGACAAAAATGCACCTGCAAAAGCAGACCGACCTCAAGAGGAGCTTATGGTTTGTGTCTGGTGGGATGTGGAGGGAATGATTTACTGGAGAATGTTGGAACGCAATCAGTCCATCAACTCTCAATTATACAGTCAACAACTGCAACCAGTGAGAGATGCAATTGCACAGAAACGACGAGAATTGACTGATGCCATGTTTCTTCATGATAAGCCTGACCACACGTTGCAAATCATACCCGTGAAAAACTCCTGGAGCTGCGATGCAAAGTTCTCCCTAATCCACAGTACTCGCCAGATCTGACCCCAACAGACTACCATCATTCCTAGGGCACAGCAGAACTTCTTGAATGGTTAAACGTTTGCAAATGACAACGAACTGAAAACTGCAGTTAGAGACTTCTTTGATAGCAAATCAGTTGAATATTACGACATATGCATCCATAATCTATCCCGTCGTTGAAAAAAGGTGCTCAAAAATACCGGTGATTATATTGTTCATTGAACGTTTGCTGCATTGTTTCGTTTTAAATCATTGTCAATAAAAGTTGTGCGAGAATGTTGTTTACAACCTATTAATAAAATTACCCAAGAATTCAAAAAGTTGCCCAGAATTGGAAAAAAATTACACTAGGTTGCGAATAAATTCGGCCAGAGTTGAACAAATTACTACATGGTTTAAACAATGCCACCAGGCTGCAAAAAAAATGAGCTTAGGCTTCGAACAAACCCATTGACTTCGAAACGATTTGATTTCCACAAGTTTCGAATATATTGCCCAAGATTTCGCACAAATATCCCGGAGTTAGGAGAAATTACTCCAGAGTTGAAAGTTTTTAATATAATTCCAACATTACCCCAAGCTTCGAAAAATTACCCCAGGCTTGATAAAATACTTCAGTAATCGAAATAATTACTCCAAATTAAAAAAAAAAAATAATAACCCAAGGCCTCGAAAATTAACCCAACGGTTAGAATAAATTACAACAGCGTTCGACAAAATTGCTCTAGATTTCGAAAAAATTATCCAAGTCTTGAACAAATTACCTAAATTTTTTAAAAAATTACCCCAGTGCTAGAAGAAATTGTTCCAGCCTTCAAAAGAAGTAGCTCAGGTTTCAAACAAATTAGTCAGGTCCAGAACCAATTGCCTTAAGCGTCAAATAAGTCACCACAGTAATCGAACAGAGTAACCACTGATTATATTTAATTACCCAAAGCTTGTAAATAATTAACTGTGTCAAAGAAATTACTCTAGTGTTCGCAAAAATCACACAATTCCTAAAATATTTCTCCACTGTTTTATCAAATTAATAGAGAGCTCGAACTAATTACCCAAGAGATTTAGCCAAAAACTTACAGGCTTCGAACAAATTTTTTATGCTTCTAACAAATAATTCCAGCTCAAGGTGAGAACAAATTCCCCAAGACTTACATAAAAACATTGAAGTTATCGAAACAATTAATCCAGGTTTCAAACCAATTAACCCAGGTTCGAACAAATTGCACCAAACTAGGAAAATATGACTCTAAATTTCGAACAATTTACCCCAAGCTTCAAACAAATTACTCCAAACTTTGATCCAATTAACCTATGCATCAACCAAATTAGCGAAGTCTTCGAGCCAAATAACCCAGCCTTCGAAAGAATTGCCACATACTTCGAAAGAATTATTTAATATCCCTGGCTTCAAACCAGTTAACCAGGGTTAAAAACTTACTACAATGCGCAATCATTGAACCAATTGCCTCAGGCTTGCAACCACTTATCTATATTCAAATTAATTAGCCCGTCTTTGAACCAAATAACATAGGCTTCGAACAAATAACACAAGGATTCTAACAAATTGTTCCATGCCTAGAACCAAATAACCCATGCTTCAAACGAATTACACCAAGCTTTGAACCAATTACCTAGGTATAGAAAAATTGCCTTAGACAACGAATTGCCCTACATTTGGAAAATATTATCCCAACCTTCAAACAAATTAACCCAGCATCGAAAAAATTACTCCTAGCTTTAAAACAATTCACATAAGAAGTAAACTAATTACTCGATGCTTCGAACGAATGACAATATTGTTTTTCAAACTACACCTCTAGAACAAATTACCACAAGGTTTGAAAAATCATCCTATGCTTCAACAAATTACTGTTTTTTAACGAATTAACTCAGGATTCAAACAAATTATAATCTGTTCCAAGCAATTATCCCAATGTCGAAATCACTTTTCTCATGTTTATAAAAAATTACCCAGACTTGAAAAACATACTCTTGGCTTCGACTAAATTAGGCCAAGTTGAATAAAATAGCGTAGGCTTCGAATTAATTACTCCAGACTTCGAATAAACTAACCCAGAGTTTAAAAAAATACCCATGCGTTTGATCAAGTCACTTACTCCAGCCTTCGATATAATTACCCCATGCCTCACACAGTTTAGTCTATGCCCCGAAATAAATATCCCTGATATCAAAGAACTTATCCCAGGCTTAGTATAACCCCCCTAGGCTCCAACCAAATACTCTCAGCTTCGAAACATTGCCCCAGTATTTCCAAAATTATCTGAAGCTGGGAAGAACTTACCAAAAGCGATCGCAAAATTATTACATCTTCGAACAAGTTACCCTCAGCTAAAAAAAATTACCTCAGGCTTCAAACAGATGAAACCATAGTTAGAGCAAATTCCCCCATACCTCTAAATTTCCCCCAGAGTTAGAACAAATTACCAAAGACTTCCAATTACCGAATACTTCCGACATATTACTCCATTCCTCGACAAAATTCACTTGGTTATAAAATATCCGTTAAGGCTTCAAAACCATTAAAGCGTGCTTCGAAAATATTACCTCTTTGTTCGAATAAATTGCCCCAATATTCGAAAAAATACCCAAGGCTTCCCGAAAATTACTCCTGGCTCTGAACAAATTACTCCACTCTTTGATCCAATTAAGCGAAGGTTCAAACAAATTATATCAGGTTTCCAGACAGTTACCATAATTTCCGTACAAATTGCCACAGACTTCAAAAAATATCACACACTGCGAACAAATTACTACTGGGTTTGATACAATCAGTCCAGGTTTCGAACAAATTATAATAAGCTTCGAAGGAAGAAGCCCCGTGGTTAGAACATATTGCCCGAGACTTGAAAAAATTGCAACATCATTCAAACAAATTACAGCACGCATCTAACAAATTATCTCCGGTTTCAAAACACTTGATCCAAGCTTACGATAATTAGCCATGCGTTCAAACAAACTACCTCAGTCTTCGAAATAAATTACCTAAGCTTCAAATTAATTTCTTCAAAGATGCATTCATTTACCAGAGGCTTTGAGCAAATTTCACAAGCGTTCGAACAAATCACCAAAGTATTAAAACAAATTGCCTAGTCTTCTTAAACCTAACTCAGACTTCGATCAAATTACCCCTAAGATTCAAACAAATTGCCCTTAGGTTCGAAAAAATGACTCAGTTTTCGTAAAATTACTCCGATAAAACCCCCCAAGATTGAAACAAATTACACAGAGCCTCTAAAATAATTACCCCATAAATCGAAAAAATAGTCCCATGACCTAAATAAATTACCCCAAACATCGAACAAATTACAAAGGGTTCGAAGAAATGGCCATAGGGTTCAAAACAACTACCCCGGGCTCTGAGCAAATTTGTCTAGGTTTCGAATAATTACCAAAGGCTAATAACTAACTACCCGAGTGTCCGACCAAATTAACCCAGCTTTCGAACAAATTGATCCAGACTTTGACAAAATTACACTATGTATCGCCCCCCTTACCCCCAATTAAAACAAATTACACAAGACTTATAACCAATTTCCCGTCTTTAAATCAATTATCCTAAATCTAAATTTCAAAATAATCATGTAGCCAGCAGATAAGGCTGTTTTTTTTTATTCTGAGGGCCACCCTGTAGCTCATTCCCAATTAGATATGACACGACCACCCCACTGAATGCAACTCTGTAATGGGGGCCACCCCACATGTATGTATTAGACGTGAGATTAGGTTGCAATAGAACCCCCCCTTTCCATGTGTTGCATTGAACGTTAGCACAGTGTGGTGCTATAAAAATACTCAGAGTATTTACTAGGCTCCCTACATTGTAACCTTGTCCCCCAGGAAAAGCCTCACAGAAAGCGCGCTCCTTTGATTGTGCTAACGTCACAGTGTCTACAGCACTGGACATGGGATCGTAGCTTTTACCCTTAAGCTCACAAGCGGTCGGGTGGAACAGAGATTCCATCTGCTCGTGGGGAGCCGAAAATACCAACAGCAACGAAATAATTGTCACATGCTTCTAACCGATTACAGCAAGGTTGGTACAAATTAACCTACGCATCCAAAGAAGGCCCAAGGGTCAAAATAAATTGTCACAGATTTTCCCCCAAATACCTCAGGCTTCGACTAAGTTAACCCCAGGCTTCAAAATAATTACTTTTGGGTTCGAAAAATTACCCATATTTAAAAAAATACCCCAAGGTTAAAACAATCATCCAGAATTCGAACAAATTATCCTAATCTTCGAAGAAATTACTTTAGGCCTTGAACTACTTAAAGTTTGGAACAAATTAATCCAGGCCTTTAAACACCGACCCAACATTGAAGAAATTACCCCAGGCTCTGAATATATTTTTCTCTTGTGCGGACAAATTACCGCAGGGTTCGAAGAAATTACTCAAGACTTCGAATCAATTGCCCCATGTTTTAAACAAATTACACCAGGCTTGGTAACCAATCACCACACGGTTCGAAGAGAATTTACATATTCTCAAATGTTGCCCCATTCTTAGAAACAATTACCTCAAGCTGCAAACAAATTAATCCTGACTCAAAACCAATTTTCCCATGCCTAGAACAACTAGGATTCGAACAAATTACTCCAGAGCGCCAGCAAATTACCCCAGGCGTCGAACAAATTACTCCATGGTCCTACCATATCTACCAGGCTTCGCAAAAAAAAAATGATCTCACGCTTCGAACAAATTCAGCAAGATGTCGAAACAATCACCATATCTTCAGGTAAATGACCCAAGAGTTCGACAAAATAACCCACGTGTCGAACAAATTAACCTAATGTTCGGAAAAATTATAACATAATTTAATAATACCAGAAGATTTCAAAAAACTACCCCAAGATAGAAACAATTAAATCAAACTTTAAACAAATTAATCCAGGAGTTGAACACTTTATCCGATGCTTTAAAAAAAACAAACAGCCTAAGGGTTTGAACAAATTACCCAAGCGTTCGAAAAAATACCACAGGCTTGAAAAATTACCCCAGTACTATAAGAAATTGTCCAAGACTTCAAAAGAATTATGGCAGGCTTCAAAGAAATGATCTGGGACCAAGAACAAATTTCCCCCTAGCTCCACCCCCAAACTATTTATCAAACAGAGTAGACATGGATTCGAGTCGATTACCAAACGCCCTTAACAAATTACCAATTCTCCAAGAAATACTGAAGTGTTAAAAAATCACACATCTTCAAAAGTTTACTCCACTATTCTAACCAATTACCCCAGTGCTTGAGGCATATACATCAGTCTTTGAACAAAATCTCTATGCTTCGAAAAAAATATCCCAGGCTTGATAAAATTGCTCTACACTTCTGAAAAATATTCTAAGATTGGAACCAATTACTCTTTTCATTGAGTAAATTACCCCTTGTTGGAATGAATTTCCCCATACTTCAAAAAGATTACCACAGACCTCTAAACAGTTATTCCATGCTTCTAAAAAATTACTACAGTCTTTAAAATAATCACGCCAGCTTTATAACCACTTACCCCAGGAATTCGAGCCAATCACACCAGGCTTCGAAAAATTGCAGTTCCTACAGAGTTTGAAAAAATACCCCTGGCTCTAAAAAATTATCTCAAGCTTCGAAGAAACAAACGCGTTTTAAACCTATTACCCAATGCATCTAAGCAATTACCCCACGCTTCGAACAAATTACTTCAGGCGTCTAATCATTTACTCCATGCTTCGATTCAATTTCTATGGCTTCGATCCAATTAACCACTTGCTTCAAATAAATAACTAATGAACTCAATCTTCGAACAAACTAACAAAGGAAACTAACAAATTACTACATGGTTTTAGCAAAGTACACTATCGTAAGTACGCTGGGATTCGAATAATTACCCTAAAGTTTGCACAAATTAAAACAGGGGTAGAAAAATTGTCTCAGACTTCGAAAAATTAATTGAAGGCTTCGAACCCAATATTCTAAGCTTCAAACCAATTATACTCTGCTTCAAACCATTTACCCGATTTTTCGAACAAATTGCACTATACAATTAAAATATGCCCCTAGACTTTGAACAATTTACCCCAAGCTTCGAACTAATTATTTCAAACTATGATCCAATTAACCAATGTTTCAAGCTATTTACCGATGGCTTCTAGCCAGATAGCCCAGGGTTCGAACAAATTGCCCCAGACTGGGAAAGAATTATCTCACGATTCGAGCTAATTCCTCTAAGTTTTAAACAAATTCTCTCTGTCATTAAACTGATTATATCTGGCTTTCAACCAGTTATCCAAGTTCAAATAATTTAGACCAAGGCTACAAACAATTTACTCTATGCTTTGCAACATTTACCCCAACCCTCAAACAATTAATTCCACGCATCGAATCAATTACCCCAGGCTTCAAACAAATTTCCATGGTTTCGAGTCAATTAACCATTAGTTTCGAACAATCTCCTCAGGATTAGAACACATTGCCCGAAAATTCGAAAAAAACAGACTTCAAACAAATTTTCCAGGCTTCTAACCAATTTGCCATATACTTCAAACGCATTCCCATTGGCTTCAAATAAATTACCTAAGGTTTCAAACAAATTGACAAATCTACGAAAATATTACCTAATTTTAACAATTTACCCCAAGAATCGAAACAATAACTCAAACTATGATCCAATTAGTATATGCTTCAACCAAATTACTGGTGTCCGAGGCAATTACCCCTGGGTTTGAACAAATTGCTCTAGACATAGAAAAAATTATTCTAGGCTTCAAAATAATTACTCTAGTCATTGAACCAATTACCTTGAGCGTTTAAGCAATCATCCAGGTCTAAATAGACAAGCCCCTCTTCGAACCTAACAAATTGTTCGAGCCTTCGAATTAATTAACTAAGGCTTCAAACCAAATAACTCAGGCCTTAAAAAAAATACCCCATGCTTCGAACCAGTTAATCCTGAGACTTTGAAGAATTGCCCTACGTTAGGAACAAACTATGCCAGCATTCAAACTTACCCCAGCATCTAAAAACTTACTGTAAGTTTTAAAACCTGCCCCAAGATTGAAACCAATTAGTCCAGGCTTCAAACAAATGACAATAGCGTTCGTCAAATTACACCAAGGCTAGAACCAAGGATTGAAACAATATATCAAAGGCTCCAAATAAATAACTCCAGAGTTAGAAGATATTACGCCAGAGTTAAAATAAATTAAACCTAATTTAGAACAAAATATTCCCTTCTTCCTAAGATTCCCAGGATTTCGAGGAAAATTACTCCATTTCCCTACTAATTACTCAAATGCTTCGTCAAATCACTCCATGTTTTCAATCAATTGCCCAATGCTTCAAACAAATTGCGCAAGGGTTCTAATAAATTACCCCAGCGGTCGTACAAGTTGCCACAGAATTCGATAAAATTAAACAAGCTTGAGCAAATTAGTCCAGACTTCTTCAACTTAACACAGATTTCCAAACAATTAACCTAGGATCGAAAAAATACAAAATGTTTTGAACAAATTACCACATACTTTGAAAAATACCCCAGGTTTCGAATAAATTAAATCATGCTTCGAACATATGTATAAGCCATCTTTCTAACCAATTACCTCATGATTCAAACAAAAATGCTACGCTTCGAACCAAACAAATTATCTAGGGTTTAAAAAATTTATCTCAGTGTTCG
Organism: Ceratothoa steindachneri; assembly: GCA_963969495.1. Taxonomy (NCBI): domain Eukaryota; kingdom Metazoa; phylum Arthropoda; class Malacostraca; order Isopoda; family Cymothoidae; genus Ceratothoa; species Ceratothoa steindachneri. The sequence continues at coordinate 40,000,850 of OZ018335.1, forward strand.
AACAAAGTGCTCCAGATTTCGAAAAAAAATACGCTAGACTTCGAAATAAGCAAATAACTTCAAACCTCGAACCAATTACCCAGATCTCAAACAAATTTAGTTCACGAATGTTAGGTCAAGACAGATTTCGATTCCTTAGTTTGCTGCAATATATGATGAATTGCCTCATGATGATCATACGTGGTACGAGTATATTACATCTGAAAACTGCGTGATCTGGTCTGATTACATGCAAATGTTTGTGTTTTTACTGTAGTTGAAACGTTTGTCTTTTTTATATTACTGACATGACTGTTTCGCCGTCTGCCTTAGATTTATAAAAAAATATCACCTCAATTCTTACTCCATCTTCTCCAGGTAGTTTCCCGTTTTCATGCTTGTAGGTGCATGCACAAGTTGTCCTTTTTACTGATGGGGATTTTCATTAATTTACAATTCGACACGTTTCTGGTTGCCAGTCTAATCATAACTCGCGCGAAAAGAATTTTTCGACCACCTCTAAAATTATAGGAAATTATATAAATGCAGGGTCGTAAATAATTTATTTGCATGTCAATATTAATATAGCAATGGAATAAGGATGAATAAATAAAAATAAGTTATATATGTCCCAAACGATCAACAAGAATGACCAAAATACAAAATTTTCCACAACATGTAATTTACTCTGTGAAAATTACAGCAACATCAAACTGAGACAAGAAGCTCAGTGGCATGTCGAGAGCCTCTTGGGAGTGACGAGCGCATTTAATCTTCGAGACATAGTCTCAAGGAGGTTGCCACACCTGAGCAGTATGCTGCTAGCACACCATTCGGTGGTGACTGCCTTCGATTGCTAATTGAAGGATGTCTGACGACGTCTTAAAACATCTTTCAGGTCCTTCCATAAGTTTTTCCATTGAATTCATATGTGAAGACTGAGGTGACCAGTTCATCACAGTGATATTGTTTTCTCAGAATGCACTATGGTGGATGCAGACTTGTGACATGGGGCATTGTCCTCCTTTAAAATCCCATTCCTGGGATTTCTGGTCGTGTCTCGGGCTAAGGGAAGTATGTACTTTCAGGACAGCTGGCTAATCTCTGAATTCATAGTCCCATCATAAAATGTGAGAGGATCCACTCCTAAAATTGACATGCAGCCTAATAGCGTTGCAGAGCGCCAATCATTACAGGGTTATCACAACTGGTACTAAAGTACCAGATTGGGTTCTTTTAGGGGTGTCTAAAACAACAAAAGTACCAAATTACTACAAAAAGAACCAAATGAAGCTAATTTTATCATGTATTCATTTAATTAAATTATTGTTAAGTACTCGTATGATGAGAGTCCTGTTATTTAAAACATAAATGGTTCTATTGTACTAATTTAAGACAAATTCTAGAGAATTCTTGTATTATCCCTCGTAAAATTTACATTTGGTTCTTTCTGGTACGTTTTAACTCCAAATTTTGTTTCTTTTTAAAGTTTACTTGTGGAAACCCTTCCAATCAGGCTTTATTGTTGGCACTATGCACTTCCGATTCCACGGCTTGCCTGGCCTCGTGCAGACTCAAAAGTTGCTTGGGATCGAGAACAACTGGAACGTGGACCCCTCGGACCATAAGTCTAAGTGAGGTGAGCATATGCCCAAGCCAGTTGATGTCACTTCGGTTGAGGGTTCACCAGCGCCTTCTAGACGAGGTTGGTCATCGATGTTCGCAACTTTTCGGATCCTCTTCCATACTGCAACTTCGTTATGTGATCCGCAGACTCTCCGTGCGATTTGCCTACAGCTGAGAGCCTCTTCGTCCATCTTGCGTATCAGACTTCTTTCCTCTACGTTATAGTTACATATTTTCACCATTATCATATAAGTATTAGATCCTGTGGACATGGAATATAATATTAATCAACAAATATGATGTGTTATAAGAAGACATTTTGGCTCTAACATACTCCATACGATACCTGAATTTCATACAGTGCAATATGATCGTTATTTTAGATATTTCAAAAAACAGTCATATGTATGTATTAGACACATGTATGCAAACCTACACTAACATGTCCAAAGCCATATGCACGGAATAAGAAAAATTCCAAGTATTCGAAAACATTTGGCCGCGGCTGGATATTCATTACAATTTTTGATATTTTCAAATATTTTAATTTGTGATTTTATTCCTCTCCATATCCTACAAAATTATTTGATGTTCGTATATTTTTATGTTGTTTCATCTTTTTCACTAATTTACTATTTTCATCAGAGTATTTATAAGATTTGTGTTATATATTCAATTATTTTCTAGGAGTCCTTTTATAATAAACGTGGTCAGTTCGATAAATATGCACGATTCAGTGTCTCATTGTTAAATCCAATATCAAGTTTAGGTCTTTTCTCAAAGACCTGTAGAAGCATCACTTATTGTAATAGAAATGACTTCGTTTTCCACATGTTTAGGAGAATTTTACAATAGTTATTTTTCCCTTAAATCTTTGTTGTTGTTTGTAATTAGGATTCTTTCATATGCGGATGAAAATTTTAAACTTGTTTGAGAGAGCAATTTGGGTTTTTATTTTATTTGGCATGTCACTTGTCCTTAGCTTTGTTTTCTTAATCATGAATTTTACTCACTTTTGTTTTAGATCTATTTTTACACTTGCTCCTATGTAAGCAAGTGCTGAAAGAACTGATAACTTACATGAAATGAATGATATTTTCCCTGTTTAACATATAAATATTATTTTTGTTTCTGTTGACCTTCTCTATGTCCATCTCCTGTTGTTTCTTTTGGAATAATGTATTCATGAAATCAAATTTCCTCTTTAGTTATTTCTACTAATCTGTTTTTCACTTCATTTTTTTCATAGTTTCATCTATACTGTCCTACCTTTTTTCTAATATTTCCCTCTTCCTCTTTTCATCAATTTGCATTAAAGGTCCCCTTACTCATATTGAACTGATGGTTTATTTATAGATGTTCAATCACGAGTACTCCTGCTTAGTACTCTTTAACTTCTTCATTTCATTAGATGGTATAGGTACATAAGCTTGTATTGCTTATGCAAAGGGCCTATTTTCTTTCTATTTCTTGTGAATATTTCATGAATTTTAGAGTTAAACATTAAACAATCTCCGGTGAGAGGAACTATTATGGACTGTGACTTTGCTGCTCTGGGCAGACAAATTACTTGTAAGTGGGATTGCTTGGACTTCCTTTCTCATTTTCCTTTCCTGTTGCTGACTTGGATTATTGCATACTGCAACTTCCACAATGCTAGCAGATTTCCGCTATTTGTGTAAAATGGGCTCTGAATTGCAGTTTCCATCTCCCAATCTATTCTCATTGGTATTGTTTTTTGCTTTTTAGTTTTAAGTAAATTGCAATGAAGAAATTATTCTTTTAACGTGTCGGCTAAGTAGGGTGCCCAACTCAGTCTTAACGGCAGAAGTTTGGAGATAAATAATGCTAAGTGTCTAGAAGAAGGATCCCATAAACCCATTCCCACAAAGCAGAAAGTTGTTGGTGGAATAGAACATGATAAACTTAGAGGGTGTTGTTAATGAAGGAAGGATGGTGACTGCTTTTTCCCTATGCAGTTGCAAGTTAAGTAAATTTGAATTCAAAAAACGTTATCTCAGAGATGATGTTAATTTATATGAAAGAAATAAACAGGAAAATAGTTGAAAATAATAAATTCCCTGGAAATTTAAAAGTGATTAGTAAGGAAACAAAAGATTATCAATAGCGAAACATGGCGTAGGATTCTTCTCCATCAATGAAAATTCGAATGCGTCTTCGGTCAAAGGTATCAGTTCTGGACACAAAAATCTAGGGTCCATCCTCAAAACTTTATCTTACTATTGAAAGCAATTCCTCTACCTCCGCACTACATTTCTCGCCAATGGTTCATAATGTATACTTATATAATATCAGGTTTACAAAATGATTGTAAAATTTCTTTCACACAAATTAAGGCTAATGGGAAATGAAAGATATTAAACTTGCATTCCTCGCTATAATTTCTCAAGTTGAGATATCTTCCAATTATAATTCATATCTAATATACATAGTATTAATCTGTTTGTTATAGGCGAAACATCTCTGGAGAAGGTTGTTTGTTTAACTATGACAATGAGCCACTTTATTGCAAAACTAAGAAATCTATAAATACAAATTGGGTATTTTATTTAAAGATTATTTGAAATTTACATTTATTTGATATTTTCCTTACCCATTTATTCATAATAGTTTCATTATCGCTAAAAGAAATTTGTATAGACTTGTGCAAGACTGAAATGATCATACAGAGATTTACATACAGCGGTCCCTGGAGTGTTTCTTTCATTAAAAAGTGTACGGTGAACCGACATATGAAACTATATATATACCGGTTCCCATATAAAAATCTGAGGGGAAAGAAAGAATATTGACAATTTCTCTCGGACTATGACGGAATTTAACTTGGAGTTTCTAGTGTGTGACATAAAATCTGCTACAATTATCGATCCCAATTTCCTCTCCAATCATAATCCTATGGATAATTTAAAAAGTGCTATATTAATAGAGTGAGATAACCAAATAGCTAACAAGGCAGCGCCGTTAATAATGTTATCAATTTCTAGGATTCACCCTTCAGTGCTCTAATCTCTAAATATAGTGATCTATTAAGGAAACGAAAAATATAGCCATCTATCCATCCTTATCCCATGAAAACAGAAGGATCCACGGTAACATACAGAGACAGAATACTCTTAACTAGGCGCTTGAGCTAACAAAAATTGCGACCTTCAAAGTCAGCTTTTTCATCTCCCCTTAACTTAATTCAGGCAAATATCAATCATACAGAGCACTATTAATAATTCGCCAACATGCCTTTTCCATGCAGATCCCGACCGGATAATGAAATAGACATAAAGGTCAGTATGACAATGGCTGGTGAGCCCGATTTCACCAGGGGACCCTCCTCTTTGGAGAGAGTCATCAGGAAGTATTATGTTTTGACACCAAACAGCGTTCAGGTGGAAGCCTTCGTCACCTCGAGGGGAAGGAACCTGTTCTGCGTCAGAGGTACGTGGATATAGATACCCATCGGCAGGATTCCTTGGAACAGAGAGTGTGTGTGTGTGTTGTGCTGTGAAGGTGGGAGAGGAAAGAAAGCAGTGTTGTGATTGGCTATGTGTGAGGTGTGAGATCTACCCCCCCGAAAACGAGGTGAGCACAGCGCGTCCACCAATCGGTAGCCCAATCTCTGCGTGCGCTGACGTTTGTGTCCGCTCTTGCGGGGATCGAACCCGGTACCGCGACGTTGCCAAACCAACGCCGTATCCACTCGGCTAGCAAGAGCTCAAATCATACAGAGTAACAGGAGATTATAGATTACTATATTCAATCACATATAAGATAAATACCCCCCCCCCCTTTCCTCACTTATTCGGTAGCAAGATTACATGCTTTAATACTTACTTTAGCCCCTTTGCTTTAATTACAGCACATACATATTTTTGACGCTATTTTTTTACCCACTCGGCTAGTAATTTTTCATACAGTTCTCTTTTATGTGTATTTGTAGTACTTTTTTGTTTTTCAAGAACCGCCCCAAATTGTTCTAGTAGATTTAAGTCTGGGCTCTGTGGTAGACACTCCATAGAGGTGATCCCCATTTCTCCCAACCATATCTTGGTGTGATTCCATTTATGACATAGAGTATTTATCCCCTTGAAATAGAACTTCGTTTCTTACCGTTGTTTTAGTGCAAGTTCTGGTTAGATGACTCTGAAACTTGTGATATAATACTGGTATAAGTTCTGGAGTTCATTCTACTCTGGCATGAAAAAACACCTCCCCATATCATAATAGAACTATCTCCAAGCTTCACATCGGTACCATACAAGCAGGATGAAATGTCTTTTTAACTCTTTGTCTCATAATGATATTATAGGGGCTGTTTTAATTTGGCTTAATTCTCGCTTGAAAAATGTTTTGCTATCAATAGAGCTTATGCTGAAAGGTAAAATTTATTCTTCTTTTTGTTTTCATTTTATTCCATTTTTGTACAAACCTCTTCGAATACACATCGTATATCTATCTATCTATCTATCTATCTATCTCTCTCTCTCATTTATATATATATATATATATATATATATATATATATATATATATATATATATAGTTAGTTAGTTAGGATGGATCCACTTTAGTAAGTACCAAAATTAACCCATTTTTATATTAAATGTTTTTTTACTCTTACAGTGTTTACAAAATTCTTCATAGGTATTAACTTTAGTAAACTTATTCTAGCCTGAAGATGAAAACTTGTAGTTTCAAACCTAGGAAGAAATTAAAAGATGTTGCATCCGTTTTTGGTGGCTCTGGAATTTATCCTCAATATTATATATATATATATATACTGTATATAAAAACGATATTATAAACTGCATTGTTATAATAATAAGTAATAAAGGTGTTATAACAAATATAAAACATAGATTCTTTCAGACATTTTTTAACCACAAAAAAATTCAATAATATAGAATTTCTTTATGCTCCTGACCGTTGGAAAAATATGATAAAACGCAAACAACTTTTGCCAGGCCTGAAGTGCAATTGTCCTCGTTGATTCCATTGTGAAAAGCATGAAAGAGCCTTGAACTCTCTATTTTTTTGCGCGAATATCGTTATCTCGTTTTTTTTTTCCTGTTGTCACTAACCATTTCCTCAAGTCAAAAAATAGAAGTGTTCACTGTATATGTAAATATTGACGATTGAATGGAAATGACATTACTATAGATCATCAGAACGAAAGAAATTCATACAAATGGTGTATATTTTTTTTGTGACCAACAACTGCACTTTCTAGTCGTTTTAGAAGGGTTTCTTCTGAATGTATGCCGGAGACCTCTACTGTCTCCCCAAGGCTTGTTTCGTCTCATCATCCAAAATCAGCCAAACTTGGAACAGTTTTCTCAAGTTTCTTTCTCTAGGGAAAAATTCGGAATACTAGAAACTGATTGAAAAATTAATGGAAGATTTTCAGAAAAGAGAAGAGAAATTAGGATCAAGTAATTGAGAAGACAAGTCTAAGAGCATTAAAGGTAAAAAAAAATCCGGATTCGTTAATAGAGACTTCTATGTTTTGAAAACGCCCCAAGAAGGATTCACACGATTTATATAACGATTGGTCTATGGTTTATCATGTACAAGTAACATCGATTCTCCATGCGTAGGTTGATCTTATCACGCTATCGTTATTATCAGTAACATCATTCAAATACAAGGAAAAGGCCTCCACACGTAATTTTCTCTGTTAAATCACTGGGCTCGTAATTCCCGCGTCACTCCTGAGAGAGTTTTAGTCGCGGGCGACTCTGCATCTCACTATGTCGGTCGGTCGGTCCCCGTTTTGCCTTTACTATTTTGTTAATAACATTGTAACCATTCGGCCGAGTCTCACAATTTTTCCACCCTCATGTCGTTTCACATTCTCTTTTGAATAATATAATTTTTAAGGCCCTTCCAAGGTTAGTCCGTGAATTATTGAAGGTTGTAAAGATGGTTAGGTCAAAAATCAGAATAAGTGAGAACACTCGATTTTTGGTCATTAGACCTTGTTTTTATACCATTTTCGAGTTTGTATTATATTTTTATTTATATCTAGGGCTGTCCATAAAGAGGTAGGTAGCGTTTTGAAAATTCCAATATCTTGCTAAAAATTACTCCTTAAACATTAAACAAATATTAATGACAAATTTAATGTTTCTTTCAAATATATTTCAACCATAGAAACCTCAACCTTATAAACCCTAACATTAATTTTGAACAAAAATGTTGTACATATTTTTTTATCATTTTACTCTATTCTTTTCTTTTTTTCAGATTTAAGATTATTTGGAAGAAAGGGATAAGTACATTATAAAGAAATACGAAAAGAGAATCAAATGTCCTTGAGACAAATTTTGAAATAGTATCGTGATCGCAGTTGAAAGAAAAACTTGCTAAACTTCTTAAGAAGCTTTGCAAAACTGGTAGCATTAAGCCTCTTATGAAGGTAGTATTCCTATGTTAACTAGAACTGCGTAAAACATTGAAATGTTAATAAACTATGATAACAAGAGAATAGTGTATATTTGATTAATTTATGCTTGTGAAAATGATAAGAATAATAGATTAGGAAAATGGATAATGGTAAATAAAAGGTTCATTTCAAGAATAGCGAACCACAAATTACTCATGTCCAAGAATGTCAAAATCATAACAAGGGAAAAGTTAAATATATGCAATTTTCATTTTATTGATGAAAGAATAGGTAAAGATATCACTTTAACATCCTCTCTATAATTTAACCATTTTAATATCCTGCTTCCCTCCAAGTTTTGTTAACTGAACATCATTTCCCAAAGTTTGGGGTTGAGTTAAGTTATGTACCCTAACCTAACTTAACCTAACGAATAGACCTGCCGATCATATGCCATTTCTTTTCACTCCAGCAATGCATAACATAAATTCAATTCCTTAATTGAGGCCTTTATTTATCCCAAAAGAAACGAGTCTTATGCAAGTTTTCTTAAAGCGTTTTAATTTTTGTTTTGGCATTTCCAAACAAACCCATCTGGACTTTTTTGCGTATTTTGCTAATACAACTGCGAGTGAGTACGTCGCCCAAGAGCATAGGAAAAATTACACTCTGGATCGTGTTTTCTCCAATTTTATCATGTCAATAATTTCCACCTCCAAATCACAAAATCAAATCCCCCGATATGATAATCCATTTGGAATGTTTCACATCAACATTTATTTCGTCACATTTCAATGTTTACATATCATTTTTAGGTTTAGAAATATTAAAAAAACCGATGTCCAATATTGTACTTATGCACTTCGTGTTGATTCAGGATATAAACACTCGTTTCTTTACGATCTTCGAGATGTGTAATTTTGCCCTATAAGTTCTTGTTTGTGGCAAGAATGAATACGCAGGTGACTCGAAATCATAGGATATGGTATTCACCCATGTTTCCATTGGGCAGGAGATGGCTTCCTAAAACAGTCCCAGCTTCCTAAACAAACCAACAAGCCTTAGTATAACAAAACAAGCAAACCGTTTTACTATCATCTTATGAGCAAAGGAGTTAGTTACCCTCGAAAGCATGGTAACACAATCATACCATGAAGCTCTTGGGTCTCTTCTGGAAATAAGTTGATGGAAATTTACCCCTGTCATTGATGGCGCGAGTTGACTGTGGAAGGGGGGGGGGCTCTTATATAAAGTAACCCGTTGAAGTTCTTCGGGTTCAGATATTCAAATTCCAACCTATGGCATTCATACACTCGGGCTCCTAACCCTATCGCCCTTCAGGGAGAAGGTTAAGTCAGTTTTAAAGGCAATAACTATTCTTTTCTCCCTTCAGTTGCATAGTGGTGCCAAAGGACCGAGTTCTAGCATGTGATGCCAAGGCACAGACAATGTAGTTGCGATTCTAAAAGTAATATTATTTCACTCCGCTGCGGCATTATTCATAGTAAAACCAAACCAATGCAATTTCCCACTTGTCTATTACTTACCGCCATCCTTCACACACACCTGACGATCTTGATTTTGTGACCAGGCATGATCTCATTACCACGGTGCATTCAAGTTCATTTAGACGAAGTATAATTATAGTACCTTGCCAGTACAACTCATACCCAATATCATTCTTCGCAAGTTTGCCGTTGCACCCATTATCGAAGCTACGAGGTCCATAGTTTTCACAACCTGTCCATCCTCTCCTGATGTCCCACCAACTTGAATCTTGATTCTGTTTCTTTTTCCAATATAAGAAATTGTATCACAACTCATTCACGTTGCAGCTGAATGCAATAAATATATTTGCATAGGACGATCTTTCATCGCGGGAGAATCGCTAATCTGTAAATTATTGCGGTCGTTTATTATCAATACTTTGTATTCCATATCCTGATTTAATTTATACTGTGGTTATTTTGCATGATATCAATTAATATCTAATTGGGCACATTATCGTTTATTATTTTCTCTCAATTTATTTTTGTTATTCCAAATTGAAACGCAAATAAAAAAGTCAGTAAATTATAATAAAAAGGTCTACAACAGCAAATACAACTTGCTACCAAAAATGACAAATGGAATAAATTAAGTAGAAATGAATACAAATAGATAAAATACTATGCCTAAAAGGATGATTGCAATAATAAGATATTATTTATTAAAAAGAAGTTAGCACCGAGTTTGAACCTCTGAACATCAACCGATTCAACAACACTCGAAAGTGTATTTCAAAGACTCGTTGTACTAGAGATAAAATACATAAAGTAGTGATTATTGTTATCTCCGATGTTTGTGAAAGTAATACTATTAAAAGAAGCAACTTTACTAGTGTTAGATAAAGGATGAGACAAGTCAGGCAAAGATACCTGCAATGGGGGCTCAAGAAACATATATGTCATGTGCAGCATACACATAGAACTAATTTTCCGATGATGCCAAAAATCTAATTTTAAATTTGGAATAAGAAACTTAATGGCAGACAAGTTTCTATAAAGCCTCTTGAGATGTGAATCGGCCGCAGAAGACCAGACTGGTGCAATCTATTCTAAACAAGGAAGAATCAGAGAATTGAAGCTTTTAACATAATAACATCACCAAACCCTTTGAAACAGTTTTGCAGAATAACAATTTCTTGCAATATTCCTGAGGCAAAATTCCGAATATATTTCTCGAGAGTAAATTTATTATCAATAGTTATCCCATGAAATTTGAACGAGTTACAAATAGCTAATAAAGTATTATCAAAGTGTAGATCTGGTTGTAGTGAATAAGGTTTCCTTAACCTAATAATAAACATGCTTTGAGTTAGGAGAGGATTTTATTTCAACTCCACCACTTACACAAGTCATTAATATGTGTAAGATCTCTATTCAGAGAGGTAGCAACAGAGAGCCTCAAGTTTGGTGATGGTACAATAGCAATTAATGTGGCATCATTAACCTTCATAGCAAGCTTGTTTTCTAAGTTTATTAACATGCCACTCCTATTCAGAATAAAAATCAATATTCTAAGGACACTACCCTGAATGCCCCCAGAAATGGCTTTTCAATATAAACAAGCTGTTCTCTTTGGGTCCTACTAGTTAAGAATTTTATTAAAATATTAAAAGAGACACCCCTATATATATAATGTCTTTAACTTATGAAGGCTAAATGATTTACTTTATAAAATGGTGCACTACATTATTTAACTACCATTCATTCTTCATGGACAAAATCATGAGCTTCCTCAAAGTCTGAAGAGGTGGTAAAAAGTCCATCATAAGACCTACAACCTAAATTTTAAACCATAAAACAGATCTATACTCTTAGCAAATTTACTA